>JAZDUH010000227.1:910000-1510000 GCA_036419115.1 Scarus forsteni | reverse complement strand
TCTTTAAATGCATGTCAATAAAAAATAAGCAGCCTGTGCATTTACTGTCCTCTTCTGATGAGCTCTGTTACGGCTTTATGACTAATTAATGATGTTTGTCACAGTGATTCTAAATGACAGCTGATCATATGGGGGCCCTAAAGGCCAACTGCAAAAATATTCTGCCAAACAAAATTACAAAAATTAAACAAATATATAAAAATATTCAAACTGAGGAAAAACCTTCAGGAACAGCAAAAACACTTTGAATTAAAAAGATTTATTTGCTTAAAAAAGATTTAGGATGTTTGTAATGATTGCTTTTGCATTTCACACATTCTTCTCTAATGAAATGTATTTGTGTTTCATCAAAGCATTTCTTAATTTATATATCATCCCAAAAATGTTTTTGTGAGTGAAGGTTTGGCACTTCACAAAATATTGTTTTGTTTCTTTTGTGAAATAGGTTTGCATTTCACAACAGGTTTGTTGTTCAGGCATTATTCTTTTGTTGAGTCATTTTCTTTTTAGTTCAAAGATATATTTCCTAACAGTGTTTTTGCATCTCGTGATATGTTATTGTGAAAATGTTACTGTGTTCTGCATTATCTTTATCGATTTTCAGGCATGTTCTGCACTGAACAAAGTATTTCTAAGGTAAAATAAATGCTACTGTGAATCTCAAAAAGCAATCCATGAAACATTTTTAAATTTATGAAATAGTTTTTAATAATGCATTTTTTTGCAGTTGACCTTCAGTGCCACTGTATGATAAAGCACAGATTATTAAAAACTTTATTCAAAGGCACAAATTTAAAGCTGCTTCAAATCATTGAAGCAGCTGCTGACTGCAGAATAATTTTGTTTGATGTTTGTCTTTTGTTTTCTGATGAATCTCTGACAGCGTGATTCACACCGAGGCAAGGAAGATCCCAAGAACAACACGTATGAGTACAAAATACCCAAACAAGGTGAGGAGGTCCAGTCAAGACCGAGGAGATGGTTTTTACTCTAACACAAAAAAACAGAAAACAGTAACAATCAGCTGATCAGACTTTGTTTGAAAGCAGCAGGACAGAAGCTGTCATCATAGGACAGCTTACAGAAACAGGTCCAGGTAACTTTACAAATCCAGAAGGTTCAGGTCTTTAACGTATTTCTCGGTCTCTCAGGGTCGATGCCAATGGACACTGAGGTTTATGAGAGTCCGTATGCAGATCCTGATGAACTGAGGAGCTCCACCGTGAACAGGGACCACCTGATTCTGGAGGACAACGAACTGGGCTCTGGGAACTTTGGGACGGTCATGAAGGGGTTCTACAAAATGAGGAAGTACGTCCACATTTTATCTTCATCATGATGTCCTGATGTCTCCTGCAGAGCACTTTGAATCACTCCCTGCTGAAATATGAAAATAAACCCTCTTCATCTTCTTTCTCCTCATAAGTGATGATACTTCTGATGTTTTAGAAGATGTGACTTATCTTTGTTTCTGTCGAGCCTTCATCCCGACATGAACTCCTCCTCCCTGTTTCAGGACTGAGAAACCGGTGGCAGTTAAGATCCTGAAGAACGACGACAATAACCCGTCTGTGCGTGAGGAGATGCTGAGAGAGGCCAACGTGATGCAGCAGCTGGACAATCCTTACATCGTCAGGATGATCGGGATCTGCGAGGCCGAGAACCTGATGCTGGTCATGGAGCTGGCAGATATCGGACCACTCCACAAGTTCCTGCAGAAATACAAGTGAGTCACCTGAGAGGGTCCAGGGGTCCCATTTATGAAACACTTGGTGGAATACAGGCCGACAGTATTTGCCAGAAACATGAGATCAGCCTGCAAACACAAAATAATGCAGTTAAAAACAGAATCCAGCTGAAGCTCAGGTGTACAGGTGGGTCAGTCACCTGATCGCCCCTCAAAACACAGAGGCTAACCGGGGTTAAACCAAAAAAAACAAAACAAAACCCATCTTGTTGATTGATTTTACCTTACAGAGTCTAAAAATGCATTTTTATTTAGGAAAAATGTATTTAGACTATAAAATCAGAAATTCATAAGAAACCAAAACCTGAGTTTTTGACTTTTTTTTGTGAATTTACAAGAAAAATGTCTAAGCTAAGATATTAAGTCTTTAATTTAATAGGAAAAATGCAAACGTTCACAATTGTAAATCTGTAAATTTACTGGTCATTTTTTTATACATAGAATTTAAAAAATACTTAAAAACCTAAAGTGTTCAAGTTTATTATTTAAAATTCAAAAAGTTTATAGTTTAAAAGTAATATTTAATCAATAAGAAAAGTATTGAAATTTCAGTGTTCAATTTGAATCTAACAGATCACAAAACTAAAAAAAACTCTTAGCTTCTGTAAGTTAACAAGAAAGATTTGAAATGTATTATTATTAAATAAACAAACAAGAAAATTGTTCAGTTTTTGAGTTCAGCTGAGGTGTCATAAATTTGCCAAAACACTGTAGCTTTATTAAGTTTATGAATCTGTTACTTTATGAGAAACTTTACCCACAACATTTTAATTTCTAAAACTGTTTATCCAAAAAGTATAACAATGATTATTTCAAGTAAATGAAGTCTGACATTTAAGAGAAAGAACAGAATATGTATATAGGAGTAAATTTACAGGCAAAAACCTATGTTTTACATGTATACATTTTTAAACAATCATGTGAAACTGGTATGTTTACGTTGGAAATTGTAAATAATTGAAAATAAATAAGCAGCTTCAGCTTCATCAACTTAAAAATAACCTTGATGAAGCACTACATTTAGAAAAGTGTAAATTTAAATAAACTACTATAACTACAAATTACCTGGAAACCTTTGAATGTTTGAGTTTATAAAGTCATAATTTTGTGTGTTTTCTTTTTTAAAATAGTTTCCATGGTCAAAAGTTCACCAGTAAAATATTGTTTTGGTAAAAAATTTACAAGAAAGAGATTAAACATTTTCTGAGTTTATAAAGTTAAAAAATTTACAAAACAAACTGCAAAATCTTCATTTTTTTTAAGTCATACAGGGATGAGAAAAACAAAATATCAAAGTTTAAAAGTCAGAGAAATCAGGTAATGAAACGTAAAATTAATGAGAAAAACTTCAAACTTTTGAGTTTATAGACTTTAAAGTGTAAAAGGGCAAAATTATTCTTTTAACCCTGTAAGGCCCTAGACCATTGATTATAGCCAGAAAATTCAAATTTTTTGGAGATTACATTTTTATTTCACTTTCTGCTAAAATCCTACAAAAATCAAAATGTCCATAAAATTAAACACATAGATTTTTCATATCTCATTTGATACATTAGGTGTTTCTGGAAACTGATAATCCATTGGAGGACATTTTTATAATTTATCTGATTGTATTCAGATGTTTTTTTTGTAATTTGTTGATCATATTGAGTAGATAGAGGTATAATAAAAGTATGTATCAAATATGATACAATTGGCGTTATAGGGTTAAGTTCAACAAGCCATGAAGGAGAATAAAATTCAAATGTTTGACTTATACTTTTTATATTTTAAAAATTCTATTTTTATACTAAGTGCTTTAATGTAGTTATTAAAGTGACATCAAACTTCGTTTTTAAAGTTGAAATATTTCAGTTGATAAGGTTGAACAGTTAAAGTAAAATGCTTGATTTCATAGTCATACTGTAGAAAGAACAGACCTTGAAAGTTTTCAGGGTGCTTAGTCCTAAATTTACTGAAAAATATTTCAAATGTGAAGTTTGTAAAGTTTTAAATTTACAAGTTATTGAGATTAAATTGTCAAAAGCAGCCTCTGGTGACTCAGAAGAAAATCAACATGGTGATGTTTTTCCTCGTTTCCTTCCTGCCGTTAAAGCCATATAATTAAAAGACACATTTCACTGAGACAGAGCAGCAGAAGAAATTATGACTGTTTTAATCATCACATTATTATGGACATCATGACAGGAGAACTTCTCCTCCAGCCTGCTCCTCATGATAAAAACATACTGCGTATTTATATTGTAATTTTTTTAATACTTATGCCATCCATGTTTTATGGCTTAGACTGAACTAAATTAAATGTGACTGTGAAGACAGACTTTCTTCTTCTTTTGCAGGCAAACGAGCACAAAGAACATCACTGAGCTCGTCCATCAGGTGTCCATGGGGATGAAGTATCTGGAGGAGCATAACTTTGTCCACAGAGACCTCGCTGCCAGAAACGTCCTGCTGGTCACGCAGCACTACGCCAAGATCAGCGACTTCGGGCTGTCCAAGGCCATCGGCGAGGAGCACAACTACTACAAGGTAAGAGACACAGACTGTGGCTGACTTGGAGAGCTCCCGGTGAACCAGTCGTCCAGTCTTCATGATTTAACAAATCTGCAGACAGTTTAACTATCCAATTCTGTTCTTTTTAATGTATGACCATAACATCAAGTATTTAAAATATTTCAACTTCAGAATAGGAGCTTAAATTAAAGTCTTGTTATATTATAATATTTAGACATTTTTTTAAATAAATTAATGACTATAACAGGTCAAATATTTTAAGTTTGTAGTCATTAGTTTATGACTTGTTGAACTTGAAAAGAAAAATTTTCCCCTTTTATATTTACAAGTATAAAAGTCAAAAGGTTCAAGTTTTTCTCAGTTATTTTGTAATACTTTTTATTTTTATTTCTCTAACTTTGAAACTGATATTTCTTTTCTTGTCTCTGGATTGCTTTAACAAATGAAGATCTTAAGGTTTGTTATATAAATTTTGAACTTCTAAACTCAAACATGTATAATTTCTTTCTTGTACATTTTCACTTTTAATGAACAAAATTAATATTTTACTGGTGAACTTTTGACCTTAGGAACAAACAAAACCCACAAAATTATGAATTCATAAACTCAAACATGTTAGGTTTTCCAGGTAATTTATAGCAACATCCTAAAAAGATTTAAGCAGCAGCTCTGATGTGTCCTTTCTGTCTCTCTGCAGGCAAAGGGTCATGGGAAATGGCCGGTGAAGTGGTACGCACCTGAGTGTATCAACTATTTTAAATTCTCCTCCAAAAGTGACGTCTGGAGCTTCGGGGTTCTGATGTGGGAGGCCTATTCCTACGGACAGAAACCATACAGGGTGAGAACAGCAACAAACTGACCAGAGACAGGATCAGAATTAAAGTCTCTGACTGATTTAGTCACCATTTGCTGTCTTACACCGGTGTATTGGAAAGTTTTAGTACCTTCAGTTTACACAAATAAGAGCTGCTGTTTTGACTTAGAGCAGTGTCTGGGCAACAATAGTTCGGAAAAAAATCCTGTGCTTTTATTTTTCATTGGGCTGCCATGCATTCACACTTCTTATCAATGGTTGGTGCTAATTTAATGCTAATTAACACCCGTTTTAATGGAAAGCTGTTTGTTAGATGTTCACTAAGCAGGTAGTCAGCTGAAGCTACATGTTTGGAAGATTTTTGGAACAACTTCTCCCAGTAGCAGAACTTTTAGTATCATGTTTGGGCATGAACACTGAGTCTTTTTGTTTGTTTGTTTATTTTTATTTTTTTTTAAAGGCTGAAGTTACTGAAGTGTGTTGTGTTGTGGCAGCTTCAGCTTATTTAGTGCTGCTAGTTTAATATTCTTAATACAGGGCTGTTCATTATGTATCCACTGGTGCAGTGTCCCTCAGATACACTTTTTGGTTTTAGTAAAATGCACTTAATAAAGAGTGAAAGGGAATATTTACAGGTCATTTTGATTTCTAATTAAACTTTTTTGTCACTATGATATTCTGTTCTACCTCAGATTTCAAGTGCAGCATGTTTTTATTAAATAAATTAGAGGTTGATTTTTTTTTTCTCATATGAAAGACTTGTGTAATTTTTAGACAATTTAAAGAGGTTTTTTATTTAAATTAATTAAACCAAAGGAACCTCATTGAGATTAAGAATCTCAGTTTCGTGGCTGAGACGAGCAGCAGCACATTCATCAAGTTACAATCATGACAAACTCAGAAAACCACATTAGAGCAAATCAGCTCAGAGTGACATGGTGCATGTTTCTGCCGCCCCCACACTAGTACGGTGTACATTTTAGGACATCCTCAGTCTCAGGAAAACCTGTCATTTCTCAGACCAAACGGCATCAGAACTTCCTCCCTCAGACCAAACGGCATCAGACAAAACGGCCTCATACCAAACGGCATCAGAAAAACCTCTGCCAGATTATACGGCCTCAGGCTTCAAAATAAAAGTCATCAGACAAAACGGCGTCAATTTAAACTGCCTCAACCAAAACGACGTCAGATAAAACGGCCTCAGAATGAAAGCCATCAGACAAAATACTGGAAAAACGGACTCAAATAAATCTACTTTATACTACATATAAGTATAATTAGCGTGCCAACGTCGACACTGTAGTACACTACTAAGTTTCCCATGATGCATTTTAAACCTCAGACGACAAAAACCAGAAGCACACCAGGCCATCAAATATCTCTGTTGATTCACCACATTTGAAAGGTCAAAGAGCATTTTAGGCGAGAAAGTCACCATGTAGAATACCAAAATGTAGTTATTTGAGCCATAAAACGCACGGATACAAATTTCATTTCGACATTTCGGACATTTTGTTATGCGCGCCATTATGCTATCGAAGACACTTCAGGTCGGCTCCAAAACAAGAGCCCAATTTACAAAAGTGTTAAAGAACTAAAAGGAGACAATCAACAATGCTTTAAGGTTGCTAGTGGCCGATTTTTAGCTGAATGCCATCTCAAAACAATTAAACATTTTTTTATATTGTTAGATTATAATGATATTGTTACAACCTGACACTGTTTTTCCAGTATTTTGTCTGATGCCGTTTGGTCTGAGGCCGTTTTGTCTGAGGGAGGAAGTTCTGATGCCGTTTGGTCTGATGCCGTTTGGTCTGAGGGAGGAAGTTCTGATGCCATTTGGTCTGATGCCGTGTGGTCTGAGGCCGTTTGGTCTGAGAAATGAAAGAGGTTTTCCTGAGACTGAGGATGTCCTAAAATGTACACCGTACTCTAGCTTATTCAGATAGAGAATGTAAACAACCTGACTTTGAAACTGAGTGCTGATTGGAGGGCTGGATTGAGGTCAAGGAAAGGGGAGTTTTGACCTTTTTTATGAAGCATATTTATTATTATGACTGAAAATGATAAATGAACTTGAGCTCATGTAGATCTGTTCTCGTCTTTTTGACTCTTTAACTTCGCAGATCACATCCACACATCTTTTTTACTCATTACAATCCATTGAGGCAGCACTGGGAGCAACTTGAGGGTTCAGTGTCTTGCCCAAGGACACATTGACATGTGATAGTTGTTGCTGGGCTCAAACCCTCGACCTTGTAACCAGTGGTAGATCAAACTGAACGACTGAGCCAGGACGTCCAAAAGTCTGTAGGATCTATGAAAAAACACTCTAATATGTGCAACCTGGGGTGGTGCAGTGGGTGGTACATCTTCTTCAGAGCAAGAAGGTCACTAGTTGATCCCCAGGTTGGTCAGGGCTTCTGTGTGGAGGTTGCATGTTCTCCCTGTACATGCATGGGTTCTCTCCAGAAGCTCCAGCTTCCTCCAAAAGACCAACAAACAATCTCATTAGGGTAATAATTGGTGACAAAGGTGTGGGTGAGTGTGTGAATGGTTGCCTTTCTGTCTATGTGGCCCTGTGATTGGCTGATGACAGCAAATGGGCAACTTTAAATAGCAGGATTTAACCTTGTTTGTGTTTTTTTTTTAAGTTAAACCAATTAAATGCATTTGAATTAATTTCATGAAGAGTTGATTTTAATACTACACAACAATGATTAACTTTAAATATGCCAAAGTTATTTTTGATGTTTCCTTTAACTTATTCACCTTTATCATTAAATATAAGACTTTAAATTAGCACTATAAGACGTCATGAATCTTAATTGGAGTACAATCAACTATTTTAAATAATTTATTGGATATTTTACTTGAGTTCTAGTCTGTTAAAGACTTTTTGTATGATTTACGTCCTGTTTTTACTTACATTTCTGTCACTTCTTTTATCACATTTCTTGTCTCTGTTTTAATAATCCATCTCAAATGCACTCTGCACAGGAAGCAGAAATAGTATTCTAACAAAATAAAACACAGCCTCTGATGTTTTAATTCTGAAAAGCACTGAAGCCATCATCTACGAGTTCATCAATGGGGGAAAATCCTTTGCTCCATTTTAACTGTTCCAAAACATTGGAAGTATTTCAATATTCATATTCTTGTTGATCAGAGACAGTTGGTTCCCTGATATCCAAGTGAACAATTTCAGAGTTTTAAAGGCAGATTTTTACCACTTTGTCACAACTTAAACCCCACAGCCCGCTCTCCCGACCCCCCAGTGGTCTTTCACCATCTGAGCTTCATAGACCTCGTAGGGGATGAAGAATGGGACTAAAAATCACTGACGTAACTTTAACGTAGAAGATGCTAAAAATGTTCAGAGCTGTATGAATCAAAATCAAGAGTCATTTCATGAATTGAGAAGATACTCCAGCATTTAGTTGTTTTCTTGTCTTGCCTCATTCCTGAGTCCATGACGAGAAGATAGACCCCGCTGTGCTTGCAGTGACAAAAGAGACGAGCAAAGCTCACCCACCACTAACTAGCTTAGCTCAAACGCTGGGAGTCAATGGGTAGTGTTAGCCTGCCTCTGCCTACAGTCATCAGATAAACTCTTCAGCAACTCTAAACAGTCCTGTGTGCTTTTTATGGCTTATTTTTTTACCATGTTAAAGGATAACTTCGGTTCCTGCAGCTTTTACATTGTCTATAGAATGAAGAACAACAATATACTCACCCAGAAGGCTTTCCTGATGCAAACGGTGCTTCGGGAGATATTTAGATCCAAAATCGAGCAGCGGACACCGATATAATGGTAGCCTGTAGGGCATAGATCGCCGCTCCTAAAAACTGCATTAGTCGTCCAAAAACTCATGTTTTTCACCAATATTCCATCATGATTCGCGCCGAATGGACGGCCATTGCAGCCTGTGTCTCTCCACACAGCGCTGTGTGGCTGAACCAACGAGTTTGTTTACATGCTCTGCATGCAGTGCTCATTGTTTCAGGGCAGCTACAATCGACTTTCTTCTTCCAGTTTTGTGCAAAATGGACGAAAATATCTATGGGATGAAGATGTTGTGGAGGAGGACTTTGAATATGATGGACGCCCCTTACAGTTTGGAGCCAGATTATACAGATAAGGAGCTGATAGAAATGAGGAGCGATCTCAACGCTTCCAGAGAGTACTGCGCATGCGCTGAGGGCATGCAAACAGACTCGTCTGTTTAGAGGTTAGTTCAGCCACACAGCGCTGTGTGGAGAGACACAGGCTACAATGGCCGTCCGTTCGGCGCGGATCATGATGGAATATTGGTGAAAAACATGAGTTTTTGGACGATTAATGCAGTTTTTAGGAGCGGCGATCTATGCCCTACGGGCTACCATTATATCGTTGTCCGCTGCTCGATTTTGGATCTAAATATCTCCCGAAGCACCGTTTGCATCAGGAAAGCCTTCTGGGTGAGTATATTGTTGTTCTTCATTCTATAAACAATGTAAAAGCTGCAGGAACCGAAGTTATCCTTTAAGTTACATTATCTAGTTTTAGACTAAGATTAGCACTTCATGTAATTTTCAAAAGAGATTCAGACAAAACTGAACCATAAGGCGCATGCACAAACCCTCGCTCTGCTTTGTTTTACTAAGTTGTTGCTTGTCATGGACTCAGGAGTGAGGAAAGCCATGAAAACAACAAAACAAATGTTGGCTTATCCCTTTAAATCACTGGTCTTGTCATTATTTTAAACGAGTATCATTTAAATTTCTCATGATCATTTTTTTCAGGGTATGAAGGGAAACGACGTCCTGCAGATGATCGAGAGCGGTAAGAGGATGGACCCCCCCATGAACTGTCCTCAAGAGATGTACAACCTGATGAGGACCTGCTGGACCTACAAGTCAGTCAGAGTTAAACATTTCAGTATATTTGACTTTTATTCTTGATGAAAATATATATATATATATATATATATATATATATATATATATATATATACATATATATATATATATATATATATATATATCATACTGAATCTAGGTTATTGTTAATGATTATTTACAATCATGTGCACAACAAATGTTTTCCTCCATGATGCACCACTTTAGCTTCAAATATTTGTAATAGAACAACATAGTAGGAGAGTTTTAATCCAGAGTCCATAAATAATTCAAAATATGCATCATTAAGTCATAAAGGTGTAAAGTTTCAATCCTGTTATCAATATGATCACAACTCAGAAATCACAATAACTGAAATAAATAAGGTAGTTGCTGTTTTATCATCATGTTACTTTATTTATGAATTACTTAGGCAAATAATCAATTATGAGTATTGATTGTTTGACAAGTTGTTGTAACACTTCTTTTTACAAAACATTTGATTTAAAGGCACAAAATAAAAAACATTATTGCCCAAATTTATGAGATATAAAATCTGTAGTATTTTCTTCATTACATCAAATATATAAAACTCATTATGTTTGAGGATTCAGTTTATGGATAACATTTTCATAATTTCATGCATTTGCAGCTCCTTATAAAGTACAACTTGAATCATTTATGATTTTTGATAAATAAATAATCGGGAAAAGCTTTTGGAAAACTTTAAACATTGAATTGCTCCATATAACAGTGATTTACTAAATATATTTTATAGTTATTTGTGGCATTCTCTTTAGTTATACACCTTTTATCATTAAAAATAAAACATTGAATCATCACTTTACGATGTCATGAACCTTTTTTTAATACTGTATTATGGACTTTTGTACAAACTTAAGCACAGAACAATCCATACGAGCACACACAAGCAAATAGATAAGTGAATAAATAAATAAAACAAATAAATAATAAATATTAATACTCAAGAAGTACATGTATGAAAACTAAGTAGTAACCAAACTAATAATGAATATCAAAAAATATATAAAAGGGGACATATAAATAAACAAATTGTAACACCAATACAAATATCTGCTTTTATAAATTCTTTGGATTTACACCCAGCATAACAATTCTTTTGTTAAGCTGCTGGCTCTTGATTGTCATGCAATTACAAAAATAACAATGCCTGGTGAATGAATAAATAAGATGTCATTTATCTTAGCTGGAGTACAGTCACCTATTTTGAATAATTGATCAGATAATTTCCTTTAGTTTTGGTCTTTATATGACTCTTTTTGTATGATTTATGGCCTGTATTTAAAAAAAAATCACATTTCTTGTCTCTGTTTAAAAAATATTTGTCTCGTGTATCTCAGGTCAGATGAGCGTCCAGGATTCAGCGTGGTTGAGCCAAGACTCCGAGAGTATTACTACGACATCGCTGCAGACTGATGTCACGAGACTATGCAAACTAACCACTGCAGATAATTCTTTTTTTATCCAGCGAAGGATGGAGATGAAACATGAATGATGCTGTAAATTATTGGAAGATTTATTCAAACTCTGGAACTATAATTATGCAAATGAAGTTTTATTTTGTTACTTTGGTCTTCCTGCTGAATGTAAACAACAATAAAGGCGTAATAAAAAACAAAGATGTACGCCCAATAATCAGCAATACCGACATTTTCTTTGTTTTTTTTATGGATGTTTTGTTTCACAGATGAAACATCAGAGCAGCTCTAAACTGAAACTTATCCTGCAGTGAAGCACACATTTTAACCCGGGTGGATGTTTCAGACTGAAGATCTCATCAGTCCTTAACATAACAAAAAAAATCTTATTTCTGAAAATTTTAGGGATAACAATTCTTTAAAGTTTTCCTCACTACCCATCATACATGAGCAAGCACTTGTTTTATTTTCATTTTTGTATTTACATGTTTTTTCTCAGATATATTTTTTGGTGAATGTTCGTGTGTTGGATTAATGAAGAAGCAGCTTTCAGGAATTCAGCAACATCTAGTGGTGAAGGTGCAGATTTTTAACCATTGATCAACCCCCTCACAGCCTGCTTTTAAAAAGGAGGACGTTTATTTAGAGACACCTCAGACAAAATAAATGTAAAATAAACAGATGCATTTATTATATTTAAGGTAATAAAACAACAACTCTGAGTAAAAATAAAACATAGAAGCATTCAGCATTTTAATATAACACCAAGAGGTGAGGGGGGAATGTATTTATTTCATAGAAAATATTCTAAAACATCCAATAATAATAATAAAAAAAATTGCCCGTCAGAAATAATTGTGGACATTAGTCTTAAATATGGAAGTTGATTTGTCCCCTCTGGGCCACCATAGAAACATTTCAGTATATTTGACTTTTATTCTTGATGAAAAAAGGAAACGTGCAAAAAATACATACATATATATATATATATATATATATATATATATATATATATATATATATATACACACACAGCTGAGCAGTGTATAGTGGGGTAATGTAGGCCCTGAAAAGTGAGCACTTAACAGAGACAGAACACAGAGAAAATTTCCTAATCAGTATGTTCGCCTGAGCATATAATTTACAACGCTGTCTATAGATGTCTTTGTCATCCATCCAGTCATTAGTCAAGACATGACCAAGATATTTAATGTCCTCACACACATCAAGAGGGCTGTTTGACAGATAAAAGGTCGGAAACCTTGATTTCCTGTCTCCAGTGCTTCTTACTATCATGACGCGACTTTTCTTAGGGTTGTATTTAATATCGTGATCTATGCCGTATTGAGAGCACACCGTCAGCATCTGTTGCAACCCAACAGAGTATGGGCTAATTAGAACCAAGTCATCTGCATACATAAGGTGGTTCACAATAGTACTGCCCACACAGCAGCCTGTATTGGACCCATTTAGTTGATAGGATAGGTCATCCATATAAACATTGAATAAAATAGGAGACAGTATACCTCCTTGCCTGACCCCATTACACACACAAAATGGTGCAGATATAACATTGTCCCATTTAACATAAAAAGTTTGATGGGCATACCAAAATGCTAAAACTCTCACTAAGAGTTTAGGGACACCAATACCCAGCAATTTCTTTAAAAAATTTTCATGATTAATTCTATCAAATGCCTTCAATGCATCAATAAAACAAAGAAAAACAGAAGTATTGAGACTTGTATATTTAGATACAATCTCTTTGAGTATATATATATATATATATATATATATATATATATATATATATATATATATATATATATATATATATATATATATATATATATATATATATATATATATATATATATATATATATATATATATATATATATATATATATATATATATATATATATATATATATATATATATATATATATATATATATATATATAGATATATATATATATATATATATCTGTGTGTGTGTGTGTGTGTGTGTGTGTGAAAATTATAAAATTAAATTAAAATATATCAACTTTCAGATATGTTTAATGTAGATGTTGCACAACATTCAAGTCTGCAACATCCCTCTTGAATAATAATTTTATTTGTAACTCAAAGATTTATTTACAATTTTTAAGTGAAGCACATTTTAATCATTGCTGCATTTATCAGTCAGACTTTGTTTGTGTAGAAATTTCAATAAAAAACTCATTAACATGAACAGAAAATTAATACAAGCAATAAAAGCTTTTGCCTGTGTGTCATAAAATCCACAAATAAATAAATAATCGTCACAATTTTAGAAATTCAGTGTTGAACTGGCAGGCCATGTTGTTTCTTCAAAATGCAGTACTTCTGTTTTGCCTGGCTTTTTTTCCAGCCAAAAACCGAAAAAAAAAAAAAGGAGAAAAAAAACAAAGTAAATGTTTGCCATTATAAAAATCCACAACTAGGAGTTGAATTTCATTCCTTGAAACAAATAAGATCAATTAACATGTGCAATAATTAGCCAGTAAAGCTGTGTATTAAAATACTTAAAATAAATGAGTAAATGAAGGAAAAAGCCTTTTTTTAAAACTCCTGGTTAGTTTTAGCAGTAAGAGGATGTTGAGCAACTTTTTCACCACCAGGTAGCAGCAGAGTCAAAGTCAATTTAAGAGATTAGGAATCATTTATAAAATGTTTTATGTTTCGTTGCATATTTACATTATTAATAACTCTTTATGCTTTAAATGTTGTTCAGGACCAGGCTAGATTCTAGATTTATTTCATTTTTATTATATTATTTTTGGTATATCAAGAGAGAGGAAAAACAGAAGGGTTACATTTTCCTAAATAAAATAATCATAACCTGTTTGACTATAGGAACGTGAAATGGAAGAGCTTTGGTTGCCAACTCATTATTGAATATTTTTAAAGTTATTAATCAGTCTCTATTTGAGTAGCAAAGATTCATAACTGTTATTACAATGCATTTTACAATTGATGAGGCTCAAGACAAACTCTTTATTTTATAGATGCACATTCATGAATCTATAAAAATACACATATACATATAAATATAAATCAAAAAATAATACAGGATTATATCTAATGATTATCTGATTAGGCGTGTACTGTATGTTTGATTAGTGTGCACCAGAGGTGTGGACTCGAGTCATGTGACTCAGACTCGAGTCAGACTGGAGTCACAATTTTGATGACTTTGGACTCGACTTGACAATATCATCAAAGACTTGCAACTCGACTTGGACTTTGACATCAGTGACTCGGGACTTGAATCTTACTTTAGTCTGATGACTTGAAAAGACCTGAAATTTTCAGTAAGACTGTTGAATAAAATGTTCTCCCATTCAAAGTATTCCACTAAGTGACTGATTTTTGTCATTTCCAGCAAGACAATATTTTTCCCACAAGATCTGGCCCATTGAATGCATCTATTAACATTCAATCAGGGTTAAGAAGAATAAACAAAGAGGGTGTGGATTACACAGTTACTTCCCTGAGTGCAAGACTGCAGGAGTGCGGGAACAACCTAGAAATGCAGAACCATGTATTTGCATTCTCAAAGTACAATGTCATAAACAAAAAACGAATTGCCGTTTACAAAACCTGCAGCGTGAGAATAACAGATGGAGAGGCGAAGATGTTGAACTTCGCTCGGCACCTGAAGCTGCACAAAGAAACGTAAGTTGGTCTGGTACCTGTTGTGAGATCCTTTTGGGTAACTTTAGCTTAGCATCTGTTATATGCAACAACGGTATATGTTTGCTCGTAAACTCACTGTGGCTAAAAACTGAGACTGACGTTAGCTGCAAATAATTGTAAAGTTAAGGCCCAGGGTGACCAAGTGTCCTGTTTTCCCATGACATGTCCTGTTTTCATGTCCTGCCCTGACTGTCCTGGCTGTTTTTCAAAACAAAAACAAAACTTTCCTGGTTTTTATTGTTTTTTTTTATTTGGTCAACGGTGCTTATGACTTGGAAGGACTTGAAAATTTTAAGCCTATGACTTCAGACTTGATTTGACTTCTCTTGTCTTTTCTTGAGACTCGACATGAACTTGCACGTCTTTATTTGAGACTTGACTCGAGACTTGGGTTGAAAGACTTGAGACTTGCAAAACAGTGACTTTCTCCCACCTCTGGTGTGTACTCTCATGTCATACTCTCCTCTTTGTCTGATCACTCTGGAACAGAAGTCTTAAAAAAATCTATAATATATAAAAAAAAAAATATATATATATATATACAGTTGCAGGAAAAAGTATGTGAACCATCATTTTTAATAAAACAACAGTGTGACGTCAGTTGTCAGAAATATTAGATGCTTTGTTGTAGTTCCCTAACAGCTTGACAATATTTTTTTACTCTGGCCAATTACATTTAAGTTTAAAAATCATGACATTTTGAGTTGCTGGTTTGGTGGAGTGGTAAGCAACCAGTTTGCAGTGTCCTCCCTGACTCCCCATCACAAGCTTATCCACTGTCTCTCTCACCTGTCAATAAAGGCACAATACACCAAAAAAATGAGCTTTAAAAAAATCCTGACGGTTAGATTCATTTGTCACGACCATCACAGAGAATGAGACATGTAGATTCATGATGTCATGCTGTCCAGGCCGGAGTCCGGTTTCAGTACACAGCCTTGGCTCTGAATTTGCTCACAAGCAAAAAACAGGGTACACCCCCCCACATCCAGAGGGCAATCATACTCATGCGCAGATCAGACTGAGGGGGAGGGGGAGTAGTAGGATGAGTTGCATGCGCAGTTAGAGTAAGAGAGAGATACAATAGGTGCAGTAGCAATGGCTGAAAAACAGCCCAAAAGAAAAAGTTCAGAGGGGTGAAAAGTGTAAAAGAAGGGCTATGACCATGAAAGAGCGAAGACCCAGGTCAACATTGGTGTTGCTTTCCGACGGTGGAGGGAACTCAACTTACTGAAATACCTGAAAACGGACGCGGATGTTGCCGTCTTCATGCTGGACAGGTAAGCAACATTAGCTTTGTGGTGCTTCACATAACAGGAACAGCCGTCGGGCATTCATCTTATTGTCTAATCTGCCAGAATGTACTGTTGTTGTGATGTTATCAATAATGGCAGTCGAGTTGTCTGACAAGTCGAGGTTACCTTAGCTACATTGGTCAGCTATGCAGTTTCTATGGCCGTTTCCATGATGATGCACGTCCATCAGCTTTCGGGGGTGGAGCCAGGGGTGAGGTATGAAGGGAGAGGTCTAAATTCGTTTATCAACAACCTCTCCACTCGTTTTCTCCCACATTGCTGACTACACCTTTAACAGAAATCATTCAGATCTGCATTAATGAAGTGCATTTAGACGCAGAGGGTGACCATAACCTTGACCTTTGACCTATGACTTTGAAATTGTAATTAATTCATCTATGTGTCATGGTGGAAGTTTGTGAAAAGTGTAAAGAAAATCCCTCTGATGTTGCATTCAGATACAACCACAAGCCAAGACGATCATGAAAATCATTCATAATTATCCTTAAAGGGATAGTTCAGTTTTTTGAAGTGGGGTTGTATGTCTGAGCTCCATGTGGCCACTAAGGACATTAGATGCAGTAGAAAGTTCTCTCCTCTCCCTCTGAAAGCCACAGTTGTAAGAGTCTGTGATGAAGAAATAGCCGCTAACAGGATAGTACCGTACCAAATACAAGGGGTATTTTCTCTGCCTACAAGAACTCAAATCAAAATGTAATGCCACAGTTTAAAGCTAGAGTCTGCAATTTGATTTAGATACACTTTTTTTAATTCTCATTAAAATGGTCTTTATGACCCGATGGTAATCAACTCATAATGTGTTCTTAAAACAGAGCGAAAAATATCTGCTATCTACAGCAGGAGTAAAACAGGGAAAACCCCAACCAATAATCATGCCGGGATACCTGTTTTTAAACCAATCAAATCCTGTCGCCATTCTGCCCGCCTGCTGCGCGTGCATTTTCCTGGCGTGCACAGACTTGGTGCGCGTAGCCGAGCTCATACCTATCAGACTCCGCTGGTGAATGCTTACCTTTCAAGTTTTGTCTTTGAAAATAAGGGAAGCCCGCTGTGAGCTGTCCCACAACCTCAACCAAGCTCTAGTATCCCTCACATTTTAAGACAGATGTACAAGAAATCTAAAATAAACTCTTTGTTTTTCTTGGTTTGTTCTGGGTGGCAGCTATCTCGCGATAGCTGCCACCCAGGCTACTGCAGGTGGCTGTTCTCGTGAGGCTTTTTCTTCTTCTTTGGTTTTACAGCGGTTGGCATCCATCATTTTGGAGCATTACTGCCCCATTCAGGCTAGAGACAGAGCTCAGTTTGGAGAGGCAGAGGAATGGTTTTATCATTATATCATCACACAGGAGATTTACAGGAGAATACTGATACAGGAGGACGGCGGAAAAGAGGATAAAATACGGAAAATACGGTAGTTTCATGGCCAAAACGGGAGATTTGACAGCTATGTGGAGAATGGCAGAGGAAATACCTATACCCCGATCAACATCGGCTGTGAGTACTAACTAACTTTACATGTTTGTTTGGTGTTTTCTTACCGCTGACTGAGACATGACTTGGTGTAGTGTAAAACAAACACGTTGTGCTGAGGGTTTGGAGTTGAATCAGTCTTCTGGATATATCAGCCCCGCGGGTGCATGCGGGGGGGGGCTAGGCGGAACCCTGAGGAGATGCTACTTTCAAATTTATGCATAACCTTCGAAATATAAAGTTTATCCGGACCTAACCCAACTCACGTAGTGTGTCCCCCCCACAAAAATATTTCTGAGATGGGTTTTTGTGATGCTTCCCTTGATGCAGAAACAGATGTGCATCATCGAGAACTCAGCTTTTACCGTGTTCCTCTGCCTAACACGGGCATGTGGTTACATTGTATAGTGAATGCATCTCTCGTTACACAGATGCACAGATCTATACATCTATATATATATATTAGAGGCTAATTCACAGTAATCGTTGCTTGTGTGTGCATGTGTGTGTGAGAGAGACACAGACACAAGTAGTCTGCACTGTTATGATGGGGGGGGCGGAGTGATTTAGTGGAGGGATACATGACACGAGTTAGCTAGGTCCAGATAAACTTTATATTTTCGAAAGGTTAATGCACTTAAAAACACTCATATGTATCGTACTCTCAAACTGTGGTATTACTTTTTCATTTGAGTTCTTGTAGGTGGAGAAAATACCCTTTGTATTTGGTATGGTACTTTCCTGTTAGCGTGTATTTTCTGTCACAGACTGTTACAGACTGTGGCTTACTGAGGGAGAGGAGAGAACTTTCTACTGTATCTAATGTACTTAGTGGCCATATGGAGCTCATACAACCCAACTTCAAAAAACTGAACTATCCCTTTAAATGAGGGACCATCTATGCTTTCATGAAAACCCTTGAGAGCATTACTGAACCTTAAGACCAGTGGCGTAGTTTACGTGAGGTTGATGGGTTATGAAAACCCACGGGCCCTCTTCACCACATTTCTGATGATTTTTTGTTTGTTTGTTTGTTTAAATCCGAGGCGGAATGAGCGCAGCAGCTGCCTTCTCTGCAGCAGCAGGTTAGCGCAGAGCATAGACCGCGGAAGCGGGGGGGCCAGGCGGGCCGTGGCCCGGGTAACTTTTTGGGTCGAAATACGCACTTATCGATGAGTTTTATAGCACCTAAATAGGTTATCTATAAATGCTATTCTTTAGCCTCCTTGTCGGGTCGTACAGGGCTGGCTGGACTGGCCTGGATACTCAACTTCAGGAACAAGACAATTAAAACTAGAGCAAATTTATATAATTTTATTATTTATATTACACGTCTGAGAGCGCCGCGATATATAGCCGTCTACAACTACGATAATAACTTTTCCCCGCATTGCTTGTTGCACACATCAAAAACTACTGCTACGTAACTAGAAAGAGATACATTACTTCGTGGCTTTGCATCCTGTAAGTTGTTGAAAAAGAACTTCTAAAGCAATGCAGAGTTCCAACAAAGATCCATGCTGCAGCCATTCACCACAACAAACAAACACATTTGGCTTCACGTCTCCGGTGCGTTCAAGTTGTAGTCAGAAGTAGGAATTTTGAGCTCCGAGTGGGAAACTAAAACTGGAACGTCCCCCGAAGTCTGAATTTCCTACTGGGAACTCGGTGAAACCTCGCCACCCCGAGGTGTCAATCGAAGATGGATGCCCCCAGTGTGAACAGTTATTTAGCTCCTGTAATAATCCATTTATTTGCACTTCTGACTGGGGTGTGTCACTCTAGATCAGATGTATACATAGTATTGTTAGATTTATATTTACAAAAATGCTGCCATAGTGATAATCACATTCTTCATACAACATCCCAGACACAGCGTGCTAACAACAGCTAACAATAGCCTGGTAGATGATGGCATTACGTGTGTGTCCGTGTATAGTGTAGTCTATAGCCTCGGCTACGCATCATGTCTGACCGAAAATTTCGGTGACCCCCCCTTGCGATTGTGGCCCCCCCTTGTTCAAACACGTTCCGCGGTCTATGGCGCAGAGTGTAACGTGACGTCAGACTGGGTCACTGTATTATGTTGCATATTAAGGGGGGGAGACCCCTGCTGATTTGAGCTGATCCATTGGCCCATTGAAATGTGATTGGCTCAGCCGCGTTTGAGCCAGACCGAAGACGAGAGATGAAAAATGATGAAGAAAAGACAGATGCCGCCAGAAAAAGCCGTTATAGTGGAGCGGGAAAACGTATTGCTCGAAAAAATAAAATTTTAAGAGAAGATGCAGCCAAATGCGCCAAACTTCCGGATCTTTTGCGCCACAGTGGGGTCCTCACTGGGGCAGAAAACATCCGGGTGGTGGACGGCAGCAGGTAGACATGCAGGTAAACATGCACTGTCTACTGCTGCGACATGGTGCTACATCATCTCAACCACACAAACGCAGCGATTTCACCCATATAAATGGAGATTAATGGCTATTTTTAAACCGATAAAAAGTGGTTGTAAACAATAATGGTCCACATGTAACGGGCTATATGCTTGCACTGAAAGAGTGTTTCCCATACATTTATTAACTCGTGATATTATTTTTTATTATTATTTAGTTTCAAATCTGCATTTGCTTCTCCTGGGCCATTTGACTGTGCTTGCTTATAATGCTCTTCTGTGCTATTTTAATTTTTTCTGAACTCCACCACCTCCTGGGCATGATATTTCAGGCCTCAGAGCCATTCTGTATGAACAGAGATAATTCTGTGGTGTGGACAGAATTGTCTCTGAAGAAAATATCCACTAAATACATCCATAAAATAATCCATATAGCCTATGCGTAGTCCAGATAATTGTTCAGGGCACAGACAGAAAAGCCATACATTATAAATCATTAATTTTCTTTGTCAATAAAAATGAAATCCAGAGGCTTTATTATAACATTTATTATTTAGGATATATTGAGGGAGAGCATGAAAGTGAGGCAGCATTAGGTGCACAGGCAGAGCGCACTTTCAGTCACCTTAAACTGATCAAGATTTATCTGCACTCAAAAATGAGCGAGTCTCACCTCTCAAGCCTGACATTACTTTTCATTGAGAGAGAGATGTCTGGGAAGGCTAACTTGGACAAGGTTGTTGATACATTTGCATGAATGAAAAAAAGAAAAACACATCTCAAATAGTGGCAGTAATGAGAGGTCGTATTCAGTATTTTACATTTTTTTTTAATTTTATTTTTTTCTGTCCTCTATTCTTGTGTGCAATGCGGCATGCCAAACATGCGGGCCCCTTTGACACATATGAAAACCCATGTGGAATACATCGCAGCTATGCCACTGCTTAAGACACACTAGCAGAAGATGTCCTCTGGTGACCTGGGGGATTTTCTCCAGAGTTTGAATAAACGTGAACTCTGGGTCAAGAGTTCACAGGTCAAAGGTCATATCGTAGGCCTATGTTCATCCTTTGCTTGTGAGCAAAATTCATCGAGAATGCTTCAAGGATATTTCTTTTCCAAACTTTGCACAAGTCACTCTTGTTCAAAGTTCTCTTTAAATCAGAGATGGGCTGATCGGATTACGGAAGTCTTGGTCAAAGGTCAAGCTCATTGGCCTTAAGTTCATCCTTGACCTGTGAAAACTGTTTTGTAATCTCAAAAATACTCAAACCTGAGATTTAAAACGCTGTGCTTGCATTAACCTGTGAGGCCAAGCCAGGGCAGCCAAGAGGAAGGTAAGAGTTTTTTTTAATGGGGTCTGATGTTGTTTCCTGTTGCTTGTTAAAAATAATATTTCAGGAACAGAGATAGAGATTTATTTCAAATATTACAAAAATGACTTCTCTTTTTCAAGGGAGTGGTTGATTTATTTTGTAGCCCTTATTTAAAGGTGCTATGAGGAAAATCTATTTCTGGCGACATAAAGACTCTGCTACCCATGAGCACGCGGGGCGACTGTTGTGCATGTGTTGTAAAGCTAATTAATGCAGCAGGGACCTTCCTCAGAACTCTGCATTGCTTTACAACTTCTTTTTTCAACAACTTAAAGGATGCAAAGCGACGAGGTAATGTACCTCTTTCTAGTTACGTAGCGGTAGTTTTTGATGTGTGACAATAAGCAATTTTTGGAAAACGTAGTATCGTAGTTTTGTTTCTGGCTATATATCGCTACTTACAGCCCGGAGCTCTAAGACGTGTCCGAATAATATAAATTTACTCTAGTTTTAATTGTTTTGTTCCCAAAGTTGAGTATCCAGGCCTGTCCAGCCCTGTCCGACCTGACTGCGAAGCTAAGGAATAGCATTTATAGATAACCTATTTTGATGCTATAAAACTCATCTTAAAGTGTGTATTTCGATCAGGCATATATCTAAAAGTGAGACTTTTTTGTAAGTACTTAGAAACTCCTCATAGCATCTTTAACTAGAAAAAGAAATTCATTAAGATTAAAAATGTCTTTTTCAAGAATGTCCTGGCCAAGAGAGGGGATCAATTTTTTATTAAAAAGAAAATGTAGAAAATGTTTGTCTTCACATCAGGACCAACAGTTTTATCTTATTCCTCTCCCTACACAGTGAGTAAAAAAGTGAAACAATGAGGAAGTAAGAGATAAACAAAGTCCTATGTACTTTGCAGGCTAATGACAATATGAGGGAAATTCAATATCACACCCACTTCTCCTTGTTTTGAAGTCAAAGGTCAAGGTCATAACACCTTTTGATTGCTTATTGTTTGAGAGTGTGATCAAGAACGCTGCAGGGATTTTCTTTAATCTTTAGTAACATTTCCACTCTGTTTTTGGAGCTGAGTTGCCAAAGGCAACGGTCACAGAGTCTCATGTTCGGGTTCTTGTGAATGAGACATCTTGAGATGGGAGGGAGGGATTTTCTTAAAACTTTGCATCAGTGTTCACTTTGGGACTTCCAGATAATCAAGTCTTTGCTGAGTTTGATCTGAAGTTGGGATCCGAGCCAGAAATCTGACTGATTGTCAGGTTTTGTGTGCCCCGCTTCAGTCATTAAAAATAAAGGGCGAAGGTCCCAGAGCCTCATGTTCAGACATCTTGAGATGGGAGGGAGGGATTTTCTTCAAACTGCACATATGTTCATTTTGACCTAAGAGTGAAATGATAGGAATTTTTAGGTCAAGATCACAAACACCATGAAACAGATCAGATTACATCTACAGTCACCACAGACCCTCTCCTTGACCCAGCATCATGTTCCTTCACTTGTTTACATGATGAGGGAACAAACCACCACGTAGATGATCTAGTTTCTGATGTAACACTCTTAGAGTTTGAGTAACAGTCCATTTATATTCCTGTTAATGCCAAATATCATCACTTCAGTAATGAAGCATCTGAAGGTTATCAGTTCAAATGAGATAAAGGAAAGACTAAGCTTTATCTTGTGTGTTTATTTAATGCATTTGGTTTTATTGTGTTTTTTTTAGGACTTATAATTTATTTGAGTTTGAACAATAATTATAATTCACAAATATACACATTATGACACTGACCTACAACTTAACAATGTGGTTATAGCAGTAAATGAAGAAATAAAGATGACTTTTCAGGATGATAGGCAAAAGGAACTATAATGCCTGTGTGTACATTTTGATATATCTAGATGTATATGATAGCAAAACAGCACCAATAAAATAAAACAAACAAACAAAAACCATGACTTGAAACAAACATATTTAAACAGACAAACAGAAGACAGATGAAAAGCAAACAAAAATGTAATGGTAGATCAGTTTAAATCAGAGCATGACACAGCCACAGATCTCAGAGTTATATTTACCTCCGCCAAGGAGGTTAGGGTTTGTCGGCGTATGTTTGTCTGTTTGTTAGCAAGATCATGGAAATAAAACTACTGGATGGATTTACCTGAACATTTTAGCAGAGGGGTAGTTTGATCCAAGGAAGACAGAGGAAGGTTGGTGGTGATACAAATATTGGTCTGGATGCAAAAAAAAATCTACATTTTCAAAAAATCCCATAGGTTAATGTTGGGCAGAATATTGAAATATTAGAGTTCTGACTATTTTTTAACAGATTTGCTTCAATTTTCACAAGATAACATTGAGTCCATGTCTCTATCATCAAGGTTAATTTCATCTGGATCTGATCCAGATGTCACAAAAAAGCATTCAACTTTATAATGGGAAATCCCACTGGTGACAATCAATAATTCATGTAAAATCAAAATATTAAGTGATATTCCCAAAAGCTGTGTTCATGCAGGATAACAACCTCCATGTGTGTGCTGAGTTCCGCGAGGATCCTGGCACTCTTCTGGATCTGGTGATCCAGATTTGTATCTTCTACTGGGGTTGTCGAAAAGCCACAACCAGAACTGAGCTGCTTGGCGGATGTTTGCGCTGTCTGAGTTCTTCCTGGTTCTTTATGTCAGCCTTACCATGTGGAAACCAGTGGCACTTAAGCTGGTGCCACTGGTACAGCAGCTTGTTTTGCTAATTGGATGAAACATCGAGATGGTGCAGGAACAGTGAAGGCTTCATCTTTTTGGACTTTTAATTTGAGCAGAGCCACAGATAATGTCATCATTTCTCATTACAGTTTAGGTCCAACATGAAATAAATGTATAGCCCTTTAGAGGTGAAGCAGGCTTGGTGTAGAAATATTTCTGAGGCTAATGTGATTAAAGCTTCCTGCTCTGTACCAAACTGTCTCCTGGAGGCTGCTGAAGCTAAATTTACCAAGTCTGCACATGCTGAAACAACCTGCGGCTTCTCCAACGTCCAGAAACACCTGCAGAGAGACTGTTAAAACACAAACTGTCTTGTGACCTCGACCTCACGCCCCAAAAAAGCTGAAATTTTGAAATCTCTCTGCAGGTTTTTATCACTCTACACCTTTAGCGTCTCCCATAAGGGGCCATCGGCATCTGGCTGGGGTCAGGTCGGGGTCAAGCCTCAAGCTTGGGGAACCGGTCGGCCTTTCTTTACGCAACCCCTGTTCTGTGGTGGGATTCCCCCCGGCTCTGTGTTGGGACATCTGCCGGAAGGATGCAGCCACAGTGTGGATGTGCAGCCTGCAGTCAGTCTCTGTGAGGCAGACGCATCAAGCCACAGGGTGGCCTGCACGCAACCGCTGGCCAGGGCCTCAACTGTCTGCTCACACACACACACACACACACTGATATACATTATAGACACACATAACGCCCACATCCTCAGATTCACTCTGACCCTGAATTTGAATCTGTGTTTTTATTCTCAGACCAACAATAACAAAAGTTCACTCCAGAGCACCGAGTCCTTATCTCAGAAAATATTAAGCCCTGGTTAATCATTCTCTGAAAGAAAATTAGACAGATCATCACACGAAGGAGACAAACCTACAGAGATGCAGACTTAATATAAAGACGGATACTTAACAACTCAAGCTTGTTTTAAAATAAAAGTAAAATGTTGATTTTACTAACTGTAGCACCTGCAACATGCAGTCTCCATAATCTACACAAAGCTTTACATAAATGCCCTTAAACGTCATATTGACTTATCTCTGCACAGCAAACATTACCTCTATTTTGCACCTTTGCACTCCTGGGTTAATGTTTGGCATATTTCTACAGGTGATTAACAACAAAAACAATTCTTGTGCTAAAAGGCAAGGAAAAGCAGTAATATTGGGCACTCAAAGGGCCTCAGGCTGTTAGCAAAATGTACCAAATTACAATAACAGTTTTATCCAGCTGCTGACACACTAAAATGACATGCATAGCACAACGGCTTAATCTGACACACAGAGATCAAAACTTCGATTCAAGTCTCCAAAACTCTGAACACATTCTTTACTTTACACACATTTTGAAATTCAAAACTGAACACACCTCTGCATAAGAAACAATCTGATATAAAGTCAGGTTTGCCATTTTGAAACATTGTGTGAGGATTCATTCCCTCCTCACAGTTTCTCTCCCCTCCCCTTCTCCTCGGCTCCCTCACCTGCAGAGGATCACCTAATCACTGCACTACTCACTGCACTACTTAAGCACTGCACTACTTAGGTAGTCACCTGCTCATAGCTGGTAGTTTGCCTCACCTGAAGTGGTTTGTTGGTGATCTTTACTGGCAGCCATTTTTTTGACTCTCAGCCTTTTTGAACTCTCTCTCGTGGGAGCTTTGACTTTTTGCGCGCTTTTTGATGTTTGAACAGCTTTTTACTCACCTTGCCTTTTTTCCCTCTCATTTACAGTGTCACTCCTGGAGCCTTCACCCAGCCACTCATGTATATATTCATCAGATCTGGATTCATTCACTTTGTTGCTGTAGTTTTGTGAATAAACACCACAAACCTGGTTCCTTCGTCTCTGGCTTCAGCTTCTGGGTCCAACTATTAATTCTATAGGTCTACATCCTGACACATTGCTATTCAAAATGACACCACATGAACTGATTGGCCAATATATATACAGTATGTGCTACCTGGCCAAACACCTCAATGGTTAATTGTTACTACTTCAATCAGCAAGTATGCACTATAAAAGACCCTCCCACCATACTCAGCATTTCTGAACCCCACAGAAGAGTTATTTCAGCATTGTGGTGGAAGGTATATGACCGGCAGCCCTTGTGTAGGTGCCTCTTGTGCAGGCTATGGAAGAAGCATGTGATGAAACTGATGCGTTGTGATTCAGGGATGGATCAGGCACTCAAAGCGCTTCTTCCCTTGATGGAGGGTAAAGGAAGATATTGTCTGTGATGTGCCAGTCAACAGAGTGAATTTGACAATTGTTTATTGCGTGTTGCAGATAATGAGCATCACAGCAGATACATGACGTGGATTATGATTTAGAGAAACTTCTTGAGGCATCTGCTGTAGCTCCCGGGCAAGTTAAACCCCCTTCATAAGGCCATTAGGAAAGAAGGAATTTTTAAAAAGGGGATGGGAAGGAGGGGTGCGATGTGTGAACGAAACAAAGAGAGGAAATGATCAGGTTTTAATGTATAGAAACACAGGAAGAGGCGAGGTTGAGGTGTGGCCCTGCTTCAGAAACTCTTCTGTACAGCACCACTATATTTTTTGTGACCACATTTTTGTTCACTCCAATGTTAATATATCTGCTGTGCATGTGTTATACTGACTCGTTTAGGGAAAAATAGAAAAATAAATGTTTCCACAGCATGTGTGTGTCTCTGCAAATATTTCTGTGCGTGTGAACAATCTGAGGAATTTTCTACAATTTGATTTTTTGTGTTGTGGAAAAGCATACTATAGATACTAAAGCTATGTGTGAGTTTGTGTAAAATGTCTGTCTGAACAAACAGACCTACTTTTTTTTTTTTTTTTTTTTTTAAAGGTATTTTTTGGGCATTTTATGCCTTTAATGATAGTAGAGAGACAGTGGATAGGCTTGTGAAAGGGGGAGAGAGAGTAGGGGAAGACACTCTGCAAACTGGTCACAGGCAGGATTTGAACCTGGACTGGCAGAAGTATGTACATGGGGTGCTAACCACTCAGCCAAACCAGCACCCCAAAACAGACCTACTTTAAAGAAAAATAATAAGATGTCAAGGTTAATGTGTATTTACTTTAAGTGCTGTTGTTTTTTAAACTGTAAGTCATACTTTTATATTCAAAGTTTCTGTCATGGATTAGGTTAGATTTTGAGTCAGTTTTGTTTTTATAATTCAAAACTCGATCATATTTGAAGGATTTTCCCAACATTTGTGGACATTTTATTTTTAAAACTAAAGCCCAATAGTAGGCTAGGAGTTGACACAGGCAGAAGTCATTTCTGTTTGTAAGTTGCCACAGTTTTTTAAATTCCTGAAAACAGAAATTTTTGGCAGAAAATTCATTTTTTTGAGCTGAAATGTTTATTTCAAGTTCTGCTATTAAAATCCTAAAAAAAAAAAAATCTAAATTTTTCATAAAATATATATCTATATATCTATATCTATATCTATATCTATATCTATATATCTATATATCTATATCTATATCTATATCTATATATATATATATATATACATATATATATTGTATCTCATTTGATATACTAGATGTTTTTGGCAACTGATAATCGACTTGAGGACATTTTTATCATTTATCTGACTGTGATCAGGTTTTTTTATTTGTTGTTCATATTGATTAGAGGTATCATCTAAGATTGTGTCTAATATGATACAAAAGGCATTAAAGGGTAACCAACAAAAATAATGAAAATTATAAACCTTGACAACCAAAAATGTATTATTAAAGTGCAACCATGAAAAACAACCTCCACTTTTTGAAGCTTATTGTTGTTAGTATGCTGCTTTAAGCTGAGCAGACAGACAGACCATTCGTCATCTCAGCAGAGCAGAAAGCTGCAGTTACAGATATCAGCGTTCCATGAAGCTGGTTATGAAGGTTTCTGCTGAAAGATGAGCGTGGTCTCATAAAACTTTTTTTTTTTTTTTTAGTAGATATGCAAAAATACACTTGACCCGCTGTGACAGTCTGGTATGCACCTCTGTTTTTTCTCATGGTTTTCAGTTTGGTCTTGACCACTTAGGTCTGGTTCACATAAAGATTTTTAAAACCTTCACTGGTGTTAAAATAGTACGAGAGCCACACATGAAGACAGAATTATCAGTTTTGTTCCTGTAATGTGTGGTGAGCCACAAAGAGAGAGACACAAGACACCACAAAACAACCAATTCATTTACCAAGAAGCCAGCTCCCCTCCTCATCAGTTTTTCTATATAATTTTAAGGTTATGCTGTTTAGACACTCCTGATTTTTAAACAAACCGAGTTGCACCTTCACTTTGACATCCATTGAACTTTATGCTTTGTTGGTACTCTTGTTGCCATGGCTACATTTGCTTCCTGTTTCAGTCAGCTTGCTCCTTGATTGGTTGTACTCTGGTCCATGAGACAAACACAGAGGACCTGCTCGACTGTCCTTGGTGCTCCACACACATCAGGATGTTTGATTGTAAATATTGACATGATTAATATTTTAACTCAGGGCAGCCCTAATACTCTTCTGAGAGGATAAAATGACTTTGAACCCTCTCACAGCACAGGATAATCAGGTGAGATCATATTTAGGACTTCCAGATAATTATTCTTTGCTGAGTTTGATCTGATGCAAGGAACCAAGCCAAAAGTCAGACCAATTGTTGGGTTGTTCATGCCCCACTTCAGTCATTGAAAAATCCATTCTAAGGTGTTCAGGCTCATTTTCCAGAACATTAAGAGGATTATTGAAGAAAGATTGGTATATTCACATTCCTACTTAATCTCTTATTATCTTAAGTAAAAAAAAAAAGTATTTCGATAAACATTGTTGCAGTTATGTGATATTAAAAAAAGGCATTGTAAAAATAACTTTTTCAGGTTTTTAATAAGTAGTTTGACAAGTAAACTGCAAGAAACCACAATTATGACCTCTGCCAAGAGGTCTGTTTTTTCCATTGTTTGTGTTGTTTGTTAGCAAGATTAAGCAAAAACTACTGGATAGATTTTACTGAATTTTTCAGGAGGTGTTGGTGGTGGCCAAACTTAAAAGTGATTAGATTTTGTTGATCCAGATAACCTCCATTAACGAACAATCATTTTTGCTCAAGAACTGTCTAACTAATAATGACACTATCAAGATTCTTAGTGCTAGCTGCGGGTTTTCAGGGTCATGAATCCCATTATGATGGTTACTTTATCATGGACCTGTTGCTTATAGATGGAACAGCAATATGTGAGCTACAATGGCGGAGGTTTGCACTCTCCGAGTGCTTTCTAGGTTAAGATTCTAGACAAGCACTTGGTTCTCCTTTTCTTGATGTTATATTCAAACACATCACGATCATCTTTGACTTGTTCATCTGTCAATTGCATGAGCTTTCAATGATCACAACACAATAAAACTGTCATCGTCTGCTCATGAAGGTTCTTTAAGACTCGGTTGTTCTGTTTCTGTTATCCTGCCGACCTAATCAGGGGCTTAAAAAAAGACTTCAGAGGAACCATGACGTCTGTGACAGAAGATTTATTCACAGCTAATGTTTTCTCACAGGCTTCATTTCACTTTCTGAAACATCACACCATCATCAAACAAACTCATCCATATACAGCTTCATCTTTACATTATTTTTACTGATCAACAAACACTTAGAAACAAAAACCAAACAGGGACATACAGAACAGAAGAAAAGGCAACTGAGGAGAAAGGATGGAGTAAACCGTGACTGGTTATGCTTGTGGCACAAACTCACACATGCCCACACAAAAGGCTTCCAGTAATCACAAATATGATTAAATATGTTTACATTCTCTGGTGATTCTGGGCTCGTGTTTGTCTCTCATGTCCTGAAAAAGAAAAAGAAGTGTTTTGTGTATTTTCAAAGCATTCGCGACTTAAATGATGGCTGTGGCTCTGTAGAAAAAGTAATTCAAAATCTTTCTGAAAAAAATACAGCTTAGGGTCTTTTTCATGGCTTTTAACTAAATTTTAGCAAAAGTTCACAAACCAGCAAAAATGGTACAAGCTGAATAAAAACACTTCATGAATGATGAGAGATTTAGAAAGCATTGTTAAAAATGCTTTCAGGATCTCCTCTAATACTCAGCAGATTTAAATTCTTGAAGACTAGAATGAAAAGTGATACGATCTAATTTGTATCATCCATTATCAACTCCCGTGTGGTGTTTTTGTGTGGATAACGTTGGTCTTCATGAGTTTTCAGTGGCAAAAATACCAAACACGTCACTCCAGATATTTGATTCTAGTCTGCATAACCAAATGCTTCAGCGAAGTATTCTGTACAAGTCTTTTCTGAAAAAAATTAGGTCACATTTTTGACAGTTCTGCCCCGTGTGTTCCATGATCGCATTTTTGACTTCCTTGTTGTTTGTGCAGACTGTTTGGTAAGAGCATCACATCCTCATCAGGGACAAAGGAACTGAAAAGGGAATGGTTAAGCAAAGAGACTGATGATATCCATTCCTGTCCCTATGGAAGATGTTTTGCCTCTTCTCCATTAGGGTGTTTCATATGTTACAGGTTTGCTACAGAGCCCTGGGGGGAGGGGTCATAAGGGAGAAAAAAACGTAGAGTTTGCAAGAGCTCACAGAAATGCGAGACCTTTCAAAGTTCTGCACCATTTTCTCTTTAACTGTTTTCTTCTTATTTTCTCTCCCATGCTCTCCAGTTTTCAATACTGATCCAATTTCTTGTTATAAACTATAAAGTTCAGTTCTTTACCAGCCCTTGCAAAGTCTTACAGAAATCTGCCCCCCTTGTTTTTCTAGAACTTTATTCTCCCTCTTGTCCCTTCCAGGCCGCTGTAGTTTGCAGCACCAAATTAAGTAACCCCCTGCAAAAAGCAGGATAACATGTTTCCAGCTGCAATCATGAGGTATTTTTCTGAACTACATGAATGATAAATGTGTCATTCTGTCATTTTTACGAAGACTGAATTTTGTTCGTGTCGACTCCATGCTGCAGAGCTAATCTAGACAAAGCTCCTTTTTCTGCTCAAAAAAAAATTTCAAGATTCATATTGACGCATCATGTCTTCCTTCTTCATAACTGAATCCTTCAGTTGCTGTGAGAACAGCATTTTGTCTTTCTTATTAGTGCTGATAAGTAAAGACAATGGAAATCAAACAGAATGTTGTACTTTTTTCAGATAAAGTTTAAAGCCACATTTTCAGCTTATTTCTAAATTTATAAAAGGGCCTGTGAAGTGTGAGATGCTTCATGGACACTTAAATTAGTGATTTTCATAAAAAAAAGAACAATAATTGTTGCTTGACCTCATGTTCTGTGGTGAGTTTAGACAATTCTTTTGGAGTCACAGTTTGTGAATATTTTTTGGAATTCCTCCCAAAAAGTAAAATCAGACTTTTGGAGAGTTTTCGTATCCTAAATGGTCTTCCTTATGAAGACCCTCTCCCAGAGGGAGCGTGTTGGTTTGAGAGGCCTCTTTCTTCTTCATGCTTTATGTTCTTCCTCATTAAAGGTGGACAGAGGCTCCACAGGTACAGCTGATGAAATCCTGCATTAAAACAGCAGCGAGACTTTATCCATACTACAAAGTGTTTTTGATTAAAAGGTATTTAACTCTTGCTTCCTTCATAAACTGGCATCTACGTGGCTCCTGCATGTCAGGGGTGATAAACACTAAACATAAATCTCCAGGGGCTTTAAATTTGTACTGACACCAATTATTTGATGATTTGTCACATGGGACTGCTCGTTGTCTAATATAAGGTTTATCCGTCTGCCCCACATTTATTGTGACTTGAGGCGTATTATGATATAACATCATATTCATGCAAAGAAACATGTCTGCATTGTTTTCTTCAATTTAGAGCATTTTGAGTTCACGATAAATAGTTAATTTAAATGTTTGGTAATTTATGCCATTTTTTAAAGTCTTTTGGATCATTTTGTTGTCTTTGTGTTTCGATATATAAATCAAACTTACAGCTCTTGTTTTCTCTTTGTTTTGAGCTATGAGGCTTCAGTTTTAAGATGAACACGTGTAATAGGAGTTTACTGTGATCATGAGAAAGTTTGGATCAAGTGTTGAAGAGGCAACGATACTTTCATGTGTCAAATAACACATGGATCAATAATTGCAAATAAATGAACAAAATGAAAACAAATATTAAAGAATTATGGTAACATTTTTAGTCATGGACACCCTTTGCACGCACAGGAGCTCAGGAAGATAAAGACATATTTGCTCGCTGGTTTAATGAATCATTAACTTTTCCCTCAAATTTGTTCTCAAAACTTGATGCAACGAACTGAATCATGAAAAATAATTCCTGCAGGCTTTGCTGACCTAATCTAATCTTAGAGCAAATATGGATAGAAATCTTTGTTTGAACAGACAACAGAATTAAAATGACTTTTTAATAATTAAAATGCTATGAAATCTCAGCTTCTTGGATATTCTCCAAAACTTATCTAAATCCAGTCTGTGGGATGATTTATTGCAGGAACATTTCATATTTAGTGTTTTGAATATGACAGTGAAAGGAAAAAAACCCTCTGAAGCATCATTTCCACAGTAATTTGGACTGATTTATGGCTCTCTGATTGGTGAACTAGTCAAAGATGCTACTATTGTTGACTACCTGCCAATCATTCTGCAGATGACGGTTAAGTTAATCACGTTAGTTAGTGACTAATCCATGGTGGAGGCTGCTGAAGTGGCCGGTAAGTTAATGCTCTGTTAGTTTCCTTCAGTGCTGATCGATACACCCAGCAGTGGACTTTAAATCTTTAGATTGCCGGTAAAACCAGACGGCCGGCGCTCCCGGATGTTTCTGCGGTCACACTCTCGTCCTCTGGCGTCGTACCGGGTGGATGTGTCGACATGTACAGAATCACCCGGTAAGGTTGAAGCAGTGGAGCAGAATGAGAGCTGAAGAGAGGGACGCATCACTCGCCCTTAAAATGAGGACGTCTCTTCTCCTTGAAGGCAGCCAAACCCTCCAGACGGTCTTTAGTGGGAATCACCTGAAGAAGAAATCACACGAGTCAGAGGTTGGCCTGTGATTATCTGTAAACCCTCTTTCTGATGAAGGCTCTGTATCCCCTCATGTCATCAGAGAAGTGAAATAAATGAGGGCTTATCTCAGCACCATCACTCTGCCCACCTCCTCTGGTTACCTGTTTTTTTTTATTGAGGAGTCTTGATGTTAAACTAAACAGGATTTATCTACAGAGCAGCAAGTCACAGTTTAATCTAAAAGCATTCTGATGACTTAATGAAGGTTTGGAGCGGTCCCAACACCCACTAGAGTCGTCTGTGGGCACATGCTCATAAACGGAAAGGGGGTTTTCACAAAGTCAAACTAGGACTTCAAGTCTTGGTAAATGACTGGTGAATGGACTCGAGCCTGACTAATCAGAGTGCTTTCACACCACAGTTCAGTAATCCAGCAAACACATGCTTTCAGACACATTTGGAGTTTAAGGTCTCACCCAGTGACACATTGACATGAGACAGAGCTGGGCTGAAACCCCTATGCCGTGCACAGACTAAACGACTTATGCATGATTATGGCTTGATGGTCAGAAGGGTTTATGCTTCGCCTCATGTACTGCACCATAGTGACTTACAAACGTGGACCAGTCTGGGACACCTCACTTGTCCTACAATTTGTTCCTCCATGCTGAAGACAGGGACCAGTGAGAGCACAGAGAGCTCTGCGTGTGTGATGTTCACAGATATAAAGGAATACAGCAACTTTTTTTGCAGGCTATTTGCATTTAAATATGTTTCTCAAACGAACGGCTCACTCACACTGCAAATCAGTTCTCACTGTTCACTTAAAAGAGCTGATCAAAGACTGGACTTGTTCGGGAAAGTTACATCTCTAGCACAAACCAGTGCAGAAGTAGGTAAACAAAACAAAGCCTCTGTTTTTGAGATAATACGATGATAGAAGATAACATAACGTGGTAAAAAACAATGAGTCACAACAGGCACACAGGAAAGTTTGGAGTTTCTGAAGAGTTGATCTGATGACCGTAGTCAGAGGCAGGCTCACACTACCCATTGACACCCAGTGTTTGAAATAAGCTAATTAGTGGTGGACAAGCTCTGCCCATCTCTTCCTTGTTACTGCACACACAGTCAAAACAATGGTGTCTATCTGCTTGTCATGGACTCAGGAGTGAGGCAAGACACAAACAGAAAAAAAGTTGGTATACAGCTTTAAACACAAGGTTGACGCGAGCTACGAGATGAGGAAAAGGTTTGCCAAGCTCCCTGCCCTAATGTTGCACTGAAGAGCTACTAAAGATTGTAGAGAGAGACATGTTGGACTGAAACAGCAGAGGGACATGGAGAGTGACTGAAATTAAATCCTGATCATGTTTGTGCTTGAACTTGTCTGAAAGGGCAGTGTGAACCCTTTTCCTCAGGGCAGATGGATTTTATGAATCCATCTACCCTTTTTTATTGAATGTTTGTATTTGTTGTATTTATTCCTTTGGGATCGATAATGTTGAATCTATCGATCCAATCTATCTAATTAAAATCAGAAATGGGCTTCAGAGCTCCTTATAAAAGCTATAAAAACTGATTCAGCTGCTGTGAATGGTGTCAGATGATCGCTCCGTGGCCTACCTGGGCATAGCATGCCTCTTCAATGGCCAGACCAGTCGACAGATCCACCTGAAAGAGAGGGTTGATGATCTTTGTTAACATTTGCACTTAACAGTCTGTTCATCAATCATGATATTAGTAAATTTACACTAAAAGTTCAAAGTAGAAAGGTAAAGCTGATTTTAAACTACCTTTGTAATCATATAGCCATGAAGACCCTTGAAATGAGATGCTGCATCTTAAGGGGCTAAACTAATAAAGTTATATTCAGCAGAGACAAATATGATGAGGACATATTCATGATTGGTCCATCGATCTGATATAGAGTATGTATGTGCATATATGTGTATGTATATACAGTCATGGAAAAAATTATTAGACCACCCTTGTTTTCTTCAATTTCTTGTTCATTCTAATATCTGGTACCACTAAACGTATAATACAATGAACACAACAAAAAATGCAGCTGGTCACATAATACTTTATGTCCTATTTGACATTCTTAAGCTTAATTGATTCCCAGGGTATATAAGAGGCCATTTCATGTCAAAAGCAGCACTGCACATGCAAAGGCCTAGAGTGGTTTCCTGCTTACATTCAAGCCGTAGCACAACTCAGAAGTTGTCAGCTCTCACATAATGCCTAAAACAAAAGAATTATGTGAAGCCACAAAGGCAGCCATCTTGGCACTGCTGGAAATTGGCATGAGTGAGAGACAGGTAGCGAAAAAACTGAAGATCTCCAAGACAGTCGTTCATTACAACAAAAAAAAACAAGCTGAACATGGCACTACCAAATTGCTACCTGGCCGTGGCAGGAAACGTCTTTCTACCCCACGAGATGACCGTGCACTCATCCGTTCCTGTGTCAGGAATCGTCGTCAGACCTCCAGGGACCTTAAAAATGAGTGGGCACTGTCGAGAAATGTGACTTGTTCAGCAAGGACAGTTCGAAACCGACTTGTTGAAGCTGGTTTGAAGTCACACAGAGCACGCAAGAAGCCCTTCATCAATGAAAGGCAGAGGAAGGCCCGGTTACTCTTTGCTCGAGACCACAAGGATTGGACTGTTGATGATTGGGCTAAGGTTCTCTTCAGTGATGAATCCAATTTTGAATTGATGCCCACTCCAGCCAACTTACTGGTTAGGAGGAAGCCTGGAGAAGCTCACAACCCAGACTGTCTTGCCCCTACAGTAAAACATGGGGGTGGATCAGTGTTTCAGTCTGAGTGGAACAGGGCAAATGCAATTGTGTGAAGGCCGAATGAACCAGGTCATGTACAGGACTACCCTTGAAAACAGTCTTCTTCCATCAGCTGGAAAACTCTTTCCTGCCTCCAATGACTGGAATTTCCAACAAGACAATGCCCCTTGCCACACGGCAAGGTCAGTTAAAGCCTGGATGGAGAACCACAACATTCGCACCATGCCTTGGCCTGCTCAATCACCAGATCTTAATCCAATTGAAAACCTGTGGAAAATCATCAAACTCAAAATGGAGAACCACAAGCCCAAAAACAAAGAAAATTTGTTTGAATTTGTCCAACAGCAATGGGCTGCTGTGACAGCAGAACAATGTCAGAAGCTGGTGGAGAGCATGCCAAGACGCATGGCTGCAGTCATCAAAGACAATGGTTATGCAATCAAGTATTAACTCTTGTGTGTATCATGTGTTTAAAGCAAACAGAAAACATGGAATGCTTAAAAGTAGTGTTTTTGGCGGTACAATGCCATAGCTATTGATGTAAGAATTTAAGTAATTTTGGTTATTATCAAGAAAACCATGGAAAATGAATAGTTCTTAGTTCTTAAATTAAACTCTCATGAGCTATTTTTGTTGTTATCATTATAATTGTCCAAACAAATGTACCTTTAGTTGAGCCAGGCATTAAAATTAACAAGAAATTGAAGAAAACAAGGGTGGTCTAATAATTTTTTCCATGACTGTATGTGTATCCATAAAAAGAAGAGTTTGTCTGTTCTATTGTAAAATGCTTGAGACAACACTTGTTATGAACTGGTGCTACACAAATAAAGATTGATTGAATAAGGCTTTATTGATTGAGGGTTAGGCTACATCACAGCTGATGCACTTCATCATCACCACAGCTGCTGTTCAGACACTTGGCAACGGATATTTTAAAAACTGACAGTGCAGAAAGTCTCACCTCTATTCCCTGGTTGATTGCCAGCTTTGCCATCCTGACAGCGATGGGACCCTGAGGAGACAAAACTAAAATATGACTTTCCCCTTCAAATCACCTCATCCCTTCCGGTTTCTCCCTCAGTCCTGAATGTCCTGGTTCAGCCTGTTGGGAAAACAGTAATCCTACCTGAGGGTTGATTTCTCGTGCGAGCTCCAGAGCACGCAGGTAAGCGGCGTCTCCGCTGGCGTTCTGCTCCACCGAGTGACTGACCAGACCCAGACGATGCGCCTCCGTCCCGTCAATTGAACGTGCAGCAAAGATCAGCTCCTTCGCCAGAGAGACGCCGATCACACGGGGAAGACGCTGTGTTCCTCCTGCAGAGCAAGCAGAGAAGAGGTTTGATGGTATATAGGATGGATGCCGTACATTTCTTTTGATACTCAACTCCTTAAACTGAATTGATCTTTTATTATCTTCACAACCATAATCCAATTTGAAACCCTACCTGCTCCAGGTATAATGGCAAGTTTGGTCTCCACAAGTCCCATTTTTGCATTATTTGCTACAGAGAGGAAAGAGCAGAAGGATTTACTCAGAAATATCATGAATATCTGCAACAAGCCAACAGAAGAAGTGTATGTACAGGTCAATAGCACAATAGGACAAACTTTTAGTACCAAATTAACTCCTCCACATATTATTCTCTTTAAATAACCCCAGGTATGATCTGGGCTAGTCCAGTTTAATCCAAGGTATGGTCTGGGCTGGGGGTATACTCTGGGCTGTTACAGCAGAAGCATATGAATGAGGCATGCCTGGCTGTCTATCATTCCACCAAACCAGCACAGCAAATGTATTTATTTGGCCCATTTCATTACAGACAAGCTCAATGTGCTTTATATAGAAAAAGAAAAAGCAAAGACATCCACAGACTTGATGATCATGAACAGACCTTCTCAAAAGTCTGTGCACTCTTACATCAGACACACCCGACAACAATATGACACAAAAAATGAGTGATTAAACTCTGATAGCAAGCCTGACTGCACACACAAACAAAAAACTAATAAAATATAATCACAGCAGTTATTCTCATGCTTTTGTAGAATGGGAAGTTTTAGTTGGTTTTGAATGCTGACGTGGTCGTCATGGACCTCAGGTCAGCAGCTAGTTTGTTCCAGAGAGAAGGCCACAGTCACCAAAGTCCCCCTCCAGCTTTAGGTTTAATCCTTGCTTCTGTAAGTAGACCCTGATCGGATGACCTGAGGGGTCGGTATGGGCTGTAAACATTGAGAATGTCTGAAATGTACACAGGAGCTGAAATATTAAGAACTTTATTAGAAAAGGATTTTGAATGTGAGACTGGGTGGTATAGGGAGTCAAAAGAATGCTTTGAAAACTGGGGTATTTGTTGAAATTGTTTTGTGAAGGTAAGGACTCTGGCCGCAGCGTATTTGCCGAGCTGAAGCCAACTGATTGATTGTTTTTGGTAGATCAGCGATCAGAGCATTACAGTAGTTTAATTATATGGATATAAATGCATCGAGCAATTTTCCTGCATCACTTTAATGAATGCTAAAATGTAGATTTTCTGATCATGAATATTTGGTTTTTAAAGCTGAGATTCTAAATACCAGCAGTTTGATAAGATGAAAGCCATGATGATGAGCTCAAACTTTTTTCTTTAGATTATTTTTTGGGCATTTATAGCTCTTTATTGACAGGAGAGAGAGAGGCAGTGGATAGGTTGTGAAGGGGGTTAGAGAGATTACGGAGGGCACTCTGCAAACAGGCCACAGGCTGGATTTGAACCTGGACCAGCAGGAGCATGTACATGGGTCATGGCTGGTTGCTTAGCACCCCACCAGCAAGAACAGCACCCCTGATGAGCTCAAACTTTTTTTTTTTTTTTTTGAGTTTTCTCTTAATTACATACTTGATTTTTTTTCCAGAATAAATGTTGTTGCCATGTCCACATCAAATCAGGATTTTAGGTTATTTCAAATGCTGAGCTATCTTCAGCCCTGCTCTCACTTCAGATTAGAAGAGTGGTGCTCCCACATATTGCAGCCTTTCCACACTAAGTAAAGTGTGACATCTTGGCCAAACTTGTTGACACAGCTCTCAGTGGGAGTTTCCTTATCCCTGCGCGCTGACTCGTAGGCACAAACACAGCAGAACAAATACAAAGAGAAAATGGTGACAATGCATGACAGCTGTCACAATCTCCATCTGCATATTAAGCTGTGAACCTTGTACCAACTGGTTAAATATTTTTTGAGAATTGTCGCATCCCTAACTCTAAGAGCAGACATTAAAGGTGTTTTGAGGCTTCGGGCAGACCAAATGATAAGCTAAAACAAATCCTACAAGCCTTACAGGAAATCCTGATATCACAGGCCAGCGCCATCTCCAGTCCTCCTCCTAAAGCTGCTCCATCGATCGCAGCAATCGTCGGTACAGGAAGGTTACCTGGAAGAAAGAAGGCAACATGACACGGTCAAGAGAATTCGACACAAGCTTTACGTCCACAACACACGAAAATGCAGTAAATTTGACATTCTTAATTCTTACAGAGCTACCTCAAAAGAAAAAAGATTAACGGAAACCGACTATAGTAAAACATTCAATTTATTATTCAATACAAAACTATTTAGTCTAAATGACCCCTAAACTATTTATCAATACTGATGAGGAACTTTATACTCCTCCATATTACCCTTGAGTATTATTTTAAAATACAGATTAACAATCTTTAGTCAATTCAGAGATGCTCTGGAGACTTTTAACTTTTCCCCCCTTTTCAGGGTTTGAGTTATATCCAAGTTGTTTTACATTTATATTTCAGCAGTTTTAATGCTAAAACAGTCCAGTGTGTCTAACCTACAGGAATTGCAGTAACATTAGATCATGAATAATTGGATCATAATAGTTAATTAAACAAATTAGTCTTTAAAAAATAAAAAGGATTCACTGTATAGCAAACATGAAAGATTACCCAGCTCTGTGATCAGCGCTCGAGCTTTGGATACAAACGGTCCGACTTCACTGTGATGCATCTTTGCCCTCTCCTTCAGGTCTGCACCTGCAAACACACAATACATAATTTTATCATCATGCTCACAATTAAAGACCCAAATAAAGGTATCGAAAATTAGAACATGAAACAGATTGTGATGCAAACACAAAAACTGTCAGCGAACCTGCACAGAAGATCCCTGGAACCAAACTGCAAAAAATGACACTCCGGACTTTGTTGTTCTTCTTGACATCCTCGACAGTTTCAAACATCTAAATGACATAAAAATAGAAAAGAAGCTTGAGGCCTGTTTACTGATGGCTGTATACATATCTATGAGTGATCCACAAGTAAACAAATATAGCTTCAGCCATTCTAAGCCTTTACTAAACTAAATAAAATATAAGGATCCATCCTTACCAATTTGACCAGGTTCTTGCTGATGGCATTTTTGGCTTTTGGTCGATTTAATCCAACAACAACAATACCTTAGAGACAGAATGACATCACAATGGTCAAACATGACGTACAAGTAATGCTGAAGTTTGACTCATGTACTCAGAAACACACACATGATTTTTTTTTCTGGCTTCTTCTTTGAACATGTCCTTCACTAGACTCCTGTATTTAAAACTCTTGCCCACATTTCCTTCCACCAGTGACAAGAACAATGATTTGTAGGTTGCAGTATGGCTTAAAGATAAAACCATAAACTGTGTTATGTTAGCTTCTACACACTGGTGTATTAACAATTACAATATAATAAAAAACATTTTGTTTTCAACTATTCTGTTTATTTAGGCATAAATCGTACAGTGAGTAGTATCTAGTTTTTTTGTTAGCATTATACATCCATCCATCCAGCCATCCATTAACGCTTATCTCTCGTAGGTTGCGGGGGGCTGGCGCCTATCCCAGGTGACATTTTGCGAGAAGCAGGGTACGCCCTTAACCAGTTGGCAGTCAATTGCAGGGCCACATAGGGAGACATACAACCATACACACTCACACCTAAGGACAATTCAGAGTCACCAATTAACCTAATAAGCATGTTTTTGCCAGGACTGAACCCACACATGCACATGGAGAACATGCAAACTCCACACAGAAAGGCATGCGCACTACTTGCCATTGTGCCCCCAATATATAAACTCACACACACACACACATATATATATGTAATATATATATATATATATATATATATATATATATATATATATATATATATATATATATATATATATATAGAGAGAGAGAGAGAGACAGATAGATAGATAGATAGATAGATAGATAGATAGATAGATAGATAGATAGATAGATAGATAGATAGATAGATATGTTTTGTTGTAAAGGCAGCTATCTTGCAACATGTTACTTCCACTTAAAATAGTATTGTTAAGTAAATAAATAATTAACCTTTTTGTATATTAACCTTTTTAAAAGTAAATTCCTTCACAGCACCACTGGTCCTGTATAGCTGATCAGGTGATAACAAGTAACATCAAACTGGACTAAAACAGATCTAATATCACACACAGCATCACTGAACAGTTTTTTCTTATATGATCAGTTCAATGGAAATATTTGGCTTCATCAGGATTTCTGCAGTCAATTGAACAGGTGTTTGGGCTAAAAATGTTTTTAATATCTGCTAAAGTATGAAAACAGTCCATGAGCTTCTTTATTGTTTAGGACTGGGTTCTTCCCAAACATAGATTGTAATAAATCAACAAAACAAACAAATCAAAAGTTTTCCCCACTTGAAGGCTTTTCTGTTCAATCTGACGTCAGCACGTACAACAGAATGATGTGGGCGTGGCCACCTCTGCGCCCGCTCTGTTTACATGAGTGCAGTGGATAGCCGTTAGCTCACATGCTAACGGGACTCCCGGTCAGTCATACTGACCGTTACCGTTAAATAAACGTTCATTCCGGTGTTTCACAGTTAAAATGTTTCTATCGTTACCCACCAGAGTCTTCCCCGTCCAGATATCTGACTCTCAGGTCATCCTTGGAGTCGGAGCTGTAGTTTCTCGCTGTCGGTACTTTACCGATTAAAACAAACTGTCTCGTGCAGATTACAGACGCTGCTGTCCTGCACGCGCTGTCCCTGTCCGCCGTGTGCACGCGGAGGGCTCGTGTTAGAAGTCTCCGTCCAAGCAGCGCCGCCATGATGCAGAGTTTTACAGGCTGCAGGAGGAGCTGGCTCAGAGTAATGCTGTATAAAGGCTACAGGAAGAAGCTGCTGTTTGACTTTCAACTGTGAACTGGGTCACGTGGAGTTATCACGTGACTCAATGCAGTCTTTTTTTTAATATGGAGAACACGCACGTGAACAGAATGTACCATCAGCTGTTATGATCTGAGTACTGATGATGACCCACTGAGGACAGAAAAAGGATCACATACACGGTGACCTCAAACAGCTGCAGGGGGGTCTCCAGAGGGGCCATCATCCAGGCCATGGGCCCCTCTGCATGCGCATGCTGGAGGCCACAAGATGCATGCAGCACCTGTGTGCATATGCATGTAGTTGTTGCTGTTAAATAGAGACATTTTGTATCTGAAACAAAAAAAAAAACGTAATATTACCTCCTTCAAGGAGGTTATGATTTTGCTAATGTTTATCTGTCTGTGTTTTTGCAGATTGCACAGAAACTACTGGACAGATTATGTTTATATTTTCAGGAGATTGGGTAATGGCTTAACTTAGAAATAATTAGATTTTGGTGGTGATCCAGATCATAAGTTAATGGTAATAAATAGTAATGTCTCCACCAGCTTTGGAGCTGAAAAGAAGCAACAGTAAATGGGAATCAGTAAGTTACATGCAGGTTCTTGTTGTACTGGTGAGAATTTTTTTTAGAATTTAGTTTTTGTTGTATTTTTGTCATCAAATACAATAATTATGTAAATTTTCCATTGTTGTGCCTTTTTTCCTTTTTGGAAGAGTACTGAGCCAATAATAATAACACCAAGGGTCTACACTACACTCTGACAAAAGAAATAAACGTTGTTAGTGTGTATTTTTGTGTAGATTGTGGTTATCTGTTCATACTTTAGTATGGACTCAGCAAGTTGCCACTTAGCAACAAAAGTTTCTCTTTGTACTGTCAAAGCATTTGTTATTTCTCCATGTCGTGGATTTTCTGAACCTTCTCGACCCACATATGATGAGATGAAATGACCAAGTTTTAAACATTTTATCGTAATACATTTTATAGCAGCTGCTGTTAATATTTGTTGCAGAAAATATTTAGCTCTTCCCCAAATGCCTGGTCTAAGTCAGCTAATTTGGACCAATTGTAAGGTTTTGATGAAATATATTGGCAAACATATTAGCTTCAAAAATATCTTTCCAAAATATTATTTTTTCACATGTCCTGAAAATGTGAGTATGAGTCCCAAAATCATCCCCATATTGTCTCCAGCATTAATCTGGGAACACTAAACTCATCTGTGCTGCCGTCTTTGGAGTCAGAAAAATCTCACAACTATCCAGTTTCCATTTTTAATAAAAAAGAACATATCATGTCAGTATTATGTTAATATAATTTCTTAAATACAGGATAGACCATATCTTTGCTAACCTCTATGAGCTCATCCGTGGCTCAAGAAAGCTCAAGCTTTTTTCCCTCTTATGGAAGGAAATGCAGAGAACTGCAGACTTCTTGAGGCCCATCCTTGAAAACTGATTAAAGTCTCCTACTCTTCCACGATGACAGCTTTATTATTACCCCCGCCAAGGAAGTTGTGTTTCTGGCCCCATTTGCCGTTACCAAGATTACACAAAAAACAATGGGCATACGTTGCTGAAATTTTCAGGAGATGTTGGTAATGGCCATATTTAGAAATGATTCAGTTTTGGTTGGGATCCAGATAACCATCAGCGAACAGACATATTTGTTCAATAACTGTCTAATAATGATATAAACATGATTCTTAGTGATAGGTGTGGGTGTTCAGTGTCAAGGAATCATAACATTAACTTTATCATGGAGCTACTGCTCATAGATGTAACATCAGCATATGAGCTTTCTTAGCAGAGGTTTGTGATATCTGAGTGATTTCTAGTTGTTTCTTTATTGTTGCTAAGACCTGCTACATGTTTTTTCTATTCAGCTCCAACAGGAGACAGCATCTTTTACAAGGTAACACGGTGTATTCAGGGAGAATATCTGCTGTTACTTTTCATAGATTTGATCGACTCAGAAGATCAGTGACAAGACATTTATTGTAAACAAAAACACCATTACAATTGACTTGAGAAAAGTTCCGACAGAAACCTGGACTTCAGGCTGCTGCAAATGGAGTCATCATCATCATCATCACTATTACGGCCATCAACTGCCACCATCATCTTCATCATCATCATTTTTTATGCACACACCATGAAAATGCAGTTTAATGAACCCCTGACACTTCTGGAACATTTAATGTCACATTTACAAAAGCTGGAGGGTTTGATGATGAAAGTGTGGAGACGTCATGAAGATACAAAACTGAACAGACATTAAAAATCAAACTGTGATGTCTCCATCTGATGGTTCACACAGCCCTCCAGCCAAAGCTCTCGGTTTAACCGGCAGCATTAAAGTTAAAAAAAAAATCCACAAAAGTGAAGAGACGATTACCCAGCTAACAACCAGTGAATAAAGCAGAGCGAATTTAAAGCTAAACTTAAATCTGTGAGCTCTGTGACCTCTTAAACTTCAGCAGATGGAGGAATGTTGGAGCTGGGTGTCTTTATTCAGCTCACTGCTCGCAGGAATGCAGCAACAAAGTCATCAATGTGCACAAATACACTGATCCACTGCAGGGACAGAGGACAGCAGCACCAACATGGTGAACCAGGGGAAGAGAAAACAGAAATATAGCCATTTATATGAACATATTTCTCACATAGACTCCCAAAACCACCCTGAGAAGAACTTTAACTTGATTTTATGTCAGGCTGTCCTAAAAACTCAGATTATAAGTGAGAAGAAATTAAACTGCTCAACTTAAAGCACAGGATATTCATGTTTTTTTGTGCTGTTTAGGAGAAATTACACTCCACCCAAAATGACTGTGTCATTATTAAAGGCAAACTCTTGTTTACATTTCTTATATCAAAAATAAATATTAAAAGACATCATTTGATTGCAAAAAATGACTGATTTTACAGGGAAAAGCACAGCTTAGCTCTGTTAAGTATTAAATATCAATCCATGATCTTTACTAGTTGTTGCTTTTGGGGTCTTCCGGGAGGCTGGAGCCTATCCCAGCTGACATTGGGCAAGAGGCTGGGAACACCCTGGACTGGTCAACAACCAATTGCAGGGCCACAGACAGAGACAGACGACCGTTCATGCTCACATTTAAACCTAAGGGCAATTTAGAGAACAAAACTTGCATAGAGTTCCTCTTACATTAACTTGTCAGCAATTGGGCAGGTAGGTTAAACTGGAAGGAAGTGAAAATTCTCGCTTTTATTGTTTCCACTGACTTTTCCAAACATTGGCTCAGATTTTAGGCAATTTTTTTTTTCAGATTATACATGTTAGTTTTGTAAAACATCTCATGATCATGCCTAAATCTATCAGTTTCAAGAGTAAAGTCAATTATTCTTATGTGGAAGATTTAAAAGATAAAAAAAATGTTTTTTTTCCCTTAATCCTGCACAGGTACATTCCTGAGGACATATAAATACATTTTTGTTTGCTTTAATGATTTGAAAAATTAAATGAAATCTTTCTGTAAAATGAGGGCTAAATGTGAAAATAGCTTTTGGTGTAAATATAGACAAGCCTCCTTACTTTCAAACAACACTATGTACACTTGATAGCAAACATCCAAGAGGGAGAATCAGTCCTCCTTTGCGACATATGCTGATTAAATTAAAGCCTTTTGTTTAATTGCTGTCTTCAAACTGAGCTTTATTTCCTTTGAGGAAGAAAATCAATAACATCCTGGATCAAGTATTGTGTGGAAAAAATAAGAAGGCTTTATCTTTAGGCCATAATAAAACCTCCACATTTAGTTATAAAAAGGGACAAGAAATTCTCATAGAACTGTTAAATGTTGCAGCAAACTCTTGCATACCATCAGATTTACAAAAATATGAGCATAAGCATCAGCGAAAGAAACACTAGCTTCATCTACATTTTCAAAAATGCAAACAGATCTTGTAATTGCTGCCTAAATTGCTCATGTACAATGACTCAAAAGTTGATGAAACTGCAAAGGAGAATCTCACTGCATTTAGCAGTTTATCCAAACACTGCCAACAAGTTTGTTTTCTTAGTAATGAGAAGAAAACTACCCTAACCCCCCTGCTGCCTTTATTGCACAAATACATTTGCAGCAAATGGAAAGGTGGTTTAAGTGGAGAGGGCAAAAACTCTCATTCTTTTTTATATTCCATTTAATGCATATACATAGATGCATCTTCATGACTGTTTAGAGCAAATGGATTGAGGCAATTTCATGCTGTTGCTGAAGAATGACAAAAACAGTTGCAATACTGACACTGTTAAATAATGAGGACATTTAAAAACTGAATGGTGCTGCCGAGGAGCTAAGCCTGCACTCTTTAATAGGTATATCCACTTTTTGAAACATTGGACAGTCTTTTGTGTACTTTAATCGAGAAAATGTTTAACACTGATAAAATAAAGTACAAGCTGCAAGAAACCCCTCTGACTCTTCATATTTGGACAATCTGGCAGGGAGCATCCCCTCACTCTTTGATAAGATATGTTTTCTATACTTTTAAGTTCTTCTCAGGATTCTTTGGGAGACTTCTTCAAAAACTTGAAGAAACTCAGAGAGATTAGACTTTGTTTCCACTTTCCTCCAGAGAGGACTTATGAGCATGTCTCCATCTGCTGATCTCTCATCACCGTGCGGACACAGAGAAGGCTACAACAGCTGAACATCTGAACATTTCAGTTTTAAGGCAAAGAGAGGCCAGACCGCAAAGCCAGCCGCAAAATTCTTTATACATGTTGGAGCACGATGCTGCTAACATTTACAACGAAACCAGAGCAGAGCGGCAGCAGGCGTAAAAACAACAAAAGTTTTACACATGTGACATCATCCAAGGACACTGAAGATGTTTGTCTCTCCTTAGAGTTATGAAATCTGAAATTAAAATCATAGCTCCTCCTGATGCAGTGATTGCTCTGAGGAATAAAGGAGCCTTTTTAAACTCCTTTATTTCTGCATATTGATTTTAATCTCCTTTTTGGTCTATTTTTTTATGTTCACTGGAGTTTCTCATTGTTGAAAATTTGCTGCTTATAAACCGTTTGATTACAATTTCTCCTAGTTGGCCTCAGTAATCCCCTTCTAAAGCTACAATCAAATAATTTCAGGTCAATTTTTTTGTACATTTTTCCATCATCTAAGGACTTTCCATGTTCAAATGTAAAAAAAATGCAGCACCTTTTGGTTATCATTTACTGCATCTTAACAGTGGGGCATTAAGGCAGCAAAGTATAAGAAATGGAGTGATTAAAAACTCTCAAAGAGCAAAACAAAAAAAACAACAACACAATTTATGGATAACAGAATCTCTTAATTCACTCTGAAATATTAATAAATCATCTGTTTTCCTCTGACTTTCCTCCACCCAGGACAGGATGCAAAGATGCAAACATCTTTTTTATTTTCACAATGTAAGTGCTTTGGTTTTTAAGGGCTGTGTGATAAAACGCACTTTAATTACTATTGTACTAAAATACACAAATCATGGCAGACCAATTTTGTCACATTAAGATTTTCTTTTTGGGTCTGAACAATTTAGGCAGCTGTGGCTGCCAAAATGTGCTGCAAAATATACAGAAAAGCTGTTAAACATATTAAGGCAAAAAATATATTTTTATTTAAAAACAAATGTATCTGCAATCTTTTGAAAAAATAATAGTTTGATGTAAACCAACTAATATTAAAATTACAAATAGCATCTGTCAGCTGTGATTGCCAAAATAATGCTGCAATAAAAGTAGAGAATTGGTTAGAAAAAAATTACAGTGTTATTTTGTAACTGTTAAGCATTCTTTAAATCTTTGATTTACTGTAAGTCATTTTTAAGTCTAAATCGCTGATTAACAAGAACAATTCCACAATATTTTACCTTTTTGATGTAAGGATAAAGATTTGCTTGAAAAGTGACAGATTTGTTCAGTAAATTTTACTGTACATTTGGAAATTACCAGAAAATAAAGAGGTAAGAGGTTAAATCCTGTTTTTCTTTTAGCAGTATTTCACCTTAACTTACATTTATGCAGTTTTTCCACAGTATTCAAGATATGGACATAGTTTTGGTGTTGCCACACTCTGGTCTGTTAAGATGCATTTAAAACCCAACAATGGCAGTCGGCCAGTTGGAAATGTACTAAAAAGCAAAACTTGAAACAAACCTCAAGCGAGGCAAATGGATGCTACGTCTTTATAAACATAAACTACCAGCACACTTGTCATTTAATTAAGCCACATCCAAACTTATGAAGATGTCTGAAATCTTTAAATTTTAAAGTCAAAACAAATGACCTGTAAATATTTTTCCTGCAGAGTTCAGAAAAGATTTTATTGATGTCAGTTCCATTATCGTATCTCATTGTTTGTGGATTCCTGTAGATTTTTTTAGATTAAGTAGTCGACCTAAACAAGTTTGCAGTGATGATGATGTCAAACCCATGGGACCTAATATCAGATACTTGGCCTGAAGACAAATCCCTCTGCATATTGCTGATGTTTCCACTTTGAAAAGCACAAAGATAGTAAACGTGCAGTTCAAATCATATTGTGTTAAAAAAAGCCACATTTAAGTCCACTTCTGTTGACATGATCACACATTTGTCTTCTTTGCTCTCATTTCTGCAGGCTGCCTCTGCTGAGAGACTGATATTCCTGATTTGCAGGGTATATGAGCAAAAGCAGAAGAAGTTGATAATAGTGTAGCTAAACAACAAGACCAAATATATTAATTCCTTGAGCATCTTTGTCAATTCTGAACTGGAACTGGTTTTCGATTCCCACCCCATGTCCCTACACAGCACGTACCAATAAATAAAGTGTTTCTTTGTACCAGGATGTAAACATATTTAATTCTTCTAGGATATATTCCTTGACTTTCATACCAGCCCTCACGTTGACACTTAAGAAACTGCAGTTTATGATTTTTCTGCCACATGATGCAACTTAATTTTGACTGTGCATTTAGGCTTTAGAGGGTCAATAAAAAAGTAAATTTAAACGGTCTGCTTCTTGATGATTTTTTAAACTTGGAGCAAAGGTATATTTACGCTCCTTATCCTGTGAAAGAAGTCAGAGGAAAATGGCGGTAATTGTAATTTGGTTGCAAAAATATTAAACTTCAAAATGATCATAGCAACCATCAAACTGTCCTGATGTATTTTTTGTTTCCAACGCAAGAGAAACAGGAGCCTTGGACACCCAAAATAAGGTTATTTCTTGATCTCAATGGTCAGGACATACTAATGCAATCCCTGCACACCCTCTGAATGTATTTGTGCATATTAAACAGCCTTCAGGTGTCTGCAATTCTGACCAAGGCCTTCATCCCCTATGGACCTTTCTTGAGAAACAGATGTTTGATTTTTGGTTACTTTTGAAACCATCGATCCTCACAATAGAAATGCAAAAAGCGAATGGTATCTAAAAGTATCAAAAGTGGTATTTCCACTCCACTTTAATTCAGCCGGCATTATGCAAACATCCTTTTCTTTGCTCAAACAGCTTCTGTCTGAAACTCTGCCATCCTCTGATCTTTTTTTATTAAAAATGTACGGTGATAAAAACATGTCTGAACCCTAAACTGAACCACACAGTGCAACAGCAAATACAGTGAAAGTACAAAACATACAAAGGTCATTCAGAGGGGCTTCCTCTCGCCGCTGGCTCGTGATGGTTGGCGGTGCTTTTGGTCGACTCGATGACAGAGCCGTGCGGCGCCGATATCAGTTTTTTCAGCGTGGCCACCTGAGCCGACAGGTCAGCGAGTCCCTGTTTTAGGTACGAGTCCTCTGCTCCCACTAAGTGCACGCTGGACGGGTCTCTTACATCCACGGTGGGTTTAAATGGGCTTGGGGTCAGCCTGCTGCTCTTCTGCAGAGTCTCTGAGCTGGTTTTGTGCCACTGCTCGGTCCGCTGGCTCCAGTCCTGCATGTTGGAGACCTGCAGGGACAGCGGACAGGGGGAGGACTGGGCAGTCGGGTAGCATCCTCTGTCTGATCCACTGACAGGAGATGAGGACTTCCCTGACGACTCGTACTCGGGGTCGATGGCCTCTACTTTGATTTGGACGGTTCTGGCTTTGATTCGGAGTTTATGTGGCAAAGCTGAAGAACCTGATTCTGGCACTTTGTGGGTGGAGACGATAACGCTCCTCTGGTCAGCTACAGATGGCGTCAAACCTTTGGGGACCTGCTGCTCATCCTCGCCGTCGGAGGATTTACTCACAACACCGTCCTCTGAGCTCCGCGGGGAGTTACTCGACGACCTGGTGATGGGCAGAAACGACGCCGGCTGTGAGTAGACCCCGGACAGATGAGGGTTGGAGATGAACTTCCTGTAGAGTTCATACGGGCTGCTCCTCTCTTGTGCATAGCCGCTGTTCTCTGAAGGCTCCTGCTTGACCTCTGAAGTCCTGAAGCCTCCCAGCGCGGTGGTGCACGTCTCCGTGGGGGCGTGTGGCGAATGCTTGATGACGGAGATGCAGCTGCTGCGAACGTGAAGAGGCTCTGAATCTCTGCTGGGAGTGTCCACAGGACTGGGTGGAACAAAGTCCTGGTAGAGGTTGACTGAGCTGGACAACTTCTGGACTTCCTGTGCATACGCCGCTGAGCTCAGCAGGCCGAATTTCAGCTTCAGCGACAGCAGCTCGGCCTTGAGAGAGGCGTTCTCCTCTCCGAGCGCCATCAGCTTGTTCTCCAGCACCATGTCGTTTATCCGCCTCTTCTCTCTGGAGCGTTTGGCAGCCTCGTTGTTCTTGCGGCGTCTCTCCCAGTAGACTTTGTCCTTCTTCTCCTCAGGGATGAACTCTCTCTTCCTGCGGCAGGCTGTTTTCGACTTGAAGGGCATTGGGGAGAGCTGGTGACCGATCAGGTCTCTGTTGGCTCCTTGTAAAGCAACAGCGAGGACCAGGGCGTCCTCTCCACTGTATGAGCCGCTGGAGTCCATTTCCTGCTTTATTGATTGCATATTTTCACTGAAGGCTTCTGTCAGAACTTAACTGTTCATCATAATGTTTGAGTGCAGCAGAGGTGACCGCCACATCCAGTTTATCCCCAGAAAATGGAGAAATCTGTGAAATAAAAGATGACAAGAGGTGTGTTAAATGTCAGAATCAATCAGTCCATCCATTTTTATTTGTACAGCACCAGTTCATAATAAGTTTTATCTCAAGGTGCTTTAAAGCAGACTGAAGACATAATCTTCATTTATAAATACACATATATTCATTTTTACAAATATATATAAACTAATATATTTTTACATACACATCCATCCATCCATCCAGGATTGTATCCCTCCATGCAGAGACAAAGGGGCCAAAAATAAGAATTTATGACAGAGACAAACCCAAGGACACCAGATCATGAATCTGTCCTCATCACATTTGTCTGTTCTTAACATAGACTCAATAATTCAATCTTTATTTGTATAGCATCATATTTGTTTTTGTTGAATACAAATGTATTAAAGGTAAGCCCCTTGAGATGTGTAAAGGCAGTTACTTCAGATGTATAATCTATACAACATGGATAGAGAGATTAATCTAATATTAGTATTAATTTAAAAAAAAAGAATAAACTAACAATCAGATTGAGCTGAAGGCTTACATGTTGGTCTTGGGCTGCACTAATGAACACAGTTTGAAAGATCATTTGAATTAACACATGGCAAATCTTTTGAATTATTCCAATGAAGAAGAAACTGATAGTGCCATCTCAGTTGTAAAGAGGCCAATACTGGAGCTTTTCCATCTGTGGTATTTGCTCAACTCAGCTCGTTCCTACACATTTGGACACTACCTGCTCCGGTTTACACCACAGTGTGGACTGTATCACCTCTTTAAGGTGGGCAACATCATCATAGCGTGGCTGCATGAAACTATGGTGTGAAACTCACAACAACAAGGGGGAAACAGAGGGGATAGTCAGATAGGGATAGAGGGGAAGTCATACAGCATCACAGAGCTGACAGTGTGGGGGGGTTCAATTCCAAATCATTACACTCAGATCGTGATGATACTCTGACCATTCAAAGGTAAGCAGTGTCTCTATGTTATGTTAAGTCTGAAAAACATATAAAGATATTTAGCTCCTATTTCCCCATTGGGCCTTTGGTTATTGTCCGTTCTCACCCAGCCCTAGTGAACTGTAACTCTTTACATTGGTCTTGCTGATAAACAAGGAACCTCTCAATAAAATCTTAATATGTATCCTGAATGGTCAAACAGCTAAAAAACACAAAAAAAACAAAACAACTTGAGATAAGAATTGTTGACCATACTAACCAACCCCAGACTGTGTGGGAAAAAATTGGGATGCACAATATTATCAGTTCGATATCGACATTGGCAGAGAATAGCTTGAAGGTTAAACATCATTATCTGCAGATATGAAAAATGTTGTAGCTATTTACAGACCATACATCAGAAATAGGTTACTGCTGAAATATCAGAATGTCTTAATGCTTTACCTCAGTTTCATGAAAGGTCGACATTAACACACCAACATTATCATTGCTGAGATGGAAAACTATGTTTTTCTTGTTCCTTATTCTGTTTCCAACCTAAATAAAAAGTCACAGAATAAGAAAAATATTGATTGTAGTTAGGTGAAGACTGCTTACTTTTGTCCAAAAATGTCAATATATGCAATAAAGACCACAAATATATATGTATACACATATCAACTATCAGAAAAACCAGTATTGTGCTTCCTTAAAAAAGTAAAATAATCAAGCACCCCTGTTAGCTTTTCCTTTTTAATGTTTCTAAATGGAGGGAAAAATCTACCATGGCTAAAATCAGAGGATTTTTAATAGTCTGAGATGCATTATTACCATAAACTCTTTAACTAAAGCACATCTGCCTTTGGTTTTGGAGCCCCCTCCCCTCCTGGCTGGTGAGCTCCTGAGAAAGTCAAGATTGTCTGTTTTGGGCCTCCGAGCTTCCATACATGCAGCACGGAGGGAACAAAGGAGTACAGTCAGCTGTGATCACAACACGTGGCCTGGCACAGATCCAGAAAAACGATTCACACTGATGGTAACCTGAAGTCCAGACCCTCACAGAGAGACCCCCTCACAGATAAACCTGCTCTGAGCTGAGTCTAAGTCGCCTCCTTTCGTTACCTGATTTAAAATCTCACTGTTTCATTTAGACTGAGGTTGATTCTATTTTCATCACGCCCTAATTCCTCAGAACAATCAGTCCTTTGTGTTCAAACATGAACACGTGCATCTGTTTTCTCGCTGATTTTACTGGTGTTAAATGAGCCCCCTACATAATTATGTGATTTTACAATTTACATTTCTTTGCATTGCAAGTTTCAACCTTTGAGTTAGGGACGCTCACCCACTGCAGACATTACAACTGTGGTTATTTTGACTGATGCTAATCATTCGACACCCTTACATACTGGTTTTACAACATTTGCACTACATGCATCCACTGGAACGAAACAATCTTTACTTTCATAGAACATCCCGTCATTTAAGAAAACAATCACTGCAATTATGTTGTAAAAAACTGAATGTCCAAAAACAATTTTCTTGTTTTTATAATGTTGGAACGCCCAAATCCTTCTTCCCGTCCAGACTTGACTATTTGCCCGCCCTACTTTGCATGCAGTGTTTTCAATGAGGCATTGTCATGTTTTTAGACTCTGGAACAATTTGTGACACATTGCTGAAAGTGACTGATGGCCTGGATTAAAGCATAGGGCTGGGCAACGCCAGCTAGACGTTTTTTAGTTTAAACAATAAAGCTGGGAATTTTGAAAATGAATAAACGTAGATTAGCAATAATGTAACGCCTTGTTTCTCCCTGTGGAGCTCCTTATATTAACTGACAGGGGTGTGTGCTGACATTTTTAGGACATATAATACATATTGTGATGCATGGGCAATGATACCAATCATTAGGATACATTACAAATTATAAACAGATACATCGTGACTTTTGTTCACTTAAAGTGTTTTTGCATTTAGAACCCACAAAACTGTAAGCATTAAAAAACCTTTACCCAATCTTTAAATATATGGAATTCACATTATCATAAATGTAAGCATAATTTGGTAAAAAACAAACAATATTGATCCTCATCTGAAACTACAAACATCTGAAACACAGAAACGTAGGGCAATAACTACACAAGGGCTGTCTGAACCAGTTCCTTCCTTTTCCACATTTTTACAGCAAATTGTGCATCTCACTTCTCTTTTATGGTTAAAAATATGATTAAAGATTTTTTAAGTGTCTCTGTGCTTTTAATACCGGAAATCATTTTAATAACGGAGATCCATTCATTTCTAAAATATGAAATTTCAGACAGAGGAAAATTAACATTTTAGAAATGTTATGGCTAAATTTAAGTGATTTAAAATGGTTCGTAAGAAACTATTCCAAAAGTAAAAGCCAAAAATGTCCAATACTGGGCGTTCTAGGCCTCCATTTGTGTTACCACTGTAACAAGCAGTTTATAAAAATATTTTTTTATTACTAGAATCAACTCAAAAGTTAAGATTTTGGTGACATCCCTATGCTAATTCTTAGAGGAAAAATATGAGAGATATTGCATTTTTACCAATATCTCTCTATTTTCTTTGATTTTTAATGTACTGAAGTGATCTTTAGGTGAAGCTTTGTGATACAGCTGTCATTTGGTGTTATTAAAGCTGATATATGGGATGCGCACGGCTAATATGATAGCAGATAAATCATCTATTATATCAGCAGACATGTCACCATCTAACGACAATATTGTGCATCCCTAGAAAATATCAGAGGATTTAAATCATGTTTTGACAATAACAAAAAAGAAGAGGATATTATTTATTCTAAACCATATTTCTGAGTCCCTGGTGCCCTTTATCTGTCATTTCTTGGTCATAGTCCCTAAAACAGCTCACAATCTTCTGCACACTCTGCCACAAAAGGCCATTTTTCACATCATTGTTGTCGAGCATCTCCAAAATCACTGCTGTGTTTTCAGAAAGTAGAAACAGGTAAATCTGTTTTAAATGAATAAAAACAACAAAACCATGTTTGTCCTTTGGATATGAGTATTTTGAATACTTTTAAACTTCTATAACAGACTCTGAGGGCAACATGCCACTGAGTTTCCTCGACTAATGGCAGCCGTCTGCAGGAGTTCTCTGCACATTGCAGCAGATTTGTCGCTCCGTCGTTAACCTGTCCCATGAAGTCTTGTAAAAATAGTTTTAGTGCCTCTGCATGCTGTAAACAATCAGAGCACCACGACTAAGGCTACACTGCTGAAAAATATGAAGGACTTCCGTTCAGCCCTGCGGTTAACACCCAAAATCAGGTCAGTTACTGTTCAACATTAAAAATCTTCAGACCTCGTGCACGCTGGCAGCACAGTTACCTTTGTAACATTTGGACCAGACGCCGGAGCTGGAGGGGAGTGGAAGTTTCCAAATGCTGCAGATATTTCAGGTTTAATTTAGACTGCATGCAGGAGTGTCAGTGTAATCTTCGGTAACTAAACATTAAAGATAATTGAAGGTCCTACACTCCCTTTTCGTTACCACGGTGTCACTCAGATTTTATAGCTCCATAACAGGGTTTGTAATTATTTAACTTTACTATTTTGCTACATAAAGTGTGGTGAAATGTAAATATTGCAAAACCAATTAACCAAAGCAATACTGAAATAAGATATTAAGTATTACCACCCAGCCCTGGACGCTCAATACTTCTTGATTTTTAATAATATCAGTTTCATAAAAACATTCAAACTGTCTGAGCTGCACAATCAAACTTACAATGTGATGTGATATCAGACCATTTGTCAGCAATTTTTTGATCATTTAAGAAAAAAAAAACACAGAGTGAATGTTTTGGTCTACTGTTTATGTTGAAATATTGTAACTCTAATAGACTTGTTTGTTCAATTCTTTAAGAGGCGTATTTGAGTTTAAAACTTTAGCATTCAAACTTTTTTGTAGCACATAATCATCAGAACACAATCACAGTCAGCAGATGTGAACATATTAGCCAAAATGTACAGGCTGTACATATTTGCCAAAAACATCATGATCATCAGCTGTGACATTATTTAGAATATTCAAATGGATCTTAACAGTTTAACTCATAAATACTGAATATTCACTTTTATTAATTAAAAGATTAATTAACTAAAGAATAAACTGCTGTTTTCCCATTGTAATCTCTACACACACAGTCAGTATTATTTTGAATACACAATAGTTGGTAATTGGTTGTTTGGTCACAAAAGTGCCTGAATACTGTCTGAACTGTACAACTATGTCAGTATTCTTTGAATAAAAGGGGGAAACAAGCTACAAGAGGGCTCTGTGCAAGATTTGGTCCACAATTTTTTGGTCATCAAAAATGAAAAAATGCCCAACTCTAGGTCTATGTTGTTTCATTGTAATAAAAGATATTATGATAACATTTTTAATGAACTGAACTCAAATGTTCTAGATTTAGTATTGAAACAAACATTTATTTATTTTTCATCAAAAATACAGGTTGATGTGTGATGTTGTTCCTCCATTGAGCTGAACAACATGGTGAAACGGGACATTTTTGGCCACATTTTTCTTGCCCTGTGAACCTTTATTCTGAATTTTTCTTGGTTTGGATGACAAGCGTCGCATCCAAACTCCTGCATGCAAGCTCAGTGGAGACTACAAAGGCATCTGGTGTGCATGATGAGGTTTATAATTGTTTCCATGTATTTTTTAAACAAGTTTTACTGAGTGTACTAATTTGTCTGCAATTCTAGATGAACTGTTTGTTTTTGTTTTGTTTTTAGCCCTTTTAATTTTGATGCTGTTGAAGCTAACTTGTATCTATATAATTTAATTGACCTTCATCCATATCAAAGTTTATAATTCTGATTTCATGATCAGCATTTACAATTTGGTTTTGGTCCGAATTTCCCAGCTCTACCTGAACCTGGTCTTTGGTAATATCTTGGTTTTGATTATAATAAATGCAGAACAGACCTGAACCCTGATTAAACGGTTTTGTTCATGATTGGTCTGCAATTCATGACCATCAGAAAAGATAAATGCCTACTTTTGGGCATCTAGGTCTTCTATTTAAGTTTGTATGGTATTATTAAGACATTCATGTCCTTTTTTTTGTTTTTACCAAAATCATATCAATATTATCAGCTGTAGAATTTAGAAAAACAAAAGTTATTTTTCACTAAATAGAATCTTTATATTATGTTTTACATTTGGTGACCTAGTAAAAATAGTTAATTTATTAAAATGATATATTCCTACATCCTTTCATTTTAACTAGAATCACATAAGTCTTTAATTCTCATTTTGTAACTGCAATTTGTAAATTTTTTTTTAATATTGATGAACCAATCTTGAAAAATATCTTAAAAATAATGGAAATGTGTTTTCTGATTTATACTGACAGACTCTAGCTGACATCCAATCTAAGTTTATTCCTTGGTTTTGATGACAGTAATGACCAGGAGTGACGGTTTTCAGGTGTTTTTGTATGTTTTATGAGGTGTGTGGGATTTGTACAGTTAGTGCAACTGCTGTGACAAAAATCAAACAACTCTGTTAGCTTATGTATCTTTAATAATAAATACATGTAATATTTCTATGAATGCTGTAACATATTTAACTGCAACATATTTAACAGAATCACATCTGCAGTAGGCTTTTAGGGAAAACATTGATGGGGGATATTGTAGATATAAACTTTAGAATTCTAATTTTGTGATGTGCATTTGCAATTTCTTAAATATTTCAGGGTACAAATCTCAAAAACCAGCATGAAAATACTGAAATGTGGTTTACGGTCACCCAACTTTTATTTCCCTAGATTTCTACCTCACCTGCACAAGTGACTTCATCATTTTTCACAATTTTCTTTTATTCGCTATTGAATGTGTGCAAATAAATAAATAAAATGATTTTTCACTGTTGCTTTTGAATGTTTAAGGCAGTGCGCAGGATTTGTCTACAATTTTTGATCATCAAGGATCAATGACTAGGACATCAAACAGTAGGGCTGGGTATCGATTCAGATTTTCTGGATCGATTCGATATTACAAGGTCTCAAATCGATTCGATTCATGATTCAATTCAATATTTATTCAGTCTGGGGTATCTTAGTTAAAATAGTGCTGTAAATTTAAAGTGACCTTTTGACCTGGTACATCATTAAAAATTGTTTTAACGTGAACTAAACCCACAGCAGTTACATTAATCATATTTTAATGATATACATTAATACATACTCTTCTTGTATATATACATTAATGCATATTCTATTCTATTTCTTTTTTGACCAACTCATATTTTCCTTTGTACTTGTTAAATCTAAAATACTGTACATCCAAACATCAGCTTTTAAACTTGCCAGTGGTGCTCATATAGTGCTTCCACCATGTTTGTTTGCAGTAACATCTCATGAGATCTTGTTCAGTAGAAAGTAATGCTAAACTGCTTCTTTGCACATCCAAAGAAGAAAAACTGCCCAAGTTAAAAGATCGATCTTTGGATTTTGTGGATCTTTTATGAACCAGTTAAAGGAAAATCGACTTAAATCGATGAAATCAAATTTTTTAACCCAGCCCTATCAAACAGTGTGAACATTTTACTTTCTTAATTATCATATCAAACCTCATCTTATTTTAGGTGTTATGGCGGCCATTTAATACACATGTAGGCTGTATGTATATATTTTACCAGGTAGGTTAAAGACATTTCTCTCCTGTCTCCCCACTTGTGGTCTGATTTTGTGCCCTTCTCGCCCAGCCCTAGTTAATTGTAGCTCCTCACACTGGCCTTGTTTACCTCCCCTGAGCCAGCAGCCTCTCCGCAGTAATACTCTGTAAGTCTGTCTTTGTGTTAAACTGGTGTTGTAACATGTTCCAGATGTTGCACAGCAGCTCTGCGGGGTTATGCGGGGATGAGCCCTCCCTCCCTTTTGTCTACTCCAATATGACATCAACTCTAAATCTGGACCGCGTGCACGTGAGGGAGAACAAATAAAAATGGCTGGTTAATTTCACCGCAACGTGAGCTCCCAAAAAAAAAAAAAAAAAAAAAAAAGAGAGAGAGAGAGAGGGGTGAGCGCGAGCGCAGCTTAACCCCAGTCAACACGTCCTATTGCCCCACATTCCTTCATTGTGTCCAGATTACACAATAACGCCCCCCTCCTCACCCCTCCTCCCCCCTTTTGTAATGTCTATGGCTGCAGACATTATGCAATATTTACGGATGAGGCAATGAGCGTGTTTGTTCCGCTTTGGGCGCTGAGAGAATAAAAACCTGTAAAGTAAATAAGTCATAAATAGGAGCGTAACAGGCTGTTCCGAGACAATGAGGGCATTCACGTTGTTAATTCATGACATCACTGCGTTGCTTACTCATGACAGCGTGGGGGTCCATCTACGCCCTTAAAGTGAGCCCCTCTGATCAGAAAACACATTAATACAGCACTGATGATGGCCCCACGGCTGTACTAACAGTGCTTGACACGACCACACCGATTAATCGGCGCAAACAAGCAATTAAACCAACTTATAATAACTACAGTATACGTAATGCATTATTTACAACAACAGTACAGATTTACAAATAGAACGTGAAAACATTCTTGGAATTTTAATACAGCGCTGGACCGACTAAAACGATTAATCGGCGATTTTGAAGATTCTGACAACAACAGCAGATTTGATTACGTTACAGCAGGACATTTCTAATTCTGGGTTTCACCACTGTGTCGCAATCCCTCAACTAATGCTACTGGTAGGCCTCTGTGCCCGAGCACATTTCTATTTATGCCACTTTTTTAAACCAATAAGTCAGTATAATCGGTCATTTTGAGCGATGATGCACCAGTTACTAACATGTTATAACACGGTTTATTGAGGCAATTATGGCCATGAACTCGAAGCTGACCTTAAAGCTTAAATGTTAATGTTAACAGGGCTATTTTAAGTTTAAAATGGGGTTGAGAATCAAACAAGTGACCCATAAATTCATTACACGCGTAAATGTGGTCGTTTTTGGACAGTTACGCGCCGCAGTGATTCCAAACGCCCAAACGCAGCACCATTACGCACACATCCCTTTACATTAGGGGCAGGAATAAAGCTGGGTTAATAATGTAAACCTAAAATACACACTGTACCTTTCCCAACACCTGGTTGGAGGGGTTGTTCTGCGCGTCTCCGGGGTCCAGGGTCCAGGTGTTCCATCGGGGGAGATAACCAGGTGAATAAAGTCGATAAAAATCCGTAAAGTTTGCGGACAGCTCGCCTCTTTCCTTCTCTTTGGCTTCTTTTTTCCTCTCAAGGTGGCTCCTGACTCATGGATCTGTGTTAGTAGGTCACTGCTTAAGTGTATTGGCAGCGTAGTTTGAATGACAGCCAGAGCAGCCAATGGGGGCGCGGCATCTTCTAACTTTAGCCAATGACGCGCGGCCTTGGCAGCAGAGCTCAGATCCCATTTAAAGCGTGTGACGTCACGAGCGGTGCGTGAGTGGGGCGTTCACGTGCGTCAGTTCAGAACACACCGGGCAGGTTTTTGATGACCGTGATAATAAAACATGATTGGTGATGGAGCTGGAGCCTGTGGGGGGATGTCAATGATTTGTGGGCCTGATAACTGTAAATAAAATCTTTACTACAGACATTTAAACAACAATGAACATGCAGATTTACTTTGATTTTTGTTTCTATTTTTGTGCATAAAGTAAATGTGTCATAGAGCTGTGATGCATCCAGTATGATTATCTCCACCCGTTGAGTTCATTGTTCCTGCTTAACTAATGAGAACTTCATAAAATCGGCATTTTTCCTATGGTAGTGCTGTTAAATGTTGCAGCTTTCCAAAACAAATATTACTGAAAACATTTTTTAAGCTATAATTTATATCTTTGGTGACAGCGTTTACTGTCAAAGGAGGAGGAACACATTTAAGAAGAGGAATTAGGGCCCCTGAAAAAACACTTTAAGGGTGATTTTTTTTGAAAAACAAAAATTAGGGCTAAATCTGACTGACTTTTCAGCATCCTCTAACACCTTAGACTTCTGACTAAAATCTCAGAATTTATTTTTCAAAATTGTCTTTATTTCAGAATTATGATATAACCTCATTAATATGACTTAAATTCAAGAATTTAAATTTTTGTTTCCTGAATTCTGACTTTAATCTTGGAATTATTTATTATTTCCCAGAAAGTTAATTTTGTTTCCAGAATTCCATCTTTATTCTCAGACTTATCATTTAATATCAGAATTCGGACTTTGGGTGGCAAAGGAGTAAGAAGAAGCCCAGAACAAAAGTCTCATTTTTATTTTTTATGTTCTGCAAAAATATCAATTCAAATAAATCAGTTTAAGGGCAACACAGCGGTGTAGTATGTAGTGCACAAGCCTCACAGCACGGCTGCTGGTTTAATCCCTGGGTCGATCAGGGCCTTTCTGTGTGGAGTTTGCGGGTTCTCCCTGTGCATGCCTGGGTTCTCTCCAGGCACTTTGTCCCACAGACCAAATAACATGCTTCCTTAGGTATAAGGGTTAGCATAAATGGTTGTGTGTCTCTCTGTGCGCCCCTGTGATTGGCGAAGTACTGGTTCAGGATGTTACCCCCTCTCTCACCCTGTGTCACCTGGTTAGACTCCAGCCCCCATGACCTCGAAAGGGATAAGCAGTACAGATAATGGATGGAAATCTGACGTAATCTCAGAACTCGGACTTTAAACTGGTTTCAAAGAGTAACAGCTGTGTTTACATGGGCTAGGAGTCACACCTGGGTTTGAACACTGAGCTTTAACTTGTTTCATATAATTGAAACAGGTTTTCACTGGTTTGTTAAACAAATGAGTGCAGTTGGCTGGTTTATTCTAGTTAAGACTGAGATTTGCCACCAAATTAAACAGAATTTACCCCAGTGTGTTTGCCAAATGTGACAGATGTAAAACTGATGATGGGACCCTGGCTCACCCATTCTGGTCATGTCCGAGTCTCAAAAGCTTTTGGATAGACATTTTCCATCTGTACTCAGGATGGGTACCCTTCACATTTGAACCGATACCATACCGATGCCCGGTAGCTGGGAATCGGTATCGGCTCTCAACGGTACCAATTTTCGGTACTTTTGCATGTGTTTATGGGGTAACAAATATTAATTTATTTAATATTAAGATCTCAGATTTTTTCAATGTAAATTTATTTCTCAGTATATAAAATTTGAAAGATAAATATCAAAACATTCAACTGTTTGTATTGTAACATTGTCGTTCCAAAAATGTCTTCAACATAAAAACCAGTAACTAAAATTAACTAAAATGATTAGGTACCTAAACATGGCACCTTTTGATTTTACCTGAATCGGTACTCGGTAGTACCTACAGAATTCGATCGGTACCTCTTAAAGTACCTAATTCGGTACCCATCCCTAATCTGTAGATTGTTATTTACAAAAAAACTTTATCTCCTGATTGTATTCTTGTCATTCTGGGCTGCTCTGAATATTTTGTAACCCTGCCATCCGCCCTGCGACAAGCCTTAAGTTTTGGCCTGGTCATGACAAAGAAGGCTTCTGAGAGAGTGGAAATCAGCTCCTCCTCCCTATTTTAAAGTCTGGTTAAATGATATGGTTTCTTGTCTATATCTGGAGGAGATCCGATACTGTATGTCTAATTCTCAACCCAAGTTTCTGAAGATCTGGGGGCCATTTATTGAGTATATAAAGAAAGAAAAAAGATCAAACTGTTAACTAAATAATTATGTTTACTTTTGCATGGTACCTCTGTAACTCAAACATTTTTAATTTTGCATTGTTATATTCTTCCTCTCTCATTGTTTTCAACACAAGGCTTTAACTACTTGGAATTATGTCTATGGACTCTACACCTGGATCCTCAATGCAGTCTTGGACTTAATTTGTTGTACTGTCATCCCCTATAAACATTGTTCTTGGTCTGGCATGAACTCTGGCCTTCCAGCCTTCCCTCACTGTACTGTGTGTGGCATTGTTTGTACATTTACATATTTGTCTGTTTTTTGTTGTTGTTGCTCGCCTTTTGTTCTATTTGTATTGTAATATAAAAGTTATAAATAAAATTTAAAAAAAAAGACTGAGATTTGCCCATGTAATTTGAGTCACAGTGATATTTTCACCTGTTTCACTGAGAAAAAAATCTTGTTACACTGGTTTACTACAGTGATAACTATGTCTATCCTGGTTTCATTCAGTGATAAGAGGGTTTCCACTAGTTTAAGAGTCAACTGGATCTGCCTGGATGGAAATAGTACAAGCTAAGTTGTCCTTTGTTTGTGATTTTCCCTCTAAAATAAGCCTCTTATATTAATTTTCCTCCTCTACAACACATCGGTAAAACTACCAAGTCAGTAAATAATCCTTAAATCCACCCATCAGTCTCAGGGGGGCTCACATTGGATGGATATTCCATCAAACTATAAAGACTGGCAGTATTTTTTCTTCATTTACTGTCTCTCTTATTTTATTGTTCTTACTCCACTAATTTTATGTCTTTGGTATTATCATTTAATTTTGACCTTTAAAACCTTTGACAGGCTGCACTTTTGTTTTGGGGGGAGGGGGGCATTTTGTGCCTTTATTGATAGGAGAGAGACAATGCAAACTGGCCACAGGCTGGATTCAAACCTGGGCCAGCAGAAGTATGTATATGGGACGCACCTGGTCGCTAACCACTCTGCCAAACCAGCTCCCCAAGGCTGCACATTTTTGACAGCATTTCCCATCTATTGTTCTCTTAACACCCAGAGGTGCATGTTTGTATGTAGGTAAAGTTAAGCTTCGTTTGTTCTTCTTTAATGTCTGAATATGAAGATAAAACTTCTTCTCCTCACTGTCTTCACCAACAGAGCCAACCAGGCCACATAACAGCTATTGCATTGATTAACTTAACTCTTTGACTTTTGAGAGACAACAGCACCATCTGCTGAAGAGATATTTTACATGGAAGAAAATTCTAAAAAATATGAAAATCAGGCTGAGACAGATTAATGTTATTTCTTTGAACTTGTTAAAATCTAATCAATATAGGATACTTATACAGCAATGTTTCAAATTACAGAAATTAACAAGATTATCACTGAAAACTGAGCTCCTCCATCTAGAACTATTACATTAAGATTAACAAACATTACTAGGACAACTATTTTGTTATTGAAGATATAATTATTGGGGACTCCAGTCAGGTGAGGCCTTTCTGTGTAAAGTGTGCATGATCTCCTGTGTATGTGTGGGTTTTCTCCAGGTGTTCTTGTTTCCTCACACAGACCAAAAACATGCTCATTAAGTCAATCGGTAAACCTAAATTGCCTGTTGATGTGATTATGTGTGTTTGAATGGTTGCCTATCTACGTGTCAGCCCTGAGATTGGCTGGTGACAGAAAATATCTATATTTAAATCTGTCTCTATATGCCTGACTATCTATCTGTCTATCTAGACAAGTATTTAGGGACCAATAGCATCTGATTTAAAACCAGTCTTCAACTTTTTGTAAATATTAAAATTATTACTCACAAAAACAACAAGAAAAACAAATAATTATTTGTCTGAACAATATGCCTTCAACAAATGTTTACTCCATGTTTCAAACAATAAAGAGTTGTGCATTTATTAAAGTTTTATTCATCACCACTTGAGGGCACTGTTGCATAACTTCTATACTGGAGGGGTCAGATTTAAGATGGCTGCTGCTGCTGCTGCTGTTCACATGTTTCAGAGGCCTTCACATCAGTTTGAATGAAGGTCATGTTTTGGTTTGAAAAGCCAACCGTTGAGCTGCAAGATAAGAAACTAAAAAACGGATTTAAGTACTATGATGTGGGGGTGCTGGTTTGGCGTAGTGGTTAGCACCCCATATACATGCTTCTGCCGGTCCAGGTTCAAATCCCGCCTGTGACTAGTTTGCAGAGTGTCTTCCCCTGCTCTCTCTCCCCCTTTCACAAGCCTATCCACTGTCTCTCTCCTATCAATAAAGGCACTAAATGCCCAAAAATATACATAACAAAACAAAAAAAAGTACTATGATGTGCCCATGAAATATTTAACCTAACCCTATAAAATCTTTTTAAATCATGTTTTTAGTAAAAATAAAACAACAACAACAACAACACAATTTTGGTGCTGTCAGCCTTTTTATCCCAAATATGCAAATTGAAATTCTTAAAGCTCTTCAAAACTTTGACTCCTGGCGTCTCGTTTTCGAAGACTCCAACATTCATACAGTATGTCTGCAGCTTCTCAAAGTGTCAGCTGCTCTTTTGCTGTGGCCTCAGTTACTGTGCAGTGTACTGTAATTTCAGCAGTGAATAAAAAGTGAAAAATAAAAAGACAGCAGTTCATTTCTGTCTCTTATTGAAGGAAAACTCCTGTTTTATTCATATGACTCTATGTAGACATTACATGGTGAACAAACGTCTGCTTTAAGAAAAACACACGTGGTGATGGGGACACAATATTAACACAATGGAGACATATTTTTATAAACAGATAAAACATGTAAACCAATGAACATAAATTACACATCTGTACATCATGGTTATCAAAGACGGTGTTGATAAAATCTACGTCCTGGCGGATGTCCCATCCTTTTCTAAAGTTACCTCAGACTGAACATCTTCTAAACATTTTCAAGCTATCTGAACAATGGATCTTTAGTTTCAGAAATCCAGCATTTCTAAATCACAGATTCTTTGTTCACCGCTTGATGTTGCAATGAACCATGGACTTGCAGCCTAATAACTTCTTCAAATGGGCCCTGAAGGTGCACAAAAACAAGAACAACCAAAACTTTTCTCTGACAGGATGGAGCCTGGGATTCTGTTCTGAGTTGGTCTCACTGTTGATCAGCTAATTTTGTCATGTGCATTACAAAAGGTGAAACTTCTGCAGCCATCAATAAAGAAAAAAAAGATTCTGATGTTTTCTGAGTAAAAAGAAAAAGTTAGAGCAAATGGGATGAACAGAAGTGGCTCTTAAACTAACTCTGCAGGTCAGGATATGTTTACTCTGTTAGATTAACAGTGGCATCTCATTATGACTTTAACCGCAGAAACACACCAAATCCCGTTATAAAAAAAAAACAAAAAAAAAAAAAAATGGAAAAAATAAATTCACATATAGGTCGCTATTTCATACAATGCACTCTGGGTAGTGATTCCAAACGGTTACACTGTTCCTCCAACATACTCCCAAAAGAGTGTCATCCTTTAGTAGAGATGATTATAACAGTGCTTGTGGGTTCTATCACCTTGATTTGCCTATATTCCACTTGTTTTGAAATTTTCTGCTGAGGATCCTGCCTTGTACTTAAGTGATAGATTCAAAGACTCAGACCTCTCCTTGGTTGTCATCTGCCTGCTGTTTGAACTCCAGAACTCTCCTGTACTCCAGAAAAGTATTTAGTCTCTTTACTGTTAACTGTCACTAGAACAAAACTTGCCTTCTTACTGTGATAAGAAAGCTACAGACTGAGATCCAGCAACACCATCACCCTCATGTCTTTGTCTGTGGTTGTGTTGGACACCACGGCTGTTTGACGCGTGTTGAGGAGGTACCATAAAAGTGTTTCCTGTACTGTAAAATAAGAGCCTGAAACTGAAACAGAAGAGAGTCTCAAAAGGTTCAGCCAATGCCAGGAATGGAAACACACCTTTATTCTGAATTCAATAAACTCCAGATATGCAATATTCTGTTAAACATTAAGTGAAATGTCTTTCAAGGAAGCTCTGCATTAATTATCTCCGCCAAGGAGGTTATGTTTTTACTGGCGTATGTTTGTCTGTTTGTTTGAAGGAAAACTACTCGACGAATTTTACTGACATTAAAAATGATACGATTTTGGAGGTCATAGGTATATTTGTCTGGATACAAAAAATTCCCCACATTTCCAAAAATCTTACAAGTTAACATGTATTAAAAAAATAAAATATCTCTGCCATTTCCAAACTAATTCACTTCCAATTTTACAGGATGACACGGGGTCCATGTCTCTATCATCAAGCTAAATTTCATCTGGTTCTGATCTAGACTTTGAACTCTAAAATGGGAAATCCCATTGATAACATTAAGTTATTCATTTAAAATCAAAATGTTTAGCGTTGTTCCCAAAACTTGTGTTCATAAAAGAGTCTGGTCTGGCTCTGGCACTCTTCTGGATCTGGTGATCCAGAATTGTATCTTTTACTGGGGTTGTGAAAAAGCCACTGCTGGAACTGAGCTGCCTGGCAGAGATCTGTGCTTTCTCAGTGGTTTTCTCGTTTGCCCTGAAACAAGGTGAAATTGCTGTGTCCATATAAGTCCAAATGAACTCTTCCATCGGATCTAGGTCTGAAAACTAACCTGAGATGAAGACCAAGATGAGTGATAGTGGAAAAACTGAGAGGAAGAACCATGCAATCATTTGACATCACTTCCTGGAGAGTATGACACACCCTAATGGTGGCTTTGCCTATCAGGTATCTGCTCAGCTCGAGTCTGCTCAGTTGTTTTGGTTTTCCATCAGATGTTGTTCCTAGATCTGGCACAGTTTTATATATCACCTCCACTGGTTTCCAAGCAAGCTGAGCCGAGATTACACGGGACATGGAGACACTGCTGACCTTTGAATGATCAGAGCATCTCCACGAATGAGGGGCAATTCAGGGAGATGAGAGCCCCCAATAGTTTGGAGTTTTGCTGCTTGTTACTTTAGTCTTTCAAAAGAAATCCATCTCCTGACTGTTAAAAAGCCACAAAGGGGCCTGCAGCTCTATCACCTGTTCCTTTGTTTTAGAGAGGATGCTACCAGAGTTGCAGCTATGCTATGATGGTTCTGCCTGCCTTAAAGAGGTACTGATTCAGTCTGTGCTGTTGTGGACATGGAGCAGGTCCTATCTAAACCACAAACAGTCAAGCCAAGTTAATCAGATACCAAAATGGAAAGCCACATCAATGTGAATCTCTCTCAGAGGTCACCAACCTTTACTGACTGAAATTCTGTAATGATGCTGGCAGAAGGATTCAGACTGACAGTATGGGCTCAATAAACTCTCATTTGTATTCAACAGCTGGTGGGTCATGTTACTAAACAGAACTTGTGTGACTTTGGAACAGGAAACAGCTCGAGTAAGCTCGATAACAGATTTTCAACAGTCTCAGCATCTCACTCATATTAAAAACTGCTGAGGTAAAGGGGTATCAGCTAGATTTGTGGACATGTGGACCTCTTCAACAAATGTGTCAAATTAAAACCTAAGTCTCATCTTGGATTTAAGATCTGCTGTAAATGCTTCACAGATCTCCTAGTAGATCAAAGTCTAAAGGTTGGTAGCTCCTGATCTATTGGAAACAAAAAATAAAAGGTAAAGATTCAGTTGATTTGAGTTTGACTCTCTTATCGTCAAAGGAGCGTCAGAGGTACGAACGAGACTAAAACACTTTAAAATCAAATGAACCAACAATCTACAAAATCATACAAACACATTCAGTCACTGTTCCAGACATCTGCCCTACTTTCTGCTGCTTGTTAAGAATTTAAGCTGCTCTGTTCTCGGCAACTTTGTTCCAGGATTGATACAGAAACAGCACTTCTTCAAATTTGCTCTTGGGTCCACTTCACACAGATGTGTGTTGTCCTGGGCTTGGAGGTTGGACTTTGTGGTGATGTATCCTGACAGTTATGATCTGAGAGTCAAACGTCATGAAGGAGCAGCACTGTGCTCCTCAGAACCTAGCAAATATTTGTGTGTTGCACAGCAACGTCAAGACCAAGGTCTCTAATTGCATTAATCTGCAGAGGTTTGAGCGATCACTATTGCTTATTGATTGGCACTGGAGTCTTGGAGGTACAAATGTCAGACAAAAACATTCAAATGGGTCAGGACTTTAAAAAACTGGTATAAAAACATTCAGTCACTGATCTGGACTGTTCACTTCACTTAATGCTGCTCGTTGAAGTCCTTGAAAGCACAGCTCACATTAGTTCATGCGGCCTTAAGGAGCCCTTTTTTATGAGTCTGATAGGTGAATGACCAGCTCGTCAGTCTGTGAAGGATCATGGTCACCTAGCAGCTCTGTCTCAGGCACTGATGAGTCCTTGTGTTGGTCTAATTCCTCTGGGGACGTCCTGTCTGCCAGGTCATCCTCATTCGCTCTGGAGTCCTCATTTAGCAGAGCTGCTCGCTCTGTGGCTGAAGTATTAGACGGGGCGGTGGTGACGTACCCTGTAGACGTGGATCCACTGCCACTGTGATGAGATCCGGCTTTGGGGACCATCTGTGGAGCGTGGTGCATCTGCTGCTGGGGCATAGGCATGGGGATCTGCATGGGGTAAAAGTTCTGCAGGTATGGGTAGGCTGGCATAGGGTGGTACCCATTAACAGGGATGTAAAGCTGCGGGGGCACCATCGAGCGGTGCATTTGGCCCTTCATGGGCATGAACTGAGGCTGGTGGAATGGCGAGGTCTTCTTGGGACTGGTGTAGCGTGATGCATTGGCGGTGCTCATGCTGATGTTGCTGACTGGGCTGGTGCTGAGGGAGCTGGTCTGCGTGGTGTTACTGGTGCCAGAGGTCTGAGCAGAGCTGTTGTAGTTGGAGAGACTCTCCCAGGAGCGCAGACGAGTGTGGATGTCCTTAAATCGAGGTCGTCTTGCGGGGAACTCGCTCCAGCACTCCAGCATGAGGGTATAGATCCAAGCGGGGCAGTCGTCTGGGGATGGGAGCAGCTGGTGGCTCTGCACCATCTCAATCACATCCTGGTTGGAGTATCCGCAGTAAGGCTGCAGACCGTAGCTGAAAGTCTCCCACAGGAGGACACCATAGGACCAGATGTCGGAGTCAGTGGAGAATTTGCCGTACATGATGGCCTCTGGGGACATCCAGCGAATGGGGAAGGGGCTGGTCCCCATGAGGTTGTAGTAATCAGCGGAGTAGACCTCTCTGAACAATCCCAGATCCAGGATTTTGACGCTGAGTTTGTCAAAGACGAGGATGTTTCTTGCAGCAAGATCTTTATGGACGACCTGCTGGCTGGAGAGATACTCCATCCCAGCAGCTATCTGAGTGATAACATGAAGAAAATCAGCCTGCTCCAGGGTCGACTTCACCGTCTTGTCATCATCTGAGCTTCCAACATCAGAATTCGGGGACCGCATCACTAGATACTCATGCAGGTCCCCGAGGCTGGAGTAAGTAAAGATCATGCTCATTGGATGATCCTTGGTCACCACGCCCAGCAGACAGATGATGTTCTGGTGCTGCAGGTGGAAGCGCACCATGGCCTCGTGTCTGAAATCTTCGCACAGTGCAGAGTCGACTTTGTCCTTCAGCGTCTTGATGGCAACCACCTGGCCCTGCTCTCCAGGTGCAGTGCCGTACAGGTGGCCCTTGTAAACCTTGCCGAAGCGGTCCTCGCCCAGCTCCTCCATAAACCTCACAGCAGACATATTGATCTCCCGCAGCTTGGCCTGCAGGCACAGAGCAGTAAATACAGAGGGGTGTCATCAAAGTGTACAGCCAACAATAAAACCAGCATGTCAAACTTTAGCACTGAAATCAAACAGGTACTAAATCAAGTCTATGAGGGTCCATCGCTCTTTTATCTTGAGGCATTAGGACTAAAACCAGAAGAAAATTAAACGAACAAGAAGCATCTGTATCCACTGAGCTTCAGATTAATTGTGTCATCCTGCCCAGGGACTACACATGGTCACCAGCTGATGCTAAATTCGTGACACTGTTGATGCATCTGGACTGTGAAAAACAAACAGAAGCAGAAGCACCAATATACAAATGTGCTGTTGGCTACTGTCTCATGAGTACCGGAAGTTTTATTTGTTGAAAGATCCTTGTTTTATTTTTGGCATCAAAACACCTCAAATGTGTTAATGATTTAACTAAAGTGGTGCAGAAATGAGTCAGAAAATCTGGACATTTATCAGCAGTTCTGCTCTTCCTTAAGTCACTGATTTGAAGGATATGTAAACATGTTTTTCTGGGACAAAAATATTTATCCAACAGCTCATCTGAAAATGTTAAATCTTATTTTTAACTTACCAAAGTTACTAGCTTACAAGGACAACAGAGGAGTAAAATCAATTAATCAATTAAGTGAAACTCCCATCATCATCATTTGTGAACTTCAGTCATGTAAAACCAGCCTAAACAACAACTGAGGTCTGTCCTTGACATCATCATAATCTCATATTTGCCTGCCTTCCACTTTAAAAAAACATCAGAATTTAATTTACAGATATAAACCGACAGTGCTATCTATTAGGCATGGGATGAAATATTGTTTGGTAATATATCGCAATACAGTACGTGACGAAATGCATCGAGTTTGAAAAAAATGGATCATGAAATAAAGACGTCATGTCCGGTAATAGCGCATGTGACCAGAAGTGATGACAACAAACATCAGCACCAACTACCTTGCCTCCAAAAAACAGAATGACGGAGTCCGCCTGGACACGAGTCATCTGTCTGGCAGTATTTTGGCTTTTTCATTAAAAAAGACGAAGACGGCGAAAACGAGCCTATCGCTCGTTAGCATACACTCTCTCCAACCTCTCTAGGGTGAGAGAGAGTGTTATTGTTTGTGTTTGGGCTGTTAGGCCTTGTGTTTTCCTGTTTAGTTGTAATTACACAGTAATATTTTTTCTTTTTTACTTTTTTTGATATTGTATCGTGACGTATTGTATTGTGACCCGGGCATATCTAGGTGCAGCATATCATGAGTTTAAGTGTATCGTTCCATCCCTACTATCTATGGGAAAAGGGTAAGGGTAAGATGTTTGTTCTTAAATACACATTTCTTCATTACGTGAAAAATAAGCTTTTAATGACTTCAATTCTGGGTCAATTGTTTGCATGAAAAACATAAATTTGTTTTTCCTAACTAAAAACATTTGACAATTTTGTACCAATGAGCTAACCTTGCACAGCAGCTGGATCAGCCAGATTAAATGTCTATAATCAGGCACATCCATTTTGCCAAGCTCTAGAATACAATGTTTGTGATCAACCTGAAACAGCCTCACCTATCAGAGTCCTTCAGAGCAGGAAGAGGTTGTAGAGATAAAAGAGATTGGCCGTAGTAATGTTGCTACAAGCACTGATCATCCAATCACTTGCGAGATTTTGCCTCACCAAACTCTTTCTATGGGCTCTCTCCCAGATGGACATGGGAAATATTTTGAATGGTCCATCCAGTGTGTTTGGGCAACATGAGCCCCCTCTCAGGGTAAAGAAAAATTTGATGAGGCCATTTTGGTGACCCAAGTGGCCCATCCCTGATCTAGGATATGTTTATCCGAGATAGATATGTTTAAATAGATGCTACAGTGACTTGGTGGATCGTTCACTGATGTTGCCGCCACACTGTCAGGAGCAAACCGGCGCTGTACGCTGAAACAAGCAGACTGGAACAAAGTTGGTTTTCTGATTTAAAGCACTAACGTTAATGTTTAAAGGGACACTCCAACATTTTTGTAGTTTTCAATTCTTGCCTCAATCTTAAATCCATGACAAGCAGTTAGATACCATTCATGCATCTGATAACAAAAAAGAGACAGCCAAAGCTTGCCCACTGCTAGTTAGCTTAGCTCAAACTTTGGGATTAAATTGGTATTGCTAGCCTGCCTCTGCCTGCAGTCATCAGACAAACTCTTATGCAACTCTAAACGATCCTGTGTGCTTGTTCTCAGTCATTTTTTACCTTGTTATGTTACCTTATCTTCCACTGTAGTTGTATTATACTCCTAAACGAAGGCTCTGTTTTGTTTACCTACTTTCATGGTTGTTTTTCCAAGAGATATGCCGCTTGCGGCTGAGTGTTTTGAATAACTCTTTTAAAGCTAGGGTCTGCAATTTGATTTAGATACACTTTTTTAAATTCTCGTTAAAATGGTCTTTATGACCCGATGGTAATCAACTCATTATGTGTTCTTAAAACAGAGCGAAAAATATCCGCTATCTACAGCAGGAGTAAAACAGGGAAAACCCCAACCAATAATCATGCCGGGATACCTGTTTTTAAACCAATCAAATCCCGTCGCCATTCTGCCCGCCTGCTGCGCGTGCATTTTCCCGGCGTGCACAGACTCTGTGCGCGTAGCCGAGCTCATACGTATCAGAGTCCGCTGGAGAATGTTTACCTTTCAAGTTTTGTCTTTGAAAATAAGGGAAGCCCACTGTGAGCCGTCCCACAACCCCAACCAAGCTCCAGTATCCCTCACATTTTAAGACAGATTTACAAGAAATCTAAAATAAACACTTTGTTTTTCTTGGTTTGTTCTGCTGCTCTAATCTCGCGATAGCTGCCACCCAGGCTACTGCAGGTGGACGTTCTCGCGAGGCTTTTTCTTCTTCTTTGGTTTTATGGCGGTTGGCATCTATCATTTTGAAGCATTACTGCCCCATTCAGGCTAGAGACAGAGCTCAGTTTGGAGAGGCAGAGGAATATTTTTATTATTATATCATCACACGGGAGATTTACAGGAGAATACTGATACAGGAGGACGGCGGGAAAGAGGATAAAATACGGAAAATATGGTAGTTTCATGGCCAAAACGGGAGATTTGACAGCTATGTGGAGAATGTCAGAGGAACTACCTATACCCCGATCAACATCGGCTGTAAGTACGAACTAACTTTACATGTTTGTTTGGTGTTTTCTTACCACTGACTGAGACATGACTTGGTGCAGTGTAAAACAAACACGTTGTGCTGAGGGTTTGGAGTTGAATCAGTCTTCTGGATATATCAGCCCTGCGCGTGCATGCGAGCGGGGGTGGGGGGGCTAGGCGGAGCCCTGAGGAGATGCTACTTTCAATTTCATGCTAGTTTTATATTTGTCAATCAGTGTATATCGTTTACTAAGAAGAGGGGTTCAAAAGATTAGCCCCTTCACAAACGTCACATCTCTCAGGAAAACCACAGAAGAGGTACGTCAACAAAACAAAGCCTCTGTTAGGAGTAGAATAAGATAATACAATGATAGAATAAGATAACGTAACATAAATAGGATTATAAAAAAAAAATCACAACAAGCACACAGTGCTGTTTAGAGTTGCTGAGGAGTTTATCTGATGACTGTAGGCCGAGGCAGAGGCAGGCTAACACTAACCACTGAATCCCAGTGTTTGAGCTAAGCTAATTAGTGGAGGGTGAGCTTTGTTCATCTCTTCCTTGTTACTGGATGCATAGTCAAAAGATTGTTGTCTACCTGCTTGTCATGGACTCAGGAGTGAGGCAAGGTATGATTGTCACCTAAATCAGTTAAAGGAATGTGGTAGTGTCCCTTAAACTGATCTTGGTGAATAGAACTCAAAAGTGAATTATGTCAAATCCCAGTAAAATACTATCCAGTTAAGAGCATGTGGTTCATGACGATTATCTGAATTCCTTGTGGCAAATCTAATTTGAAACTCAGACAATCCCACTTTCCCGATCAAATAGTTTTTCTGTGTGTTATTACCGGGTGTTTCTGTTGAGTGAGCTGTGACAGCTCCATGTCTTGATTGGCTGAGCTGCTCATCTGGCAGCGAGGTGGGGAGTCCATCGATTCCTTTTGTTTGTTACGACACATGCAGACCAGGAAGAAGAGGCAGGCGATGACCAAAGGGATTGCAATTGCTGGGATCAGAATCAAAACGATCTCCTTCCTGGGGTTGTCTGGAGGCTCTGGGAGAGAAAACAACAAAATGGAAACAAATAATTAATCAGTCTGTTGATTGAAACAAAAACAAACCCATCCATCATCTACACCAGTTAATCCCTTTACATGGGGGGGCTGGGGTCTCTCTTGGCTGACAGTAGGGTCAGGACTTGTCGCCAATCAATTAAAGCCAGGTTAACCCTGAGTGAATCAGGTTCCTGGTTTATTTCTAATTTAAAGCAGATCTCACTATCCAGACAATCAGACCCAGCAGCTTCGTTCGTGACTTTTAAAGAATCTTTGGTTTGGAGAGCCGGCTGACCACAGGCTCTCAACTCCGATACAAACAGAACAGCCTGCTCTGCACAGCGGCAGACCAAACCGAGGGTCAGGGCCAAGTCTAAGGGCCAAGAGGAGGATATTGGACGGGGGCCTAAGTACTTTGGCAGCGCAGAGAGGGGCCATGAAAGCTATCAGCAGCACCTTCTTTAAAGAGCTCAGGGAGGAGAGAGCCGGGTTTGTGAGCCAGCGGAGAGAGAGGGACGTTCCTAAATTCCAGAGGTAATGTTCCTGTTGACCTCCAGAATGTCCCTGAAGCATTCGCTGAAAACTCTGACAGCACTTTGATTGGACTCTGAGGTCCGTCCTTCAGAAGAAATGTTTGATGTCATCAATAACAGGGATGAGTGAAGACTTCAGAGACAGCCAACATCTTCTACTCCACTTTAGAAACTTCCAGGGCAAATAATCATCTGAAGAAATAACAGCCTGCAGATCACTACCCTTTTTCTGCAGTGTTGAGAGGTTAATCACAGGGAAAAACGAAACAACAGACCACATGGGCAACTACCAGCACTTTATATCAGCTCCAGGCTCATTAGTGCCGTCACACTGAAGTATATTAGAAGCTTGACACAATTATACTGATTAAAAAAATCCATGAAAATGTATTTTGGTGAAATGGGAACCAAATTTAAAGTCACCAAAAATCAATACAGAGGTAAAGTACCTCACTCACATCAAGCAAACCATACCCCGCTGTAACACATTTGTTTAGAGCAAATGCTCAGTGCGCTTCCTTGGCCCTGGAATGAACAGAGGCGGTGCACTTTGGCATTGGACCATCACTCATGTATAAGCCCAAGCACTGAAACACAACAACTCCACTTTTTGCCCCTCATTTTAAAAGTGTTTGAGGGTGGTATACAACAGAAATGACTAAAATCAAACCACATGATCAGCAGAACATATGATGACATGATGCCGTCAATGCAAGGTGGCAGAATACTTTTTCTTCATGTTTAATCTTTGGAGGCATTTATAAGATGCAAAGATAAGTTATATGTATTTGCCTCACTTTGCTATATGCATTTTGGATTTATTTTGTCAATGTCCACAAAAAAATCTAACCTTGTGCAGCAGTTGGACCTGCCTGATTCATTTATGTTCATTTATTTCTACAGGAATCTCTGTGAAAATTCCTCCTTTCAGTGATATTAACCAGGAATGTGCCTGAAGTTTGTCAGAGAAATTGGATCGCTTGTGACTTTACATGCCAAAATGCTGCATTTAAGACCGATAATTTTTTTTCAACAAAAATGTTACAAGCTGAGGGGCTGAATATGAATTTAATATACAAAACTTTAGACTGATGTTCTCCCTAGAGCTGCAAAATAAGGCCAGCTATGGGAGCAAGTGCATTCATATGATTGCAGTACAACCATGAATTTATGAGATGTTTATAGACACCTTGTCAGTATAATAAGACTCTTTCAAGCATTTTGGGGCCTTTGATTTCAAAATCACCAATTAAGATGTCTTAAAAAGGTTATGGTTCCACATGAACAATAAACATGCACAGCAGCTGGATCCTCCTGATTCACTGTCTGTAATTAGGCAGGTACATTTTCCAAAGCCCCAATTTACAATGACTGTGAGCAACCCAAAGCAGGCACAACTTAATCACAGTCTTTCAGAACAGGAAGAAGTGGAGCTATGAACTGACAGCAGGAAGCGACTGAGAGACTACTGATTGATTATTGTAGATACTAACAGCTTCAGTAAATTTTTTAGTAAATTAAAAGCAAATATCAGCACTGCAAACTTCTCTATAGTAAAGATATTTCAGATCCACTTCTGTCAGGTTTTGATGAGAGTTTGTTTTACAAAATGGGAGTGCAGGCCAAAGGTGACCTCGAGACATTACCCTGCATGGCACAGGGACACTGGACAAAATCAAGAAAAAGCAGTCTGTTGGTTACATCGATGGTCCTTGTAGGGAACACAAATGTGGTTACAGAAAAAGTTATTAAAGGTAAACTGTTTAAAGTGTAAATGCTGCTTAAGAAGATCAATGAGTGATTTTTCATTTTGTAAATGCACCTTTGCATGTTTCTACATATGTAAGACTGTTTTACTGTGTGTTTGATGTGGTGGTGCAACAATCTTCTACATGTCATGAATCATATGGTCAATATCAGAAAATACAGCTCATTCGCATTGTCAATATGGATGGAAATTGAATTCCGAATTAGAAATAAAAGCACTAGCCACCACAGAAAACTTAAATCCTATAACAGCTCTATTTTACACGTCATCCCAGGAAAGATTCAGAACTTTGGCCGCCATATTCTCATCATTGCTAAACGCTGTTCAGGCTTCTGTGTTACATTCATTCAGTGACAAAGATGGAGCGAATCTCCTAAACTGATCTAAGTTCTGTTGTTCTCAGCAGTCATTTTTTACCTGATCATGACATCCACACACAGGTGAGCAGAAACATTAAACTCTGCTTCATATGTGATGACAAAAGGTCGTCATATATCACAGTGGCTTGTGGCTGTGTGCACCTACAGGGGGAATCGGATACCTCAGTTGTTAAAAAAGTGCCGTCACTATCACCTGCTCCTATCAAAGGTCAATAATGCAGAAACAAATGCTCATCAGCTCTCTATAGAAGTCCTGTAGAAGTAACAGAGATCGTGCTGCTGTGGAAATATCTATGAAGGTGGGATTAGACAGCAGACCTCCAAGCTGAGACACAACCAACTCTACCACTGATTCACCATTAAGGCATCTTCAGCTCGACTCATCCTGACTTAACTCTTTATGTTCCAGGGGTGAATTCACCTGGCAGTTCTTATAAAATCATTTTCATCAGAAATGACAATCTAAAACCAATGACAGTAAAGAACTGGAAAGAACTCCCTCAATGAATCAATATTTTTAGTCTTTCTGATGATCCAGTCTCTTATAAATTCCTTCAACTTTGCTCTACTTGCCTTCCAAGTCTAAAGCTGCATTCACATCAAATGTCATTTGTGCAACCTGGGAGACCACTCTCCATGCAAAGTCAATGTGCAGCCGCGATGGGGCGGGGCCAACCCTCCTGCGATATGAGGGATGCAATTTGGGCGACTCTGTCACTTTGGGACGTGCCACCAGGTTGTGTTGCTCGTTTCCCAAAGTTGAAAAATGTAACTTTTCAGGCACCATTGTGTGTGGGTGTGCGACTAAACCTGTGACAGTCTGCTTTTATTCTGGTTCACAGAGTGACAATCCATGTCCGTGTGGGAACATTAGTGAGGACATTAGTTCTGCCTTGATGGGACTGCAGAAAACTCAAAGATGCTGCTGCAGGGCCATCAGCTGCACTGTGCTGTGGTTGGTAGGTGAGTGATAAGGATACAGTTGGAATAATGTCAGCTAATACATCCTATTATATGATATGATATGATATGATATGATGGGGTGAGCCCCAGCTGATTTGATGTCACTTAGTGATGCAACAATGACCAAATTCACTATTTCATGGAAAGGTGACACTTCTGGGTGGATGACGCTATCTTGGTTGCCAAGTGGCATTTGGTGTGAATGCGGCATAAGACATTATGCTCTCATCAAAACTGTGGCATGTTTGTTTAAAAAGACACCGTTCCACAACTTCCAGTAAGAAGAAACACAAGCTATTTGAACTGGCATTTATCTATGCTGCACAGCATTAAAATCAAGATTGTGATGTGTTGACATTGTTGCCACAGAGAACCTATGCTGGCAAACTTGCCCACACAGAAAATGAGAAAGAATCATGAGGGAAACATTAAAAAAATTGGATTGATAAGCAGTATTATTATTGGGATTGGTATAAATAAATCTTATCATTTACTATCCCTAATCTTTGTTGAGGCAAACTGATACAATAGTAAGATATTGCTTTTAAGGACCTCAGCTGTAAGTGTCTGGGGTTGTCAATTCAGTTAAACCTTGCCCTTGCTCTTTTTGTAGTTGCAAAAAAGAACAAAAGTTGTCTGGAACTCTGTTAAAGGTGTTGTCAATGTCCGTATTGCAATACCCATCATATCATGGGCTCAGGTGTTGCATCATGAGGTTGCTGAAGTTCCCAGCCCTGGCCATAACCAAGGATGAGTCCAACTACACCATCAAAAAGCATTCACAGTGTTGAGAGCTGTCTTTCTAACCACAGCTCCGTTAAACTCTGACGTTAGTTAAATGATTGCAGTGAGGTGCAGTTGTGTCCAGTTCATGCTGCATGCTTGTGCTCATGCCTGAGTATGTGTCCTGTGCCAGAGCGACATATCAGTGCCAAGGATCCTGCTTGCTTCAGAATGGAATGAGGCCCTCATATAACACTAACTGAGCTTTGGTAAAGTATGTTATGCCTTGTGTGTGTATGCCCTTAAACATGTGAACATGTACAGCACAAATCAGAGACGGCATGTCCCGCCTTGCTCCTGATGATGGAAATCCCAGCTCTCTTCGGAGATTCAGATCATTTGGCTCAGCTCAGTAAAAAGAGTCCGTTGCTTCCCAAACAGCTCTTTAATGGAAACCATTTTGGCTCCTTTAGTGCTGCTTCCCTCCCTGCAGTATCCGCTCAACTTGGCTCGCCTGCCCCTGGTTTAGTGCTGGGCGCCTAGTTTTCCACATAATTAAAATAATCCGGTATATTCAGATCAATGAGGCCTGATAAAAACAGGAAGATCCCGTCTGAATGAGTGACAACTCGCTGAGTCAGGAGCTTCATCTGCAGCATCATGAGGAAAAGATTTCACTAATACTTCACACTCCCTCCCTCTGATATGGTATTTGTGATTAATCTACTGATAATTCTCAAGATTAGATTCCTTAAAAACAGCCAAGTTTTCCTGCATATCTGGCACGTAGCTCCACTAAAGTCCACTGAAGACTACTGCATTTTCCATCCCTCTTAAAAATGTCCACTTTCATTGTCCGCTTTTCAAAGGAAACATCAGAGGCCTCCATGCAGCCAACACCTGCAACCACAGATTCAAAGCTTATGGACATGTCTGGATATGTGATCAATTTGGGCCAACAATGGCACATTTTATTAAGATACCAGTGTTTTATTTGAAAATTACACTAAAAAATGAAAAATTGTTACGTAAAGAATAGAAAAAAAAAATTAAAATCAACCACAGGCCAGATTTTATAGAATTTTGGTCACCTGAGGGTTGTAGGTAGGTGGGCTGTAAGTGGCCAATAGGACAGGAGTTTGAGGCAAAATGAGGGAGAAAAGCTGTTAAAAAAATAGCTTCTCAGATCAAGGCTATTCAGTCCCATTTATCTGTATTGCTCCAGCTCACTTGGAATAATTTGAGCTGTCACGTGGTTGTAAAATTTGGACAATGAGTTCTAGTTGTAGGTCATCCTTGAAGACTTGATTGTTCATGGACACACGTCACAGTCAACTTGGTATTTGAACACCTAAAGTGAGTGTTGATGCAAACTGGAGACATTAGTCATAGTATGACTGTGATACTCACTGCAGGGCTGGATGTCACACAGGTCCACTCGGACCTGAGGGTCCAGTGTGAAGCACCATGGCGCCTCCAGCTGCCCCCCGGGGTTACGGCAGAAGTTGTGACTCCCCCACAGCTCGGGGTGGTCCTGGGTCATATGATGGCTGTGGGGATACTGAGCACTCCACGGCTGGCAGTGGTGTCCTGATCTAGTGACGCTGACCGTCCCTCTGTAGTCTGCCCCGCTCCCATTATAGCAGCTGTGATCAGAGGGGTAATCTGAGGGAAAGACACCAAAACTTGGTCAGGACGAAATCTTAACACTCAGACAGTGCTCTAAATGTGCAGCAGTGGGAAGCAGAGGACAAATCCCTGCTTCAAAAACTTCAAATTAGCAGTATATGTCCTAAACCTACATGGTCCAAGTTTCTCCTGTGGTACACCGATCCTCATGCAGGACGCAGCCTCACTGGTCCCGGGTCGCGGCAGCAGGTTGCAGTTGGGGAGCTCTAGCTGCATGAGGATCATGGGATTGGATCGAGCAATGGTGTACTCTGCGTGGCACAAGTCGTTCTCCAGGGCCTCGCACTCGTCTCTGCAGAGTTGACGTTTACGGGGCCCCCGGGATCCTTCGTCACAGAGAGGGAAGACGTAGTAGCAGAAGGACGGGATAGCGAAGCGGGAGCACTGATCCGAAAGGTGGGTGGAGGTGCCGATCATGGTGAAGGCGGCTTAAAATAAAGACAGACAGGTGCAAATGATTTAATCTCATATTTCCTTTGTTAAACTTATCTTTTAATGTTTCTTTTACTTTAAAGGTGCGATGAGGAGAATCTATTTCCAAAGACATAAAGACTCTGCTACCCATGAGCACGCGCGGCGACTGTCGTAATGCTGCGTTCCAGTAACCTCGGAACTGGGAGTGACATCACCTACGACTTATCAGCATTCCAGTTGAAGTCGGAAAAAACATGCCAATCTACCAGGCTATTGTTAGCTGCTGTTACCACACCCCGCGTTGTTGTTCACAAATATCACATGAAGAATGTGATTATCACTATGGCAGCATTTTTGTAAATATAAGTCTAACAATACAATGTATACAGCTGATCTAGAGCGACACACCCCAGTCAGAAGTGTAAATAAATTGATTATTACAGGAGCTAAATAACTGTTCACACTGGGGGCATCCATCTTCGATTGTCAACTCAGGGGTGGCGAGGTTTCACCGAGTTCCCAGTAGGAAATTCCGACTTCGGGGGACGTTCCAGTTGCAGTTTCCTACTCGGAACTTGGAAATTCCTACTTCTGACTTCAACTGGAATGCACCAAAAGACGTGACCCATGCCAAAGCGTGTGTTTGTTGTGATGCTATAATAAATGCAGCTCGGACCTTCCTCAGAACTCTGCATTGCTTTACAACTTCTTTTTTCAACAACTTACAGGATGTAAAGCGATGAGATAATGTATCTCTTTCCAGTTACATAGTGGTAGTTTTTGATGCGTGACAACAAGCAATTTTTGGAAAACTTAGTATTGTAGTTTTGTAGCCAACTATCCGACCCGACCACTTAGCTAAGGAATAGCACTTATAGACAACCTATTTTGATGCTATAAAACTCATCTTAAAGTGTGAATTTCGATCAGGCATATATCTAAAAGTGAGACTTTCTCGTACTTACTTAGAAACTCCTCATAGCCTCTTTAACAGTTACAAAGTCAGGGTATAACATTAATTTAATTCATCAGCCCTCCTTAAATAATTGTCCTTATTGTCCAGTGATGGTGGTGATGTCCTCTTCTGTCCTTCTGAAAACAGTCCATTTTCCCACTTTTCTACAAACTGTTTCCTTTAATCTTAATTTGTGAGTGAGATTCTCCATTACAAACATTTCCTCAAAAGTGCCCACCCACTGCTCCCCAGTCGATAGTTCTACTTTATTCCACAATCTGGCAATTACTTTTTTACTTGCCAATAATAGTATTTTAAAAAGGTACTCATCTTTTCTTTGTATTATATCATGTGATAAACTTATACACAATCTCCTCAATGTTCTGGGTATCTGATATCCAATTATTATCTTTCAATGCTGTTTGTAAATATTGACTCTGCGATCTTACCCGTGATTCTGTTCTCGCTCTCTCCCTGCATCTGAAGTGACTCCACGTAGATGCTCTGGTTCCCGATGAATCTGGCACAAGCGATCCCTCTGTACGGCTGACAGAAACCTTTGTTCCGGGAGCTGAAAGAGGGAACATAAGTTGCTTTGAGTGCATTTTATTTAATAGTGAAGTATGTGCAGCCAAAACCAGGCCAAAAGTGTAACTCATGTCGGGTGCTGCGCTGCATTCATAGTCAGACATTGATCCTTAAGGTATGGGTGTTAAACTTAACAATTTGGAATGTTTTACAGTTTACATATATCAATAATTACCAAGAGCTGTCTAAAACTGCCTGTGAAAGTTATCCGTGTCCTTAGCATCACTTTGTTTCAAGGTATTAAGAGAACACGGTGTAGAGAAAGTGTTCAGTCATGTCAATCCCAAGCCCTTCTCAGTTGATGCCATGCCCCACGCTTAAGAACACAGCCAAAAGTTTAAAACTGAACAAATAAGACCTTAAAGTACAAAAAAAAAATCTGAAGGTCGAAAAATTAATCTGAAACCAAAAAAATGAGATTTAATAGTGAAAATACAAATTTTGCTACAGAAAAAAAATAAATGTCACATAATATGGTAAAATATATTTAAGAATAAAACATCAACATACAATTTATTTAACATTTTAAAAGTAAAATATTTCATTAAAATAATTATAGAGAAGAATCAAAAGTATATTGAAACTGTAAAAAAGTCTCAAACTTTTTTTAAAGAGAAAAATCTAGAACAGCCTTGAAATTTCAGTTTCAATTTTTTATTTCAATCTTAAATTTTTTTATATTACAATACTTTTTGGCCCAGATTTAGCTCCAGAACAGGTAAGACAAAAGGGCTACAAAATTGGAAAAAAGTTATACAGAAAGATGAGATCAATCCTGCCAGATTCTTGATACTGATGTTGGCTTGGCCCAAAAATCCTATTGGGGAAATTTGGACTAGATAATGGATCTGAATTGTCAAGTGAGAGGCCAGCGGTAGGGCCAGTGCACCTTGGGGAGGCTAAACTGTTAGCCTGGGTGCCCTCATGCCACCCTCCTTCTTGTATCCTACTGCCTGTTACAACAAGCTGCACGATGATTGAGTGCAGAAGTTGTCATAATGCTCTCTCCAGTCATACTAGTTGAGGCAAAATAGTAGTACCCAAGGAGAGTTGAACCCCCGAGGAATGACAAAAATAAAAATGTGAGAAATCATTGTGTGGAACAAGCATCAGTAATAAGAGTAGAGTTAAAATGGGCCTAAACACACAGTCATGGAAGAAGAAGAAAAAAGCTTCAAGCTTAGGGTTGCAGTTCATCATTTCACTTTTTGCACTTGGTGGTGCTTATGTGAAATTAAAAATCCTTCTCTGGCTCAAAATTTTTATTTCCTCCTGTTCTGGCATTTGTGGATTGCTGATAGTAGCCTAATGCTATATTTCCACACGTGTCCATATGTGCGCCCTTAACCTTGCAGTGCAGATGGACCTGCCAGATTAATTGTCTGAAATCATGCAGATCCACCTTGCCTACAACTTCACGGTCAAAAGCTGGACGGTCCAATCAGGGAAGAGACGAGGGAGCTGCAGACGTAACGACAGCAGGAAGTGACTGCATGCTGAAAACAAAGGTGGCTTCTGAAGTGGTTTCTGTGGATGTGGCAATATCTGTGGTTTTATCAGAAATGAATTCAATTTCTTCTTTTAACGACGAGCAAAGAACTTCACTTAAAGCTTTTCTTACAAGAAAATTTGTTTATTTCTGGACAATCAAATCAGAGAAGCTGGAAAGCTGGAGATCACTGCTGGGAAACTGTGAGGGATGCGGAAATCCTCAGATGGTAATTATGTTTGCTCAGCAATATGTATGCTCTCCTCAGAAGTTTACCAGGAGAACTTGGTGGGGATTGTCATTGACGAGGTTTCTTATCCGGTCATTTAAGTGGTAAATGACACATTTGTGTGGTATAATTGAATGAAAGATGATAGTCTAAGCTCTGAAATATAGTTTAAGATAGCAGCCAACAACAGGGTCGAGCTGCTGTCATACTGTGGCTTGATGTGATTGGTCTGTGAGGAGTGTGACTGGCAGAACGTTTGTCCAATCACCAGCTGCAGTTGTTTTTGAAGGTTTTGCCCTCTGAAAACATTTTCTATGGGCTCTTCTCCAAATGGACTAGTGCAGTGGTTCCCAAACTTTTCATAGCCTGTACCCCTTCAGACACTTGATCTCCAGCCATGTACCCCCTATACTCACACACTTACAGCAGCAAAAAAAGAAACGTGTCTGTAAGCCTGCTGCCCCACCACCACCTCCCACATTTAACATGCATAACATACAAATAACATCTCTTACAGTGAAGTGTATTAGGGCCATGTCAGATGGATGAAATGATTTTGGTGAAGTCAAGATTAAAGTCAAAATTTCTTGATTAAAGTTGAAATGACCAGAATAATATCAAAATAGAATTTTGTGATAAAAGCCAAAATGTTGAGAAAAAATTAGAAATGTCCAGAAAAAAGCAGACATGTTGAATTACGTCAAAATACATTGTCAGCTTTATTCTTGACTTTCCACTTTTTTTCTTGACATTTTAACTTTAATCTCATCATTTGGGCATTTATGATGAAATTGTATTTTAACTTGATCGTCAACATTTCAACTTTAATCTCAAAATTTTGACTTAATACTCATCATTGCGACTTTTATCCTGACCTTCCAAAAATTAATTTTAAAATGGCTTGAATACTCATCCGGACTCACTAAAAATATTTATTGACCAGCAATTTCAGTGGGCAACACCAGCTGGCTTTTGAAAATAAAAGTTTTCATTTCTGGAACATATACATTAATGAATTTAAAACTAAAAAGTGCAAACTCACCACAGCTTTATTAAGGATGTCTGATTGAACTTATGTTAATTTAAGAATCTTCGGCAATTCAAGACAGATTTCCTTCCCCAAGACGCCTCACAAATCCAGCCTCTCTGCCAACACTTCAGGTCTTTATCAAAATTCCTTTGCCTGACAGGTATTCGCGTACCCCCTAGGTCACTCTGCGTACCCCTGGGGGTACACGTACCCCAGTTTGGGAACCACTGGACGAGTGAAATATTTCCGATGCGGATATATGAAGCTGTCCGTTTTTCCTGGTTCAGAATCAGGGGTTGGATGTTCCTGTTAGACGCTGCACATGTGCATAGGTGGGGGAACAATCCCATTATACAGTGCCACCACCAGCATGTTTACGTGTTCCACAGATCTGCAGGTGAAAATGACAAACTCATTAAATAAATTCATCTGACTACTGGCTGAGGTAGAAAATTTCTAATTGGCTTTTTCTGAGTGCAGGGAAACCTCCCTGACTGTGTGACTATGAGGGTGCAGTGACGGTCCTGTAGCAGAGCAGTGTATTGTAAAAGGCTCCGTTAAAGTGAAAATCTCAGAAGCGATGATGTGCAAATTTCAACAGGCTGCTAAATATGACATCAGCCCATGCTTACCATGATGGTAAAACTGTCTGTTCTTTCATATGAAAAGCAGCCGACCCATTGGTTCAATAAACTCCTCAAAAGTTTTCCATTCATGCGGCCGTCATCCTGGTGTGCAGATATCTCAACCTTAAACGGGGGCTAATGCAGAGCTATATGAGAGAAAGAGGCCGCTCTGACTGTGTTTGGATTTCTCCTCCATTGTTTGAAACACTCATGTCTGCAGCTCGTCAAATCTGTCCTCACACACACACAGGAGGCTTTTAAAACATTATGTCATGGAAAAGTCATTAGCAGACTGATTTCTGCTTTTCCTGCCGCGTATTTTCACCCTGAACACCCCCTCTGATAAAACAGAAATCAGGGGAGCAGAACGTTCAAGACAGAGCTGAATGTCGTATCAGAGAGGACGAAACATTTATGAAAGAAGATTGTAGAGTCTGCTTCTGATTCTTTCATTTTGCAAAATATCTGCTGATCCTGGTTAACTCTGTAAATCAAAGTCAAGAAATGGAGACAATAACACACAAAAACGACCATAGCGTGTTATTCAATCTGTCTCTGAAGAGAAAAAAATCCAGAATAAAACCCAAAAGCACTCAGCGGTTTTATTCATCCCAGAGGTTAACAGTAAATGGACAGTGACGGGACAGGGGCTTAGGGGGTTTTGTGATTGGCAGACAGTTTCTTAAATATGAATGTTAATGGAGCTTAATCAACAGGCCGATCATTTATTTCTACAGGAATCTCTGTGAAAACTTCAGTGCCTGCTAAACTCCTCCCTTCAGTGATATTTACCAGGAATGTGCCTGAAGTTTGTCAGGAAAATTGGATCATTTGTGACTTTACATGCCAAATGGCGATTTTAAGACGGATCATTTTTTTCCACAAAAATGTTACAAGCTGAGGGGCTGAATATGAATTTGATAGATGAAACTGAAGACTCATTTTTCTCCCTAGAGCTGAAAATAAAGGTAAACATGAGTACAACCAAATATGTTTCCAATATCAAAACTGATTAGACAAAAATGACAAACTATAGACCTCTCATCAGTAAACTAAGACTTTTTCAAGACTTTTGAGGCCTTTGAATTCAATCCATTGATTGAGGCCATGTTTACACAACGTTTTCACCAGAAGCACAAAGGTTCCTCCTTTGCGTTTTCAAACGCAATCCACATTCACAAGGAGATGCCAGAACAACTGAAATTGCTGTAGCGTGCATGACAGTCCAGTAGATGGCGATGTATGTTTGCAGAGAAACTGCGCCGTTACAACACACATACAAAGAAGACATTTGTTTCACAAACAACAATGGTGAGTGGACGCATGAAGACACAGGAGTTTCTCGTCTGGACAACAAATCTGTCGGAAAAGTTTTGTCTGGATCACAAGCAGGGCACGCTAAGCCGCACACACTACCTGGTAGAAAGCCAAAGTTTTTGTTGTTCCTGGTATGTGTGTGCAGCCTCCATGTGAAAGAGTACTGCGCAACTAAAACGCAATGAAAAGTCTTCGGAGTCGGCCGAAAATGGAGTCGTGTAAACCTCAAAGCAGGACATTCAAATCAGAGTCTTTAAGAGCAGGAAGAGATTTAGCTAGAAGTAAGATAACAGGAAGAGGTGCACATGCAGGAATAAGCACTGATGCTAACGGCTTCAGAAGAGTTTTATCAGATTTTCATTTCAGTTCTTTATTAAATAAAAAACAAACATCAACACTATAAACTTTTCTATAGTAGGGATATTTTTTCTCCACTTCAGACGCAAGTTTGTTTTATGAAGTGGCTCACATTATGTTGTGTGGTAGCGTCCTCCTACTACAATATCAGATTGGCCCGTAATGAACATTGATTGATGCACAATCGTTCAACCTCCGACAAATATGCTTCTGAAAGGTTCTGCCCTCACCAAACACTTTCAATGGGCTCATCCCCTGATGAACTAGTGAGATACATTGACCGGTCCATCTGGTGCACCAGGTTACATGAACCCTGTCGCAGGGACATCCAATCACAGATGCCTTAGCTTCAAGCCGGTGGGATAAATTTGCGCATTTCACATGAAAGATAAATTTGTTTCTGTTAATTTATACATTAAAACTTTACTAGCTAAACAATGGGTTATTTGATGTTAACATGACTTTAGAAATTCAAGGACACATAAAAGAAATGCCATAGACTTTACACTATGGGCTCTAATGTCATGGCGCAGCGCAGGGGGCGCAAGCCTGGCGCACCCCACGCGGTGTTAATTTCGTCCGGCGCCCCGCCGTGTGCTGCCAATTTGACAATTTGGTAGACCGTCTGCGCAGAGTTGGGTGTGACGGCGCACCAGGGGGAGTCTACGGCGCACCAGGGGGAGGTGTCGGCAGATTCATGTTGGCACAGTGACAATTTCGTGCCAAAAACAGTGCAGAAAGTGCGCTGAAAGCTCGCCAGCTCCAACCTGGTCTATTTTCGGCACAAGGCGGAGCGCACCCTCCGCAGCTTTAATTTGGTGACAGGCGCACATGTGCGCACATGTCACCAAAGCCTCAGAGGCAGGTTTCCAGAGTGTTAGGCACATTTTAATGCAATAAACAATCACATCAATCACTATTTAATGTAACAGTCTGAACCAGCATATACATTTGTATCCATATTAACTGTCCCGTCACATCTGATGTCGGATTAAAGCCGTTTGTCATAATGGAAACTTAACCTGACGGCATCTGGAAGTTTGATGCACATCTTACAAGTCAACAATAAACAGCCTTAAGATCTGATACTGAGTAAATATCTGGCTTCTCTCATTTCATTAAATTCAAAGAAAAGAGGGAGAAAAAAGACGAAGAAAAAAGAGATAAAATAAATGCATGTCACTCAGGATTTACCCGTGATTTCCCATATTTCTCTATTTTAGTCTTTGCCGCAGCGCATTTAAAGGCGAGGTGAGGCGCTCATTTGATTGGTGAAGACAGCGATCGGCTGTGTTAATCCCACTCACGTCTATTCTCCTCCTACTCTGGCATTTGTGCCGAGGGGCAGAGACGTGGTGTGATGGCGCCTCTCGCCCTCTGCGCTCGCGCCTTAGTGTCTCTTGGCACTGCAGGAAACTTGCAAAGTGCAGGTCACACCCTCAGGCAAGACGGCGAAGCGGCGGGCAGGGGCGCAGGTGCGCCTGCGCTTGCGCCTGGTCTATGAAATTAGAGACCTATATATTTTAGTCAACTAAATTTACAGTAGATTTCATGGATTAAAATGTTTTGAAATTTCATCAGCTAAAACTAGACTTAAACTGAAACAATTTAGATGACTAAATTATGATTTAAATTACAGATATTTAAGGGAAAAGACTATAAAACTAAATTAGAAAGTGATCCTGAACTCCTACACAAAGGAGTTCAGGATCACTGTTGGTGGGAACTTCACAACTAGTGGGAACAATCTCTGGACAGTTGCTGTTTTTCTGATTAACCTGCTCGACACTTTGAACTTTAGTACAAATAAATGTAAATAAAGAATACAAATTCACATTTCCAGACCTAATATTCAAGGTTGAGTTTTGTCCCAAGGTTTTCTTCACAAGCGCAGTAATATAAAATAATGTAGTCATTATTATGAGAGAACAGTCCTGGCATTCATGCTGCAAACACACAAGCTGAACATGGAGCTGATTTGTGGAGAAAGTTTATTGATACTGAATCCACCAACAGGCTCGCAGACGACGACAGAGGGTCTATAAATGAATCAATGTTAGCTCACACACACACTCACAGAGGGTGATTGTAAAGTCTGATGACAGGCAGCAGAAAATGACTTCCTGTAGAGTCCAACCTTCCTGAGGCGCTCTGTAGAGTCTGACCCCGTTTATAGCCCCCAAATAAAACACACCATTGTGCTGAGAGAGGTGCAGACCCCGTAAAGACCACAAATCCACATATCAGAGGAGAAAAACTCCAGCCAATGTGGACGGATATCTGTGATGCATTCACAACAAACTTTGAGCTGCATCACTGAACACCACCAAAGAACAAAGAAGAAACCAAGGACTGTAAAACAATCAGAATGACATCAGCGGTTTGGTTACTGGAGCCTTTGGAAGCTTTCCTGCAGCAGCTGCCTTGTCAAAAATGCTGCTTCAAACTAACACAAAGTAATGTGTCAACATTTTTTCTTGTTTTCGTGTCTTACCTCACTTCTGAGTCAGTGACAAGCAGATAGACGCCATTCTTTTGACTGTGCGTGTAGCAACAAGGAAGAGACTGGCAGAACTCGCCCACTGCTAATTAGATGAACTCAAACACTGGAAGTCAATGGGTAATGTTAGCCTGCCTCTGCAGTCATCAGATAAAGTCTTCAGCAATTCTAAATGGTCCTGTGTGCTCATGTGCATCCTCATCCTCTCTTACAAACTCGGCCATAATCCTTAGTAGAAATCTTCTTCTAGGTACAACTACTTGTTGACTTACTTACAAGCACATCTGCGACGGTTTGCGCTTTCAACCTGTGGTTTAGTTTTATATCTATTTCTTTCAAAAATTACATTAAGTGCTAAACTTGACCTAAAAATAGATCATTTAGCATACCACAGTAAAAAAAATGAGTCACAATAAGCACACAGAGTTGTTGAAGAGTATCTGATGACTGTAGGTAGAGACAGGCTAACACTACCTACTGACCTCCAGTGTATGAGTTAAGCTAAGCTAATTAGCTGTGGGCGAGCTCTGTCCGTCTCTTCCTTGTTACTGCACACACAGTCAGAGAATGGTGTTTGTCATGGACTCAGTAATGAGGCAAGACACAAAGTTAAAGAAAAAAATGTTGGTGTATCCCTTTAAGATCAACCACATGACAAAGAGGGGGAGCTGAGGCAAAGCTCAATCTTCCTGACAGACAGATACAACACACTGGCTTAAGGTCATAGTCACACCACAAAGTTTAAACCCAGCATCAGAAATTAGGAGAAAGGTGACTTAAGAGCCTTTGAATGTAGCATGGTTGTCAAAGTATTTCAGAAACTGCTGATCTGCTGGATCTTTTACAAGAACACATCTCTACAGTTTCCAGGGGATGATCTGAAGAAGAGAAAGTATTCAGTAAGCAGCAGTTCTCTGGTCTGAAATGCCGAGTTAATGTCAGAGATCTGAAGAGAATAGCGGGAGTGGCTGAAGAGGACAGTATGGCAGCAGAAGGTCACAGCAGAAGAAGATCACATCAGGGGCCACTCCTGTAAGCCCGGCACATGAAACTGAGGCTACAATTTTTACAAGCTCATCAAAATTGGATTATAAAAGGATTGGTGAGTGGTCTGATGAGTCTGGATTTCTGCTCCACATTAAGATGACAGGCTCATATTTTGGTGTGATAGTCATGAAAGCATGGATCCATCCTGCCCTGTATCAGCTGTTCAGGCTGTTGCTGCTAGTGTGATGGTATTGGGACATTTTCTCTGCACATTTTGGGCCCTGAGTCCCACCTGAGCATGTTTAAACTGCACAGCCTTCCTGATACTGCTGCTGACCATGTCCATCCCTGTATGACCACAGTGGACCATCTTCTGATAGACACTGCTAGCAGCTCCATGATTCAAAGCTCAGATCATCTCAAACTGGTTTATTCAACATGAGTTCACTGTACTTCAAGAGCCTTCACAGTGACTAGATCTCAATCCTACAAAACATCTTTAGGATGCGCTGGAGCAGGAGATTCCCATCATGGATGTTGAGCAGCTGTGTGATGCCATCATAGAGATATGGACCAACATCTTTGAGGGATGTTTCAGCTCCACAAAGCATTACGGAGCTCTGAAGGCAGAAAAGTCCAGCCTGGGATGAGCAAGGTGTGCCTAATAATGTGGCCTGTGATCAAATTAAAACCTTCATAACTTCATGACACAACTTTTACTCAGTTTATATAACTTTAGCAGGACATTTATGAGATCTAATCATCCCATCAAACAATAGATATGTGCCCACAAAGGTGCTGATAATAACTAAATTAAAGTTTAATAATCACACCACTTGCAACATGACACCAACTCCAAGTCATGAACAGCAGAAACTCAAAATCAAAGACCACGACACGCTTTACTTTCCGACAGCCATGCTGAAATCCAAACTGACAGCAGGACTGTCTCCATGAGTCCAAATCAAAATCACAACAGCTTGCCCTGCTCTGACTGCACGTCTCGACCTTTGTGTTGACCTTAAATCTTAGCGTTGACCTCCATGCCCGGTCTCAGTCTGTACAGGAAGTAGTGTCGGTTTAAACGCTCTGATCTGAGTGTGTTTTCTGACTCGCTCTCTGCTCAGGTCACCCTTGTGTCATGTTTGTCCTGGACTTACTTTGCCTGCCCGACTCGAGTCTTAATCCATAAAACAAACACACTTGAAGTCAAAGCAGACACACACACACTCTAACACACACACATGTTACAGATGCTGACCTCAGCTCTGGTGTTCAGGCTGCTCTGGTGTTTTCAACAAACATGGGACGTCTTATTTACATTAAATCAATAAATAAAACAAAGATCTGATTGAGTCTTTATGTGTTGAATGACAAATTCACAAGAGATCTTTATTTCCTGCATAAACAGACTTATATTTGGATAATGCTGCAGATTATCAGACTGAATTGAGCCAAACCCAGGAGCATTAAGTCTTTTACCTCTGAGCTAATAACCACTGGTGATGCCTTCCTTCACTGAGGTTCCTGATCTTCTTTACTCGACTGTTTTGATTTTCCAGCTGGAATCATTGTACCTGGCACTGTTGGTTTTAATCACCTCCATTGGGATTCCAAGTGAGCTGAGCTGAGACTTAATTTGACAAGGCGACACTTCTGACCTCTGAGAGGTCACACTGAATTAAAATGCCTCTTGCCGTCAGCTCTGGGATGCTGAATGACTTCCCAAATGCTCCATAGCTTAACCCTTAAGATTCCCTTTAATAAACTTACTTATTTGTCCCTAATACCAAGAAATCTTAACCTCCAAAAACTTCTCAAAAAAAAATCTAAATATTTTTAGAAGTCTTCTAAAATTAATTCAGTTTTAAATGTACATAGCAAATATCAATTTAATTTTGTTTTTTAACTCTTCAAAGGCCAGCATGATAACGCACCTCCACTGTTTTAAGATTTCTAAAAAATACATTTCAAGGAGAATTCAATTATTATTATCATCATTAAGCCATCAGATGGGTCAATTATTGGCATCAACATTTATTTAGATTATCCTTTTTTAATTCATTTTTTGCAGGAACCCTTGCAGTAAACAATAAGTGTGAGATTTTGTAACATGCTTTGTTAGGGGAAAATAGCACCATTTAGTGGACAAACATAAAAATTAAAAAATGTAATGTTATTCCAAAACTATTTTTTCGCTTGTAGGATAAGGTATCTCCTTTCCAAAAGCTGACCTGTTCCTCTAATTCTAACAGTGTATTTGTGTTTAATATTTATTTCAAACAAGGAAACATTTCATTTCCTTACGGAAAATACTGTTGCTTTTAAAATTTAAACATTCAGCACTGATAGAGTAAAGCACTGTGCTACATTTATATGTTCTGTGGGTATTACAGCCCATTCTTTGTGATATACAGTCTAATATGTGCGGCCAAAATATTGGCTGTTAATATTGGCAGGAATTTTAATTTTTGCCGATACCAATACTATGACAATAATATTGGGCATCCCAACATGAAAGAATGCCTAAGTTTATATTAAGATAAATGTGTGGTCAAAAATATAATTTGTAGTGGTTTTAAATTGGATATTTTTGTCATAAGGTACAAATGTGTGTTGCTTTGTGCATCTAAGGTCGATTTGAGAAACAGGGATGACAAATCTGAAAGCCTTTAACATTGAAAATATCCTCAGATTTTGCACACAAACACTTTGAAGGGCGAACTGGTCGGATTTTGAAAGGGAAAAGGTCAAACTTCCTTGAGCCATGATCATCCCCTACGTGCAATCTTCATTTGTTAAAATATGGCACATGGTTATGGTTAAAAAGCAAAGGTCCACTAGCCACATTTCAATCCCTCTCCTCAAACACTTCTATGAATCTTTCTCCCCCTCTCTGAGTCATCTCTCCACTCTCCTGCCATCATGTACAATCTGGAGGTTTTCTAAAAATGTGTGGATTTGAGACTCAAAAACACCAAGTAAGATTCTGTATTTAGTAAAATAAACAAGTTTTAAGCCTGATTTGGACTTCTTTGTGTCAAAAATGTGAGTTCAGGCTCATGCAGTGGGGATAATTAAATTACTCCAGGTCAAACTTGGACCGGTGCCTTTGTGTGTCCCGTTGACTGTTCTTGGTGATTTTCCAGAGAAGTGTCAGAGGAGCGAAGGTCACAGGGTCGTGCAGAGCTGTGGGCAGCAGCCAAACACACAAACGCTTCATCTAATGACTGTAAATGACATTATTTCCCCACTTTGACCTCAGATTTCACCACAATCTCAAAGCTTATCAAACTGGAAGACTCCCTGGATTCTTCCAGCTTTAGTTCCATCTAAAGCCACGATTCTCAACTGGTGGGTTGTGAGCCTTTGCCTGGGCAAAAAAAACTTTATTTTGAAGGGAGTTTTGTCATGCAACGGAGTGGCGTCTTGTCACACTCCTTTACATCAGGTGGTGATGAGACACTCTAATGCTAACTGACACCTTCTTAATAGACATATCTTTGTTTTATTTTCAATAAGTAGGTACTCAGATAACTACATGTTTAAGAGATTTTGAAACTTCTCAGAAGATGCACTTTTTATTTCATGTTTGGTCATGAAGGCTCTTTTGAGTCTGTTAATAAAGGACAAAGTTACTGAAGTGTTTTGTGTAACAGCCTCATGATCTGTGGCTTATACAGTGCTGGTCATTTTGGCATATCATTAAACCTTTTTGTGTTTGCAGATAGTGGTATTTTGTACTATCTCAGGTTCATCTTTTATCAAATAAATTTGAGAAGTTGAACATTTTCTTTAATTTGGTCATAGCTTATCATTAAGGGGTGATGGTGGGTCCCAAATCCAGACTAGATGAGGACCACCAATTTAAAGAATATCTGCAAAGTGTTTCAAACAAGGACAATTAGGTGAACACAATGTTCTTCAGGAAAGCATGATGCTATCTCAACATAAAGATCACGAGTTATTTTCACAAACTGAAACTCCAGACGCTGAAATCAGAAGGAAAAATCCCTGATTTTCTGCACTTTTGCATCTTGTTGCATGAACATGAGACCATGCAGCCTTCTGAGCTGCTTTAATGACGGATCTTTGATCAGCCTGAGCGCCCGCTGAGCTCAAGTTTAACCACGGAGATGACAGTGAGGGAGTCAGCACCAATCAAAAACATTCCTGGGATGTTTCCTGGTTTACCACTCGGTTTATCAGCAACATCAAGCTGTTCTGCTGGTTTTTGGCTCTTTGGCTGCAGCCAACAGAAACAAACTCCACCAAGAATGAAGATAAGGAAAAGAGGGACAAGAGGCCTTTGAGAAGTGCACGCAGAGTTTGTCTAACTCAGGGGTCGGCAACTGGCAGCCTGGGGGCCACATGCAGCCCCCTTAGTCCTACAGTATGGTCCACCAGCTGTTTATAAGGATATCTGAATATTAAAAAAAGCATAAATAAAAAAGTGACAAAATCTTCCTTGAGAACATTAAAAACAGCAATATTTCCAGGACAACTGCAACTAACCTCGTGATGCAGCTGGAATAACCTGATTCAACATCAGGTCCATATTGCCAAGCTCCAATCTACAGCAATCGTGAGCAGCCCAAAGCGGGACAGCCCAATCAGTGTCCTTCAAAGCGGGAAGAGGGTGGAGCTACGAGCAAGACCACAGCAGGAAGTGACTGCTCATATAGAGATTAGCGTTGATGCTAACACCTTAAGTAGGACATCTATCAGATCTAGACCAAATTTCTTGATTGAGTAAAAAACACAATACAACACTGAAAGCATTTATTCATAGAAATTAAGAAACACTTGTGCTATGTTTTGGCAAGAGTTTCATCTAACACTGCGGCACTAGCGCCCACCTGCTACATTATCTGACTGGCCCGTAATAAATTTGTTATTGACGAAATGATTGTCCAATCACCTGAAGGATATAACCAATGAAAGTTTTGTCCATTCCAAACACTTTCTATAAGCTGTTGCTGAGTTGGACTTGTGAGATATATTGAATGGACCATCTGGTGAGTCATGTCTGACTAAAACTGGCCTTAAAGGGATAGTTTGGATTTTTTCAAAGTGTTGTTTGTGTGAGGTCCATGAGCCTGACTGTGCGCCACAGTGTCACAGCTCAGTTCTCTCCCTGTTCAGAAACTCAGGACAGATGCTAATGCTATGCATTGCTGTTTCAGAGGTTAAAGAATTGTGGGGCTAACAGTTTGTTTGTGTCCACTTCATTTTCCACCACACTGATTTTGATTAAGCATTATTCTGAGACATGGCACAGCCTATGTGTCCTTCTGCCAAAATAAAAATGGATCTTAATGGTCACCTTTCATCACCCATTTGAACCTGCAAAATGAATAAAATAAAAAGCCCAACTCCTTGCTGCAATAATTAGTATGTCTTTATCCACTGATTATATTTAACTTATCTTATATTTATTATTTCTTTAGATAACTTATTTTTTTTATTTTAATATTTATTGACTTTATTTACTTACATTTTATTTTTCTTCCTAAATGTATGCTCTTCTTCTTCTTCATCTTATTATTATTCTCAGTATATTATTATTTATTACAATTTTGTCTTCATTTTTAGATTTTTTTTGTCATTTTGTTGTATTTTTTCATGTATTTATTTTTTTCTGTAAGCTTTATTACTAATTCAATATTTATTGTTTCAATTAAATGTCCATTCACTGTACTACACTGTATTATACCTCCACGTAAATTTGGTTGAGTTCCTTAAATCATGTATAACTAACACAGCACTGAGTTTATTCACATGAATATTGACAAGTCTTAACTATTTGTCCCTTTTGATAATTCTTAAATTGAAATCAGTAGGTCGGTGCAGATTTTGTAACAAAAATGGGTCCTCTTACAATTAGAACAAAACTAATGTGGCCCGTCCCAGGCTGCAGTTCTTATATGTGATTTTTCAGCCCCATAAATCTCAAGCTAAATAGTTGTGTGTGTCTAAACTCTAAACTTTTAACCCTCAAAGAAGAGCCACACATTTCCTTTAAAATCGTGAGTATTTATTGTAGGCTTATGTGATCTATTAGTATAAAACGACATTGCTGTTTTAACCATTATTTACACTTCATTTTGGAGAATAACTTGTGTTTATGTGTCTTATAAAACAGACACAGCTGTTCTCCACCACAGAGAAGTGTGTGTGTCTTGATTTATGTGGGTCTGACTCTCTGTTATGCTAAACGTCGCCTGCAGAGCGTGTGTGGTCAGTCTGAGTGATGATGAGCAGAAGGATGAACTCACACTGTCCTCATATCAGACTTCCTGACTCAGGATGAATGGTTTAGAGGTTTGTCTCGGGGTCAGAAGAAGCTAAAACCAAGAGAAAAAGAGATATCTCTGGTTTTCTGCAGCTGTCGTGGGCTGGAACAATTAAAACAATGGCTTACAACATCTGTCACTTCTAAAAATTGAAATTTAAAAAGCCAATGCGCAGCTCCATGTCACATCCACTGAGGACAGCTTTGTCCCTGAGCTGTTTTTGGTCCCCTGCCTCCTACTTCTGACACATAACTAGGGGGGGCATCTGCTCCTGGACAAGCTCAGGAGATTTTTATCATATGGTATTTTGTCCACACAGAACTAGTATTTTGGGAGCCTGAGAAGGCTAATTTTTGAAAACAGGTCCCAGATGGAATAATCTTAAAACACCATTAATTGTTTCCAATGGATACCCGGAGCAATGATGTCATAGCCCCACCTCTCCCTCAAACCACATGCACTGTTATGTCATCAGTTGTGAGGGAAACTGTCTGTCAGGGGCCTCGGACACTGAGCCTGAACTCCCAGTCAGCATTCTCCTGCACTTTAGTTGTGTTCTACGTCTTCTTGTTGTGCTTGTTCACATTTCTCATGATGTATGCATGAGAATGAGAATGTCTGTTACAGCACCACTTACAGGCCTGGCATTTATACTACTGCGTTTTCAGGGTTTTCAGTGGAGGGACACATTTCTTGAAACAGTACTGTGTTTAGGAAACTTTTCAAGACAAAAAAGATCATTTTCATCCCCGTGTGGAAATGACCTGAAAGTCTAACACCATTAATGAAGATGATAACATTTAGTAATATAAAAACATAGTTTAGAACAGCTTAATCATGGATTCAAACTAAGGTTGCTGTCACAGGCAAAGACTGTATGACTTCAGTTGGTTAAGAGGTGAAGTTGCAGCATTGTTGAGATTTTAATGTTGTGTACCATAGCCTATCCCTCTGCCACCAGCTGGGGCTTTAGCTTCTATCTCTGTTCCTGCCATGTGCCCTGACATGGCTCTGTGGCACTGAGGAGTACTGTTTGCTCGGCTTAAAGCAGTTCAAAAGCTGAGCAACAAATCAACGTGCAGTTCAGGCTGCTTCATGTGAGACTTCAGTGGCTGCAGACTTGTATGTTCACGTTAGGACACAAGGCTGGCTGCTCTCAATGCTAACTTTAGTCACACACAGCCTGACAATGTTAGCCTGCTTACTTTAGTGCTAAACCGCCACAGTCCACTGCTTCTATTCACATGGAAGCAAACAGCGACCGCTTCTTTAAATGTAGAGTGTAAAATAATTTGAAGCTAATTCCTTTATTTAACCCTATAAGGCCCAAGACCATAGATTATAGCCAGAAAAATCTGATTTTTTGGAGCTGAAATGTTTGTTTCACTTTCTGCTAAAATCTATAAAAATCTAAATGTTAATAAAATTCAACATATAGATTTTTCGTATCTCATTTGATACATTAGGTGTTTTGGCAACTGATAATCCATTTGAGGACATTTTTATCATTTATCTAACTGCATCCAGATGTTTTTTTTGTAATTTGTTGATCATATTGAGTAGATAGAGGTATTATAAAAGTATGCATCAAATATGATACAACTGGCTTTATAGGGTTAAATCCACTGATTATATGTCATATATATTGTAGAAAGCTAACACGTTTTAAATATGTCCTTAGCCAGAGTCGGTGCAGATCAAATGTGTTTGGTGTGAAAGGGATCTTGAAAACAACAAGGGGTGCTGGTTTGTCGGAGTTGTAGGCTGCTAGGCACGACCCATAAACATGCTTTTGCCAACCCGGGTTCAAGTCCAGCCTGTAGCCAACTTAGGGGCTGTTACATGGAAACTCCTGACTTAAAGATGCAAAGATTCTTCCTTTGCATTTTCAAATTCTTCTGCGTTCAGATGACAACGCTGGAGACGAGTTAATCTCCTGTAAATCCGCTGTAGTGTGCATGCCGGTTCAGTAGATGGCGGTGTAGGTCTTCAGAGAGGCAGCGCTGCTATAACACATGAACAAAGAAGAAAACCTTTCACAAACAACAATGGCGAATAGACGCACAGAGAAGCAGGAGTTTCTTTTATGGACAACAAATCAGTTCGGACACCAAATCTGTCTGGATAGTTTAATCTGGATAACAAACCGAGCACAGTAAGACGCTCACACGTTACCCGGCGGACGACCGAAGCTGTTGTTGTTCCTGGTGTGCGCGCAGCCTTCATGTGAAGGAGTACTGCACATGCGGGTACGTCAGCGTTTCACCATGAAACGCTCTGATAGGGGTTTACACGGAGCTGCATGGAGAGCGGATTCAAATCTTTCCACTCGGGAGCTCATTTTCAAAAGTTTGCGTGTTAGATGGAAACGCAACGCGCTCCATCTAAACGCAAGGCCATAGAGCAACGAAAACGGATCGGATTTGACTGTTTTCGACGCCATGTAAACGGCCCCTTAGAGAGTGTCCTCTCTTTGCTCTCTTTAGCTGCCTTCTATGGGCATGTACACTGTCTTTCTCTTTCCTATCATTAAAGGCACAAAATGACATAAAATATAAAATAATCTAAAACCCCCTCAAAACAACTCATAAAGATCTGCAGAAAAACAGCGCCCCTACACTGATATAATATTGAATCAATGTTCGGGTAAAACAAGATATTACTGAAACACTGTTAAGTCACTAGATTTAAAGTAATTTAAATCTAATGGTGACCCCCATCGATTGGCTTCACAGCTCCTCTTTAAAAGCCAGTGTGTGACATCATTTGGTCTATTTCCATGATTTATATTGTCTACAATGTTAACAGTGACTGAAAAAAAAGGATGCCGATGTAAACAAGCCTGAGACTGATGATCGTGTCCATCCACCTGTTAGATGAGCAGCTAAATGGTTCAGAGGTGACGACAGATCCAGAAGTTGGAATCCAGGACATGACTGAAGACAGTGAACATCCTCAGAGGTGTTGAGATGTTAATGCGTGTTTGTGGGGTTAGCAATGTTCGCCTGGAGCTAACGTGAGCATGCTAAGACATGCAGCTAACAGTCAAACCTGCAGAGAGTCATTAGAAACTCCTCAAACATCTCTGACATTTAGCTCAGCTGCAGCGCAAAATGAAAGCAGGAGTGTGGAGGGGCCTTTAGCTTCTCTCCCTCTCTGGGTTTGAGTCATGAGGAATCAGGACTCAGAGCTGACAAGAGCAGCAGCGTCAGAGTCATGGTGGTTTTGGAAAGAATGCTGAATCATGTCTTAGTTCAGACCGGCTGATCCTCAGTGAGTCTTTCAGAGAGATTATCTCATCAGACAACAACATGACTCTTTGACCTCTTTAAGATACAGCTGGAGAAAGAGGGAGTGGGCTAACATGACGTATTGATGACTTTTTTTATGTGCTAGTATTATCCAAAGCCGAACCTCACCTCAAACTAATGGTCAGACCTCATATTTACCATCATTTACAGGTGCTTAAATTCATGATCTGACATGCAATTTATGAAGAATCTGATAACCTCTTCAACAAATCACCAGCTGGTCAGAAAAAAAGCTAAGTTTGTTATAAGATGAGTATGAGCAGCTGCCATTTGATCAGATTAAATGAAGGACAGGCAATTAGAATAATGAAGCAAGCCACATCAATACTGTCCTCTTTGGGGCAAACATTCAGCAAGACATTCAAAGTTATTGATAGTTTCACAAAAAAGTGAGAATACAACACATTTAAAGCCTTAATAAATCAATATTTGAGGGATATGTTTCAACTTAAACTCAACAAGATAAACATTGAAAGAAAACTAGTTTACAATTTTAGTGCAATGAACAACCAAGTATTGACTAGAATTCATCCACCCATCCATCCAGTGGCCTTCATGCTGTGAGGCATGTGCACTACCTGCTGTGGCACTGTGCTGCCCTGACTAAAATTCAGTTACATGTTTTTTAAGCTGATTAATGATTTTTATGAAATAATTCAGCTTGGTTGGAACACAAGCAAGAACGGGGTGCACTAAAATCTGTAGCATATAATAAGTATGATCTGTAAGAAAAAAATTGAGAAAAAGATTCAGAACTGGAGCAAGTGGCACGGACGGAGCGAGCGTTGCATAGCTCACTGCAATCTAAATGACCGTACATGTCAAGGTACAAACCAAACTGTTCCTTTGTTGACCTTCACATCCCAAACAAACTACAATTTAACTACATCTGCAGCTCATGCATGGCTGAGTTGTGTCAGAGCTCCTTTTTTCTTTTAAAAAGAACCAAAGTTCAGCCACAGTTAAACTTCATTTTTGTAAAAATAATACTCTATCATCTGCTAAGTGCTCAATATGATGAAACAAAAGAAACAAGAGTGAAGCCCTGCAGGAAAATAAGCTGTTATTCAGCACACACCGACCAAACGTTCTACCTTTGGCACAGGTTTGAAACATGATAGAAACAAAACTGACAGTTTAATGCTGCATGCAAATTGAATTTCCAACATTTCCCAAGTTGTTTCAAATCAAAATACTGAATTTCTCTTAGTTGTTGCACAATATCAATGCATCCAAAAGCATAAATGTGTCTTTCTGTCTGTACTTACGGTTCATCTGGGCCGTGTGTGGGCATCTGTCCTGTAGATCCAGAAGGAGAATACAAATCAGTATTAACAAACTGTTCAACAGGAACATACTGAATTTCAAAGAATGAACATTTAACAAAAACACAAGAACTGACTATTATATATTTTTTTTATACTTATCTTTTTTTATATGTCTTTCTTTGTACTTTTCAAACTGCTACTGGATTCTAATTTTCCTGGGAGAGTTTGCCAAAGGTTCCAAAGGTAATAAAGTTCTATCTAATGTTATCCAATCTAATCGAAGCACAAAATATGACAACCGAGACCCTGGACTGTTGAGCAACTGAAGTCAAACATCAAGCAAAAATGTGAACAATTTCAAAGCCTCAAAAATTAGTGTCCTCAGTTTGTAAACACCTACTGAGTGTCTCTGACAGAAAGGGTGATGTAACAAGGAGGTAAAATGCCCTGTCTCATCTTTTTTGAATCCAAAATGACTGAATATTTGCAAAAAACAAAAAAACAATAATTTTCATCAGTTTGAAGAATAGATGTCTTGTCTTTGTGACACATGCAATTAAAGGTGGGCCAAAAAATGATTTGCAAATTATTGTTTTCTGTATTTATTTATATTTTACTAAATGTCCCATCTTTATTGGTATCAGGATTTGTATTTTCACTGATAAATTATGTGGATGAACAGTGTTTTATAGAGATGAAAAAAATCACATCATGGTCTTAATCTCCGACTGTCAACAGCTCTAAACGAGCTACAGAATTGGTTGTTAGATTCATGTCTTTGCCTTAATGTAAATAAAAAAACTGTAACTATGTTTTTCACTAAACCAATGACAACGTTTGCTCCAACCAAAGTTTACCTGGAAGGAGAAGCTCCACCAAATGTAGAGGAGTTTAAATATCTCGGGGTGGTGCAAGATTTAAAAAAGCAGTTCCAAAGACATGCTCAGAAAATAGTAAAAATTATAAATGTTAATATCCATAATTTCAAACATATTAAAGCATCTTTGACTGATAAAGCAGCACTAACATTTCTCCACTCAATGATAATCTCTCATATTGAGTGTTGCATTACCAGTTGGTACTACACTGGCCTCTCTGTCATTAAACCTATTGAATCATGCTACAAAAAGGCACTGAAAATTTTAGACAAGAAACCTTTTCTCACCATCATTGCCAAATACTTGATAAATATAATCCATTAAATTTCTCAAATTTTAAATTATTTAAATCATCCTGCTTAATTCATGAAGTTTTACACCATTTGGCCCCTCCTACAACAAATGAGTTCATCAAGCAGAAATCCGTCTGTGGTCCTACACGAGTGGCCCGGGCCACGGTCAGAGGAGACTGTGAACTTACACTAAGACGAACAGCGTTCTCTAAAAATCCAGTCCAGGGTGCAAAGATTTGGAACAGTCTTCCTCTATTTTCCTCTACATTTAAGAAACAGCTAAAACTGTGGCTGAGAGAAACGCAGTCATGTGAGCATGTGTGAAATATAAGTTGCTCATGTTGGTGCAATGGGGATTTGTGCAATATGAACTGGGTCTGTGTAATATAAATCTGTGCAATTACATTCAGTGTAATAGAAGCTGCATTTGCTAAAAGTTTGATGGACCCTGTGTGATGGGAGGGTGTTCAATATAAAATTCAGTTTGTTTTTTACTTGTCTACTTCTCCTTGGGTTTGTCCTACTGTATTTAGTCTGCATAGTGTCTTGTATGTATATGTTACCATCAACCTGCCAAGGGGTCTGCAGATGGAAATTAGCCCAAGGCTATAATCTGGCATATTTACATTTCAATGTTCATTAATATGCGCTGTTCCCTCTTTAAAACAAATCAATAAATAAAAATCAATAAGTCTGCTCAAATTCTGACATTACGGCTTTAAAGACAGTTTATTATGAAAGAAAGTTTCTTCTACTGCATATCTGATGCATAGTTGATGACTTTTTCTTCTTCTGTGCTCCACATGAAAATGATCCTCACCCAGTTTGACGTAGAGCACACCCGTAGCAGAGATTGTTTTGAGTATATTGGTGGCAACACACTGATAATATCCAGTGTCAGTGGTGTCTAAATCCTGGATCCTGAGCTTGGACCCGGCCTCAGTCTTCCTGATGGTGATGCGTCCCTGCTCCTGGACCACGGGGGCATCATTCTTCAGCCAGCGGATGGTCGGGCGGGGGTTTCCTGTCACCTTACAGTGCAGCGTCGCCATCTGTCCCTGAAAGTGTGTGATGTTGTTGACGGGCTCCTGGAACTCCAGGAAGTATCCTGCAATAGAGGAGACACAACGATGGGATTGAAATGAAACCTGATAAAATTTCTGTAAAAGCTATAGGGGACATTACTGAGGCTCTGCTGAGTCTGTTTCACGTTTGCTTTCAGGTTTCTGCTTTCCAGTGTACGAGCAAACATGTTTAAGGCTGGCAAAACAATGCACAGATTTTATTTAAAGAATGATGAATGACCTTAAACAGCATGTCTCGTATCTATAGCTGTAATTAAATGAGCTGATATGCTAAAGTTGACTTAGAATTGCAAACAAATTAAAAATAAACTCTTCTCGTTAACTCAATATTGTCCCAGTAATGGCCAGATAATTTGTCAAGGTATTTAAAGACTACAGTTACTATTTCAGTCAAAGGTCAGTCGATGTGAGCAAGTGAATGTAAGCAAACAGCCCAAACTTGCGCTCTTTGGTTAACACGAGGGGTTAACCAAGGAGACATTATCCAATAATCACTCACAAACGACTTCATTCTGCAGACGAAGAAAAACATTTAAACAAATGAAGATAATGAAAATTTGTCTAGACACTCCTCAGACTTTAATTTCAGCAGCTGTTTCCACTACAGGACCAGTTTGGCATCATTTCAGATTCAAGCTGCTTATTGTAGTTTTTTAGTTGGAGGTTTGAGCCGATTTATGGACTCAAAGTGCTTCTAAAATATCTGCTAATCTGCAGGATGTGCCTGTGATTCGATCACCTTGTTCAGATTTAAATATGGCCTTGATTGTTTCTTTCAAACTCCAACACCTTCAGGCTTTTGCTTGGTCTCTTAGCTCCTTACCTACTCCTCACCATGATGTGGACCCACAAACAAAATAAATCAAAAAGTGGAAAAAATTAAAAGATCCAAATACTTTGACTGTTTCTCCACTTTCTCTCTCTGTAAGCAGATGTAAACAAGACCCTTGTCGCATTTATCCTCAGGGTGACGGGGTAAGTGGATTATGTGGAGCAGACATTCCTGATGAAGTAAATATTTCCCTCGTGTCCCTCGTTTCAGCAGATTTTGTTTGTTTAAGGATCAGATGATAGATGATGTTTAATTAAAGACTACGCTCAGACATGTGGCACACATAAATCCAGATTTACAACAGTCTATCAGAGTCTTGAAGCTTTCTGTGGCCTGCTGTTCAGCCTTTTTCAGAAGTATTCACCAATTTGCAGTTCTTTGAATGTCCACTAGAGGCTGCAACCTGCTGTCAGTCAATCCCCATAGAGCCACATGTTAAAAAGTCAGACTTTACAGCTGAAATAAATGCATTTAAAACTTGATTTAAAGAACAGTTTCGGGCTCTACAGCTCATTTCTCTGCATGTTAGCTTTAACAGGCTTAAATTAAAGCCTTGAAATCCTTCAAATCAGCATCAGATCTTTAAAGTTCACTTGGAAAAAGTCAGTAATTTGTTTGATTTGTCAACTGCATGATGAACCAATAATACAAACAGGTGCTGACGATCATTGTTGTCATAAGTAAGTTGAAACACAGTCATTAACTGAAACAGAACTGGGGGCAGGAACAGCCAAACTGCTATCAGGGTGAGGCTGTAGAATACACCATGACCAGATGGGGCACAGCAACAAGACACAGGGTGGTTATACTACATCAGCAAAGTCTCTCACGGGTAAAGATTGTAAAGTAGGCTAAGGTTTAAGATATCAAAGCTGCTAAGAGCAAGGGAGAAAGGGAAACATTGGTCATCCATGAAACCTAGAGCAGAATATGAAGGACACATCATGCTTCACTTAAAATCAGAACTGTCAGAAATCTATGAGACCCCAGGTACACCCTCTACAGGGGGAGTCTGGTCAGAAGTGGTTTTCATGGAAATATCATGGGTAAAAAGCCTCTGCCATGGAAACAAGACCACCACTCTGCATAAAAGCAGAGGGACTAAGGAGTAGAAAATGTCAGCAGGTCTCTGGACTGATGAGTTCTGAATATGGGCAGCAGAAGGCAGTTTGCTCTCTTAAGATCTGGAAAGCATGATGATAATGAGTGTGAGCAGGCAACAGTGAAGCAGATAAAGATTCATGGAAGTTCAGGGAGTTGGAGTTGTGGGTTTGGTTTTGGACTGTCTTCTACACTGAGGAATAAGCAGATCCTCTTCCACCATGCAGGATCATCAGGGAGGCATCTGATTGGTCCCACATTTATTCTGCAGCAGGACAACCACCCAAAACAAACAGCCAACATCATGAAGAAGAGCAAGGAGTCTTTAAGGTAATGATCTGGCACTCATAGAGTGTGGGATTACATGAAGAGGCAGGATCTGAGCCAGACTACATCCACAAAAGATCTGGGTTTCAACCTACTGTAGAGGTCCGTCAAAAACCCTAGAAGACCTGATGTTGGATGTTGATCTGATTTAGATTTCTCTCCTGGTAGTTCCCTTTAGATTTGTTTCTTAATCAAAAATACACAATTCAGAATTAAAACTCTAAAAAGCAACCTTGACAGTTCTAAACTTTTTTTTATTTAAAAAATGCTGTTTATCAATCATCAGTGTCCCAGTTTGTAAGTTTGGATCATTAAACTTATGAAGTTAAAATGTCTTAAAACACTTCAAGAAGTTTGGAGCATTTTGACAACGCATTGTTTTAGGGATGGTACTTTTTATTGCTTCTAAATGAATAAACAAAAGGACTGTAATATTTAAAAAGTTCTGGACCAAACAGACGACTCATCAAACTGTAGAATCCAGTTTTCCCCTTTTATTGTCTCCTGGCCCTGAATCAGCTCTCCCTCTGTACAAGTTAATTATCCGCCACAGTTTCTGACCCTCCAGGATTAAAGTGAGGCTGACAGCAGATGAAATGGAGCTGGAGAAGCTGCCCTCAGTAATGGAAAGAGAACGTGGAGAATGAAAACACGAAGGTAAACAAGGACAAAGGCAGAGAACGTTAGCGAGCCACCGGAGAGTTAAAGAAATGAAAAATGAGCCTCCGTCTGTTTTTCCTCTCTGCAGAATGACGGGGCGCTGAGTGTTCCCCCAGTCCTGAAGTTTCAATTAAAATCACTCTGAATACTTTAACTTTCCCTAAACGTGTCCCCGGAGACGTCCAACAACGAAGCAATTAGCCAAGCTAAATACGGGGAGAGCTGGTGTTGACTTTTCAGAGAGACGGAGTAAGCTCTGCTAGAGGAAAATACAACAAGGACTTCCATTAAAGTCTGAGGAAGAATACCAGAGCCTGACAGGAGACAGAACAACCACTTTATAATGCAGATAGCTGGTCAATCAATCACATGGTAGCAACTCAATGCATGCAAACATGGTCAAGACGACCTGCTGAAGCTTAAACTGGGTACCAGAATGGAGAAGAAAGGTGATTTAAGAGACTTTGAATGTGCATGGTTGGTGGAGTATTCAGGAGCCGCTGATCTGCAGGGATTTTCACACACAACCATCTCCTGCGTTTACAGAGAATGGTCTGGAAAAGAGTAAATTTCCAGTGAGCAGCAGTTCTCTGGGCCAAAATACCTTGCTGCATGATTATCCTTAGCCTGACTTGCCAGATGGATCATTCAAAATATCTCACTGGTCCATCAGAGGAAGAGCCCAAGATAATTATTTGGTGAGGGCAGAACATTTCAGAACCATATTCGGCAGGTAATTGGATGATCATTCCATCAATCAACATTTGTTACAGGCCAATCAGATAATGCAGAAGGCGGGGGCTGCTGTTTTTTGCAATATATTGATTATCGCAGAGGGCGGCACGGTGGCGCAGCTGGTAGAGCGCGTGCCTCACAGCAAGAAGGTTCCCGGTTCGATTCCGGGTCGGGAGGGCCTTTCTGTGTGAAAGGGAGAGAGCCGGGTATAGAAAATGAATGAATGATTATCGCAGAATCACTGCATCGTGATTATGCCGTAATTGTGGACTCAATAAAGAGTTGCACTGTGAGGTACCCCATGAATCCCATCCCTAATGATTCAGAAACTGAATCAGGATGATCCAGCTGCTGTGCAAGGTTAAATCATCCCATCCATTGTGGGATTAGAAAGCTTGATAGATAGATGGATAGATAGATAGATAAATAGATAGATACAGATACTCTATTCCTGACTCAAAGATCCACATCATCAAAATATAAAAGTAAAAATATTGATTAAAGAAAAAACAAAATGAATCAAAATACAAAGATATTTACTCTTGTGTTTCCAGTAACAAGAGAAATATCTAGTGTCACTTTTGAGGGTTGAGTCTGTTACAACAAAATTTCATTTTCTGAAGCAGTTCATTGGTACATAAATCAATTTATTGCATTTCTAAGCACAGCATGAAAAGTGAGGACATTGCAAGCGAAAAACCACTCACTCAAACTTGACCATCTTGGTTATTTGAGAGGTTTTCTTAAGAGCATCATTGAATGCCTCCTTTTTTCCAATTGCAACTTTTGAAAAAAAAAAAAAAGAGCCAAGAAGTTATATATATATTTATATAAAAAAATATTCTGGAAAAAAGTGTAGAAGTTAAAACTATTAACATGCAATGTACAGAATTTTTTTTTAAAAGTTGGATGATTTAAAAAAAAACATTCCTGGCGTGCTGGTTTGGGGGAGCGGTGGGCGGCCCAGGTTTCGGGTCCAGCCAGTGGGAGGTTCACAAGCTCAAGCCCAAAAAAAAAAAATCTTTCCTGGACTTTGGCATCTTTTTTTTTCCATGTTTACTTTTTAACATTTCCACTTTTTACACCTCTTTATTTCAATATAAAATTGGATGTCACAATTTTCTGGACTTCTTTTCTTTTTCACAAACTGCACGATGAAATGCCCCCTCCCCTCTGATTTTCCTGCCTGTCCCTGATGCCCCTCAGCGTGAGTCAGAACAAACGTGCTGATGGGAGCGTTTTAACCTCGGAGCTGACGCAGGAATGTCTGACTCTCTGTGAGGACGGCTTTTAGCGAGGCAGATGACTGTATAAGGACATAAAAGAGACGGTTTGCAGCAGAGACATTGATAAACACTCTCTCACACTCAGACGTCTCCAGCTCTTTGTACCATCTGTATTTTAAGTTTATGAATGGAAACACAGATCCTCATGCCCAGCTCCCTCCACCCCGCCGCGGCAGATCTCTCCACAGAGCCTGAGTGATGTCAGCACGCCGCTCTTTAATTAAAACGTCTTCAGCACCTATTTAGGGATGCTCAGCCGCTCTCCCAATCAGTGTGTGAGGGCGGGGCCGGGCAGATCAAACAGATTTAATGGTTTTCACAGGAGTGATTAGAGGACAAGGAATAAACACTGAGGGCCGACCAATCAAGATCAATGTCAGGGCAGTTTGACCGCAGGAACAATGTGAGCCTGAGGTCAGGGGCTGAAGGTTTTCAGAGATCAGAACATCGGGGACTTAAGGAGGATTTTAGAGGGAGGGACATGAAGCTCTTATCAAGCTTTTGCAATCTTTGTTTCCACACAGGCTGAGCTCTGGATTAATGACACAAAATATAGATACAAAGTTTTCTCTGCCTCTACGTCCCCTCAGGTTAAAGTCTGGGTGTCAACCCTAAAAGCACTTATTCTTCCAACTTCACTTCGCTGCACTTCACTGAGCAGCCGGCCAGCTGGGATCTGGAGCCTTCAGCAGCTCTGCACCGCCTCCCACCAGACACTGGAAGCATCAACTCTCCATCCATCTTCAAATCTGTCTGAAATCCCTGCTCATGAACTCTCAAAACAGAAACGCCCTAATTTCTGAATAGGGGACATTTCATCAAGTGCTCATAATATTTTTTCCACTTTTTTCTTCATGAATCTTTTTTAATCCATTACAGTCCTGATCATAACTACTGAGCATCTTCTTATCTCCACAACTTTAACTCTTCATGTCAGTTTGAAAATGTGTCACTTTTAACACTTAAAGGTGCTAAGAGGAGAATCTATTTACGGCGGCATTAAGACTCTGCTACCCATGAGCACGAATGGCGACCGTCGTAATGCTGTGTTCCGGTTGAAGTTGGAAAAAAACATGCCGATCTACCAGGCTATTGTTAGCTGCTGTTAGCACGCCCTGCATTGTTGTTCACAAATATCACATGAAGAATGTGATGATCACTATGGCAGCATTTTTGTAAATATAAGTCTAACAATACTATGTATACAGCTGATCTAGAGCTACACACCCCAGTCAGAAGTGCAAATAAATGGATTATTACAGGAGCTAAATAATTGTTCTTACTGGGGGCATCCATCTTCCATTGTCAACTCGGGGGTGGCGAGGTTTCACTGAGTTCCCAGTAGGAAATTCCGACACCAAAAGACGTGACAATTTTTGGAAAACTTATTATCGTAGTTTTGTAGGCGGCTATATATGGCTACTTACAGCCTAGTGCTCTAACACGTGTCCGAATAATATAAATTTGCTCTAGTTTTAATTGTCTTGTTCCTAAAGTTGAGTATCCAGGCCAGTCAAGCCCTGTCCGACCTGACCACGAGGCTTTTTTGTAATTACTTAGAAACTCCTCGTAGCATCTTTAAGGTGCCTGTATGTTCAGTACATATAGAATACAAAGGGACATTTTCTGGGGGATTACATGTCTTGACATGTCAGTAATCAGCTACAACATGTGGATTTATGGATTTTTAGTTTTTAATGCTCAGAGTAAAAAACATCTGTAAAGGGGGCATTTCTGTCCATTTCTAAATCCTCCCTTAAAATACAATCAGCTTATATTTTTCCACTTTTTTCTTCATTAGTCTTTTTCTCCACTTCAGTCCTGATCATAACTTCCAAGATTTCAACAACTGTCATGATTTTAACCCTTTCAATGCCAGTGTATGAAATGGCATCACCAATGTCTGTTAAGAAAACACAATAATATTGAATTTTTTCAAAATATGGAATGTAAATCTATTTTTTGTCCCTGTCTAAATCTACCTTGAAAGTACCGTGTGTATATATCATTTCTTTTGCTCCACTTATGTCCTGATCATAAGTATCATGTTTTTAAATATTTACACAACTTTAACCTTTTAAATGTCAGTGTGATGGAAGCATCAATAAAACTGGCTTAACTGACATAATGTCAACATGTCTATTAATCTCCCATTGCTCTTTTTATTTTAAAGGATGTCTATATAAGCTGTTACTTTGCTCTGGCCTAACAAAAATCTACTAATCCCTTAAAAAAAACAGATCTATAACTGTCATAAATCTGTTTTCTAGGCTGTAGACAATAATAACCCCAGAAAATTCCACTTTTCATACACTATATTTAACATATGGGCACTTAAAATTTTAAAATGACACATTTTTCAAATTTGCATCTAAAGGATTAAATTAGGAAAAGAATTGAATACTTTTTAGTAATGATCAGGACTGGATCTGATTCAAGGACTTGTTAAAAAGGAAAAATTTAAAATATTTTTAGACATTTTGGAAAGGTAACATTTATAAGCTGCAGAGTAAATAAATGTGTGATAGAGGACTTATGTTTGTGCCAAATATGATGAAGACAAGCAAATCCACTCTGGCTATTCTGGTTTCCTCCCACAGACCAAACACATTCTCGTCAGGTAAAATGGTGTCTCTTACTTTCCTGTTTGGGTAACTGAAAGCATTTATGAATGTTTGCCCTTCTCTGCATGTCAGTCCTGTGACTGGATGGTGATCAGTCACACCTGGGACCTGCCTCTCATCCATGGGATCAGCTCCAGGCCACAGAAGCACAAGTGGTGCAGCTGAAAGATATTGCAAGGTCTTTGTTGCACTCTATTGACATCACCTTACAGAGCTTTTATGCACCTTCATGCGGAAAAGCTCCATGTCTGGATCACGCACAGTAAGGTACAGTCAGTGTTTTTGTCATCTTCAGGCAAAATGTTTTCTGCTGGACCTGGGTTTTCGTCCCTGCCCCTCTGTGTGATTCCTGGAGGTTTTCCAAGCATGTTCAACCTGTGGGAGAACTTGTGGAGGATTCAGAGCTCACAGGACAGATTAAATATCACCTCAGACCTGGGAACACCTCGGGATCTCCAGGAAGGAGAGGGAGAACACTGCAGGGGAAACAGATATTTCTTCTGTCATGCTTGGCCTGCAGCCACCATGACCCTGTCCCAGAAAGAAACTAGAACCAGAGCCTGGTGGTTTATTCCTCTGTGAGGTCTACCAGACGAAGACAGTGAAAGAACAGTAGTAGGTCGAGGAGGAAGGCCAGGGTGGATTTTGTGGTCGTGTGATTGGCTGAAGTCCAGCGTCTTCTTGAGTGCTGGTTTATGTGTTGTGAAACAATATGAGGTAACAGACACTTTGACCGTCTGGCTCCAGTACACATGAGTTTATTTTTGAGAAAAGGCGGACATTAGTGCAAAAGAAGAACAAAATCTGTGAATATCCCAGATGACGGGAGGGTTAGATGGATGGATGGAAGGACAGATAATTGAAATGATTATTGAACAGAATGCAGATGGATGAATGGATGGATGGACTGATAATATAGTGAATTAATGAAAAATAAGATGCATGGAACGATGGATGGATAAATTGATTAAATTATTGCATGAATGGGGTGCTGGTTTGGCGGAGTGGTTAGCAACCAGGCACCCCACGCACTTGCTTCTGCCGGTCCAGGTTCGAATCCAGCCTGTGACCAGTTTGCAGAGTGTCTTCCCCTATTCTCTCTCCCCCTTTCACAAGTCTATCCATTGGCTCTCTCCTATCAATAAAGGCACAAAATGCCCAAAATAATACATTAAAAAAAATATTACATGAATGGAGGGTTGAATGGATGAATGGATGGATGGATGGATGGGCATGTTAACGACATGAAAAAATGCGATATATGATCACATTAGTATTGCTATGAAGATAAGAATTGCAGTGAATTATGGAAGTGCTGAAGAGAGTATATAATCTCAGTCTCCTGGCACATGCTTATCCAGATGTTTTTTACGTTGTGGCAGCGGCATATTTTAATCAGAGTTCTTTGTTATGATTCAGTTTGAGGGAAAAAAATGCAACAAATTGTCATGTTGTTAGGAGGAGAGGAACTTGGATACAATTCCAGACCTGGGTTCCTTAAAGTTATTCCAGAGGAATGACCACCAGAGTCACAAAAATGATTAGGGATGGGAAAATAAAGCACAAAATAGGAGCGCCACAAGCCAAATAACAAAAAGCGCTTGATTGATTTCCTCCAGACCTAAACTCCTGTGGCCATGCAGATCAACACTGACTAAACTGGGAACAAGCTTCAAGTATTAAAATGAACAAAAGTGACCTGGTTATTTTTTCAAGAGAAAACATTACTGAGAGAAAACTAAATGGACAGATGGGTGGATTTATTGGTGGATAAATGGCTGAGAAGATGGATGGATGAATGGGGGGAAACTGATTGATGATTGCATGAATATATGGATTAACGAGGGATGGATGGATAACTACATTTTTGTTGCTTGGGATGAGGGGTTAACAGACGATATAAAAGTAATGGATAACTGAAAATAGAATATATTAGCAGATGGATAAAAAAGAAGATGGATGGATTACTAGGAGACAACTAATGGATGGTTCGATAGATGGACATGGATGGAGTAAAAATTCAATGGATGGATATACAGATGGAAATTTCATTGATGATTGCATCAATAGATGGATACATAGACTGAACCATTTGTTAATAAAAATGTGACTGATTGATGGATGGGTGGAGCACAATGGATTAGATGGCTAGATGGAGGGATTATTAGATTGATAATTGAATGATAGTTGAAGGAAATATCAATGGATGTATGACTACAACAGGATGAGTTAATAAAATGATCAAGAATGGGAAAGTTGGATAGATTACTGGGGGACTGACTGGATGGAAAGAAAGATGATTAACTTACTTTTGGTATAAAAGCTGCAGAGTTCGTGCGTAAACATGGGAAGAAGTATCAGTTATATTGACAGAATCTTGAAATCTGTTTTTCAGACATAAATTCTGAAGCACCAGGTCTTTAAAACTCTGACTGAGAACTCAATTGTTGTTGTGAAGTCCAGTCCTGACATGTCTAAGCACAGATGATGATTTTCAGCTCTTGTTTGTTCCCCTGTTTTGACTAAAAAGAGTGAATCAACGCCTAACACTTGTTTAATCATCTCCACCCGCTCTCAGAGTGTAACGCACTCCTGCAGAGATAAAGGCGGCGTGCCTGCATGCATGCTGGCCCACTTTCAGCTGTCCACGGCGTGATTCAGCCTTCATCACCGCAGGTCCACAGTCGGCCTACAATGTGACTGAGAGAGGACTTTATGGAGGCAGGGACGTCTCAAATATCAAGGCTGAAGTGCCTGATTGATTAGTCCACTTCCCCAGAGATAGAGGTAATGAAAAGCAGCTTTCTCTCCAAGCTGGAGCTCTGGATGGAGTCCAAAAAAACTCTGTACACTCAGACAACCGGCCTGTTTGTCTGACAAATGACTCAAAAAAGACAGAAAATGACAGCTGTAATTGATGTTTTGGAGAGAAACTAACTATATCAATACAATTCTCCATTATAAAGCATGATCATTTTCGGGGAAAAGCAACCAGGTGATAAGGAAACTTGGTCTTAAAGGGACTGTGAGGAGTTTCTAAGTACTTACAAAAAAGTCTCACTTTTAGATATATGCCTAATCGAAATACACACTTTAAGATGAGTTTTATAGCATCAAAATAGGTTATCTATAAATGCTATTCCTTAGCCTTCCGGTCAGGTCAGACAGGGCTGGACTGGCCTGGATACTCAACCTCGGGAACAAGACAATTAAAACTAGAGCAAATTTTTATTATTCGGACACGTCTTAGAGCACCGGGCTGTAAGTAGCCATATATAGCCGGCTACAAAACTACGATAATAAGTATTCCAAAAATTGCTTGTTGTCACACATCAAAAACTACCGCTACGTAAATAGAAAGAGACACATTACCTCGTCGCTTTGCATCCTGTAAGTTGTTGAAAAAAGAAGTTGTAAAGCAATGCAGAGTTCTGAGGAAGGTCCGAGCTGCATTCATTAGCATCACAACAGACGCATGCTTTGGCTTGTGGTGCGTTCCAGTTGTAGTCAGAAGTAGGAATTTCTGGGTTCGGAGTAGGAAAATAAAACTGGAACGTCCCCCTAGTCAGAATTTCCTACTGGGAACTCGGTGAAACCTTGCCACCCCCGAGTTGACAATGGAAGATGGATGCCCCCAGTGTGAACAGTTATTTAGCTCCTGTAATAATCAATTTATTTGCACTTCTGACTGGGGTGTGTCGCTCTAGATCAACTGTATAGATAGTATTGTTAGACTTATATTTACAAAAATGCTGCCATAGTGATAATCACATTCTTCATACAACAACACAGGGCGTGCTAACAACAGCTAACAATAGCCTGGTAGATCGGCATGTTTTTTTCTGACTTCAACTGGAACGCCGATAAGTCGGAGATGATGTCACTCCCAGTTCTGAGGTTACTGGAACGTAGCATTACGACAGTCGCTCATGGGTAGCAGAGTCTTAATGTCGGCTGAAACAGATTCTCCTCATTTAACTTCATCTTTGAGTAGCACAAAAAGTAAACAGCAGTGAAAGAGATAGTGTGAGTTGATGTCCTCATGAGACTGACTGATGATCATATTTCACAGTTCTTAGCTGGTATAATGGCCCTAATACATGTTGGTGTATAACAAAATCCATAAAAACACACTTTTCAGTGTGGTTGAAAGCATAATTGTGATAATGTGCTTTTTATTCAGGCCCTGTTTACAATATAACAAAAACACACGAAAACAGAGTTTTCATCATGTGTTCGCCTACGTTTACACAAGAACACTGCCTGGAGTGTCCAATTATGCAATCTTTTGAAATCAGGGTCAAGAATGAAAAGTTCTGAAAATGTTTTCATATCCATATAAACAGGAATCAGCGTTTCCCCTGGAAATACTGATGAGCCGCGTATGTGTTGTTCTCTTTCAGATAAAGGCTGCATGTGGATCCCTGGAACAACAACATCAGCTTCAGCTGTATACCGAGCAACATGTACTGCTTTCTGTGCTCAGTTTGTTATCGAGACAAAAATATCCTGACTGAATTGTACTCCAGACAGAAACCCCTGCGTCTTTGTGGGTCCACTCGCCATTGTTGTGTCGTTATATGTCTAGTGAATACATGGGCGATATTTCACATTTCATACCATTTTTCATTCTCAACATCCATAAACTGGATTTTTTTAGATGGACCTTGTTGGATTTTAGTTAGTATCCAACAAGCTTTTAATAGGAACTTAAGCTGATGTCTGTACCTGCTCTTTAAAAAGACTTTCAGACATAAACTCTTATTATAAATAAGGCATTGTTACAATAGTGCTAGTAGAAATGATTTCAAACAGCTATCAATGTTGCAGCACTTAACAGCACACTTTTTGCATAAAAAAACTCCTGAATCAATTCAAGTGTATGTTTCATCATCCAAGTACAAAAAACCCTGTAAGAAATTATTGGTGTAAATTTTGTTTGACAGTCAAAAGCTGTTTGCAGCCAAAGGCCTCCATGAGGAGAGTGATGAGGTGAAAGACTAAATGCTCATTTTTGACATTTTTCCTATTATGATTTATCAAACATGAGCAGACTCACGGGAATTATGTGACCACCCTCACAGCATTTATTGCTTAACAGGTCACAACGTGCCTGAAACTCTTCCTAATATAACAATTATAACAAAAAATGACACAGAGAGCGCCGTTGAGTTTCTGTTCCATATCAAACGATGATCATTAAACAACTTCAAATCTATCACAGCTCAGAGTTCTTTCTTAGCATGTGATCAGACTTCATATTGTTCTTTTCCATTACTGTGCTCTGATATTAACCAGAGCTGCTGTAACAAAGCTCCCCTTTAAATTCTGAACTGATTGATGGCAGCAGGCCACACTGAACACCAAACACCCACCGTCACACCACCACATCCTGAGAATACAGGAGGAAAAATCATCAACAAACCGACGTCTGAACATCAATAAGCAGAAACAAAGAGACGTGATCATGCAACATAATCTACAAAAAGCTCCTGGCATTGATTTACCAAAGGATTGTGTGGCTTTTGTGGCCTCTAAACCTGAACATAGGAGCTAAAATGAAACTAATTCTAAAGCCCACAAAAACGTCAGTGGTGCTCTCCTCAAACTTCAGACTGGGATGTTGGAGCTGGGAATGATGTCACATCCCAGTCAGCTGCATTCCAGGTATGATCTCATGAACTCTGGAGTAACTCTTACTCAGAAAAGAGTGAGGCTACATCCACACATCTTTAGCAACTCTATGTTATGCCATTTATTTTCGATTAAGATTTGCACTTTATGTAATTTTTGAAAGAATACAAAATTAACCACAGGGCATATGCTCAAACCACCACAGACATGCCTATAAGAAGGTCAACAAGCACTGTAAAAATGACCTTAAGTGCTAATCTTAGTCTAAAAATAGACAACGTACCATAATGTGGTAAAAGAACGAGTCACAACAAGCACACAGCACTGTTTAGAGTTGTTTAAGAGTTAATCTGATGACTGTAGGCAGAGGCAGAGTAACACTACACACTGGCTACCAGTGTTTGAGCTTTGCCCGTCTCTTCCTTGTTGCTGCACACACAGTTGAAAGAATGGTGTCTATCTGCTTGCATGGACTTTGGAGTCAGGAAAGTCATTAAAACTAAAAAATATGGGGTGTATCCCTTCAAGGCAAAGAAGCAGCATATTGTTGTCTTTAATATAACAGTTATAATGTGATTTAAAGTCAGAGTTTAACTTTGATCAGGCAACAGACTGAGAAAAAATACTCTGACATCTCTCCGTGTTTCCGAGTCTGTGTTGAGCCTTGCAGGAAAGTTTGGATCAGATGATTTATTTCTGATAGGCCACAAATAACCGAGAGGAACAACATGTTCCTTTTCTCTAAAAGGGTAAAATACCTGCAGACGGTTGAAATAGTTTTTATGTTTAAGTATTTCTGACTTTACTGAGGAGATCAAACTATAACACTTATGAAGAAACATACAAAATGCAAATAGTCAGCTTTGGGCTTAAATGTAAAGAAAAAAAAATACTTTTAAATTATAATGAAATGTGCTTCCACAATCTTCCTCACTTCAGTTTTCACGTTTATCAACACGTGGCTCTTTCATTGCAGTCCACCTCACTTCATCCTTATCACTTACGATCTCATCTCCATGACTAAACCTGTGATCGTTCTTGCTCTAGCCAGCTTGCTTCCTGATTGGCTGTACTGTTTCATACAGAAAGCAAAAAGGTTTTGCTCAGTCATCCTTATTGTACTCCACAAACATGTTTTTTTTTGTTTTTAACACTGAACATGTCAAATAGCCAGGATCCTCAGGACAATCCAGTAAGATTATCTCAAGGACCATCAGATCATTGGCCTTTGTTGACTTTGGTTAGAGGAAGAGAATCTCGACAGAGTTGATCTGTTAATCATTCGAGTGCAATTAAATGCAAATTTCTGGACTCTAAAATCAGAGAAATATGTCTTTTTTGAGTGCAGAATATGTACTTCAATGTTTTTGTGCAAAACCAGATGCTACGCAGGACCTGACATAAACTTATGGGGATTAAGAACAAGAGATTATACCCTGGACTTAAATATCTTAGACTTCTGATTGTTGTGGTCAATAGTATTGTAGTTTAATTTAACTTTAATCACATCAAAGTTAAGCTGGGGATACAAAACCCAACAATCGGTCCAACTTTTGGTTGGGATCCCCATATTAGGTTAAACTCAGCACATGCCTGATTATCTGGAGGTCTTAAAAATGACCTTACCTAAACATCAGGTGTGTTAAGAGTAATTTTGTCCTCTATGAAGAAGATCGAGGCCATCCCAAGTTAAAATATTAAATATGTTCAGTATATATGACCAGAGGTCCGGATGTGTGTAGAGAACACCGTGGACAGCCGAGAATGCCCTTTGTGTTTTTCACATGGACCAAATCAAAGAACAAAGTTAGATGTACGTCAAAATGGAGGTAAGACTCACTGATATGTTTACAAAATGAGCATCTAAACAGGGCAACCTGCAAAATATATAAAAACAAGCTGATGAAGAGAAGAGCTGGACAGAATTCACAACCGCCAAAGATGTTATAGGAATGGCTAGCCACATTTAGTTTAGTTTAGTGTTAGTTTACATTGAAGCCATAATTAATCGCAAGCTGCAAAACAGAGGAGCTGCCTTCTTGGTAAATGAATCAGTTGGTTTGTGGTGTCCTGTGTCTCTCTCTTTGTGGCTCACCACACACTACAGGAACAAAAGTGATAATTCTGACATTATCTGTCTTCATGTGTGGCACTCTCACTGTTTCAACACCAGTTAAGATTTCGAAAATCTTTATGTGAACCAGACCTTAGAGAACAGCTTACTCTTGCCATGCCTCACCCCTCAGGACAATCAGGTAAGATGATCTCTGGGACCACCAGATCATCAAAACTTTGCTGACCTTGGTTAGAAGTGGAGAAATGCGCTAAAATTAAGACTGATTATCTCTTGTTGCTGTAGTTGTCCAACAGTCTTAGCTTACCACATTAATGCTCTTTCATATTCGTACACTAATGCAGCAGTGGGAGCAGTTAGGGGTGCAACTTCTCAATCAGAACAAATCGACATGTCACTGAAGGATATTGACCCCCCATACTAGGGTTGAATGATATAGAAAAAATTTCATACCTTGATATTCCAGATATCTTGATATCGATACAATATGATATGACTATGGGTTCAGTGAAAATGAAGCATTTTTCAGAAAAAAAACATCATAATACAAAAGAATGTGGAAAGTGTAGTTTTATTTATAAGAAATCTATCGTTTATATTGTTGCTTTTCTGATATTAATATCTTGAATGTTCATATCTCGATATAGGTACGATAACAATATATCATTCAGCCCTACTCCTAACCTCTAAATCAGCAGATGAGAGGATGGAGTCTCAAAATAAGCCCATAGAGGCTTTGTGCAAAACTGTCTGGGTGCAGATTTGGTCTTCTTGGTCGTCTTCAGCTCTTAAATAAACAAAAAGAGAGCTTTGGGCCATTTTTGTTTTCCTCATATACTGTAAAAGAACAGTCTGAGCTCATAATGCGGAGACAGCAGAATATGACGGGCCTAAATAAGCTGGGGTTATAATTTTGGTTTGATTTGAGTCATTTAAAGGGTATTCTTTACAGAAACACAACGGTGGAGGAACAAAGATGGAAAGTCTGACTGTTGCTTGGTTTTTACTCCGATACCTCGTGCATACTTTTTCTTTTTTTATGAGTCAGTGTGTAATGGATACTCAGGCCGCTGCGTGTGATTGGCTGTGCTCTCCCTGAACGTTAATCAGGATCAGGCGAGTGCGAGCAGCAGACTGGACGTATGGCTCCGTTATTAGCTCCCCTTGGCTTGGCGTCCGCTCTGCGTCGCCACGATACGAGCATGTGCTCCACAGATGTGGCTGTGGGAGGAAATTGGTGGTGCCGAGGACTTGAGTGAACAAAACCAAACAGCATTCCTGTGCGGAGCCACACTTCCCTCCATAGATTGGGGTTTAATCCGGACGTGGATGCAGGCAGACTGAGGGATTATTCCTTGGAATATTCTACATTAGCTGCAGATGCTGGATTTGTGTGAAGGCTGTGTGAACATGTCCGGCACATCATCTCCAGGCTGCAGCCAAAAAAACCCTCTGCCAACATGTTGGACTTTTGGATACTTTGTCTTCCAAACATCAGGACAGAATGAAGCAGGAACAACACAAACAACAGTGGTTGTTGTTTAAAGGAACATTCCCCAAAAAGACATCTGTTATAGATCTGCTGCAGACAAAGAAGAAGGCTCTTCTAATGTTTGACTGTTTTAACCTTCAATACATTTTTATAGGACGCATGAACTGTTAGTTTATGATCCTTATAAGCACAAAACCTTTAAATCACTGCATCATTTCATCAGAAAAGGTTTTGTGCAGCTTCTTCAGCGTATGAAGGTTAGCATGCAGTATGTACGCCCTCTGCTTCTTACATGCTAACGCCCAGGCCATGAAGAATTATGTTCTCAGGTCATCTTACAAATACAGTCACTCAAAAACATTCTTAGGGATTGCCTTTGACTTGATTATACATATATATGTCACATGTCAATATGTCCTTGGGTATAGTATCACACGCATGCCACTGCTGCATCAGCACATAAGTATATGCATTTCAACATGGTTTGTATTTATTGATATGAATTTTCATCCTGCAGACTAGGAAGCCACATCAACTCACACACAGTGAAGTGAACCGAAAACCAATTCCCGTTGAGAATTGATAACAACTCCCTCAAGAATTGCCAATAGAGGAAATCACACTCTCACCAGAGGCAGTCAGACACAACAACAAAGTCAGGGATGCATGGCAGATGGGACAGAACAGGACAAAAGTGCTGCTGTGTATTTTAGGAATGTTTGACATCGTTGCTTTTGAAACTAAATGTATGGTATCAGTATCAGTTCTCATCCCTATTTGCCTGTTTTCATTCAGGTTATTAACTCTGAGGTGGGGAGGAGGTAAGTCTCAAAGTCATGCACTGCTTCTGATCCTTTCTGTTGTTTGCTGCTGTCAATGCACTTTATTCTTGTCTGTCAGCTTCTCATGAAGCATCATTAATTTATATGGTATACATTTTATTGAGTGTATAGCTATAGGATCTTACAAATGCCATATGAACAGTCGATGATATTGTTGCAATCTTTTAAAAGGTGCTATGAGGAGAATCCATTACCGGCAAAATAAAGACTCTGCTACCCATGAGCACGTGCGGCGACTGTCGTAATGCTGCGTTCCAGTGACCTCGGAAATGGGAGTGACATCACCTTCGACTTATCGGCGTTCCAGTTGAAGTCGGAAAAATACATGCCGATCTACCAGGCTATTGTTAGCTGTTGTTAGCACACCCTGCGTTGTTGCATGAAGAATGTGATTATCACTATGGCAGCATTTTTGTAATTATAAGTCTAACAATACTATCTATACAGCTGATCTAGAGCAACACACCCCAGTCAGAAGTGCAAATAAATGGATTATTACAGGAACTAAATAACTGTTCACACTGGGGGCATCCATCTTCCATTGTCAACTCAGGGGTCGCAAGGTTTCACCAAGTTCCCAGTAGGAAATTCCGACTTCAGGGGGTGTTCCAGTTGCAGTTTCCTACTTGGAACTCAAAATTCCTACTTCTGACTACAACTGGAACATTCTCACATTCTCTGACTTGAATAGCTCTGTTTGGGGAGAATTTGGTTGACTCACAATGACACCATTGTATTCATATAATACCGTTTAATCCAGGCTAAGGGGGTTCATCTGTGAGTTATGAAGATTGCTGTACATTAAAGGGATCCAGGAGCGATGACTGCTTAGCAGGAGGGAGTGAGAGAGAGGCTTTGCGGAGGATGAAGCAGCTTGCCGCGTTAATGCATTAAAACAAATGTTTGAGTGTTCAAAAAAACAAAAAAAAATATCGCACATCCTGCGATCTGACTAATGCGCATGCACACATCGCGGTGGCGATGTTCAAACGATATATTGTGCAGGCCTACTCTCCTGTCAATAAAGGCGCAAAATTCCCTAAAAAAAAAAAAATATATATATATATATATATATATATATATATATATATATATATATATATATATATATATATATATATATATACATACACATATATATATAAAACATGGGTAATAAAGACAGAGGTGAATTGTTTGAGTGAGAACAGAAGAACATTCTCAACAAAGTAAAAACTTGGCAAACTTGTACTCCAGGTAACCCCCTGATATGAAATATTTACAGAGCTGCTTTTCTATAAAACTGATTAACTCTCTAGAGAGACATTCAGACTGTGAATGTTCATAGAGCAGCAGAAATTCAGCCTGTGCGATATGATACAATAAACTTTGTAGTTCCTGAGGAGAGGTTTGACTCCACAAGTTTTACAAACCTCTCTGCCTCTGGGTACATAAAAACAAGACACACAAACACGATCCACATGTTGGAGATAAAAACATATATTACACAGGTTTGTTGTATTGGTTAAGCTTAAAAGTAGATTCTACTTTTTCTTGTCTTGAACATCTACCCCCCTGCCTGACAAACGCACCCCACTCTGTCCCTCCACGCTCAACGCTGAACGTCTGTTATTAATCTGCACCGAGCGAGCAGAAGAAACTCTGACAGGACCGGCTCAGACCGTCCATCAAATATCACAGATCAAATATCAAATATCAACATCTGCAGAGTCTGAGCAGCCACATGTTTTGTCTTTACTCTCCTTTTGGATCGCTTGTGTCCAAATGAGAGTAAAGTGTTTATTTTTAGCTGCTGTCCCATCAACACTTTTTAGATTCAAACTGAAGTCCACGAGAGTGACAAGCTGTAAATCTGTTACAGCAGAGTGCGATAATTTGATAATCCTGGACAACATGGATTCAAGTAAAAACAGACAAATGCAAAGAAATTGGGCTTATCAAACAAATAAGCCTGCATAAATACACCTCTGCATATAATCCAAAATATAAAACAGCCTTCTGTTGCTCTGAGCTCCGCAGATGTAAGACATTTAAGGAGTTAAAGGATGATAAAGCTCAACTCAGATTCTCCAGTGGTGACCCAGACTTAACCCCTAATGGCCATCTTGGAAAGTATGTTTGTTTTCATCCCACCACAGGACTATCACAATAAACTAAATATCCCTAAAGGTGCCACAGTGAGAGAGCCACTCATCCTGAACAGAGTTGCCAGGTCCACTTATTATCAGCAATTTTGGGTTCTTCATTGTAAAGTTACTTGAAAATTTTGGCAGTTGCAGATAATGTGTTTCAGGCTTGTTCCAAAAGTGCAGTTTTGTGCCAAACCCAGGAGAGATCTGATCACACCCTTCTACCAATATAAACTCAATTCACAACTATTTCGCCCCACTCCAAACACAAATGTAAATTTAACTGTAAAAGAGGGGTAAAATGATATTTTGACTAAAAGAAATCCTTATAGCCAGATTTGATTGATTTCTTATGTAGATTTGTAATGTTTAGTGGTAACAGAGTTATAAGTAACAGTAGCTCCTCCCTTCATCTTTGTATGAAGAAAAGATGTTCCACGTCCAAATCAAAGGATGTTAAGTCAGCAAATTAAGGGCCAAATAGAAAAAAATGTCACTGTGAAATTTAAATGAAATGTAGATGAAAATCAAAACACACTTTTTGTAGGTTTCTCTTTAAAAAAAGTTTCATATCACATTGGAAAATAAAATAACTAGAAGTGGCTTGTTTTGGACTCGTTTTTTGGACCTGGTTGCTTATTTCAGCTGAAAAATCTGGCAACACAGGTCCGGCAGTGTCACCAGGACCGTGTTTATAAGGACTCTCCAGACGTTTGTTTGTTCTCTGAGTTTTTACGAGATGAGTCGGCGGTGGAGGGAACAAAGAGCAGCAGGAGGAGCTGAGGGTTTACTAAGCACACAAACACGACGTGAGAAAGGCTGCTGCCACTGGGTCTTCACCAAAACAAACTGAATCGACCACAGAGAGCTGCCTTCGAGGTACCAGGAGTGAGGTGTACTCTCACACTGTCAGCCCGGGGGTTCAAGTTCAACCTGCAGCTCCTGCCCCTCAGGTCATCCCTCCCTCCAGTCTTAGAGTGCCATCCAGGGCAGGACATTTTGTTTTTTTGTATCAGGTGTGTTTTCTGTATCGTGATGTTCGCGAGACAAGAAATTTTGGTATTTATAGATTCATATAAGTAACCAAAAACACAGTTTTATACCAAAACATTTTGATTGCATCAATTTATTTATTTTATTTATTTTATTTATTTATTTATTTATTTAAATTAGGACAATGCATATTAATCAACATATCAGCAAAAGCTTCAATGTAAATATGCCGGAGTTAGCACAATAGCTAGTTTACATCCGCAGTCCTAAGGCAGGTAAGGACAGTTAACATTGACACACATAAGAGAAACAGAACATACACACAGACATTACACCAACAACATGTAGTTACAATAACACATTTCTGTATATAACAATAGATTTTATTAACATAACGTAGCTTGGAATAGATATATTGCAGCGAAGCTTACTGTATATGCACACTTAGTTATGAGGTGGATGTTTATGAAGAAAAAGTGTATAGTTAAATAATTAAGTAAATACTAATGTCTAAATTAATATATCTTAAGTGTTTAAAGGGGCTATGAAGAGAATCTATTTCCGTAGACATAAAGACTCTGCTACCCATGAGCCTGCGCAGCGACAGTCGTAATGCTGCGTTCCAGTAACCTCGGAACTGGGAGTGACATCACCTTCGACTTATCGGCGTTCTAGTTGAAGTCGGAAAAATACATGCCCATCTACCAGGCTATTGTTAGCTGTTGTTAGCACGCCCTGCGTTGTTGTTCACAAATATCACATGAAGAATGTGATTATCACTATGGCAGCATTTTTGTAAATATAAGTCTAACAATACAATGTATACAGCTGATCTCGAGCGACACACCCCAGTCAGAAGTGCAAATAAATTGATTATTACAGGAGCTAAATAACTGTTCACACTGGGGGCATCCATCCATCTGGAATGCACCAAAAGATGTGATCCAAGCCAAAGTGTGTGTTTGTTGTAATGCTAATAAATGCAGCTCGGACCTTCCTCTGAATGAACTCTGCATTGCTTTACAACTTCTTTTTTCAACAACTTACAGGATGCAAAGCGACAAGGTAATGTATCTCTTTCTAGTTACGTAGCGGTAGTTTTTGATGTGTGACAACAAGCAATTTTTGGAAAACTTGGACTTACTTGGAAAAGTGTGTATTTTGATCAGGCGTATATCTAAAAGTGAGACTTTTTTGTTATTACTTAGAAACTCCTCATAGCATCTTTAATTATTATTATTAGTGTGTGTTTTTTTTTTGTTCTATTAAAGGAGTATCTGACGAATGGGATTGTGTTTACAGAGATTCATTGTTCAATGGAGATTGACAGTAGTTTGTAAAATAAGGCTATTACATGTAACTAAATTGTTTTCCAAGAATAATGACAACTGGTGATGAATTATGAGTTTAATTCTGTATTGTGGTCTGATTTGTCAGTAAGAAGCAGGACTAGATAAGCATGTTGCTTCATTCTGTCTCAAACAGTTTTTTGTGTTGACAAACATGTGTATGTACTAACACGTAATTGATGAACGTGCACTTGTTTGGTGCACTTGTGTATAATATGATTTTGACCTCTATTTTTTTTGTTTGTATTTTAAAGTTTGAGATGAATAAAAGAAAATAGAACTTTTGAAGCAAATACCTGCTGTTACCAGCATCATACTGATAATACTTAGACTTCATATGCATGCAAAAATCTAATATTTGAGAGGATATTAACATGAAAAAAAACATCTTGGAGACATGAGGGACCAGTGTAAACATGCAGAGAAAGAGTAAAATAAAGGACTTTTAGTTTTCCCTTGGCACAGACATGATGACAACAATCATTCTTAAAATTCCCCTCTGGAGACATTTCATGCAGAGAAACCACTCTCGTCAAAGTTTGGATGATCTCAGAGTTCCTGATTTATGTCTGCTCATCATTTTTATTTTCCTGAACAAATGCCAGCAGAGACGCAGTGTGGGAATGATGCTAGTGATTTAAAGAGTCGCGTAACTTCACTGTTATTTCCTTGGATTAAAAAAAGTCTTTAGTGGGAAGTCCTGAAGCTGTCCTCTTCACAAACAGATGGCTATGCTTCCTCTTCCCTCGCTCTGTGCATTAGCTGCTTCATCTTCCTCCTCTTTAGACTGAGATGTTTATGTAGAGAAGATAAGACCTGTTTATACAGAGCTCATTCATCTCTTTATCTGACGTTTGCAGCTTTTTTCTGTTTCTTGTAACGTTTTAAATTCTATAATCAATCATTTCTCTTTCAAACATTGATAAAAGGAAAAATGCAAAATCTGAGCTCCACCACCTGCTGCTGTCCAAACATTAGGGAGAAGAAGTGAATCTGAGCAAAAAGAGGAAAAACTATCTCAGAAAAGTAACATTTTTACAGCAAAAAAGAAGTGTTTACATATTTACACATGATCTGTACATTGGTGCACCCGGTATGGAAAAGGTTTTGGAGATTCAAGGAGGTTGTCTGGGTTTTACACTGCCCACACATCCAAAGCTCTGTCTTCTTGGAGACAGGGAAATGGATAAGGGTATCTAATGATAAGTCCAGTATTCTTAAGATTGGGTTTAACACAGCAGCAAGACTCAAAAAACAGAACTGGAAAAAACCAAGATGCCCCACAGCAAAGAAATGGACTGATAAATCTTATGAATACATGCTTGGAGGACTGAATACTGGGGGGTTGTCGACTGATATGGGGTCATTTTTGTCAACAATAGTAACTGAAACTTCAGGAGATGACCAAATAATCAGGGATATCCTAAGTTTTATTTCCTGCTTGTGAATGGATGGGACTTTTTAATGTCTTGTGCAATATATGTATGACAGAGCTAGTTGTTGCTAAATTATGAAAATCACCTCTGCTCCCCTCACTTGTAACTTGTACAGCTTAGGAATACCAATAGGGATGTACAAATATAACCTTTTCAGACCAAGTCAAAGTCCAAGTATCTCTGAATGGTTGTACAGCAGGCTTGTGACGCTGCACAGAGCGACAGGACATTAAAAGTTAGGACAGTGAGTCAGCCTAACACATCCACTGTTTCAGCCAGAAGGTCTCAAAAACTATTTAAGGGCTCGATCATGCACCAACATTGTCACCACAAATGGAAAGGTCCTTTGTGTTTTCAAAAGCGCTCTGTGTTCACACAGAGATGGTGTGATATGAAAGCACTTTGGATCCACAAGAACAACTGAAAAAGCTGTAGCATACATGCCAGGCCAGAAGTTGGCAAGATGGTTTGTAGTGTTCTTTGTAAATATATAACAAATGCATCTCCGCTGGTCAGACTGCTGACACTGCAAATCCACATGTTATTGGAGGAGTGTTAACAGACTGAGACAAGGCCAAAGCTGTTATTGTTGTTCCATGGTGCATGAGCAATCTTATTTGTAAAAGAAAGAAGCTGAGGTCTTTCATTTTTAATCAAGCAATATTTAGATGGTATTCACACCTAGCTTGGTTGCTTTGTTTCAAATCAGTAGAAACAAAATGCTGCAAATTTGCACATTTCTTGGATCATTTCAGTGCTACACTGCAGTATTTTGAAGTGGCTCTACCCAGATCGATGGCCCAGAGCTGGCCTTACATTGTTACCTCACAGCAAGTGTTCTCAAGAGTTTGATGATTTAATCTAAAAAAAATGTCAAAATTGATAAGGAACTTAGTAACGAATAATTCAGCTACAAAGGCTGCTCTGTGCAATAAAAAAAAAATCAAACTGGTGTTTAGATAAAGGAGTAAAAAGTCCAATTAGGACATCAGTGTCCCAAACAAATCATAACACACATCACAGGCAGGAAAACATTGTTTAAGGGATGGGTGATATGGCCTGAAAAAAACTCACTTTGTTCAACTTTTTTTTCCCCATTCAAAGAACAAACCCTCACATGACACAAAAAATGCTACAATTCAAGTTTTTCCTTTATGCCATCAGGATATAACCTGACATTAAACAGCAATTTCTTCTAATAGTTAAACTGCATGTTGTTTTTCAAAGACACTGATAGTGTTTTCTGAACAAAGGCAGGTTTGTCTACATTAACACTGGTATCTGAACTCTGAAGAAGAAAAATCCTGACTCATTTTTAAATCTTCTGCAATATTTCCCAGCCCTACATTTTTTCAAATATTTAAAAAAAATAAGATTCTGCTCAAGGTATGAAAGATCTACTCCACAGCCATGAAGCAAGCATAATCAGAGTCTAACATAAGTGAGGTTTCAATCTGTTTCCCAGTCCATGTTTAATTAAGTGGAAACTTCTGGTGTTGAATAATGAAGACACTGCAGGGCTGCAAAAACCTGCAGCTCCTTTCTCTGTGGAGGAAGGAGGAGTCACATCCACACTCCATCTTCAAATGATTTTGGTTCTGCATAATTAAGGGTGAGGCTGACATGACCACGAGTCTGCTCACTGTCTCTACTTGCCAGCGGCCTTCAGTCCTGCCTCAGCTCCACTTCTGCTGCTGGGCAGATCTTCAGCTGTCCTGAGACCAAGTTGAAACATGGCCGACTTTGTCCGGCTCTTCCTTCAGTCCAAGGTCCCACGAGAGCTGCTGCGGATAACATCATCAGTGCACTGTCGGTTTCCTCTGTCGCCTGAAGGTTTGGGGGCCTCTAGAGGCCACTTTCAGGGTCTCAGATTTGTTAAGGAGCTGCTGCCAGATGTCCCTGAACCCTCCTCTTCATTAACCCTGCTCTCTTCTCCCCTCTGAGTCTGTTTGTCGTCTAGTGAGTTCATGTTTAGTAAAAAAAAAAGACCATGTCGAGTAGTTGCTGCTGTGAGCTTCCTGCAGCTCAGCCTGTGATTGATTGTATGATACCGCGGCCATGGAAAAGGAAAAGGAGGGATTTGGGGCAGAAGATGCTTTTCCATCTTGAGCTGAATGAGAGGGAGCACTGGCCACTGCATTCCTGCAGCCTGCTGCCTCTCCATGAAAGGACTCTTTGAGAGCCGAGGGGCCCGACGCCGCTCCATCCAGAGGGGTTTATACTGACTGAGGGCCTCCTGGCACACCTCAACACTTTCCCCTTCTGTTCACGCGGCTGAGTGTGTGAGAGGGAATGTCCTCGAACTTTCTGCAACTCCCCATCCTCCACTCGGTCTTATTCTCTCCTCCAGCTCTGGATTATGCAGAGTTTTTAAGTAGATTGATAAATGTTTAAATGTCATATGAGATAAGGATATAGAGATACTATGAAAGAAAATTTTAAAAAATACCTCAATTAACAAGATTTCTTACTCTAAGAACCCAAACCCATAGAAACTCGCATGACAAAGCTCTGAGCGCATTTCTGATCCTCAGTTTAAAGGAATATGCATTTTTTTTGTTTTCTTCTGTTGCCTCTCTCCTGAGGAGCCGTATGTGTCCCCTCAGCTTCTGCAATGTCAGTCAAAATGAGCAAAGACAGGCATGTTTATTTCTAAAGCAACTTCATTGGCAAGGCAATTCAAAGTGCTTCAAACAATATACACCAGAGTACAATGACAATAAGGTATGAAAATAAAGAAAGCATGGCAAAATCTGCCATGACAAAATTTTCAATAAAATGAAACTGAAATTGAGGTTGATGGTTCAACAGAACTCCATTTATGCATTATGAAATGCATTTGTGAAAGTAATAATATGAAATAAATAACCAGTAAATGCTCGGTTGCTCACATTAAACATCTGAAACAGGCTCTAATGTGTTGAGCTCATTTAATTAAGTAAAGGGACTTGCATTTATTTACGCATGCTCAATATCATTTGGTACTTGCTGTCATGATTTTCCAGTTCTTTTTCATCTTTCTGTCCTTATGAAGAAGAGAAACAGGGACAGCGGCTTACAGACTGATATCTTTCTCCGCACTGAAGCAAGGGTCTCTATAACTCATGACATTTTCGTGACCCCACTCATCCTTCAGTTGTGTACTTTAGCCCTCTGACAGCAACCTTATGTGATGTTTAAACATTATATTGACAAATGCAAGACTAGTTTGTAGATGAAAAACGTTTAAAGTCTGACATGAAGAAAGTTGCAGCCTCATGAATACCAAATTGATGAACAAAAATTTAAAAAACACTCCTCTGCAGCAGCTGATTCATGATCTGAACCATCAAACATACGACTGCTGCAGTCTCCCTCACCTCACATCCAACAGACTCACTGTTTCATACGCGTCTTTACTCAGAAATATGATGAATGAAACATGCTTTTCGGCCCCAGCCCTGCTCCCTCTCCTGATGTCTGACCTCTCCAGTTTTCAGCTGGGTTTGGTCAAACAGATCTGAGAGCTACACAAACACTCAGCGGCTGAAATCATGTTTCTGAGTCTAACCTCCATGAGAGGAAGTAAATAACCACAGCGGAGAGCACGAGGAGGAAAACACGGCTGAAGTCAACCGCTGCTTCAGTCAATCCAGAGCAATAAAAACACAACAGCCATGGTGTCTGTACACCAACTGATCTGCTCAATAAAAGGGACAAGCGGTATTTATTCTTTAGTTTCTCTCATCTTCTCTCATGGTTGAATAAAAGCATCACTGGTGAAGTGTTTGAACTTCTGTTTTGGGTATCTTACAAACTCTGACTCCAAAAGGCCTGATGAACTTTCTTTGAATATTCTTCTGAGATTTATTAAGGGAACACTTCCCACATTTTTTACTTACAATGTCGGATACATATGAAGCATACACATTCATATTTAGGCCCACTTATTATGAACAAGTGACCAATCAAATGCGTTTGTTTGACTTTAAGACAAACAAATCCAACAACATAACTGTATACAAAGGCTGATTTTGTCGTCAATGGATGTAAACCACTGAATTCAGGCTGACTATAATATTTGTCTTGTGGACCTTGAGTGTCCCCTAAATTGACTTATTTTTGAACTGATAATTGCTTTTGCAGTTTCCTTTTAAGGCTGCGGATCAACTGTCAGCATATTAGCTGACAGTTGATCTGAGCATCACGGCTTATCATCTCAGTATAGCAGTATATCTATTAGAGCTGCAACTATCGAGTATTTTTGGAATCGAGTACTCTGTCGATTATTTCTTCGAGTACTTGAGTACTCTAACAAAATATACTTTCTTGTTTTTAAACAAATAAATCAATTGTATACAATGCAACATGTTAGGGCTTTCAAAATGAGCAACCAAATGCCGTTTATTCCTCAGAAAAGGGTTTTTATTTTAACAACTTTCAAAGTTTAAACCAGTAGCTTTCAGTTGAGCTGAGCTGTTTTTGATTGAGTTTCTGCTGATATATTGTGCCTGACATCAGAGCTCTGCCGGAGGGGGCTTATATGAGGCGACACGAGCTGGGGGCGGGATCTTGGAACACGGAGGGGAGAGGTGAGGGAAGGAGGGGCAGGCTGCGGTTTCAAATCGTAGACACCAGCTTTAAGGGAACACTTCCCACATTTTTTACTTACAATGTCGGATACATATGAAGCGTACACATTCATATTTAGGCCCACTTATTATGAACAAGTGACCAATCAAATGCGTTTGTTTGACTTTAAGACAAACAAATCCAACAACATAACTGTATACAAAGGCTGATTTTGTCGTCAATGGATGTAAACCACTGAATTCAGGCTGACTATAATATTTGTCTTGTGGACCTTGAGTGTCCCCTAAATTGACTTATTTTTGAACTGATAATTGCTTTTGCAGTTTCCTTTTAAGGCTGCGGATCAACTGTCAGCATATTAGCTGACAGTTGATCTGAGCATCACGGCCTATCATGTCAGTATAGCAGTATATCTATCTATCTATCTATCTAGATAGCTAGATAGCTCTCTATCTATCTATCTATCTATCTAGCTCTCTCAGTCAGGAAGTTGATTTCTGCTGCCTGTTAGTCCGTCAGGGCAGGTGTGACATCATGGCAATGATTGACATATTAAGGACTTCCTGCTGACTTAAACAAACTGTTTGCCTGAATAAGTTGCAAAAATAAAAAATGAAATTCTTGCACATTAAACAGAGAGCAGAAGTTTATTTTTTCCTCTTTTGGTGTCTAAAATGCAATCAGATCCAGATTCAACTTTGCACCAAAATTTAACTGAAGTTTCGATTCATTTTTAAATTTCGTATTTCTAATTGAAGCAGCAGAGTGACATTGGACCTCCAGTCCTAATTAGCTCACTCTTAGTTTGAGGAGGCTACTGGAGCAAAGTTTAAAGGAAGTCCTTTAGCATGTTAAGGAGATATCATGCTCACAAGCGAAGGACAAAATAAGCACAGGCTCCCTTATCTTTCACCCATGACCCTTATATAGGGATGGAAATTGACAAGATTTCATTGATCCCATTCCACTGATTGACAATTCTGCTTGTTGGGGTGCTGGTTTGTTGGAGTGGTAGGCAACCAGCCATGACCCATACATGCTAAAATAAAATATTGATTTTGATTCCAATATTGTTTAATCTGATTGTTTAATGATACTCTTATTTACTTAATTACTTTAAGTTTTCAGCCGAAGCAACATCAAACACATGGCACTCCTGATGTTCAGTCCTGTGTTGTAAATGCTTCTGCATGTCTGTGCTTTGCAGGGTATGCAGAGCAAACTGGAAGGAATTGATTATTGATTCTGAAGAAGAGAGGTTTTCAACTCCTATTGAAACTGCTAAAATCTTATTGCATCAGCCTGGTACTAGTTCATCTGTGCAAAGACTGAAAAAAATTCCTCCATACTGCCGGTAATATTGCCCTCTAAAGAGGCTGCTAATGTATAAACAGGCAGACATACGGCCTGAAACAATACGCTCATGCTCTGGCTTTAAGCAGCACAAATTCATGAAAATGAAGACGTTATAAAAACTAAAAAGGGTTTTTAAAGGCAGAGTTTATGAGGAATTTCCAGAATAAAGATTTTGGAGAGAGAAGAAAGACTGTTGGTGTTAATGGAGAGCAGTAACTCTGGAAAAAAGTCTTTTTGACATGAAACTCCAATAAAAGTTCTCATAATTCAGAATATTTGCTTTGATGTTGAGAAAATTTTTTTTTTGTATTGTTCTTTTACTTCAGAGACGGCTTCATCCGCCATAAAAAACTTCATTTATCTGACAAACACGTCTGTTTCCCCGCTCTGAACTCCCTGTTGAGTAACTCATCGTGGTGTCCCAGACTCAGCTCTCGGAGTAAGTGCGGGGACACCCTATCTGTCTAATCTAAATAAGTCAAGTCCTGGTCAACCTCCCCGTGTTAGTGATCCCGCTCAGACCACACTGAGCGCGCTCTGTCTGCGGGGCTGTCGGGGGATTCAGAGCCTCCTCGTTTACAGTGATAAGTGCTGCAGCAGGAAAAAGAAACATGATGCTGCTTTTAAAATACACTCTTTATCATCAGGATCAGGGGGACTGTTTTCAAAATAATAATCTTTTTGTTTATATGCGCATATGTATTTTAAAATGATGATGTTTTTCCCTCAGAAATCATGATTCCTACTGTCTGTCCTGTTGTGATTTTTACAGGATACTTTAATTAGAGGTCTGCATGACAAACTGACGACCGCACCAGGTGGTTTTCACATTCGACTCAAGTTATTCTCCCTACTTTTAGACTTTTATTGTGAAAAACCAGATGTCAAGTTTCTGTTATATTAATGAAGAAAATTGTTTAACCCTGTGCAGCATCATCCACAAGAAACCCACACTCACTGCCCACTTCTTTTGATACACCCATTTAACTGCTCGACAGTGCAAAATAGCTAATCTGCAAATCACATGGCAGCAACTCAATGCATTTAGTCAACCTGCTGATGTTCAAACAGAGCTTCAAGATGGAGAAAAAACATGATTTAAAAAAACTGAGCATAGCACATAGCTGCTGGGATATTCACACATGATCATCTCTTAGGTTTACAGAGAATGATCTGAAGAGGAGAAAATATCCAGTGAGCAGCAGTTCTCTAGGTGAAAATGTCTTGTTGATGTAAACAGGATATGCAGAAGGCCTTTCTGAACACAACTCATCAAGCCATGAAGCAGATGACAGGTGCCACTCCTGTCAGCTAAGAATGGGGAACTGAGGATTTAACTCTCTAAACTGGACAACAGAAGATTGTAAAAGTGTCTCCTGATCTGAAGACATTTTTTCAGTCAATATTTGGAGTTAATATCATGGAAGCATGAATCCACCCTGACTTGAGTCAACACTTCAGGCTGTAGCTGGTGATGTGATGGTGTCTCAAAGGTCAACATGATAGTGAGTTTCCTGTGCTTCAGTGACCTCCACAGTCACCAGATATCAATCCAATAAAGCACCTGTGGGATGTGGTGGAGCAGGAGATTTGTATCCTGGATGTGCAGCCATCAAATCTGAAGCAGCTGTGTGATGCTTTCATCCTAATAATTCAGATTTAAACTGAAGTCTTATAATATCTAGTTTCTTTGTATCTCCACTTTCAGAAAAGGCTCACATCATGTTAAAGTCATATTTAAATAAACATATCTAACTTAAGCTCATAATAATCAGTCTGTGATTGTTAATCTGATAAAGAGGCCTGCTCCCTGCAGACATCGATAAACCAAGAGGGATTTGCCTTGTCTAATATTCCAGTTTACCAGAGTGCTCATTAATGGACCTTTTTCTGCATTAAGAGCCCTGTTGGCAGTTTGCCTACTAACTGTAGAGTCCAAACAGTAATAAGAGAGCTCAATAAAATCTGATGAAATTAAATTAGTTTGACATTTACTGCCTTGTTTTACGAGCAGCAGTCACTAACCTATTCTCTCTATCTTATCCGGTTCTGTTTTTGCAAATTATCTCATAACATTTCCTGGCACAAATAAAGATGTTTTTGGAACCACTTCCAAATAAAATATGGTTCAGAGTAATTCATTATAACAACATATTTGCTACTGCCTAAATGTTCACTGGTATGAGAGAACAACAAGGCTGTGAGGCTGTTTAAGTTTTTAATATAGAGGGAGAGATTTTCAAATAAGAGACAGATAAGAGCAGAATTTTGTCTTTAAATTTGTGTTTATTTTAGTTAAACTGAAAAAAGGAATGTGTAATGTTCAGCTAAAATATTCAGTACCTTTAACACTAGTATCATTACGGATGATAACATTATTTATGTCAAATGTTTCATCTGATTAGGCACAAAAATGGTTCTGAAACTTCCTCATCCTATGCTTCATTTTTTTTTTTGCATAAGGGATGCGGCAACTTTTTCTTTCTTTTCGTGTCTTGTCCATGCTTTTTTCAGGCTTTGTTTTGTTGACCTACTAACAAGCATGTCGGCAGTGGTTTGTGCATGTGTCCTGCAGTTTAGTTTGGTTTTTCTCTCAAAAATTATATAAAGTGCTAATCTAAGTCTAAAAGTAGATAACAAAAAACAACCTGGTAAAAAAAGTTTAAAAAAAAATTCACAAGTACACTCCTTTGAACATATTAGTCAAAACTGGAGCTTTATGGCAAGTCACATCAGTTCTATGTTCACAGACACAAAAACAAAACATACAAAGAAAAGAACACTGTACTTATTTTTAAACATGGTGGAGGTTCAGTTATGTTTTGGGGCTGCTTTGCTGCATCTAGCACAGGGTGTCTTGAATCTGTGAAAGGTGCAACAAAATCTCACGACTATCAAGCCATTCTGGAGCAAAATGTGCTGCCCAGTTTTAGAAAGCTTGGTCTCAATCAAAGGCCATGGGTCCTCCAACAGGATAATGACCCAAAACATGCAGCTAAAAACCCCCCAAGAATGACTCAGAACAAAACATTGGAATATTGTGAAGTGGTCTTCTATGAGCCCTGATCTAAATCCTTCTCCTATTGGAGAAGACACTCTTTCAACCTGAGACAGCTGGAGCATTTTGTTCAGGAGCAGTGGGCCAAAATACCTGTGGACAGGTGCAGAAGTCTAGCTGAGAGTTACAGAAGTCGCCTGATTGCAGTGTTGCCTCAAAAGGTTGTGGAAGGGTACCATTATTTTTGTCCAGACCAGTTTCATTTTTTGTTTTTTAAAATAATTCAAGTAATTTCAGAGACCATCGTGGATTTTTCTTTCTTTTATGGAAGGGCAACAACATTTTTGTCCACATGTATAGCCCAGAGCTTCCCAAACTGTGGGGCCCTGTGACGGGCATCAGAGGAGCTGAAGGAGGGCCGCTGGTGTTTTTTTATCACAATAAAAACCATAAACCTGGTTGAAGCTCGTTCTAAATCAACATACCAAACTGGATTTGATCTTCAGAGCCAGAATGGACAAAAACAAAAACAGGATTTAATTTTCATGGGAGCGTGTAAATAATATTCTGCTGCTGCTGTGGTACCAAATAGGTATTAATATAATTTTATTGTTTCCCAGGATAATATTAGAGTTTTTAGTTTTGATATTGAGGCAACTATTTGGTGTCTGTAGGTCCTCAGTCTCCCGAGCTCAGGCACCAGAATCTGTCCAATTGCCTCTCAGATCAGCATTGGACAAACTTCAACCATCCAGCTTTAAATATGGAGGTGTGTTTATTGATCCATATTGTCCAGCCCTACCTAAAACCATTTCCATAGACATTATGAGGGGGTATCTATGTTTGAAGAATAAACAAACTGAAGTTTAAGATGTTGCTGCCAAGACTTCAAATGTGAAATGACTTGATGTTCTCGACCCTGATGTTTCATCTCTCTGAAGTAGAGCGGATGGATCCTGATACCTGAGCTCCATGTGGGCAGAACAAACCCTCATCTTCTCTGATTATGAACAAACACAACACGCTGTGGATAAGCAGAGACCAGAAACAAACATCACGACCAAACTGTGACCCTGTTCGCGTTTGATTCCCTATCAGGGATGGTGAAAGTCCCCTCCACTGAGGTTCAATGTGAGCATTAAGGATAATGATCTGATATCCAAAAGTCAAAAAGAAAGCTAAGGAGTGTCAGCTGAATGTCTCTGCCTGGTCTCCCTCTCACGTCCCCCTCAAGGTGAGCCTCAGGCTGCAGTCGGGTGAGTTATTGTCAGAAATGAAACTATAAAATCTCCCAGAACAAAATGTCCGTCATGATGACTCAGTAGCCATGGTTACATCTTGTTCCCGTCAGCGTATGTCCGTCATGGCAACAGGACAAGGGAACGAGCATGTGCACAACAACCAGAATTAATTTAAATCTCTATGAACGTTTACATGATTGAGGAATTATTCCTTTTGGATTAAATCAGAATAAACCAGCCACCTACTTCAGAATTCAGTTAAATTCTGAATGGTCATTTTCATTCAGAATAAGGTGGTCATTTTAAATCTTTTTATAGAAAAGTTTTATTCTGATTTAAAGGGGAATTAAAGCTCTCGTGTAAACGTAGTCACTGTCAGCAGCTCAGAGCAGGAGGGAAAGTCTGAAGGTTTCAGGAATGTTTCTGGTATTTAAAGTCTTCACTCCATCAGTCCCAACGGTCGACCTCTGAGGACGGTTCAAAGAAACAACACAGACGAGTCCTGGAGTTACGACCCCAATAAAAGCAGAGGGTCAGCTGACGGAAAAACCTCTGAAGGAGGAACATCTGAGCCCTCCTGAAGCTACGGGATGAACTCTCACTGCAGACAACAGCAGTAAAAACATTGGTGGGACAGGCCTGGGACGGGAAACTCTGGTTGACAAGAAATCTCATCATGTAATATGTGTGATATTCTTGGTTTAAATGATTCACAATAATTCATAAATTAGCTGTCATCAGAAATTATCCCAACCTAAAAAATTAAATCTCAACGGCAAGTGGACAGGTTAATCATTCAGAGCAGATCAGGATGATTGGCTGACCATCCAGGAAGTCTGGCCAATGATAATATTCACAACTAGAAAGCCCTCAGAGAGAGCAAACCTCTGCCAAGGTAGCTCACATACTGCTGTATAATCTATAAGCAATAGTCCCATAATGAAGTTACCATCATTATATGATCCACCGCACTGACCCTGAAATCCCACACCTAGCAGCTCAGAATCATGGCAATATCATCATTAGTTAGACAGTAACCGAGTAAAAAAATTATCTGGACCACCACCAAAATCTAATTATTCTTAAGTTGGGCTCCTGTAGAGCTCTTCCTAAAGCATTAATGGGAAGCTCATACAAAGACTCGCAGTCATTACAACTCTATTTGCTTGGAAATACAGCAGATCAAGTCACGTTTTCTCCATGTTTAGACATCTTGATACTTTAAATTGACTGAAGGGAACAAGGCACATGTGGTCCCTGGGATGCCAAATCTCTACCCCAACCTCATGATCTCTCCTCAAACAACTTTTTGGACTCCACTGATGACAGGCATTAATTCCACAAATGCCGCACAGAAGTAAAAAATTCTGTGTTTAAAAAGTAACAAAAGAACCAAATGCTGTAAACTTGTCTGTATATTGCAGTTTACTGGTTATAAGTGACAGAAACAGGCCAACAAATCCTTTTCACACTAATATCTCACATAGTTTTCTATTGTACGGTCAGGTAGTTGAAGCTCATTGGCAGCAGGATGTAGATGAAAAGACGCCTTATTGATATGAAAAGCAGAAAGCATCACATTAAAAACGTAAATGGGCATCACCTGGTCATATGCATGACAAAGTGACATTTGTCTTTGTTTTTACCTCATTCACTGATCAGATGTTTTTGCTGTACTTAAGTCTAAAAATATCAGTCATTTGTCATTTGTTCAGTCCTTTTACTTTCCCGATTGTGGATGCACTTGAGCAGTATTTGGTCCAGACTCTGAGTCCTGGTGTCGTCCTGGAATCCTCAGTCTGCTGATGTGTCGAAGCAGACGTGAGTTAATCTCCCTTGGGCTCACTAACAATAAAACTGTTAAAGCTTGTCTTGTTTATTTGGCTTGGTGAGACTCAGCATAATTAGATTGGATGTTTCAGTTCTATGACATCAGTGTGTGAACAATGCAGCAGTTAAAACGGGGAACAATGATGACCTTCTGTGACCTCTGCTGAATGCTCAACAATCCAGTTGAGTCTTTATGGATGTTACTTACAGTATTCAAGAAGGTCTAGGCCCTTATATTGGGTACTTGTCAAAAACATATTAAACATGATAGTATTTTCTCATGCAAAAATGAAAACTGATTGCACAGTCAGTGCCTGCTATCTGTGTGTCCAGGGAGCTCACGTCAGTTTTGTCTTCAGAGTAAATGCTGCCAGCAGCGACAGTGGACTCCTGCAACTTAACCTGTGATAATGATGGACTGTTCCATGTACCAACGAGATAAATTCACATCTGTGAAGGCAACATCCCATAGATGATGGCAATTTTGTGGTTAAAAGAATAACAACCACATTTGGAGCTACTAGGGCTGGGTCATGTCAGTAAGGATTGACCGATACATCGGCCGGCCGATATTTGCGTTTTTTACTTCAATCGGCATCAGCCGATTCGCGCGTGGGTTCGCCGATATATTATTCTGCGGCCTGATTTACAGACAGGCATCCACGGGCAGCTCCGTGTTGCCGGAAGATCAAGTAGCGCATGTAGGCACGTTACCCGCCCCCCACTGCAAGAGTGCTAACCATGGTGCTAACAGCAGCAGATGCTACTGAAACGTAAGTTTTAAACTTTAAATTAGCCTCGGTTAAACTTAGTTGAAATATTGTCTCCCACTTTGAAATAGGAAACATGAAAGCTAAGTGCATTTAATGCACATGCTTGCAAGTATAGTTAAGGTTGTGGGTCAGAAAAATGTGAATGCTGCTGAATGCTTCGTCTTTAAAACTACTTAGCATAATATATGAACTGTTGACGTAGTTGTAGACTGATACACAGCTGTTGCGAACACCAGTTTAAGGATTAATTATCAATGGCAGCGCTGTCAATTCTGTTCCATGGTGTTTGGAGGAGTTCAACTCGGCGAACACCGGGATGAGGTTAAATCCTTGCCGTGTGTTTGTGTTTGTGTGCGCTCTCTCCGTCAAAGCGGAGTGGAGCAGCTATGTCTGCTATCAGGGAGGTCTTTAGCGTGCACTAGAGGGACTTTAACGATGAGAGAAATGTTTTATATGCAGTACTAATTTGTGTCAGTGTTATTCCTTTTAAAGTTGATACTGCCGTTTAAAACTTAAACAACTTGTGGCTTAATGTGCGTATGACATCAGTTGTTTTCCTGCTGATTTATGTTCTGGTGTTGCCAAACCTGACAGCAGCATAGTAGCCAAAGACATGATCATTTTATTTTGTGCAGAAAAATTAAACCATGGCAGTCTTAAGTTATAAATGAAACACTTTCTGTTAATGGATGCTTTTCAGGTTTATTGTATATTTCCAAAAAGATTTCTACTGGTTGATAGGTGGTGAATATTGGCGAATGGTGAACATTTGTTATCATTGTGTCATTTTTTAAATGTAAATAGCGGGAGCAAAAGCAGTATCGGCCACATATATCAGCCCAAGAAAATCGGCAGTCCATAATCGGTCATCGGCTAAGGGTGATGGGAAAAAATCGGTATCGGCATTGGCCCTAAAAAATGCATATCGGTCGATCCTTACATGTCAGCAACCTCACCATAAGATACTATACGTGTAACAACATACACATATGATGTACAATAATATGCCTTTTACAGATTACAGACATTTTTCTCATGAAAACAAAAACAGTGAGGGTTTGAAGGATCAACCATTTAAAAAACTAAAATTCAGGTCTCCAAGGATCTGGTCAGTTGTTAGAAATTAGAACATGTCCTGCATCATGGTAAATGGTAATCAGAATAGAGCTTTTATAGTTATCTAGTCTTTGACCGCTCAAAGCAGCTTTAAACCACAAGTCACATCTACACATGAGCACCCATTCAATTACTGATGGTCTTTGTCAGTTGTAAATCAGTATCAGCATTTATGCCATTTCATAGCCACTGACACAGCAGTGGGAGCAACTTGGGATTAAGAGTCTTGCCCAAGGACACATTGTAATGTGGTTGCTGAAGCTGGACTCCATCCTGCATCCTCCATCCAACCTTCTGATTGTCACTGATACCCCTGTCCTCTTAAAGTTTCTCTTCTTCTGCCTCCTTCTGAGCTGCTCCATGGGGGATATTACTAAAGTTGGAGCTTAAAGCTGCTGTCACAGCATTTGGAGCCCCACTGATTTCGCAAATTTGTTGTTGTTTACTTCCTTTACCTGAAACCAGCTGCTGTAATACCACAATTTCCTATCTATCTATCCATCTATCAATCTATCTGGCTATTAAAGAATCTGTTGAATCCTGCAGTTGTACAAGGTTATGCTCAATCAGAATTGCACAAGACAGTAACTTCAAAAGCAACTTGATACTGAAGACAGTTCACTGACACCCTACACCAGTGTTTCCCAAATGAAGTTTTGGTTTCCCATTTGGGATTGTACCTTGTAGCTGGCTCAAATATAGCCTCCAAGGAGACTCCTAGCAAACTGGGCCAAAACCCAAAGTGGGGACACTGCTGACCTCGGAATGGTCAGAGTAATACCACAGGGATTAGCATAGATGCTAACAGCTTTAGCAGCAGTTTTATCAGAATGTGACCACATTTAAGGACAAATAAAACTACAAACTTCTCTACTATAAGGATATTTCTGCTCAACTTCTGACATGTTTTGAGGAGAGTTGTTATAGAGTGGCTCTGTAACACAGTAGCACTAACCTCACAACATGATCTGATTGGTCAGTTATGAATGTGGTTGATAGAACAATCATCCAATCACCTTCTGGATATGCTTCTGAAAGGTTCTGCTCTACCCAAACACTTTCTATGGGCTCTTTCCCAGATGGACAAGTAAGATTTATTGAACGGTTCATCTGGTGTGTAAGGTAAGGATGTAGAGTCTACAGTTGTCAGGCTCCTTTTCTTTGGCGTCATTCACCAACCACAGAGCAGGACGCAGACACTCCCTCTACTTTCAACAGCAGCCCAAACTTTCTTTTTGATGAAACTTTTAGTCAGTATAACATGAGCAGAAGTAAACAAGAACTGCAAATTGCAGCTAATGTGCATGCCTCTGCATGTGTTTATTTATCATACTTCATGTTGAAATTCAGCTCTTAAACGTTGGTGTAGAATGACACTGCATGTTTCTCACATCCTGCAGACCTAATGTGCGTCTTTCTCTCCAAACACACTCTTTGAACTTGCTTTATGAAGGCATTTTTGAGACATAAACTCTCGCTTTGTTCCAGAACTTTGTTGGTGTTGAAGTTCCTCTCCGATCCAAAACCACGTCCAGATGTTTCTGCATCAACATCTCCACATAAACACACGTGTAAAACAAGTTTACAGTCTGTGGGACATAATGACGTTCTGCTGCACTCGCTGTCAGATGGTATCACTCGCCCGAGGAGGAATTTCCACTTAACAGACCCTGATGGTATCTCCCCCGCCCCCCGAGCCCTCACCACACCAGGGTAATCCATTCCTGAGACTGAGTTAAAACAACAATAGCCATCTCATAAAAATGCAGACACTTCCCTTCAAATATTTAGCCATTTGGGGGCTCAAAGAGGAGACCATAAAGGCGACAGTGGGGGCATTGAGGAGGGGTCATTTACATTTTATTGGCTCTCTGATAAGCTAGCGCATACCAAGCTCGACCTGTGGAGAACCATAGAGAGAGGGAGCTGTGGATGTAGAACAGAGCGGAGATGCTTCTTTTTTTCCAGCAGGAATGTTCAGCAGGAAGATGAAAAGAGCAGAAAGTAACATAGGTTTTTAGCTTGTTCTCTCCACGGCCCCCTCGACTCTGAACTATGATTAACGAAGCATCTGCAGAGGAGGAGGAGGGGGAGTGACGGCCGTTAGTCTGACAGGACTGTTGTTAACATATTTCCACAGAGCCGTGGACGACAGCAAAGACGACCGCCGCTCGCTCACTCCAAGCTCTCAGAGTGTTCGACTGGTCTCGCTTCACTTCGACTCCATCAACACAAATGCTCTCTGTGCTCTTCTTCAACATCTTCTTCTCCTCTTTCAGGTTTACTGAAGTGAACAGTCCATTAAACGCTCTGAATCAGACACCCTTTGGTCTTCATTTACTGCTGCTTTTAGGATCTGCAGCATGTTGAACTCCTGCAGGACACATGAAACAGAGTGCATGGAAACAGGACAGTTGGTTGAGGCTTTAGCTGCTGATTTTTTTATTTTTAGCTCCATGACTCAACAATAAACGCAGCTACTAATTTAGTTTAACGACAACAAGACTGGAAAGTTAAATTTAGGTCAGACATGAAGCTAAATCCACTGGTCTGGTCCGATGCTTATATAACACTGATTATTTTAAGGGTTTATGGAGCAGAGAGCACTTCAAAGGGGACATTTTATGGCTATGATAATCTTTAAATTATAATCTTTATGATTTATTGCATATATTTGGTAATGATATATGCAAAGAAAGCTACAAAAATGTCACCTGAAGAACCATTCAATAAATCTCCAGAGGCATATCTGGCAGGTGATTGGACAACCCTTCTGTTAATCAACATTTATCACAGGCCAATCAGATAATGCTGTAGGCGGGAACTGCTGCACTCAGTAAAAAAACACTCATCAAAACATATCAGAGGTGGAGCTAAAATATCCTTCCAGTAGAGAAAGTTGGAGTGTTGTTATTTGTTATTTTATTTAGTAAAGAAATGTGGTCACATTCTGATAAAACTGCTTCTGAAGCGGTTAGCATCTATGCTCTATCTCTATAAGTGCAGTCACTTCCTGCTGTGGTCTCGTTAAAATTCGTAGATTGGAGCTTAACAAGACAGATCTGCCTGATTAAGGACTTATGAACCGGGTGGATCCAGCTGCTGTGCAAGGTGAACAAAAATGTACACGTCTGTGTTAAAGGGACTGTAAGGAGTTTCTAAGTAATTACAAAAAAATCTCAATTTTATATATATGCCTGATCGAAATACGCACTTATTGATGAGTTTTATAGCATCAAAATGTGTTATCTATAAATGCTATTCCTTAGCTTCTTGGTTGGGTCGGGCAGGACAGGGCTGGACTGGACTGGCCTGGATACTCAACCTCGGGAACAAGACAATTAAACCTAGAGCAAATTTATATTATTTGGACTTGTCTTAGAGCACCGGGCTGTAAGTAGCGATATATAGCCGGCTACAAAACTACGATGCTAAGTTTGTCAAAACTTGATTGTTGTCACACATCAAAAACTATCACTATGTAACTAGAAAGAGATACATTACCTCATCGCTTTGCATCCTGTAAGTTGTTGAATAAAGAAGTTGTAAAGCAATGCAGAGTTCTGAGGAAGGTCCAGGCGACATCACAACAAACACACGCTTCGGCTTCGGTAACATGTTGTGGTGCATTTCAGTTGTAGTCAGAAGTAGGAATTTCCAAGTTCTGAGTAGGAAACTGCAGCTGGAACATTCCCCAAAGTCAGAATTTCCTACTGGGAACTCGGTGAAACCTCGTCACCCCCGAGCTGACAATCGAAGATGGATGCCCCCAGTGTGAATAGTTATTTAGCTCCTGTAATAATCAATTTATTTGCACTTCTGACTGGGATGTGTCGCTCTAGCTCAGCTGTATACATAGTATTGTTAGACTTCTATTTACAAAAATGCGGCCAAAGTGATAATCACATTCTTCATGTGATATTTGTGAACAACAACGCAGGGGGTGCTAACAACAGCTAACAATAGCCTGGTAGATCGGCATGTTTTTTTCAGACTTAAACTGGAACGCCAATAAGTCGGAGATGATGTCACTCCCATTTCCGAGGTTACTGGAACGCAGCATTATGACTGTCGCTGCGCGTGCTCATGGGTAGCAGAGTCTTTGTGTCGCCGGTAATAGATTCTCCTCACAGTCCCTTTAATGAAGACATAGACATGTTTTCACCTCAACTGATTATCCTTTATTTAAAGGTATTTTTGGCACATTTTGTGCCTTTATTAATAGGAGAGAATGACAGTGGATAGGCTTGTTGATAGGAAGGATGTACATGGGACATGCCTGGTTGCTCACCACTCCGCCAAACCAGCACCCCTCAAATAATTATCTTAACTGATAAGCAGGATTAACAATCATAGGCCACATTATTAGGTGCACTTTGCTTGTCCCAGGTTGGACCCACTTAAAAACACTCATATGTAGCATACTCTTAAACTGTGGTATTACTTTTTGATTTGAGTTCTCGGAGGTGGAGAAAATACCTTTTGAATTTTGGTACGGTACTTTCCTGTTAGCGTCTCTTTCTTCATCACAGACTCTTACAGACTGTGGCTTACTGAGGGAGAGGAGAGAACTTTCTACTGTATCTAATGTACTTAGTGGCCATATGGAGCTCATACAGCCTCACTTCAAAAAAAGTGAACTATCCCTTTAAGGCTCAGATCAAGAGTGAAGGTTATCGTGCAGCTTCAACTCAAGAGTAGAGTCACATTTACAGCATCCAGTAAACATATCATAGTTTGATGAAATATCTGTTTAATCAGCACTAACCAGGCTAATGTTACAGATTTTATGAGCAGAGATAAATCTCATTAAGTTGTTTCTACAGGGCAGGCTGATTCAGCTCAGTTCAGTATGAATTTACGGCGTTCCCACAGTCAGATGAGGAAGAAGGTACCCTAATGACCAACTATTCGGTCCCACTTTCAGGCACACCTCGGGGGGCCGAGTTACCAAACCAAACCTAAAGGGTTGAGCTAGAAGAGCTGCAGTCTGTTGATTGGTCACAAAAACTAAAATTCTTATGCTACAGCAGCAAAAACAAAACTAAAACATCATCATCTTCAAATAAGACGTGGATTTAGAGCAATCTGTCCACTAAGCTACGCTCTACAGCAGGGATCGCCAACTACATTTATACAAATGTCAGTCTTTTTCTCCAGATCCAAGAAAAATGGTTGTAGTAATTTACCCCACACATCTTTTCTTTTGACAAGGAAGACAATGAGGTCCAAAAAAGGAAAAAAGGAAGAAAAAAATTAAAGGTTGAACTTTGGTCCAAACTGTAGGAAATTTTTAGATTAAATTTAGTATTTTGGGGAGGGACTAAAAATTCTAACATAAAGTTTTAAAAGTTAGGGGGAAAACTCAGAATTCTACAGTTAAGTGAAGAATTGTGAGAAAAAACCTTACAACTCTGAAATTAAAGAAATAACATGAGCAACAAGTTGTACTTAAATTCCTACTCTAATCTTTAAAATTCAGACTTTTTCTTACAATTCTGATTATTTTCGAGGCCATAGAAAAGATGGATGTGTAAAATATCAGCCTTCCAGCTCATAGTGATAGCCAGGCTAATGTTACAGGTTTTATGAGCAGAGACAAATCATATTTAAAGGAATCAGAGGTGGCAAAAAACACAATGTTTTCTTAAGCTATGATATTGGAGCACTTTCACAGCTTGTTGTGTTTGTTCCATGCAGCCAGAGAAGTTTGAAAAGCTGGGGCAACGAAAACAGGCCTGAACGATCTGCTAGATATGCAATGTGTAATAATATTGCTCAATAGTGTGATGGCAGTTTAATAAACGTGCTAGGACACTGAGCTCGGTGTCCAATGCCATGTTGTTAATGTTTTTTAATAGTTCTTGTGGTTGCAGTATCTTTCCTCTGAATCTAAGAAGAATCCTAGAAACATTTTTCTTGAGTAATTCAGAACAACTAAGTCTGAACAGCATCTTTGGCTTCACCTGGCTAAAGGAACATTTTACGGTCATGCTAAAACTTTTTTCTTTTTTAATGAAGTGTAATAAATTCAGATTTTTCACCATGATCTTTCTGTCATTGAGTTTTAATATAAGACAATTTTAGATACCTCTTGTATTAAGTGTTCAGGGGATAAACGAGTTGAACCATAGTTTGTATCAATCGGATTTGAAGGCTTGCTGAAATCATTTGTAACACTCAGTTCACACAGTTGAGATAAATCTCCATATTTGGTGAACTTCACACTCTTCTTTCCTCAGTTTGGCTCATTAAAGTCTCTTAAATGTTTTCATCTGAATCAATCTGCATCCCAGCAGACTCAGACATCTGTTTCTCTTTGTTTTACCGAGCGCACATTTTTCCGAGAAAAACAAAATCAACATGTTTGGAAGGAGCCACACGCGTTTGGAAATCATTCTGTTTGTATTAATCCGGTTTAGGAAGAATGTGGATCAGAAATAAGCACAAATACAAATGAGGGAGAAGAACCTCCGAGGACGGTTACACCGGAGCAGAAGTATGCAGCATTGAAGCCGAGAACATCCTGGGACATTTTAATGAGATAATTATGAACAGGCTCTAAAACAAGGGTCGATCCAAACATGGAATAATCCAGAAAAAGAGGAGCGAACGAAAATGAAGGAGGATTAAAAACATCTTGAAGCATGCCTAGTTCTCCTGACAAACACACAGATCTATAATTAAACTCTGTGATTAATACATGTCGGGATAAAAGCTTTAAATCTGAAACTAATGGACAAAAAGTCTGGTACAGCCTGACCTTTGACCTCCCAGTGTGTGAAGATGGGGAAACTATGTGGGGGGCTAGAAGGGGGCGGGGTCTCTTACACTAAACAGACATGGTTTATGTAACATGGTTGAAAAGGTGCTGCAGGAAACTTTTAAACCAAACAGACGATATAACTCTGACACAAAGAGAGAGAGAGAGACCGCCAACACCGAGGGAGGAAGATAAAGCGAGAAGACAGTCTGCTCCACTGCTCCAAAGTCTTAAGGCCCGTTTACATGATGACACTGTCACCAGAAACAAAAAGGTTTACATTTACATTTTAATAAGCATCCACCTTCTGTTGGGGGAGAGATAACAAACCAAGCACAGTTAGCAGCACACATGCTGATCAGTAGTTTGCCATAGCTGCTGCTGCTGCTGCTGCTGCTGCTGCTGCTGATCCGATGTGTGAGTGCTATCTCTATCTGAAAGAGGACTGCACATGCATTAAACATCCCCATTTCGGGGTGCTGGTTTGGCAGAGTGGTTCGGAACCAGGCGCTTCTCATATACATACTTCTGCCTGCCTGGGTTTGAATCCAGCCTGTGGCCACTTTGCAGAGTGTCTTCCCCTGCTTTCTCACCCCCTTTCACAAGCCTATCCACTGTCTCTCTCCTGTCAATAAAGGCACGAAATGCCCAAAAAATACATATAAAGAAAAAAAAAATTCCAATTTTCCCTGACAACTGTGATTCCTGCTTACACAGAGACAACAACTAAGACATTTTTTTTTTTAAATTTCACTCTGCACCCTGGTTTCAAAAGTTTGTGGATTCAGGCAATCCAAGCAACATTCTCGTGTAAACAGAAGGCTCAAACACAATGAAAACTCTGAGAGTATCTGCAAAGGAGAGTTAGTCCCTCTGCTCCAAAAAACCTGTCGCAGCTGCAGGTGTTGTCAAAAGTGATGATAGGAAAGGCTTTGACTCAAACTTCTCCCTTAAATTCTTTCTGTATCTTTAGTTTCCACATTCATACTGTCATCACCGTATTGATCAGTGTTATTACTCATTGCACATGTTTGTGGAGACCTGGTGAAGACATTAACAATGAACCAACATGACAGACAAACATCTGCTCCTGACACATTCATGAGGCAACTTACCAAAGTGTTAAAAGCTGCTGAAATCAGGTACCAGTATTAAACTACTGTATAAAACTAATCCACATCTAAACCCCTGACGCCCTCGCTGTAATCTCTCAAGTTTCTCTGAATGAACTCCTAAAGTAATTACAAACCAAAACAGGAAAAGGTGGATTAACTTTGAAGTTAAAGACCCTCCCTAAATGCTGAAGGAGATAACTCTGATAACTGAACACTTAAGCACTTAAACTGATCTCCATCTTCTAACCACAGAGGAGCACTGAGTCTCAGAAGGGAGAGGTGGAGGGTTAGCCAACTATTGAGGCCCTCAGGCTCTGATCGCGGTTATTTTTGTATTTTCTGCTTTTACCTTTTGAGAGCGGCTGCGACACGTCATGAACCTCCTCCATTTATTATACCAAAACAGACAAACTGTAAAGAGGACTTAATGGTTTAACACAAAAGTGTTCTGCGGGCTTCAAAACATCCACCAGAGAGAGGGAACTGGCAACCCAGGGGCCACTTGGCCCACCTACTCCATCATCCGATCAGTCTGCTATCATTTAGCATTTTTATTTCCACTGAGGAGGTGATGTTTATGCAAGCGTTTGTTAGTTTACCTATCCATCTGCTGCTAGCCAAGATAACTTAAGTTCTTCGAAGATTCTGGTGACATTTCCAGGGAATGTTGCTCATGGCACAAGTAAGAAGTGATTACCTTTGGGTGGTGATCTGAATCAGATCAAGGATTATGTTAATGATTCAATTACGTTGAAAGATAGTTAGTGTTAGACATTTCCACTAAAAACTCTGCATAAACTAAAGTCTTTGTGCTCTTGTTGAAAAATATTGGTATTGGTGATGAGTGCGGAAATATTATCAAAAGTCCAATATGGGGGTGCTGGTTTGGCAGAGTGTTCAGCAACCAGGCACGTCCCATGTATATAATTCTGCCAGCCTGGGTTCGAGTCTGGCCTGTGGCCAGCTTGCAGAGTGTCTTCCCCTACTCCCTCACCCCCTTCACAAGCCTATCCACTGTCATTCTCTCCTATCAATAAAGGCACAAAATGCCCAAAAAATACATTGAAAAAAATCCCAAATGCTGCATCCCTAATTAAAACCTCAAAATAAAAAAAGGACGGCGTCCCCCAGGCTGAGAAAGTGTTTTCTCTTTGACTGACCATTTGCTGACCCTTGACCCTACTTTCAGCACCACCCACATGCCTAGCTTCAAAGAATCAAGATGTTGTAGCAGCGAAGGCCAAACTACAGGCTTCAAATCAGAGCTCAAGACCAGTTGGCCATGTTATGGTTTCTTCATTCACATAAAGAGTTTGATACTTCTCATCCTAACAGTCCTGGAAGTTTTCCTTTAGTCTCACAACTTCTGAATCTTTGAATTTTGCTTTGTAATGTTCATGAATCTCTGAGCTATGCTCTATTAAGTTCTCTCTACCTCTGCTCCCTCTGCCTCCGAGTGTATTTACCCTCCTCACATAAACAAACTCTGAAGGTTTGAGAAGCACAATGAAGCATCGGAGACAAACACATGAAGCCTGTTTCTGTTTACAGCTCCTCTAATCATCTGCACATGTGAACATGTGAGCCTTCATCATGAAGTATGGATACATCAGGATCAGTCTGCACAAGTTATTAATGCATGAAGCCTCTAAATCTGCAGAACATTCATTAAACTCCTGATCCCAAAGAAACCAGGAAGTTTGTCCAGGGGGCTTTAAATAATCGTCCTAAAGTCACGGCTTTGGTCCATCCTGTCTTCATGTCGAGCCGCACCAAGCTCCGTCCATGGGAATGTCTCCTAATGACTCCCAGATCCTCCATCATAATTAAAACCAGACGTGAAACATACCAGCGAACAGCAGAACAACTTCCTGTCTGTAATTTCTCTGCATGTTGTCACCTTCACGTCAACAAACTCAAGAAAAAGTTAAAAACGGATTTGTGTTTAATGTTTACTGCTTAGTGGTTTGACGCTTTCTTCATTTCCAAGTTTAATCTCCATACAGCAGATGTTCATAGGGCTGGGAAACTTTAGGGTATATATGTGCATTTTCTCAGACAATATAAGGAAAAGTCATGTTGTTAACATCAGTATAATTTATTTGTGAAGTTACTTTAATTGTACTTATTGGTGGATTTGTTCAGAAGTTGTTTGTTTTGCTGAGAGGGTTACACTGACCATATCGGTGCTCTTGCCATGTGGCAGCCTGGGTCTGAATCTGGCCTGAGGCCCACTTACCAGGGGGTATAGCTAAAAATCTTTTTAAAATACTGGGAACTTTAAGCTTTATCTGAATGTTTGTGAGTGCACAGACAATAATAATAAATGTATTTTTCACTGTTTTCATTATAAAATGATGCTGCAGTAAAACATGGAGATGACCCGAAGCACAGACTCAGAGATAAGAGTCAGCTTCAGAGTCCTGCTGTTCCCCCAGATTGGTGCTAATGTCCAAAGTGACCCAGTGATGTCCAAAGATCCTCTGCTGATGTAACAATTTAAACTTTTCTGTAGTTCACTTTTCATTTATGTACACCAGTAAATGTTAGCTATCAACACTTGAGATTTTATTACAAAATAATCTTTGTCATGGTTTGATTTTGTAATTTATGGGCAAAGCAAGTATTTGTTTTAATGTTGGTACATAAATTCTCCTTTAGGTGAGGGTAGGGGGCATTCTGCTTGGTCAGCAGGTGGTCAGTAAGACTCCACAAACATCGCAAACATGTTAAAGAATGTAAATGTTCTTGGTGGTGCTGGTTTAGCGGAGTGGTTAGCAACCAGGCACGTCCCATATACATACTTCTTTGTTTTGGTTGACAGTGAAAAGACATCATTTGACTCAAATACTCCAATTCCTTCCTTCAGAAAAATCACACTCGAGGCATACTTGGGGTCACTTTTTCCATGACCTTTGGCATTCAAAAGAGAAAAGACATTGTTGCTGCAGTTGATCTCAAAAGCCATTTTAATTTGTAAAAGGAGTTCATATTTATCTTACTGCTTGAATTTTTAATCTAAAAAGCAGCCTGGTGCAGTAAAATGGAAAATCAATTATGCTACTCACTGGGTTGCATGGTGATATTGAATTCTATCATGAGACAAGTGAAGCTGCACAGCTCTGACAGCGAGTAGCTGCTTCATGTTCAGAAATAGATTCTCCTTTAAATGAGGTCTAGGGGTATTCCGCTCAGTCAGTCAATGGTAAAGGAGGCCCCTCAAACGTGTGTAAGTGTGTATAATGTCCTTAATCTACATTAATATTAGACCAACAGGCACAGTAAGCACCTGCTTCATGCTTGTAAATAGAACCTCCTTTAAATGAGGGTGGGTGCTCTGCTCGGTCAGTCAGCGGTATGTGAGGGTCCACAAACATCAGTTGTAGCTCAAATCAAATACGGAGTGAATACAGAAACTTTGGTCAGTGGAAAGTGTCGTCTGGCAGAGCTCTGAAGGTGGTCGTGTCATATATTAGACCTCTTTCTTGATCAATTTCTGTGTGCCACTATTGACATTACTGCTGCTCCACTCCCTTATTTCCTTTAGTGCAGACGGGGCCATGTGTGCATTAGCTTTGTGTAAAGAAAATAGTGGCATTGAGAGTAGATCAGAGTTCATGTGTTTTTAATGTGCTCATTTTTACAGCAATAATTTAGCTTGAATTTTTCATGGTATTTTTGTTGCCCTGATATTAAGTATGAATCAGTATCATTTGGCCTTTCACAGATTTGTATCAAAGTTTATCATTTTGGTGTTGTGTGGCTTGAAAATACAAAGACTTGACTTTTGGTTCATATTTCCCAGCCCTACGTGTTCAACCAAGCTTACAAAATGCATGAGTATGAAATCCAAAAATAAAGACAAATAATTACGGAATTTTCCAGACTGTTAAAGAGGCATTTTCAGTGTTTAATTCGATCTTTTTTGAGTCTGTCTCACTTCCTGTCACACCTTCAACAATAACACAGGCCTGTAGTTTAAGTGGGTCAGCAGCAGCCTGCTCGTAACAGAGCAGCTCTGAGGTTTGTTTAACATACGGGGGTTAAACAGAGGAAATAAACTCTCATTTACTGTGAGCAGACATGTTTCAGCCCACTGTTAGAATAAAACTAAACAGACTGAAAGCTATAAAAAATGATCTGCTGCTCATGTTGGAGAACAAAATCCTTGATATTATCACAGTAAATCTTGGTTTATTTCAGTTCTTCTATTTACCTGAAACAAACCAGACATGTTCAACACTTTACACTGACTTAACTTAGTATCTTAGCCAAAATATTATCTGGGTTTTCATTGTAACATGAAAGGTAATAAACTATTCAATAAGAATATGTGAGAGCATATTAATATTGAAATAACAGGTTTTTTTAGCACAGCCCGTCTAGTCAGTCAGCGGGCAGCATTTGTCTGTATCTATATGTAGAAAACACACACTGGATTAATGAGGTACATGATTAGAAATGCGAAAATAACCTTTTAAGCAATGGAGATGCATCGATGCAGAGATAGTCAATAATAGTTTAATCCTGCAGAGGCTCCTGCTTGACTGTAGCACCAGTTTTGTTTTTGATAAAGAAAAGTTAAGTGCATGGAGATGAGACCTATGACATTTGTTGATTTTGCTTTACAAAGAAAAAATAAATTTTTTTCTGCAGTTGATTTCAAAATCATGTCTAATCATTGATAGGAGTCCATATCTCTGTGACTGTTTGTATTTCTTTACTTAGAAAGTGGACTGGTGCAGAGATATGAAAAATCAAGGACACTGTGTTGAATTGTGATATCAAATCAAACTGAATCGATAATCCAATTATCAAATAGAATTGTGAGACTATTGATGATGCAGAGCTCTAACTAAACATGATGGTAGCTAAGTCATAAGCATGCATCATTGACAAGGAAAATGGGCATGTAAAATTATCCAAGCAGGCATAGCCACATCTAGAAGAAATGTGCCGAACCCCTACTGCCATAAATACCCATATATCTACAGACATGAATGAGAGGATCCAAACATTCAGGGTGCACAATTTTATCCTGTGACCCCTTCATGATTCCCATCTTGGTTACTCTTAATGGACCAAGCTGCTGATACCAGCCACCACTGGATTAAAGAGAAGAGGATGAAGAAAAGTGGAACATGAGGAGAACAAGGGCTTCATGATGGCTATGACAGCCACAAGAACCCAAAGTGGAGGCTGCAGGGGTACGGCTGATGGAGTGAGGAAAAACACATCAGCCTCATTTATTCAGAATTGTAAATAGTCATAAAATCTTGCAATAATTTTCTAAAGTCCAATATTTACATCTCAACACATTCACACCAAATCTTGTAAGTAAAGCTGTGCTGATTCACAGTGCAATATGGCTTGGCTGTGCGTAATGTGTCCCCAGTATTCACAGAAAGGCACAGCAACTCACTCGCAGTGCTCCAGTCTGCCTCTAATCTTCTTGCCTCCCTCTATCCAATATCACACCTCTTTTACCACCTCTGGACATGAAACAAAGAGGGAATCAACTTACAGTGAAGGCAAAATGTCACGGGGGAGTAAATATTACGCCTTGACACAGCGATGTGAATTTGCTGAAGTCTAAGCTCTAACAAAAAAACTGACAGAATTCAGATTTTTGCTCCTGAAGACACAAAAGATCCTGGGAAATAGTTTGTACAGTCAAAGCATCTGATAAGAGAGAGAATATTGTCAGAATCAGGTTTTGTTGTGTGAGGGTTTTAATGTGGACCTGAAGGTTTGGGGAAGGTTGGTCTAGCTGAAAGAGCCCCAGTCCACCTCCATGAGGTCTGTAATATCAACCTGTTTTAAGCTCATATTGAAACATGCACATATGAAACATGAAGAGCAACCACTTAGTATTTAAATGTCCATGTTGATTCATCTGAACCCGGCCTTGGAATATCCAGTGTGCCGTCACTGATTATCATGACTTTTCTTTTCCTTTGGTCTTTAAAATGACGCAATAAGAGCTCTTATCCCCTTAAGTTCTTCTGCAAAAGTGGCTTGTTGAACCTTTTTGTTCTTTGCCACATCACAGGTGTCATCAAATTAGTATCTTATTGTACTTTTCAACAGCTCAAGTATAGCCACATCAAAAACTCTGATGGATTATCCAAGGTCTTTAAATGCTTCACTAAAGCTTGATCTGTCTTCAGGCTGAACACGAGTCCTATCAGAGGAGTCTAGTTTTGCACCAACAGAGGAGCTCTCATGTTGTGTCTGTAATCACTCTTTTTGTAATCCTGGAGTATCAAAGCGTTCATCTGTAGATGTATGAACCCACAGATTGTAGATGTTCTTCTGTGTTGTGGTTGATGAACACAGAAGGAGCCTGCAGCCTTCCTGCAGCAGCTCCTCTGCTCTGAGAGCTGTCAGCAGCCAGTAATCAGCTCCAGATCGCAAACAAAGGAGGATTCAGAGAGGAGGTCGAGAGGATGACGAGAACACTGAGAGGATGAAGGAAAGTTGGCAGAGGAAGACCCTGATGGAGCAGCTGGAGAGGTACTGTTAGAACACTGAGGGGGTTAAACAGAAACTGTAACAAAGGAACAACAATCTTAGAGCCCGTTTAAACAACAACAACAACAGCCGAAAACCAAGAGTCTTGGCTGCATTCGCGCCTTCCATTTCCCCAAGAAGGGTGCCTGGCTTGCCTGAATCTGCAAACTTTTACAACTAGGCTCCAGAGTGAAAAGTTTTGAAAAACATTTTCGTTGTTGTCTCTGTGTAAACATGAATTGCCGTTGTCAGGATAAACAGTGACGTGCAGCTCATGCGCAGTACTCTTTCAGATAAAGGTGGCAGTAGCACCGAGGAACAACAACAACAGCTGTGGCCAACTACCAAGCAACATGTGTGCTGCTTAGTGTGCTCAGGTTGTTATCACTCCTCCAACCAAGTGTGGATTATTTGCATCAATACTCTGAACAGCACAGACACATTTGTTATATTCACCAATGACTAGGGCTGGACAATTAATCAGATTTTGATCGCGACTGCAATTTTGCCATCTGACAATCATAAAAACATTATAATCAAAGAAAAACGATTAATATGCCACACAGCGTGGAGTGCTGTGTATGCAAGTTCCTGCGCTTCATAGCGCTTCTGTGCTCCACGTGCAGCCACAGCACGTGTGTGTGACTTATGTGGATCAATAATACTGTATGTGCCACTCCCTGGTTCTTTAAAGCTGTGCTTAAATCAGTACTGAAGTTTTTAAATAAATGAATAATTGTGAATATTAATTGTGATTTCAATATCACTTAAAGTAATTTGGATTCTTATTTTTACCATAATCGTCCAGCCCTACCAAGGACACTACAAACTTACATTGCCAACTACTTGTCTGGTATGCACACTGCTGTGTTTTCAGTCGTTCTCTTGGATCCGTGTGAATGTGCATTGTTATCATACTGTTTCTGTGTGAGTGTGGAGCACTTTTGAAAATGCTAAAGTTGACAACATAAAGGGCCAAGAGTTTTTTTTTATCGAGAACCAGGGTCAGGACACGTCATAAAATACTCAGAAAACATAGAGTCAGAGGAGTTTGGGGACCAACTATGAAGTGATGGTGTAGATATCAAAGCTCCAGGGAAGCAAGTTAACCCTGAATGGGCCTTTACCATCAACAATCACACATGCACACATTTTCGAGGCCAAGATGACACAGAGGAAGACAGAGAGGCTAAAGCTGCAACAGAAGTGCAGCTGAAAATGTTAGAGCTGGTGGCAGACCAAGCCAAGAGCAGTGCCAATGACAGTCGGGCACAGAGCCATCCCTGCAATGGAGTCGAGGTGTCAGAATGGGCAGTAGATATTACAGCAGTGATATTCTGGGAAAGGATACATGAAAAAACAAGATGGTGCTAAGGTACATAAGTTCCGAAAGTGAAGGTCTGGGCTCCTGGGCAGGGGTCGACAACTACATTAGCACAAGGGCCAGATTTTGTTTGACAGACGTTACAGAGGCCAGACTTTAAAAACAATAATTATAAATATTTTGGTCTAACTTAATATTACTCCTTTTTTCCCCCCAAATTGAATGTATTTCTAATCACCCTTACTGCTGCAATGGGAAATCAAGTTTTTTTGGCCTCTTCTTTCTGAGGCTGTCCTGTTTTCCATCAGTGAAGCTGACTTTCAGTATCCTCACTCCCCTGGTGAAAGACTGACTGAAAATGTCTGTCAGTTGTCAGAAAAACATGAAGTCATATTTAATAAAACGGTTTCAGTCCTCATTATACTTGGGGTTGTGTTTATAGTTAAAGTGATGGAATAATAAAAATATTATTTTCAAATGAATGACAGATTTTGCCTCCTCACATAACTGAATCTGATGTTATTCTGGTGGCCAGATTGGAAGCTGAGATGGGCCTGAAAAGGATTCCTTTGTGGTCTTAAGTGGTGTTAAGGCACAGAGGAGGAGGTCTCAAGATGCTTTAAAAGAAGTATGTGAGCTCCTACAGCACAATGATCCATTATAGCAAATAATACCCAAAAATACAAATATAAGAATAAATACAAAATGGAGAAATTCACTTTATCATTAAATTCTGTGTCTTTGTGTCTATCTTTCCAAACAGCAGCTGTTCAGGGCAGGTATTCACATTTTATCATCTGACAAGCTCCCCAAAGTTTACCATCTTGTTGTCATCCATGTCTGGTAAAATATGGGGGATGAGTGCAGCCAGGTGTACATCAACAACACAAAGGACCTCTGCAAAGGCTCGCCTCTTTTTGTGACATCTCTCCAGCCCTGCAGACACTCACTATCCTGCAGATGTCTTAAGCGTGAAACAAGCTTTAGCACGGACATTTGTGAAAAGTCTGCAGAGAATGCCTCGAAGCATTCTCTGATTATGGCATCAAAGGGCTGGACTGGATGGAAATTCAATATGGACGACACAAAAAACATACTGGCCCCCGTCTGGCTACTGCCAGCATGGAGGCAGAACAATTTTTCTGTGATTATAAAAGAAGCTTTGGGCTGAAAAGCAGTCTTAACTAGACAATAGTGAGAGAACTTCAACTAAAATCCTTCTCCTACAGAAGGGTTGGTTTGCCTGGTTCATGTGTTTCTGTTCCCAGATCTCCATTAAAGTCAAACATGGACAAACATCCTCAGTACTTAGATTTAATATTCCCTTCAGTCGAGATGGAGAAAGTCTGTGACTTTGTGCCGCTGGGTCAGACAAACAGGGGATAAAATGTGACACGGCTGCAGATCAACTGTTCTGCTCCTGCTCCAAAATAAACTTCCAAAGCTGAATTATATCCTCGCTGTAAAAACGGACGGAAAACTTCAGACCCTTAACGCCTCGCTCACTTTTCCATAAACTCTGGGTTATTGTAGTGACCTCTGGATAACTCCTCACGCACCAAGGCCGATGCTGCTCCTCAAGGAGAACCATACGCCTGCACGGTGTGTGCAATAAAACTAAAGTGTGTAACAGTTCATCACGAGAGCCCGTAGGTAAATAACAGAGGCATTAGTTCATACTGGCCGCAGACAGGCTCCGCCCCCTGCAGCTGATGTTTTTATTAAGGCGGTGAAACATCATCAACGTTACGGCGTGAAGAGTTTGCTTCCTCTAATGCAGAGTAAAACTCCACATGAATCATCGCCTCCTGCTGTTTTATTTCAGTGTCAGAGGGAAAGAGAGAACAAGGAAACAGAGCAGCTCGGATGGTTTTATTTAAAATGAAGAAACAAGTTTATTATTAAAGGAAACAATGGCTTTAATGAGCTTAGACCACAGAGAGACGGCTCAGGATAGGTCCAATGGGAACACACTGTGATGGGAAAATAAGGAGCGTGCACCTGTAATGAGGAGCAAGTACACAAAGTCTTCACTTAATGGAACGTTAAAGGAAATAAAGTTTAAATATACTTTATCACAAGTGAAAGTCTTGGGCTTTGAAGTGGAAAAAAGGCAAAATTAATCAAAATAGCAGAACCAAAGCAACTAAGGGTGCAGGATGTGACGCCTTTTGTCTTACTGCTATTCAAGGATATGATAAATGATAAAACACTGGTATTCTGTTACTCCATCCAGCCATCATCTGTACTGTTTACTCCTCGCAAGGTTGCAGGGGCTGGAGCTAATCACAGCTGACATTGGACTAGAGGCAGGGTACACCTTGAACTGGTCACCAGCCAATCGCAGGGCCACAAAAGGATAGGTAACTATTTACACTCACACTCAAGGGCAATTTGGAGTCATCAATTAACCTCATGAGCATGTTTTTGGTCTGTGGGAGGAAGCCGGAGCCCGGAGAGAGCCCATGAAAGCATAGAGAGAGCATGCATACTCCACACAGAAAGGCCCTGCCCGACACAGGAATCGAAGCAGCACCTTTCTCGCCTGTGAGGCTCATGTACTACCTGCTGCGCCACCCTAATGAATAAACTGATGTTTTCCCTTTTTTTTCTTTGCAATGTATTCCTTATTTTAACCATCAAGAGTATTATCAAGTACCAGAGACTTCAGAAAACAACATTAGGCTCATAAAAGAAATTCTTTCTCCATGAAAGTGTACAGAGCTCTTAACAGACTGAACTGTGGGTTAAAACCTGGTTCAGATCTACTGTGAGTGTTCCCTCACATTCTTCACACTGATTTGACCCCGATGTGAAGACCCCCCCGCTCTGTGATTCATGTGAATGGAGTTGGTCAGTCTTCACAGCAGGGGGGTCCACATCAGGGGGTTCTGACACAACAGTCATGTTAAACAGTTTAAGCTGCTTAACTGTTACTGTAAAGGGGAGGAGGAGACCCTGCAGAGGTGCTACTTTAGATAATCAAATACATGACAGAGCTCATTTTGGTGAATGGTAGAAATCAGTAAAATCAATAACATCTCCTGAATTAACAACTCAGCTGAATGAAAAATAATACAACATGTTTTTAAGCTACGTCCTAAGACAGCAAAAAGTTCTCCAAGACACAAAGAACTAGCAGGGCAAATCCTCTGCCCAATCAGAATTCCTCAGTCCTTTGTCTGAAACTGCAGACAAACACTCATATCCCTTTCAGACTGGCCCAAAAAACAGTTTAAACCCAGCAACAATTGATTCCTGTCGGCAGTTTGAAGGGGTTTAATCTGCATTGCGACCCAGGTTGACTGATCCCGCAAGCGACATGGGTTGTGATCGGCTCACCTTTAATCAGCTTCAGTGGGAACATCACATCAACCTGCTTCTTTACGTCATGACTTTGGCATAATGTGCCCACAGCAAAATATCGTGCCATGCCCCTCTGTCTATAACTGACTCTTTGCCGTCTCAGCAACTAATTCCATCTGCTTTTGTATCAGCAGCACCTAGTTGTACATTTTTAAAGAGGGATGAAAGTACAAAGTGCAGACAGCCACTATGCTCCTTTCCATTGTTTACATGGACGTGTTTTGTCGTGCTGATGATGTCATCAACGCGATGACATCAGCTTGACGCACCAGAGGGAAAAAAAAGCAATACAGCACGTCTTCTGCCGATCAAACACGGGTCTGCTGGCAGTGGGAAAGGAGTCACTTGCCGATTGTTTTTAATCTCAAGATAACCATGACCTGGATGAATGAGAATATACACAAACAAATCTCCACTAAGTGTAACATGGCTGTAAGATGCTGAGCTGCAGCTCCAAACCTCGAGGTTCTATCCTACAGCTCCACTTGAAGGTTCATCAAAGGGATATGCCAACATTTTTTGTGTTTTCAGGTCTTGCCTTACTCTTGAATCCATGACAAGCAGATACACAAAGTTCTTTAGACTGTGTGTGCAGTAACAAGGAAGAGACAGGCAGAGCTGGTCCATCGCTAATTAGCATAGCTTAAACACTGGGAGTCAGTGGGTAGTGTTAGCCTGCCTCAACCTATCTAGCTAATCAGAAGCAAAGCAGCGCAGCCAAATCTGTGCTAAAGCAGTCTGTATTGTTTTGGCACAAACTTTGATAAATGCTGGTATTGAAAATTACATGGTTTAACAGACAAAAAAAGAACACATTGCAACATCAGCAGGTTTTCAAGACAAAAAGTTGCCTTAAATAAACAAATTTATTTCTAACTCAAACCTCAGCCCAGCTTTACACTTCAACTGAAGTTAAATTTTTTGTAAAGCTGATAATTCAAAAAGAAATGGATTTAATCTGGATTAATGAGCTCTTAATAAGATTTAAACGTTGTTTATGTAAATGCTATTCGAGCCTCATTATCCTGTAATAATTCACATGTATACATTTAAATATATATATGTTATTTGTTCTGCAGCTGTTAGCATGTTAACATCATGTCAAAATAGTGTGTTAGTCAAAGTTTCTCACAGAAGATGATGGAGCTCTCACCACATGAAGGAAATGCCTCAGGCAGCAGCACGTCTACTTCCTGAACACTGACTCACTCTGCTCATTAACGCAGAGCTCAACAGCTGCAGAAGTTCCAGGATAAATCTGATCATTCAGGTGATTACTGTAACATTATTTCTGATTATTAACCAGATATTCATCAATTAGACTCATTAACACAAACATCCAACAGCTGCAGGTGAACATTAAGATAAATCTAATCATTAAGTAGTGTAACTTTTATTAAATAGATATCCACCACTGAGACTCTCCAAACATACTTTTAAAGACAAGCTGAAGTGTTCTTGCAACAACTCCAAATAAACCATTTTCGATTTAACTTGTGTAACCAAGAGTGGACCAACAGATGATGAAATCAACTTTGTTTCTTAGTGTGTGTTCAGTATGTTAAGCATGCAGCATACTTTTGACTGATCTGAACCATGCATGGGAATGTTACACAGCATGTAGGAAACTTCAAACAGTTTTTACTAACGAAACACTGACTTGAAATCTCAGGAGTGGGCGTCCAAAAAGCATCAAGTGTCATCTCTGAAGGACATTTCGTAGAGTTGATTTAAGTCAAGCACATACCTCAAGATGGAAAAATTCTCCCAATAACGTGCACTGTACTTGTGTGCAATTACTCTGTAAATATGTAAATAACTCTTATAGTGTTGTTTTTAGTTTTCTTATGTCTATTATTTATAATTATAATAATGTACAAACTGTTTTTAATACTTATTCTATTTTCTTTATCATTTCTGTTCCCTTTTCTGTGGTGACACCTAAAATTTCCTCTTTGTTGGATGAATAAAGGTTTATGTTGTTCTTCTGTTCCAAATGGATAATACAATGATAGATCAATTACAACCATGTATGATGATTCAAATACACTGATTCAATCAAGGAATATGTCTGAAGGCAGAAACCAATGAAAAAAAAATACTAAAATGTATGAAACTGTCCTGCACCACTTTGCCCTGAAACTTGGATGTAAATGTTTGACATTTGAATGATTGCAACTAACTTCCACTGCAGAACTGAACACGTTGAAAGTCAAATAAATTTGAAATCTTTATTTCAAAGTAGAATGCTGAGTGGATTCGTTGAGTACGAGCCTCTTTGTTCCTCATTATTCTGTTTCTGGATTCAAACAAAACTTCAGTAGAAACAAATACCTTTACTGAAGGGGGGGGGGTCATTTATCCCCTCAGCCCCGCCTCCTGTGCCCCCCTTTCACTTCATACCAAATGGTGAGTCCTCAGAGCTGAAAACAGGAAATCTCCCCCACTCCTCACCCCCCTGCTGGGGGAGTAAATGAATTAACGTGACTGACAAAGACGCGCGATCACCTCGAGCTCTGCGTCCAATTAACATGACAACGACACACAGAGGCCCTTTGAGCCCCACACAGGCACCTTTTACCCGAGGGCCAGGGGCCAGAGGAACACATGTCAACAAGCAGAGAGAGCAGCTTAAAGGAGTGACCGCAGAAACTCACCAGGGGGGGAGAAACAACCCCCGAGAAACCCTCACCCATCCAGCCTCCCCCCTCTCCATTAAACCACATTTCAACATTTAGGTAAGAGGTGCGTCAAACAGGGAATTTACATAAGCTTACATGACCTCTAGGCACAAAATTCACCTTGTTTGCGGGAGTTTACTGAGTAATTGTTCAATATATTACAAAAATACGTGCTGTAGGAGCATGGAACATCGGGGTTTTAGGTCTGAACCAGGACTAGATGATTTTACGCACGAGAAGTTTTAAATAAGACATCTGATATACCGATCTATTTGGTTACAAGCTACTAAATTAAAAAAAAATCATCTCAACCAAACCCCAAGCAACTTTAAATGAGTTTAATAAATCTTATTTCATTGCTTGATTTCAGCAGATCCATTTAACAAGCACAAACACTCTGCAAAATAAAAAACTCAAATATGAACCTTTTTTTTCTGCGGACTGGAGGTTAATTCTGCAGCTCAAGGCAGGTTAACTAATTTGATGTCTCTTAAAACTCCAGTTCTACTTTCAGCAAGAACAGTAAGGGATAAAAGCTTCAACCACTGTGTGACACAAGAAAAAGCACAGTCGGAAATAACCAAAACTTGCTTTTACACACGAACAATCGTGCAAAAAAGCGCACACACGACACCATCCATGTTCATCCTGTGAGCTTTGGAGTGCATCACATCTAAGACCAGATTCACTGTCTGCAGAGAGAACGAGCCTTACCTTCACATCTCAGGCATGGAAACGAGAGAAGCATCCACAGAAAAATCCTCGGGACAGAAGCCATAGCGCCAAACTTTTCCTCGGAGCGCAGGGAAACTCAAACCAAAGAAAGTTTCATCCAAATTTTAGGAGAGAAGTTTGCTGCTGGGTCTCCCTCCTTCCTTTCTTCCTCTCTGCCTATCTTCTTGAAATTTCCCAGCAGCCCGCAGAGTAAATCGCTCCTTCTCAGGATCCACTCATGGAGGTGCGGGACAGATGCGGGTTCACGGAGGAAAACAAAGACACGTTCATCCCAAAAGTCTGCAGAGAGAGAGGAAGACGAAGCTGCTCCTGCAGACCTGCTGATCCTCACTGACTCCTGTCCTCGCTCTGAAAACAAGGAGCGTGGAAAAGTGGAGAGGACGCACGCGCCGTCCTAACACGCGCACCTGGGGAGTATAGGGACGGTTTTGGATGGTGCGCCATCTCGTGCAAGGGGCTGAAATTACCTCTAATATTTCTCCCCTCCAGGTTATGATAGTCCCGGATTTATGATAGGAAATGCAAAAGTGATTTTTACTATAAATCAAACTCAGCGGTGACATTTCCCTAAAACAAAGTTCTAGGTTTGAAGGGAAAAAGGTGAGCAGCTCTCATTGTGCAGAAAGATCCACATCAATGACCAAAGTCCCAAATATTTAATAATAATGTTAAGTATAAGTCCAAGCCGGTAAATACTATTTTAATTTTTGAGTTATGTATTAATATTTCATTCAAGGGCGAACAAACCAGGGAAGAAGAGCCATCACTGTCTTTAAGTTATACATACAGAGTACACTGGCAGTGGCTTTGGGGGAATGTTAGAAAATTATCTTGGATATGTCTATCAGGATGAAGCCAAAGGATTAAATCAGGGACGGGCACAATCTGTAACCAAGAGGGCCACACGAACTCATCCCAAGGGCCAAACTGTTAAAATTTGATCAAACACCCTTGACTTTTGGAGTCTTTCATGGTTCTTAATTATCCTAATAATAGGTTTTGTTTTGTATTCTTACGTTAAGTGATGCACAAACAGCAGTTTTACAGAAAAATACAGCCAACTGCGCTTCTGTTTTTATAGGATTATTGCTATTTATGATGTCTTTATGTGCGACATGGTGGCTCAGCAGTGTGTGGAGTTTGCATGCCTGGGTTCACTCCAGAGTCCTCCCAGCCCTTCGTGAAAAGTAATATACTTTAAGTTCATTTATAATGTATGCTTGAGTATAAGTATAGCAATTATATACTATATATAACTCTCATATGGACCGTGTACTTGTAGTGTATACACCTTCGGACTAAAATGGAACATTTTTAAGTTATAAAAATACATTTTCAAGTATACAAGTACATTTATCAATACGACTAGTTTACAAGGCAAATACTTCCACTCCGCATGCACAGATTACACAAAAAAGTTCTGTCTCACAGTCAAAACTATGACAGACTAGAGAAGAGATACAACAGTGTGTATGCTTGAAAGATTGTACATTTTGTTTGAGTAATGACTTGGTTAATTTCAAACATGTTCACATCAAATTTCTGCTTTTAGCCATGTGCCAAACTGTTGTGTTTTAGTTGAGGTGCTAACTAAATCAGACAGGCCTGTAGGTAACAGTGCACAATGATTTGACCTTATTCTGTACCAGGATGAAAATAAACTAAGTATTAGTACTTTGTGGCATAAAGATGTTAAACGTATACTGAAGTACAAGTATAATTTCAGTGTTAAAGTATAAGTTTAAGTCTTAATGTACTTAGTCTTAGACTTTTCTTCATACTTTTCGTTATAAGCCAGGGACATTGCACTATACTATTCTTCAGTAGATAAAGTACAGTATTTTAAAAGTAGACTTCGAGTATCCTGCCTCAGTTTAGTATAAAATATGTATACTTGTGGTCCACTTTAATAGACTTCTTTTTGATAAAGGGACAGTCCAAAAACATGCTCGAGGTTTACTGGTGACTCCAAATTGCACTTAGGTATGAGCGGGAGTAAGTGGTTGTCCATCTCTCTATGTGGCCCTGCAATTGGCTGGTGAGTACCTCATCCCATTCACCTAATGTCAGCTGGTAAAGGCTACTGCCCCCTGTGAACTCAACAGGAATTCTTGGTGTTGGTTCATCCTGCTTTATGCAGAAGCACCGAGTCCTGCTGTCTCCTGTGTATCCAGCCTCTTTAGAGACTGTTTATTATTTTATGAATGATTTTTATTTATTTATGTATTTTGAATATATTAACAACAAAAATATATGCAAAACAAAAAAGATAAGAGAAAACAATAAGAAAGCAAATAACTAATTTATAATATTCATCATGAGTTACAATGTACATTATGTACAGTGTAACTTATGAATGATTTTTCACTTCAGTCTCACATCTTAGCTGCCTTACTTTCATGTTCAACCTGTTTTTGTTTTAAATGTCAGGACATAGCTGTTTGGTGTTAAACACTGAATTAATATTGTTATTTAGGAGATGAAAATGATTTTTCTAACACTGATTAAGGCCCACAAGGTCATCCACACAACATGGTTCAAGACAGGTATCATAAAGAAGAGCACGGACACTTTTATATTTAAATTACATATATTTACATTTCATAAATGTAAAGTCTTCAGAACAAATACTTACAACAAAACAAGAAATAACATCAAATAAAAAGTGAACAAAAAAAAAATCCAGTTTTAAAAAAAGGTTTCATAAAATCAGGACCCTCGTGTGCAGCCCAGACGCTCACAAACTGCACAGACTTAAACAAAATAAAAATGTGTGATCATTCAGTGTTTTTGGTCAGAAGCCTGGAGTCGTTTTGGTCCGTACTCTCTGCTGTTTCTGCATCAGTGTCTGTTTTTATCATCATCTCTCACCTCTGATGGTCCAAACTCACTTCATATACAAACAGGGAGGAGCCGAGGTCTGTTCAAGGCCCATGATTCACGAGAGCGGAGCAAAATTATCATTTAAAAAAAAGACAGAAAATCAAATGTTGGACTTATAGTGTGAAAACCAACTCAAGTCCTCGTGACACATTCAGGGCACAGCGCTCGGTCTGTAAATGACAGCGCTGGGTCTGGAGTGTTCGGCTTAAAGCACCTGTAACTGTTTCTGCTGATGCAATCACATCCTCATCTTCGTCATCTTCATCATTTAATGAGCGCTGAGGCCGCCTCTCTGATACAGGAAACAGCTTTCTGGATGTCCTCGTCCGTCTGCTCCACCGTCACCACCACCCTGATACTAAAAACACACAGACAAAACAAGAAGTCAACAAAATGTTCAGACACTTCAACTCTGTTAAAGTCAAATCGTGTTTTAGACAAGACACGTCAGCGTATTTTTTTGTTTGTTTTTTTTACATTCATTTTTTTTGGGCATTTTGTGCCTTTATTGATAGGACAGAGACAGCGGACGGGCTTATGAAAGGGGGTGAGAGAGTAGGGGAAGAGACTCTACAAACTGGTCACAGGCTGGAAAACCAAGCCAAACCAGCACCCCACGTCATTGTTTTTAAACTTAAATTATGTTTTAGGTTAGTCACTTAAACTCTTTAAAAATTCAGTTATGTTTCAGATGAGACCCTTCAACTCTTTTACAGATAAACTGCTTTCGATAAGACTCTTCAATTCTTTTAAAGTTCAATTATGTTTTAATGAAATACTTACTCTATTCAAAAATTAAATATTTGTTAATCAGAAAATAATAGTTGAAGAGATTTCAAAAGCAAACTGTCAAAACTTCAGGCACCAAGGGGCTCTCAATCAAACCGATGCATGAGGATAACATGTAGAGACATGCTGCCAGCTCCGCCCACCTCCACTGCTTATTTGTTGTTTTCAATTGAGGGGGGTATTTGAAAGAACCTGCACTCTGTGGTGAGCACACATTTAACAATGAGGGGGAAAAGCTGTTAGAAAAAGAATTCTGGCTCCTATTGTGGGCAGCAAGGTGGCTCAGTTTGGTATTCAAAACTAAACTGTCAAGTTGGGAGTAAATGTGTCAAAAACAATCTTTAAATAGATGCATTGCGATGTGTGATTCAGAGACAGAAAATCATATTGCTGCAGAGGCTGCTGCTAGACTGCAGCATCAGTTTTGTTTCTGAGGAAGGAAAAAATAAGCCTACGAAGTAAAGACCTCTGAAATGTATTATTTAGCCCTCTTTGAGGGGCTTATTTTAAAAAATACTCAGAAGGAGCCTAAGTTTCAGCTTTGAGACATCATAGTCACTCTTGTGTGGTCTGCTAGCCTGTGTGAGATTCATGCTTCCCTCCAGTTTGTCACTGTGATGCAGGTCGGGGTCTCCTGTGTCTCACCTCGGTGGGGGGAGGAAACGCTCGTCTTTCTCCAGGTAACGAGCCAGAGTTAAAGCCACATTTCTTTCTAAACACTGAAACAAGAAAAAAGAGACAAGTAGCTTTGAAGCTTTAAAGATAACATTTCATTTGTGTTAATGATGCAAAAACACTTAAAAGAAATCAATCATGTTGAGCATTAGCAGGAGGGATAAAATCAAGTGAAACAATCCAAGGCATTTAAGTCTAAAATGTGACAGATTTCAAAATTAAGAACTAAATCTTGCTTTAACTCATCAATTGTGCATCTTTTTACATCTAAAAAGGGACATGAGGAGGATAGGCTGTGTAACATTTCTTAAAAGAGTTGATTTTACTTCTTGTATCATCAAGCAGAAGTGAAAGAAAAACCTCTTACATAATCTACGATGGAGCGCAGCAGCGTCATGTCAGCGTCTCTGGATCCTGACGTTTTCTCCAGCTGAAGGTGAAGAGCCGGAGCCAATGGGACGCCCACTAACTTTAAACTCGGAGTCCTGGATGGAAAATAAAAGTGAAACAATGCTTATGTATCTATTTCAGAGGGCAAGTGTCACTCAAAACCTTACCATTACCCTCCAGCTCATTGTTTAACTCTCATCCATACAGAGCACGACCTTCATCAGGCATAGAGCTCGTTTCAGAGGGCAGGACATCGTCTACCTCTGCAGACATTTGATATGAGATGGATCTGAACTAACCTGACACACCACAATAAATATCAAACAAAGAACAACAACCAATCCAACAAGTAATATGTAAACCAACTGTACTGTTACAGTACATTAACAAATTAAGCATGTGAGTGCAAACACATGCACAGCAAACAGTTTGAGAAGGAACAGAGAGAAGCAAAAAAAACTTATCTACAGTAGTCCTGCCCCTTCCTTACAAATCAGATACAATACTAAATTATAGCTCAATACCCGCTGTCATTATTCATGGAAACAATGTAAGTTCATGGGTAATAGTAACCCCTTCTTCATATTAATCACCATGAAGTGCTGGGGTTTGTTTTTCATTTGATAAATTTGGTCACATTCTACTTCAATTGCTTCTGAAGCTGTTAGCATCTATGCTAATCTCTGTCCGTGCAGTCAGTTCCTGCTGTCATCTTGCTAGTATCTCCCACTTTTCCTTCTCTAAAGGCCTCTGATTGGTCAGTGCTGCTTTGGGCTGAGCAGAATCACTGTAGACTGGACCTGGATTAGATGGATTAGGTAGATCTGCCTGATTACAAACACTGAATCAGGTTGATCCAGCTGCTGCGCAAGGTTAGATCTGAGCTGGCAAATTGGACACCTAAAGTTCTCAAAAAAAAGGAGGCCTCCACTTAAATAATAAACCAAGAGCTGAACAATGAGACAGAAGAGTTGTTGTTTGAGGAGTAATAAATCTGCAGGTGAATAATCTCACCACTGTAACGCCTTGTGAACCTGTTGGCACTTCTCCCTCAGGACGGTGAAAATATCTGAAAACAGCAGAAAGGTTATGAATCAGTACGAGGAAAGTCTCTCTGACATAAACTCATCAAGGGGAACAGAGAAGCTGAGCTGATCCACGTACCTGGATCCTCCTCCATGATGCTGAGAGCCTCGATGGCGGCGGCGGCCAGCATGGGGGGCAGGGAGGCGGAGAAGCAGTAACCCTGACCCGACAGGCGCTGAAAGAGACAGAGGGAATGTTTAGACGACACCAGGGTGGACAAACAGGGAGCAAAACTTATTTATTATTGCCCCTTTATGTCCATAATCGGACGGGACATCTGCTTCATATGATATTTAGGTTTGTGAATGAATAAAAAAAGATCGTCTCACAATCAGACTAAAAAATGCACAGATATGCTGGAAATGTTTCCAAAAGTCATGAAACAAACTGAAGAATATCTGAGCTTCTTCTCCTCTAAAATGCTCCAACAGCAAAGTAAAAACTGGAGTCAGATCCTTGTATGTCCAACAACTTTGCCCAATAAAGCTGATCCCAAATCTGTATAGTCGTGCTGATGCCACATAATTAAAGACATATGTCACAATTTTTTTGTGTACAGGTCTTGCTTCACTTCTGTGTCCATGACGTGCAGATAGACACCACTCTTCTGTGTGCAGTAACAAAGAAGAGACTCATCCTTAATTAGCTTAGCTCAAACACTGGGTGTCAATGAGAAGTGTCAGAAAAACATAACATAAAGAGCTAATCTTAGTCTAAAAATAGATAACGTTATTTTATTTTATTAATTGATCTCAAACAGAAAAAGTAAATAAAAATAACAACAACCAAATCAATGAAAGTAATATGTCTACCAAACTGTACATCAAACTAATTAACCAGTTTGAGAAGAAACAGAAAGAAGAGCTTATCTAGTCCTGCCCCTTCCTTATTAATCAGATGCAATACTGAATTATAAATCAATATCAACATATGTAATATGTAACATAATAACATAACATGAAGGGGTAAAAAAAGAGTCACATCAAGCACACAGGACCATTTGGAGTTGCTGAAGAGTTTATCTGATGACTGTAGACAGGGGCAGGCTAACACTACCCATTGAGTCGCAGTGTTTGAGCTAAGCTAATTAGTGTTGGGCGAGCTCTGCCCGTCTCTTTCTCTTAACAGCACACAGGCAGAAGGTTGGAGTCCATCTGCCTTTCATTGACTCAGCCATGGAAACAAGAAAATTCTGACACATCCCTATAAACCTCAGCCTCCATTTTACTGTCATTCATGGTCCCGACCACGAGATCCCTGAGCTCCTGAACTCTGGAGACTTTATCTCTTCTTTAGAAATCAATCCCCTGTAGAGAACTGTGACCTGGCTTCGCTCTCTGTGGTGGTTACCTGATGGTCGATGACGAACGAGCGGCCACAGCAGAATCCTCCGATTGACGCCACGGCGTTCTCCATGTTGGCGCTGATCAGATCGATATCATCAATCTGAACAAATGAAACGTCGTTAGAATCACAACACAAACTGGAAAGACTTCAGTGGCATGACCAAATAAAACTTCAGGGAGAGATTTTACATCCAAAGGAGAAAAAGGTCAAATATGAAAGATGAGCTGAAACGTCTGGATTATCTGAATCCATTCTCCTTTTAAATGTCAATCTTTTCTTTAGATAGGAAACTGGCTCTCACACTGTTTTCACATATAATTTTTTCTCTGATTTTTATTGTTCATGTGTACTTCTATAAAAAAATCGAATTAATCATTCATTATATTGCACTTTTTTGTCATCTGACTCCTTTTCTTTAAATCTCAACTTTTCTGTCTTTTAAAATTGATCATATTTCTTTTTTCTCAAAATTCCAACTTTTTCTCTACATTAACAACATTTATCTAAATATTTTACATCCCTTATTATGTTTCCACTTTTTCCATGTTATATGAATTTTCTTTGCCTTTAACATCAACCAGTGTTCTTATATTTATTTTAATTATTTTGATGCATTTAAACTTTTCGAAACAATCAACTCTGCTTTTCTCAAAAATTTGACTTTATAATCTAAATGTTTTAACAGTTATCTTAACATGTAATTGATTTTTCTTAAAATTTAACACTTTCTTGTAATAATTCTTTTTTTTTTTACTTGGTTTTTCCTTAAATTTCTACTTTTCTCTCAAAATTCAAACTTTTATCTTAATTTTGTTGCAGTTTCAACTTTTCCTCTGTGTGTTTTTCTCAAAATTTCAAATTTCTCTTAATGACAAAACTTTTTCAATGACATTTGACTTATTTTCTGAAAAGCTTGGCCTTTCACAAGATACTTATACCTTTTCCAAAACACTGGACTATATTTTCACTCAATTTTGACTTTTATCTAACTGTGTTATTTTACATCTTAATATTTACCTGAATTTTGTTCTAATTACTTTTTTTCTCTTGATATTCTTCTCTTTTTCCATGAAATTTGGCTGTATTTTTCATACAAATTTTAGCTTTTGCTGTTGGTGTAAACTTTTTACCTGATATTTCGCTTTGTTTTTTTCAACATATAATTTTTTTTTCTTTTGTTTTTTTTCAATGTTTTAACTGTTTTTTTTTTCATTTATTTTTTTCCTGAAGACTTAAGACTAAACTTTCAGCACTTCTTTATTCTTACATCTTATTTCTCTCTCACTTCTTTTCAGTAATTACATTTTTTTTTCTTAAAGTGCAAAATAATCATAACAATACTATAACACTAATAATTATAATAAAACCCCATGCCCTCCTCTATGTGTATAAAGTTTAGCATTTAAACAGAGCTTTTTTTTATATTAAAATAAGGTCCGTAGATGCTTCTGTACCAGTGTCCTGTCTTTAATAAATGAACAGATAATCTACGCCCTGTTCACTCACATTTACACCAAAGTGCTCCGTGACTCCTCGTCCGTGTTCTCCTAAAACTCCAAACGACATGCTCTCCTCCAGGAAGATCCGCACTTTGTACTTATACTTCAGCCTCACCTGCAGATTGAACACAAAGCAAATGTTCACAAAAACATTACAAAAATACAGAAATGAAAGAAGTTAAACCCATTTTATTTTACTGGCAGTTCAGCTCGATGCTGCTATATTAACTAACATCATTCCTCTCCAGGTTATATTTGTTATAGATATGATTTTAATATTAGATTGATCTCTCTGTCTATGGTTGTATTGATTTAAAATCCACAGTAATCATCTTTACAAAAAGAAACAAACGAGGACCCTCTTGAAAATGAGATGCCACATCTCAAGGAGCTTACCTTTAATAAATTTATATTTAACAAATATGGCACTAAACAGATAAACAGATTGATTGATTGAATCTATATTCAGCAGAGACAAATGTGATTTTAGTCCCTTTGTCTCAGCCCAGATAGAAACATCTCTGGATGTCTGTATGTGTATATACAAAAATATATAATTATATGTATTTGTTTATGTATATATATGTGTATTTATAAAATGAAGAGTACGTCTTCAGCCTGCTCTGTTGTAAAGTTCCTCGAGATAACACTTGTTATGAACTGGAGCTATGCAAATAGAGATTGTTTAAAGAATCACGCTCTAAAGAAGGAAATATAACTGCAGCAAATAATCTATTTAATTTAAAAGAGCTGTTCAAACTAAACTTTGTATCTCTGATGAGCTTCTTTAGGTACTTTTTTCATTTGTTTTTTGGAGCTGAATCCTCTAAAAATGTGAAACTTGGCCCTTCGAGGTGACACATAACGGAGCTCCTTTGTGTTTTTATTCCAGTGATCCAGATTTTAGGATGTCATGATTCTGAAATAGTGAACCTCTCTTGTTTCAGCAGAGTGCCACTGAACAATGATGAAGATTTGCTTTAAGTGAACTCAGCAGATTTCCTTAGAGGATGGTCGATCGCTGAAGGAGAGTTTGATCATTCTGTCACAGATTTAAGGGAGAGCCTGCATGTTGGTGTTTCATTTACCAGCTCAGGGAGTGGGCAGATGTCGGCTGTGTTGATGTACAGACCCTCCACCACGATGAACTTGCGTGTCACTCGGGCTTTACGAGGATTCTGAAACACAAACAGGAAGTGTCGTCGATCAGACTCTGCAGGACGGACCCTCTGGATTTTATTAGAGTAAAGACCCCGGGTGTGTCCTGACCTTCTGGTCCTCCAGCTCCTGCTCCTTCAGCAGCCGCTCCAGGTCGTCCATATCGTTGTGTTTGAAGTATTTGATGAAGCTGCGAGACGCCTGCAGACCTTTCTGGATGGAGAAACAGGCCGCTTCATCCCTGATGACAACGGGGGAGAAAATAACCATTGAATTTTTCATGATATTTAACTCTATTTTTCCTCTTATTTCAAACTTCTCTCATCTTCAAACTTTTATTACTCTTTTCTGAAACACTTGATTGTATTTTTCATTTAAATTTTGACTTTGTTTTTAACTGCTTTAACTTGTATCTAAGTTGTTTCCTGTTTTTTCTAATACTTTCTATGTTTTCTCCAAATAATTTGATCTCTTTTTCATGATATTTGACCTTATTTTCCATAAAAATTGTAACTTTTGCTCTTAACAATTACTTTAACTTGATACTTCTATTTGTTTTTACTCAAATTCCCATTTTTCCTTTTGTTTATTTACTTTTTTTTTTTTAAGTTTTCACTTTTTCAGACAACTAAAAATTCATTCTTCAAGACTCTAGCATTTTGCTCGTAAATGTTCCAGCATTTCTTGAGGTGAAGCTTCATGGTACACTTGTGTATTTAGACAATATTTCTGGAGAGTCAACTGCTGTTATGTGTGGCAATTATATTGTATATTTGCAAAAAATTCAATTTCTTTTGATACTGATATCATACTAAAAATGTTTTGCATCCCTCGTTCGTTCCAAATGAACATCAGTATTTACAGAGACAAACCTCTCCAAACCGGTCGGATCATGAACTCACACAAAGATGATGTCTCCTCTCTTGGAGTACGCTGGGATCGCACTGGCGATGGTTGCAAAGCCGTATGAATAAATGATGGCTTCTTCTGTCTTCATGAATTTGGCCAAACGGCTCTCCAGCTCCAGATGAACATCTGAAAAAAAAAAAAAACAACCTTCAGGTCAAACAGGAGCTCCCTGTTTGGGTAATAAAAACCTACTTGCTTTGTTTTTTGAAACAAGAATAATATTTTTTATTCAAAAAACTTCAGGGGGAATTTTCTGACCCCCACTTGCAGATTTATTTCAAGTCATTACAAGCAATTCAGGTCTTATTTTTAATATCTTGAAACCAATGAGACATTTGTACAAATAGAACAGGGCAGCAAACGTTCAACATCTGTGAGAACAAAAATTACTGTTATCTTGACAATTGTATCTTTATAATCTTATATCAAAGTTATTTCTTAATATGAAAACACATTGTAAAAATAAGAGGCAATGTGACAAAGATAGAGGCTTTTTAAACCATCAACACTTTGAAAATTGAGAGAGAGCATTTTTGTACAAAAAGAAAAGAAGACATGAGAACAAATGAACACATTTGTATGTTAGATACTGCACTATGGCTTTGTAAAAGCTGTAGAGTTGTTACACATGTTCCAATGGTAGTATGCAGTATCTGCATTTTTGGGGTCATGACTCACATTATACGGACAGTTCTTGTGCATAAAAAACCCTTAGGAAAAGACATCAAATGTGTACATTTACTTTGATCTACCAACAACAGACTTGTCTGGCCAACCCAAAAACTTTAAAGGCATTTTTCTCAGTTTCAGTGTTTGGGTAGTTACTGCTCTTTGCCTTTGTAGGGCAGACTGAAGGTACAAAATGTCTAAAATTCATCTTAAAAAGTGCAGGGAGGCTGGCTGGATAACCATCACCTGCCCTGTGGAGGTGAGGTGTAGGGACTTAGTTGGCCCCTGCTCGGCTACTCCAGGACATGGGATGCAAAGGAGTGGAGCGTCAGAGAGCCTTCAAAGAATGGAAGAATGGATCTGCTTGATTTCAGATATTAAATAAGGAAGATTGAGCTGCCACCCAAATAAATGAAATATAAAATGTCTGAGCTGATCACATTCAGCCTGTTTGTTAGCTACACTCATCGGATTACGCTGACCGAGCTTCTTTGGAAACATCTGGGTTGCAGTCTCAGTGGGCTGACAGTCTTTGATTCATATGGGTGTCATAAGCAGGAATGTTAATTAAATGCTGAAGCAGAAGAAGAGTTTTTTCCTCACCAAATGTCCCGTAGAATCCTCGAGGTCCACACGTGCCGACACCGTATTTCTTCAGAGAGGCCAGAGCTTTTTGCTGTGAGAAAATGAAGTGGTTTTAAAACATTTGAATCACTTTGAACTTTAAGACATGATGAAAATGAACTCCAGGGAAAAGAAAGCAGAGGTGAAAAAGCTCACCTTGACCCGCTCATTGTCCAGGAGACCCAGGAAGTTAAAGGAAGCGAAGTTGATGCACTCTTTTCCGTTTATGATGATTTTGTGGCTGGGCGGCCTGTCAAAGAAGAACAGAGGCTAAGCTGCTGCTGCAAGATGGCAGTGCCCACAAATCATGCACAGGTGTCATCATAAACATGAGCTTTTACCCGGTGACAACGTCGTAGTTCACTGAGGGGTGGTCTTTGGAAACAGGGGGAACCAGGGGCTCAGGCTGCCACTCCTCAATCAGATCCTCTTTTTCCTGCAGGCACATGACACACAGCTGATGAGGTTCATGTTTATGACTCTGTGGTTGGGTTGTTACCAGACTTGATATGACTCATAAAGAGTTTCAAACTGAAAGGGATACGCCATTTTTTTTTTGTTTTCATGTCTTACCTTACTCCCCAGTCCATGACAAGCAGGTAGACTCCATTCTTTAACTGTACATGGATTAACAAGGAAGAGACCGGCAGAGCTCACCCACCGCTAATTAGCTTAACTCAAACACTGAAAGTCAATGGGCAGTGTTAGCCTGCCTCTGCCTACAGTCATCAGATAAACTCTTCAGCAACTCTAAATGGTCCTGTGTGCTTGTTGTGACTCATTTTTTTACTGAGTTGTCTATTTTTAGACTAAGATTAGAACTGAATAAAATTTTTGAAATACATACACATGAAACTAACTGATGCACTGCCTCAGCTTCTCTTCCTGCATGCTCAGCTTCCAAAACACGTAGTTCCTCCTCTGTATATCCTGGTTCAAATAGGTAGGGTTGTGAGTCTTTGTCAGTCCTTAAGAAATCAACCTTGTCCTCTCTTACAGTCGGCAATTGTCCTTAGTTCCAACCTATTCTATTCCTAAACAGAGACTTTGTTTTGTTGACCTCCTTATTAGCATGTCCGTGGTGTTTGCTAATGCACCATACAGTTCAGTTTTGAAGGTATTTCTTTAAAAAATTACATAAAGTGCTAATCTTGGTCTAAAAATAGATAATGTAACATAAAGTAGTAAAAAATGAGTCACAAAAAGCACACAGGACTGTTTCGAGTTCCTGAAGAGTTTTTTCTGATGACTGTGGGCAGCGGCAGGCTAGTACTACCCATTGACTCCCAGTGTCTGAGCTAAGCTAAATAGCAATGGGCAAGCTCCACCCATCTCATGTTACTGCACATACAGTCTAAAGAATGGAGTCCGTCTGCTTGTCATTACTCAGGAGTGAGGCAAGACATTTAAATAAAAAATGTTGACCTATCCCTTTAAACGAGGTCAAAACTCTGCCTTACTTTAAGCTTTAAATACTTATTGAGATTTTTCAGTGCATAAGGGCTACTCGGTTACATATTGTTGGGCACTCTTTTTGAGGTAAAAAAAATATAGCAAATATAGAACCTCAAAAAATCATCATATCAACATTAACACACTTTAACTCAAATCCAATTAAAATTCCTGATTTAATGACACATAATTAAAGCCAATCTAAGCTTATTTTAATGCAATAATAATGTTTATAAGTTTTTAAAGTATAAACATATTACCTCAATAATTGTTTCAAATATGTTTTTTTACTAACATTAAACATTATATTTTAATGCCTTATAAAAGACATTTAGGGACACAATTATAGCAGAGTAAGTTCAATCACTTTAAAAAACCAAAACATGTATTACAAATCTGTACCTATCTTAACATGAGCATTATTTAGTACTGGTAACTCACAATTAACAATAATTCAGCAGTTGTGAATTTTTCTCCTTATACACAAATTATTTTTTTTGTTTTTTTGGAAATAATTGATGGGCTGCACAGAGTGAGGTGAAGGGCTAGTTGCCCACCCTTTACCTTCTCGGTGAGTCTGTAGGTCTCATGTAGTTTGTAGGTTTTGGAGAAGAGCAGTCTGATGATCCACAGGATGAGGATTCCCTCCAGGATCAGATGATATGCAGGAGCCTTTACAGAGACAAAAATGTGAGAATAACCGTTAAAACACATAAAAGACTTTTTCTGCAGGGTTTTCCCTGTATTATTTTAACCCTCATACCTGATACCAGAAAGTTCTTATTTTCTGAAAGGGGACATTCAAAGAGATTGAATTCTTTTTATAATCAGTACTAATGTATATTAAAGCTATGGTCTACAATTTGGAAGCTTGGTACATCTTAATAACACCGTTTCTGAGGCCGTCATGGTCCTATGGTCCGATCTACGCAATATAAAGACCAAAAAGAATGAAAAAAGTCCATTCAGTATATCTGCTGTAAAGCGGCATAATAGTTGACCTATCCGCACCGTCCCGCCTCCCCCCACTACCTCCCTCATGTACCAGTGAGCAGCTGGCTGCACAGCTTCTGAAGCGTCATGGAGCTGGAGAAGACCAGCACCGAAACCGGGAGGCCGCTTCTGTTAGCCTCCACATCAAAGGGAAGGAAACGTAAAAGTTTCGAGGAAAAGGCTCAAGTAAGGAAAAAGCTGCAGAATGATTTGGGACTGAAAAATGACGCTGAGACAGCCAAATTTCTGTTGAACAGGTAATAGCTTTGTTTACTACAGTGGGAGATGTCTGCTGAATAACTCTGGTTAGTCTGTGCCTATACTGGCTAATGACTGAACGTTGTTGGTCAGAACGGGTAGGCTCTGTTAATAGATTTTAGCATAAGTTAGCCACGCATCGTTAGCATTGTAAACTGAGCTGGTGAAGACACGCCGAGAGAGATAAATCCTGGCCCACAATCCGCTCTGCTCTGATCGGCTAACAGTGGTGACGCCAGACCTGCTTCGCCGCCGGTCGAATTGAAATGGCTACTGCTGTGTGTTACAAGGGGGATGTTTTTGAAGTTGTTGTTGCTGCTGATATTTTCTGCCGGCCGGCTTCTTGCTCTATCGGAGGAGGCGTGTTGTTAGGAGGTGACACGAGCTGGGGGGCGGGATCTTGGAACACGGAGGGGAGAGGTGAGTGACGGGGGGGCAGGCTGCGTTTTTCAAATCTGTCTCAACAGCCAAACTGGTTTTCAGATCGTAGGCCCTAGCTTTAAGAGATTTAAGAAGAAAAAAAACATCAACATGATACTTTTAGGGACTTTTAGAACTGGACAAAAAAGTCCCTTTTTTGGAAATATATATATTTTTTAATTCTGACCAAGCAAAAAAATTAAACTTTCAAGGTATTTTAGAAGAGGACAGACATGTCCCTTTCAGGCTCTGTGTAACAACAAACTACAAAGTGAAGAAATGTGTGAAAGAGGATCTGTGTTTAAAATATGAAATTTAGTGAAAAAATTGTCCCTTTAAGGAATGAGAGTTATATTGTTGGGACCTTAAAGCTTCTCTTGAGTGACAAGAGCAAAATATTCATCATTTATGGATTTGTTGTTTTTATTCTTGTATCTGGATACAAAAGAACTTTGAACCTGATTTTTACTAAAGACTTTTTTTAGTTTATTGTCAGCTTACTTCTGCAGAAGCTCCAACCCACACAGAGAGGAGTTAAACTGGCCGTTAGAATGTGTTAATGTATAATCACTTAAATGAGAAGGGGGGCCGCCAAGGTCAAAAATTAACTTTTTAATTAACCTGCCAGGTTGTCGAGTAAATCTAGAAAAAGCAAGTGGCTACACAGAATTTCTATTTTTTCTAAGAGTATGAGAATCTATTTAACTACTTGTTAACTCCAATAGCTTATCAGCCAGCAACATGGCAGCAACTCAGTGCATTTAGACACGTAGAAATGGTCCTGACAACCTGTATAATGTTATGGTTGATGGTTCCAAAGGGGCTGGTCTTCATGAGATTTTCATGAAGGACCATCTCTAGGGGTTTACAGAGAATGGTCTGAAAGAGAGAAATTATCCAGTGAGCAGCAGTTCTCTGGAGGAAATGTCTCGTTGAAGCCAGAGGTCACAGGAGAAAGGTCAGAGTGGTTGGAGATGACAGGGACTCAAGGTCTGCAGTGGACCATTTCTGAACTCACAACACCTCCAATCTTGAAGCAGATGGGCTACAGCAACAGAAAGTCACACCAGGTGCCCTTCCTGTTAGCTAAGAACAGGGAACTGAGGGTCTAACTCACCAAAACTGGAACAGAAGATTGTGAAACAAAAGTCAAATCTTCTGGCTCAACTTCAATTTTCAAGGCGCTTGGAGTAAAAGGTTGAAGAAATCAGAGGAGCTCCAGCAACACGTGCAGTTTAAGAGACAACTTTTTCAAATATAATCAAGTGACGTTCTTTGCTTCTCTTTAAAAGAAGAAATTGAGTCAATTTCTGATAAAAACGCAGATATTGCTGCATCCACGGAGACCGCTTCAGAAGCCGCCATTGTTTTCAAACATAGGTCACTTCCCGCAGTCGTCACGTCTCCAGTTTCCACCTCTTTCCCCTGATCGAGTCGTCTGGTTTTAGACCGTGAAGTCCAAGGAGGTTGGAGCTTGGCAAGATGGATATACGTGATTTCAGACAAGGAATCAGGCAGATCCATCTGCACTGCAAGGTTCATTTGAGGAGGTGGATAACTTATTAGAGAGAATATAAAACAGGAGAGCAACTATGGACTGATAAACCAAGAAGACGAGGGCTGAGAGACCTCCATTTAAAAGAAACAATATCAGAACCATTTAAGGGACTGTTATTGTATTATTACGTAGTCATACTTGTACTTGGCATCAGCGAGTAACAAAATGAAAAGATGACTTATGCTTGGTCTTAAAAAGTGTGATCGGAGCATCTCTATGTACTCCAAATGAAGCAGAGAGGACATCAGGGCAGCTGCATGTTTGAGGATCATCCCTGTTAATGAGAATTTTAATCACTATCATGCCATTAATTTAATTATAAGTCTTTGACTGAGATCTTTTAATGTATACATGAACTTTTTGGTGTAAACTATTAACTCCATTCTTTACAGTGAGTGGGTAACAACGTGATTTCACAACACTGAACTTTTTACTGACATTTTCCAGCTTTAATAACTTTGTCAAAGCATAAATAAATCTGGTTATTTTGTCTACTTTATGGAGACATTTGAGAGGACAGAGGCTCTTGAAGATCCACCAAACTCCATGTTCTCGTCACTTTTCTCTCCACTGCTCCTGATGGAGGGAGTCTGTCAAACCTCCTCAGGCCACGGATCTGACTTCCGGATTGAGAAGTTTACACCAAACATTCATCGATTAACCGCCGAAAAAGACACTGACGCTCATCTGAACAAACGAAATGTGGGTTTGAACACGTAATGACAAGATTAAAGTCGTTTAAAGGTTGGAATACAGACACTTACCTCGTAAAACGCCTGAACCATCTCCACCAACACCCATTGCTGCCCGGACGCCATGTTTGTTTTCCTGCTGCAACGTCATCTGCGCTGCTGCGTTCAGGGTCCACAAGAAAAATCCTACATCTCAGTATCCACACAAACAAGCCCGCAATACATTTTAATTATTTAATTTTTTATTTAAGAGAGACAAAGCGAGTTTATTTACGCCACTATTCAGCAAAGTTAAAGAGCCAGATTATCGGCCTTGGCTACTTTCCCTCTGTTTTCCCTGATTGATGTTCCCTGGGAAGGAAAAGCTGATGACACATTTATCAAAATTGCATTCATACAAAGAGCAAAACTGATAAAACTGAAACGTAACAGGACCTAAACGAAACAGAGTTCCACCTTAAGCTTTATTATTTCACATTTTCTGATCTGTTGCACATTATCTTAGGTATATTGCACATTTATTTGGGCGCATTGAATATTATTTTCTCTCAGTCTACTGTACATTATATTGCACATTGTCTTGGGTATACTGTACTTTCCTTTTTTTCAAACGTATTTTTATTGAGGTTCTGTGTTTTCAAACAGGAAAAGATATACAAATGTAGGCTACATTACAAAAAAAGTTTAATACATTCTATTATTCTGGAAATAATATTTAAAAAATCAATAAAATGTAATTAAATAGAATTGAGTGTCTTGTTACGTCTGTCTTTCCAGTCATTCTCTCATTCTTTGGTTTGTCTAGGCATACCATATACTATTGCACATTAACTTAGGTACATTGCACTTTTTTGTTTGGAACATTGCACATTCTCTTAGATATATTGCAAATTCTCTAAAGTCCATTGCACATTATCTTGGGGTACATTGCACAATATGTATATGTTGGAGGTAAAAAGTAAGGTCTGATAATGATAAGCTTTGATAGTGCATAAACAGTAAAAAGGAATGCTATCATCACTTACAATATCTCTCATATCGACTCATATTATGGAAAAAAAAAAGTTCTTAAAAATGTTTTACCCAATTGTAGATTCAATCCAACATTGTTACGGAGCTTATTTTACCTAGAACTCACACAATTATGCAAAATAACTGCACATTTTAACTAGGCATGGGCTGAAATATCGTTTGGCAATATATCACAATACAGTAGGTGACGAAATGCATCGAATTTGAAAAAAATGGATCACGAAATAAAGAGGTCATGTCCGGTAATAGCGCATGTGACCAGAGGTGACAACAACAAACATTAGCACCAACTACCTTGCCTCCAAAAAGCCTAATGATGGAGTCGAATGAGGTCGAAATTGAGGATGCTCCGCCTGGATACAAGTCATCTGTCTGGCAGTATTTTGGCTTTCTCATTAAAAAAGGTGAAGACGGTGAAAACGAGCCTATCGCTTGTTAGCATACACTCTCTCTAACCTCTCTAGGGTTAGAGAGAGTGTTATTGTTTGTGTTTGGCCTGTTAGGCCTTGTGTTTCCTACTCAAACAAAAACAAATAAGTTGTAATTACACAGTAATATTTTTTCCTTTTTTGATATTGTATCGTGATGTATCATATCGGGACCCGGGCATATTGAGATGCAGCATATTGTGAGTTTAAGTGTATCGTCCCATCCCTAATATCAACAGCAGTGTACCTCTCTGGTGCAGCGCTGCTGGAGTAATTTCAACCACTTCACTGACTGTTGCAATGTACGTGATGCAACCCAACACCAAAAACCCTGAACTTTCCCTTTAAATCTTTGGATAGTGTTCATCATAGAGCTTTAAGGTTTATATCAAATGTTAAGGCTGTAACTCAGCATTGATCACTGTATGAGCGAGCTGGATGGGCCTCTCTGACCATCTGTAGACCGAATCATAGCACATCCTGATCTATAAGGCTATGGTTGTTGTTCTGTGACTCAGTCACCAAACTTACTTTTGCTGTCTGTCCCCAGAGTTCATCTGTTAACGGGTGAAAGAAGTTTTAGACCTGTTGCTCCTGCAGACTGGAATCAGCTGCAGGAAATGCTGGGTCTTATGGAGATGCTCTCTTAAAGCTTTTAAGCACAGGTTAAAGTCTTTGGAGAAAAATGATGCAGGCTGTAGTTGGTTGATTCTCTGCTCTATAACTCTGAGTTCATTGGCTGATACTGTGTGTGTGTGTGTATCTGTGTCTGTAACTGTTTAATGTCTGTAACTAACTGTCTTGACCAGGGCACTCTTGCAATAGATTTTGATCTCAATGAGGCTTTTCTGGTTAAATCAAACATATTATTGTCATTTCAAAGTTGTACAGATTCCCAAAGCACACCAGGGCTTGCTGTGAAACACACCAGCATGCCATGCCTCACTATTTGAAGACCACTGGTTTTGACCAAGCAGGAGTTTGTCTGCAATTTTCCAGTGGAATGGTTTCTTTTCTAATGTGTTTTTTATTCTAAAATGTAATTTCTCTTATAATAATTTTTAATAGTGTCAAGAAGAGGGATTGAGTGCAGATGTACTGTTAGCATTTGGTAGGAGCCACTTGGAAGCATTTAGTCTGATTTTAACATAATCATTTAAACTCTTTTTTTTCTGTGTGGTCAAGTGATATCTACAATCACCAATGCAGACAAATAGCTGACAACAGCTCGATACAGGACAACACCAGCCAGAGCAGAAACGCAGCAAAACCAAGAAAAACAACAGAAGAGCTCCAGGCCTGGAGAGGGGTCTGGAGCAGTGAGGGTGCGTGGGAGAGACAGACGAGAGAGACTGCGGTCAAGCAGAATGAGTGATTTTATCATGTTCCTGTTTCCCTTTTACCATCAAACATGTAAAATAAAGGAGTGCTACACTGTAAAGGACTGTAGAATTTACAGTAAATAACTGGCAAAAAAGTTGCCAGCTAAGTATTGTAAAATCGCAGTTAATTGTTGTAAAAAACTATTACAACAAATTACTGTGAAGTTTTTACAAGTTTTTACTGTGTATAAATTACAGGCACTTACTGTATTCTTTCTTAGAAAACACCAATTAAATGTAATATATCTTACAACTGTTTCTTGTATTCAAATAAATTACAGTAATTACCTGGCAACTAAAGTTGCCAGTAAATACCTGTAAATAAATGATACAGTATGTTGTTGTAAAATGTTTTTACAGTTAATGTTTTTTTTTACATTAGCTGCTTTGCAAATTATGCAGATTGTGAATGAAACGAATAATAATACAGTGTCAGAGCTGCTACAAAATACTTTTATTAAAACTTAGGACATTCTTTTTTTTGAACAGAAGTGCAAAAGATGCATGTACAGTAACATGAAGAAAAATGAGGGGGACAGTTCAACTTTTTGTCAAATTGGCCCATTGCCATTGCAATAGGTTAATTGCCTTTATTCGTCAGTACAAGGTGTTTGAACATCTGTGGAGCAGATGAGAGCTGCTAATCTACCATTATGGACTAATGGAATTTCTTGGTTTCTCTCATGAAACTCATCAAAAACACAATCCAACAACTCATTCAACAAGTTGTTTTAGAGGTAAATTCATGGAAAACTGCTGATGTGCTTCCCCGTCAGTGTCGGGCTTAGAACCAGAATTGTCCATTGGACCCAAAAGCTCAGGAAGGGAGAAAGCCAAAGAAGGTTTAACAGGTTAAATGAACATGAAAAAACACAGGAACACTTATACAAGGTGGCGGGGACTCATGGCAGGCACCTGGAAGGGGAGAGCGGAGGGAAACAAGTAGTCCACGAGTCCACAAAAACACAGAGAAGCAAAGACTATAAAAATCATGAGAACGCCCCTGCATGGGACAGAGCCGAAATAAAAAGAGCAGGAATGACTCAGACAGGCACAAACCGAGGTAAGCAACTCAATATTCCCACGCTGAATCCTCCACCGGAGCCATCTTAAATAGGCAGAGTAATCAGGTGAGCAGGCTGCAGGTGTGCCAGTAGCAGGGCGGGAGACTCCACCCCCGAGACAGGAGCAGGAAGGGAAAGTGCAGGAGAACCCCATTTACTTAAAACTTAACCAAAAACAACTTTCTGTGCCGACATCAACATTACCCCAATCCCTGTTCCGAAGCCCAGTGCATAAATGCATGTTACCTTATAGCTGTAATGTTGCCTGTTTATTGGTGAAATGCGATGCGAAAACAATGCACACTGCTCTCGTGCTAAATGCTACATCTGTCTTACCTAAAGTCATAGAAAAATACCATCACTGAAACAAATGTTACTCACCAATCCACTGAATTCTTAGCCTTGCTCTGGTGACTATACAGATCCTGGCATTGCTTCCTCTCTTCTGGAAAGTTCTAACTGCCAAAATCCTGATATCAACTGTATTTACCTGTAATACATATAATCTACATGCCAGAACACAGTTGCTGTAAATTTTACAGTATTTAACCAAGAAGTTATGCAGCAGCTTATTGTAATTTGTTTTTACCCATAATGCATTGCAGTATACAAGTGAACATTGTAAAATGAAAAAACAAGAAAATACTGTAAAATTTTACTGTAGATACTACAGCAATTTGTTACAGTGTACCTTAACGTTGGCTCTAAGATGCCTCTTTTTCCAACAATAATGAACAGAATGTGTAATAATGTTGCAGCAAATAAAGGTTGATGAGGCATGGCACGGTGTAATTTGATCACTTTGGACAGAAACTAAAATTGAATAAGATTATTTTCCATTAATACCTGATGAAAATGCTGTAATTTATTTGCTTTCTGAATGAGTGTGTACGCTGGGATGTATAGATTTGTAGGTATGTGTTTGGATATTCATATATGCTGGCAAAATTGTATATATGATTATTTTGGTGAATGGGTGTATGTCATTATGTGTGTCTGTGTACATGTGGGGGGATGTACATTTATATATGCATATACATGTGTGTGTAGGGGTATGTGTGTGTGTGCCTGCGTATATAGGTACATTTTGGTCCTCTACCTACTCATTCTATCATACTAAGTTTATTTTGTTTCTTTCCCTCACTTTTATATGTTATAGTCCCAAAGAAAACATTTCACTGAACTCTGATCTGCCTTTTTTTTTTTTTTGGCGTAGATGAGCCCAAAGACATGTATGGACTCAGAACTGTCTGCCAAGTTGTAATTGTTTGTGTTGTTTTATTTAAAATATCTATTTTGGACTTTGTTATGCGCACAAATTTAAATAAAACTGTGTTAAAAAAATGCAATAATTGTATAAAGGACATCCTGAACAATGTGTGTAAGCCATATGGTAACTGTAACAGTGTTCTTTTTAAGGAACATTTTGAGCACAAATCACTTGAAAAGTTGATACAAACTCATCACATATTCTGTTCATTTGAGAAAGAGGCTTCTTAGATCTAACGTGAAGGTAAGACTCCTTGAAAACAGGAACATGATAAAGTCACTCAGCCTGTCATCTCTCTCTACACAGAGCATTTACCGTAAAGGTTCAATTACATGAGCACTTCAAATGTAGGAGCTGCTGATTCGACCGCAGTCCCTCTTGTCTGCCTCTCCCTGCTTCAGACCACTCTCCAGGCCTGGAGCATTTCTGATGTGCTTGGTTTTGCTGAGTTTCTGCTCTTGCAGGTGTTTTCTGGGTTTGATTGTTTTGGGCTTTGTTCCGTTCCTAACTTGCAGCACGTTATTGCTCATGCAGGAGCCTTTTTCTTATTGACCTGCATTGAGCTGTTACAAGTATTTGCCCTTGTCAGCCACCGTAGATATCTGATCGCAGACTGAAGAGGGGCTTGAAGTTATACATTCTCCCAGAAACCTTGGGGACACCTGCCCCTGCAGATAAATAAGAAAATGATCCTCTTAATGGTCAGAAAAAAAGATAAAACTTTATAAAACTTTTTTTTAATCAGCAGTTAAAGCAAGATAAACCAAAACGAAATGCACACTGTGGTTAGATAAACCATGAGGCAAAAAGAGTTCAGATCATAAAAACTGAGTCAGTGAGACAAAGTGAATCAAAAACAGTTTATTCCATGAGAAGCTGTGAAGGAACATCTGGCCCGTCCAACAGAAGAAACTGCAGAAAATAATTCAAATGTTAACTGAGGCTCTGCTGTGTCACAGACTGTGAGTTTAAACAGATCATGAGCTTTTAGTAAAACATTAGCTTCATCTTTAATCCTCCACGCTGCTCCAGCATCAGACATTTTAACTCTTTTGTATCCCTTTGATCAAAAAACTTAAAGTGTTAGCGAGCCTTTACTTGTGATGCCAGATTAAAAGCCTTTTATCGACCAGCATTATAATATGAAATCAGACCTTTTACATTCCCCTGTTTTTGGAGTAAAGTGTCTTGAGATGTCATTTGGTAATCTGGCACCATACAAATAAAGATTGATGGACTGATTGATTGAATTACTAACCTGTGGAGAGTGGGCGGATTAAAAAGAGAAGGACATGGGAGGCTTTTTAGCCACGAATAATTCAAAGTTTGTGATCTCTTTGGCCCAGTATGTCCAGCTGCCCTTCGAAAGTGCAAACATTCACTTAGAAACAAACCAGGACACTTCAACAGGACATCACAAACTTCAGTATAATAAGCAATATTAATTCATCACGATGACAATACAGAAGAGAAACTCAACATCAGGAACAAATTCTTTTGAGTCCTGGGTGGACCAGATCTGCAAAAGCCAGTCAGGGATATTAAATTTATGCTAATATTTCTGTTACAGATATGGATACCCATACGTTTATCAAGAGCACAAAGCCTCTAATTTACTGAAGCTGATCTGCTCCTTTCATGGTGACAGTCTGCTCGTGTCAGAAGCAGATGTGAGGCTAGAAAAACATTATATAATTTAATAAATGAAAGTGTTGATGTAGAAAAGTGGACATTCAGCAATGATGAGGTAAAATATTATGGTACATTTGTACATTCTGACAATATAACAGCCCATTAATGTTACATATACAGACTACTCGTATGGTTTATATATCAGCTGAAAATATTGTCACTAATAATCTTAAAAATGCCTGTTCCAATACCGACATTGAACCACCCCAGTACCGAACCCCCAGCTGCTCTGGAAGCACCTGACTGAGACCATCACAATGACGCGTCTCTATTAATACACGTGCATGTATCAAACTGTGAGGCAGCTCCCACAAACAACAACCAAAGGGAATATGGTTAAAAAATGACATTTCTCCCTTTGAGGCAATAATGTACACCTTTAAATGTGTTGTCCGAAAAGTTTCAATATCAATATTTTCAATTTTGGCAGCCTACATGAGTTTACCTCCAAATTGGATATCAAAAACAAAAAAAAATGAGAATGCAAAAGTCACATTTTCTTTGGCTAATACACAAAATCCCTGGTCAAACACTAATGCTGGTTGGAGTTTGTCTTCAATTTTTAATGGATGTATTCCTGCTTTTTTGGTTTTAAAATTTGATTTTCTTCTTTCAAAGTTTTGGTTGTTTCTGATCCTAATAATCACTGAAGTGTTGATGGTGTTCGAATATTTTTTAAATCCAAATAGAGCATCTTTTATTTTAAAAAGATATGAAAAAACACAATGATAAGATATTCCATGCACCTCTTAACAATCTGATATACCACAGAACACTCTGCGCTGCTAAAGTGTGGTCCGTGGCCCTATGATGGGCCCTCGAGATGCTGCATGTGGGCCACAAATAGGGTTGCCAGCTGTCCTGAATTTGGAAAATCAATGTTGTGTCCCATTTTGAGCCATTACGAGACACGACTTGTTCTGTATTTCAGGCCACGCACCCTGTTAAGCCTCTAACTGATTAAAACTCATCAGATTCCTCTGATGGCTTGGGGAGTTTTTGGGAAATAAAGCTGATGAGAAGCAGAGTAAGTGACAGTCCACATGGAAACCGTCACCATGGAAGTTTGTAATAGAAACTGTGTTTCCTCCACACAGAAACAGTGTTTCAGGTGCCTGATAAAACGTTTTTGAAAACAGGTTCCAGAGTGGATCAATCTGAAAACACTGGCCTTGCGTTTCTGTTTGGACAAATAATACAGATAGCTTCAGCAACAGTGACGTCATTGCCCCATCTGTTGCTTAAACTGCACGTGAGACCCTGACAACAGTAAGAATGGTAAATACGGTGTTGTGTTCATGCTGCAGAAACTTCTGAGCTTGTTTTGACTTCTACAGCTAAATCCTCTGCACCTCTACAATCACCATGATCAACAAGAGGACACAGAGGTACAGACGCCCAAGTTTGATGTCATATCTCATGAGTCTTCTTCTCTGATTGTAGTGTATATCTGTGGCAGCGTTACAGCACCACCTACAGGCCTAGCATACATACAACAAAGTTTGAGAGTTTTCATGGGGATGGACACATCTGTTGGCATCTTTACAGAGAACGTTTTCAGTACCAAGTAGTTTTTGTCTTTATATGGACAGGGCGGTAGGCTGGTTTTCTCTTTTTGAGATGCGGGGCAGGAGTTAATCAGGTCTTTCAATGCCTCCCTCAGCATCAGTGAACGCACATTTGATCAGAGAAATGAAAACAGGTGAAAGAAATTAACTCCAGGCTGGACAGCGTTGGCAGAAATAGTCTGTAGTCAGGTGTAAGGTGTGTTGATGAGTTTTTTCTTTTGCACACAGTGGCCTGGCATAAAGGCTGATGTTGAACCACAGTCCAAGGAGAAGCATCTCCGTTTCTCACTGAAACTGTGATAACAGCCTTAAAAGTCCCTTTGGTGGGAGTTCAGTCATGGGACATCATTGATCTAAATATCCTCATGAATCAAGAGTGCATCAGTCTCCATCAGAGGAGAAGCAGGACAGCAATGAGGCCCCTGGATGTCTGAGCCCCCAAGAGAGGGAAACAACATGGTTTTAAACACCTAGCCAATCTGGAGAGATATTTCTTAATTCTTCTTTATCACTACAAACATAAACAGCGCTCCGTTCTTTAGTCAGTAGTGGACATGGCCTCCATGATCTCATGCATTTTTTCATGTCGGAAAGATGGAAACACTTGCCACAAGGGCCATTTACTATGAATAAAAACCATGACTTTTCAAATCATAATCCTGACTTCATGTTCAAAAACTGCATTGTGTATCTTAGAAATCTCAGACCTAATAGGGCGCAGTCTGAAGACTGAACTCAGATACTGCTTTTTCTCTGTGCATAATAGTAATCAATCTTTATTTGTACAGCACAAAATTATGACAAATGTGATTTCAAGACACTTTAGAAAAGAGCAGGTCAATGTCTTACTCTTCTTATTAATCATATTTTAATTATTCATTTATTTGTTTTTGCATCTTCCTTTCTTTAATGTGCTTTTAGACGGGATGCTCATCAGAAATACCTGAATATGAAATTCATACATGTAGGTGCAAGCTTTGGTCTGTCATGAGAGGGCCCAAGAACATTTTAAGATTTTAATTTGGAACGCAGCACATCAGAGTTTAACAAGGATGTACGCTGGACAAGCAGCTGTGGCACAAGTATCTGACCAACATTTGACTTCAGGGCTGATCTCTGGTCAGTTTTTCTTATTGAGACAGTTTGCTGTAAAACCTGAAACAGTGCTATTGAACAGTTAAGTATTTTTTTCTTTAGTGAGTTGTGTTGGGAATTCAGCTTCAAAATAAGAAAGTTGTTGTAAAATCCAAAGTGGACCATGTCTTGAGCTGAGCTGCAGAGGGAGATCCTTTCATCACCCCCATTGGGCGGCCTTGGCTCTGGATAATGATAAAGCAATACATTTTCCTTGATTGGCAATGACAGGATGGCAAAATTTACTTAAAGATGAAAATATAAGAACAAAAGTCAACATCAGGCCTTTTAAAATGATCATAACTAAACAGAAGTCCATAGGAAAGAACCTCTGAGCCTCACGTCAGCACGAGGGCACTTCTTTTCGTTCACCGTGAGATTAAGATTGTATGAAATGGTTCAGACATCAAACTCTTATGTACCTACATGCATTTACAAACTGTGTACTGCAGACAGCCGCTCAGCAGCCATCCACACTTAAATACCTCCTGAAAACTGAGCTGCAAGTAAACCTGCATTGCAACCCTCAATGTGTTTATGATCCAGCTACAATATTCTGTTAATAATCCATTTTATTCTAAAGTGATTGTGTACTGATTGAATGACCCACTAGATGATTTGGGTACCATCGCTCTGTCTTTGGGTCATTTTTAAAAAGAATTACGAGCTTTGGACGACCAAAGGTAGACTTGTTATTTTGCATATTTAAAGATTAAACACAGAAAACTCAGTAACACCTCGTTCCCACTTGTGTATGTGCACATACGAGATTCAATCAAAGTCTTTCAAGTTTTGCTACGTTCCATGTTGTCCCTGTAGAACTCTTACATTTAATCAGCTGAACTTTTGTGCTGGACATTAAAGTAGGACTGAACATTTAATCAACATTTCTTTAAAATCTCAGCATGGCCAGCGGCAGTTTTCAAACAGCAAGAGCTGTGATATTTCTTTAAACCATCCATCCATTACATGTACCTGGAGCCTATCCCAGCTGACTTTGGGTGAGAGGCGGGTACACCCTGAACCACTCGCCAGCCAATCGCAGGACCACATGGAGGGACAGATAACCATTCATGTTCACACTTGGGGCAATTTGGAGTCACCAATTAACTTAATGAGCAACTTTTTGGTCTGTGGGAGGAAGCCGGTGTGCCTGGAGAGAACCCATGCATTTCCAGGGAGAAAAATGCAATTGATGGCACCTCCTCATATTCAGTCCTTCAAGCAAAAATTGCAATCTTACATTCTTTCTAGTCATTCAGCCCTATTTTCAGAGTGCTCAACTAGCTAACAGGCAACTTCATAGTTTTCAGAAGAAGATTGTTGAGCGAGTTTGCTTGATTCAAACTACCAAATGGATTTTCAAAACAGGGTTATAACTGTATAACTTTATTCTGAAAATGGAGGCTATGCTTTCATATTTTCTCTCAGAATATATACAGTCAGTCGAATTTAAAACCACAGTCAGATCATCTTGACGTTCTGACCAGTATTTATACATTTGAGTCAGAAACTAGGTGTTGATAATTTAAAACTACAAAAACAGGATGTTGAATTTTTGATATCTGATATGCCAATTTTTTCTGAACTCATTGTCACCAGCATTTATTGTCAAGTGCACAAAGTCTTTACTTTGTGAAAATTGTCTTGCATTATGTGACAGTGTATCAGTGTAAGGAACAGATTAAAAACAAGAAAAACATTTAACTCTAGAAATAAATGAAACTCTTCAGTTTTAAATGTACCCATGCAGTGATGATAAAATGATGCATTAAGGTACATTTGTGTATTTTGTTAATATTACTCCTGATATGTGGCCAATATGTAAGCCTAATATAATAGCTGTAGATATCTGCAAAGATTTCATATTGGATGATATCGACGTTTTACTTTTAAGGCCAATATCTGCTGATATCATTATTGTTCGGTATTGGCATACTGCTATAATTGTGCATTCCCATTAAAACAGATAAGCTGACATACCTTTGGAATTTAAGCTACAGAGATGTGACCAATTAGCCATTCTAATGTCAATTTAATGAAATATTTCACATGTCATGTTATGTGCAGACACAGCTTTAGTTATTTCCTACCTTAAAAAGAAAGTTCTAGTTTTTATCTGTTAGTTCTCCAAATGCTCATTCAAAAAATAATGGCAAAGTTAGCATCACCTCAAAGGCTTGAGGTAGCTGTTCTGCCAGGCATCTATTCCCTCATAATCAAATGCATTTTTCTGCTTTGGCCTCTTGGTGGCATCATCGAAACATTAACAGATCTGAGGACTTCAGCCACATACAAAAGAGGAAACGAGGCGTTCAAACAAACCTTAAAGGAGTGAGAGACGATCTCAGAGGATTGTATTTGCATCATTGGCACTGAAAATAATACATAAGTGAACTTGGAGAACAGAAAAGACAGTTTATGTTAAAAATACTAAACAATAACCACTTATGACTGAGTCAGTGGTGTCCCAGCTGGTTTGGAAATGGCTAAGGTAGTTGACTTGTATTGTTTTATGCAGATTTTTCATTGCTCAGCACAGTACCATTTTGGCAATATTCTGGTCCTTTTGCAAATTGGTTAGTTTGGTTTTGTTAGTATTGTCTCTCCCTGTTTCAGCCAGAAAGTCTTTACTCCTCTGGACTGACTTTTCAGCTTTTAAGACTTCTGCTCAGTCCTTTCTGCTTTAAGTATCTGCAGAGTTGAGGTAAGTTTGCGTTAGGAGTCCAGCAGAGGTGGAGTGTCAGGATGCAGTTCTGTTATATCCCACCTCGATGTGTTTCTCCAGCCACAGCTCGGCTAACTGCATGGTTGACGCAAACGTGCTAGCTTTGGACCCGAGGCACATCTTGTATTGCTTCTGTTCAAGGCTTGAGTTGCAGTGGACCGGGTGATAAACGTGGACGATGCCTGGCTCCTGACTGCGCAGCACATTCAAACCAGAGTTTATCACTTTGGTGAACAGGTCTACGTCCTCCAGCCCCCATCCGAGGATCGACGTGTCGAAACCTCCAGCTTTAAGCAGGTCACTCTTAAATACACAAGTGATCCCAAAGCCATAGTCCCTCCAGAAACCGCTCTTCTTAGTGAGAACAAACTTGTTCTCTTGTGGAGTTTTCTCAGGATAGACTATTTTGGGATTGTACTGGCTGAAGACCACAGGGAAGTAGACCTGTCTGCCTTGGACAGTGTTGTCTCTGCAGCGCTGCAAAGCCTCACCGTTAAAAATTAGATCAACATCGCAGAAGAAGAGCAGCGTGTTGTTGTCCAGCTGTGCGGAGCCCAGCTCCAGAGCTAATCCTCGAGAGAAGTTCCCCGTCATGGGGATGACAGACATGTCTGCTTTAGGGTACTTCCTATGGAAATCGTTGATCAGCTGAACATGTCTCCCTCCGCTCTGATTGATCTCACCGTCCACCAGAATGACTGACAGCTTCACGTTTTGTTTAGGTATCAAACACACCTTCTCAAAGTTCTCCATGAAGCGGACAAAGGTGTCGTAGCGACCAGAGAGCGGGACGAGGATATTAACCTTCTTCTGACTCTGCTCCCACATCTCCACGGTCGACTCATAGACCTGGAAAGGAGACAGGAACTTCAGCGAGTTGGACAGGAAAGACAGCGACTGGGATTCAGAATTGATGGCGGCCACGAGGTCAGCCACATCCAGCTCCTCGATCTCCGTGAAAAATGGTCGGCTGAAGGACTGCTGGAGGTAAGCGTGTCTCCTCACGGGGACCGTTATCTTTCGTCCTTTATGTTTCTTGTAGAGCAGCAGTAAGTCTAAAATATACTCTGCTCCGTGCATCGGGTCAACCCTGTAGTATCCATACTGGATTTCTTTAAAATCGATAACACGACCACGAGTTTTTGAATTCTCATTAATCATCTCCATGACCTGCAGGATGATGTCCTCTAAAGCCGACCTAAACACATTCCCGAGGTTGTGTCGAGCCATCTTGTTTTCCACGGCAGAATAAATATGGCGCCCAGTCAGGAAGTCCCACTCGATTACGTCGTTTCTCTCGTTGGGTCGATAGAGCATGTATGACGGCGGCGATCCCAGCTGCTGGTCTTCCCACAGGACCTCAGTATCGCTGAGGTGACTCATGACCAAGCCTTCGCGGTGGAGCAGGATGGTACGGTAACGGAGCCTGGAGACCTCTCTGCTCAGCATGAAGTTATGGAGTCTGTACTGGTAGGCGGGGTTTTTGTTTGGGTGGAGTGTGATGGCGTTGTGGATCTTACTGCTGTGAAGATCCTCGATGAAACCTTTCTTGTTCCGCTCGTAGTTCTCATAGAAGAGCTGCTGCATCTGAGGAGAAACATCATGGGAAGACAAGAAGAATCAGAATCAAATTTGGTTGTTTCAGTTGCTCTTAAACAGAATTTAGCCGTAGGATTAACAAATAAAGACATTAAAATAGATAACAGCATAAAAAGTTAAAAAATAAGAAGGCAGGTTGCAATATGCAGAAACGTAAAGCTTTATCAACTTACTTAAGCGGGAAAAATAAATAAAACAAGTGACACTATAAACAATGTAGAGGAACTTACACCACATTAATGTTTGCCATATGATTATAAATATGACAGCACTGTGTGACAGCAGACAACATTTGACTTGGTAATGCACTGGATATTATGTTTGCTTATTAACAAACATTAACAAATATCAGAGCACCAAAGCTGTGACAAAGACAGAATGCTGTGCTGACAAACTATGTGCTAATTGGGGGCACATATGTTGGTGAGCTGATAATGGGGATACTTTTTTATTTGTATCAAAAACTAAAATTACTGATTAAAAGTCTAACAGATTGATAATATTACTTGTATCTGTAAGAGCATGCCTATGAAGTCAATCTTAAGCCCCTTGTGCTTACTAAGTTGATAAAAATCCTTTGACAGACGTTTAAATAATGTTTCAGGCACGAGCAGAAACAGCAACAAAAACAAGACAGCCTTCATTTCACAAACATTCCTCCCTACAGTTTGTCTAAATCATATTTCCTACTTTTTCAAGAAGCCCCTAAATCAGGGGTCCGTGATCTTCCAGGCAGCTCTAAGAAAAAACATTTACCTCATAAGACCAGACACACTGTGTCCCTCCAAAGCGCCTCACACAGCGTCCCACCTCCACGTCCTCATGGGTGGTGTACATCTCCCTCAGACAGGTTCCTATGTGAGGGACCATCCTGCGGAGAACTTCCCTGCTGAAGATCATCCCGGGCCCCCCCATGCAGAAGTTCTCCCCGGGCTCCAGAGCCAGTCTGCCCAGCTCCTCGGCCATCCCCAGGCCGGTCTGACCGATGTAGAGCGGCTTACTGCTGTTCAGAGAGCGTAGGAACAGCTCCAGCTTCTCCCCTGAAAGAGGAGACATCGTCAGCATGTCAGCATTTCATTCATTTAATGATCAACGATATCAATTAAAATATTGACAAATGTTATTCTGCAGAATTTTAAGGATTTTTTTCAGTCTTTATGTGAGCCAAGGAAGCATCACTTCCATGTCATGTGACTGTGGGGCCCAATCAGACAAATCAAACAACACTCAGCTGGTCTGATCTTCAAAATGTACCCCCTGTGGACAAAGACTTAAAATTAACCATGCTTTAAGCCTTAATTAGCTTCAGTCTGGACTACATGTTTCCTTTATGTTCTTTTGGTCATTAAAAATACTAAATTTATAAACATTATGTAGGAGGTTATTGGTGCCAGTATGGAAATCTTAAAAACTGACAGCAAGAAGTATCACACTGATTAGAAAAGTCTGGCATTTCCCATCACTACATTGTACTTCATGAAATGACAATGTCGCCCTCCAGCGTACAGTGGCTTGGACAAGTGATGTCCCTGAAACTGGAAAGAATCAGATACTCTGTCAAAGTAATATGAATACTTTCCACAAGAAATGGGATTCTTTATAGCCTTTTTTTAAACAATTTAAAGCCCTGTTAAGCCCATTAGGCCCCCATTCACTCACTCGCTCTTCGCTTTCTTTTCCACCTTTCCTTTTGGACCTTTAACTGCTCCTTTTTCCTTAAATTTACCTCTTATCTTTAAAATTTAAAATAATTTTTCACCTTTCTTTCCTCTTTTGCCTGTTTGTCGCAAAAATAAAACCTTCAAGGGGAGGACAATTCAGTGCTGTATGAAACTGTATAAACTTGGATTTTTATACTGGGGACGAGATGTTACTTGACTTGATGCAGAGGTTAATTCATTTTTTTTTCTATACATGTATTGAAGATGTCAATGTAAGTGTTTCAGTAATTCCTACACAAAACACCCTAATAAACATACAAAAAAGTACTTTATGTCTTTAACAGCTGTTTTCAAAAGTCTAAAAGCTTTTTTTCTCTTCTAGCAAATAATGTCTTAAATTATTTTAACATGAGAACAACCTAGTCAAAAATGCAACTTTTTATATTTGATGACCTTTAAAATCTAAAATGTCTCTGAGAAGAGTCCAGAACAAGCCTGCTGAGAACAGAGTTAAAAAACAATACTAGCAAAATTCTGATTACTGCTGATCTCAAGGGAAATTATTTCTTTGTTGATAAAAAAACTCAGTGGTCTTTTCCTTCCAGCCGTCCACGTTGCTGTTCAGTTCATCAGTGTCCACTCCTCTGAGCTTCAGGACGATGCTCTTCTGTACTTTAAACAATAATAAAGCTTTCCATCTTCACTAGTCCCACAATTTGATTTAATTTGATATCATGTGCATTACAGTGATTAGTATCCTTGATTTTCCATATTACTGCCCCAGGCTACTTTCAGATAAAAAAACAGCATGTAAAGATGAACAAAGATGAACTCCATTTAGCTGAACTGGCTTTTGAGATCAACTGCAGTAAAATTGTCTTTTCATTGTAAACCAAAATAAACTGAAGCTGCAGTCTGGCAACAGCCTCTTCAGGATTAAAAGATTATTCGCTGTCTCTTCATCTACGTCCACATCAATTATAAGGTTATTTTGACACCCCTATGTAGGATAGTATAAGTCTGTCTGGTATCTAGTCAAAAATGTCAAATCAATGTAATTGCTTTTGAACTATCAACAAAGTTACACCAAATTCCTTTGTTGTTTTTTGAGAACTCATAAAGTCAGCAACACACATTTAAACTTGATTAATGACATTTTAACTTAAGTGGACAATAAACAGAAGAGACAGTTTCTAATAACAACAAAAGACTGGGCCCCTGTCAGAAGTTATAAGGTATGGATGGAGTAGGGCTGGGAAATATATCATTCAAATTGAATTTATTTTCTGCAGAAGATTAAAACATTTAGGTTTTTCTCGACTTACTTCAATTGTTAGTATTTGCCATGTTTAAATCTAAATCTAAAAGGCCCTGTCAGGTTTTGCACTAGCAGGTTAGGTTAATATTTGTTTAAGAACTGAGATTAGTTACTGTCAGAGCTCCATGTTAAAATACTGTTAAAATAGCCCAGCGTTCAGTGTTTCTGTAGACAAACTTGCCTCCGTTTGAACTACATCATCAACATTTTCTGGCATGCACTTTAACTTCATGAGGAAAATTATGTTTGATTTGGGAAATTTTAATAACATAAAGGCAAAACTTGATTCATGTATTTTTTTGTGTCACAGTTTTTTACTTTTTGAGCGAGAAAAAAAAAAATCGATTAAAATCCTAAATTGAGTGTTGTGGAAGAAAATAGGAGGTTTTATCTTTAGGCCGTACAGCACAGCCCTATGATAGAGTGAGTTAAAAAAAATTGTAAGTTGTTTAAAGCTAAAACTTATACGCACACATTCTTAAGATATCCACAGATTTACCTCAAACCACATCAGCATGCCCTGCAGCACATTTTGGGCACCACCGTTAAAAAATATCAAGCAAAAAAGACAAACTAACAACAAGGACTATAAGAAACTATAAAACCAAGGACACATTTAATTTAATCAAGTATTCAAACACGCCTGCCCACTAAAATGTAAGACCTTTTAGAAGTAGAATCAGAGTTTTTCAGATATTTCAAGACTTTTTATAAATAAAATGTAACTTGAGATCATTGACGTCCCTTAAGATCCATGGAAGCTCTGATCCCGAAATAACACTCGCCTGTTTTTGTATTTTCTCAGTGTGATTTACAACACGCCTGATGAATGTGGGTGTTTCTGTGGCTGTTTGTCTCCCTCTGACTCACACAGACACACAAACACACATACACACACTGACACACTCACAGCGCCCCTCTGATTCCCGGAATAATCACCTCGTATGTAAACATCGTCGTCCGCCCTCATGAACCACTCGTATTTATCCAGGTAGTGGTCGTGGATGTACTTCAGCATCATGAATGACTTCTTCTGTGGTGGATACGAGTCGTCCACACCTGCCAGGGAAACCACAGGGAGGGGGCCTGGGGCATAGACCGTGCCGGACCCCTCGCTGGAGTAGAACTCCACCTTCCCGGGTATGGAGCTCGCCCAGGTGTTGAATGCAGCCACGGCACGAGTCCTCAGGTACTTCTTTGCGGTCATGACGCCGACATAGAGGAAGCGTGTGGGTCTGTTCACGGGCCTCCAGGGGTCCCCGGTGCTGTTCCCCCCCAGGCTGAATCCTCGTACCGCCTCTGGACCGACCTGTGGACCATCTCGCTCCCTCACAGCTGGGTCAGCACCTTTACCTGCGGAGGTGTCACTGAAGTACAAACAGTCTGAGGATCTCTTCCGTTTACTGTCCAGGACCTGGGGGACGATAAGCCAAGAGGACGCTGTGAATCCCAGGAAGACGCCAAAAATCACAGTCGTCCATGATCTCCTCGACCTCAGAGCCATGACTGATTGAGGTAGGGGAGACTGGGGATGGTTGTAACAAGTCTTAAAACACCAATCTGAGACATGCCAGGGAGATGACACTCATACTGTACATGCTCAGTGGCATAAAGGAAAAAAAATGATACCAAGTGTATTTTTAATATCAATATCACATATTTTTGTAAAGTGACCTCGAATATTTCTTAAAATATATTAATCAAACTTTTGTTTGGATTGCTGTTTCATCAACCTAGAGATAGATTATAAAATATGGTAAAAATCAATAATTCAAACCAATAAATGAAATTCTGTCAAGAATTAAGGGACAAAATCTATTTTCTATATAATTAAATATTATTTAGAAAATGCTTTTAGACTGAAAAAACAAACGATTTTCAATTGAATGTCAAAGTATAGTGATTGAGATTGAGCATCTGCTACATCGGTATATGAATAAGTTCAGTCTTTATGTTAACCCTACTGAATAGAACTTGGGAAATATATCAAACTATTAATTCATAATCAAATACGATATTTTTTAACAAAATATAGATTAAATTTATATTGTTTATGTTTAATTAACAATGCAAAAGCTTTCATTTAATTTGATTTTTTTATTTTCATGCTCTTTCTTTATTTTCATTGAATTTCACGACTGACTTAGTGAACTGAATGTCAATTTTAAAGTACATGTCTATTTTACCCAGCAGGTTGTTGACTTAAGAGTTAGTAACACTGACCTCAGATTTGGCTAACTAAAAACTGACCTTGTAGGTGATTTTTATTCACAAAAAAAAAAAAAAAAAAAATGTCATGAGCTGAAATTCAGAATAAAAAATATAAAGAGATTTTTCCCAGCCTAACAACTTAATATTAAAAAAATAACAAACTAAAACATGTCAAATAATAATTATTAATGGATTACAGCACAAAGAAAAATAAATGCCGTTTTAAATAAATATGGCTATGTGTAACTTAAAATTAGTGCATATTTTGACTGATATGGCTTTGACGACAGTAGGAAACAGTTACAAACTAAAATTATGTGTACTCTTACAACCCAGCTGCTACTAATATAATAAATAAAATCATGTAAACCTTCCCTTTTTGGAGAAAAAGTAAGTAAGGAGTTTCAACAGTGTCCTGGGAGGATATACTCAGCAAAATTGCTGCGACTTAAATAAATAAAAATGGTTCCGCTTGTTCCTAACACTTCCTGGTGAATTAATGAAAGAGTAAAGTCTTGTTACAGCCGTCTCCAGCCTCTCCTCTCCGGTTTGGTCGGTCAAAGCAGCCGTGAAGTCCCGAGGTGCTGACGTGGAAACGTCCCCGCAGACCGTTACACCTAACGAGGAAACAGGCGGAAATTAAAGCGCTAAAAATACACCAGAACACTCAGTCCCGTCCTCACGGCTCCTCTGTCCCGACTCTTACTGGACCTGAACACGAGCGTGAATTCATTTATATCCGAGTTTCAGCCCGGAGAGACGGAGCCATGCCTCCTCCAGACGTCCTGGATCCAGAGTCCGACCGTCCCAGCTGTTCTCCGTTATCCTCCATCGTCCCCCTGTTGTCGCAAATTAGCATTTTTAACATGAAGCTACTTTAATAATGATGGACGGACAACGGGCCGCCATTTTAGCTCCCTCTGCCCCTATGTTAACAAACATTTACTATAAAATTTACAAATGTAATATTCTTTCCGAATTATTAAGCCAGTTGCTCGTCGGACCAGGTAACTGCTCATTTAATGTTAATGCTCCGTTATTGTCGGAACATGAAGACTTCCCTGTGGGATTTTCAGAATAAAAGCCCGATGTATCATCACGACACCAGAACTGGAAGACTCGTACTTTTTACGAGATACAATTGATCAGAAGGATATTTTAGAAACACATTATTGATTATATCCTGAAAAAATACGTTTTTTAATTAACAACCCCGACATCAGCATGTTATCCGTTTTATTTTGAAGACTGATTACAATCCCGCAATCTTTTTGTTTTAATAGTTTTCTAATTGGAAGCAGACTTCCGGTTAGGTTTTATAACATAAACAAAATTCGATTCGTTGATCTGGTCCACTTAATTTACACAGAATATTTTCAAAAATTATTCAAGTTTGCCAAAGTGCCGCATAACAAATACCAAGTAAAATAAAATGAAACAAAAATACAATAATAAAAACTAAAACTTAACAACTGTACGACTAGTGCAGGCAAAACAGACCATTTAAACATTGCACAAACATTACAAGCATGCAGAAAAACGATTATGCAACGAAAGCAAGAAAAAAATGAAAAGAAAAAAAAAATACATAAAAAATATTTAAATTGGTCTTTATCTCCAGTCACCATCATGATTAGCAAACGGGAATTTAATTTTAAATTATTTAACATCTAAATTATGCAGAGGTTAAGACACAGATGGGCCATTTTTGTTACCAAGAGGTCCACATCAGCATCATCCTCATTGCAAATGGGGTGACTTTAAGCAGCTTGAAGGTCAGTGAAGAGACAAATGAATGCTGCATAGCATGCCAAAAGAAAATACTTTATCAACATGTTTTTATCTCAAATCTCAAACACAAGCATCAGTATTCAGTTTAATGAGCTAAACAGAATTTAATATAGTTTACGCTACTTTTTGGAGCAACTTTCAGAGCATTATGTCACTGTAAGGTGCAATAGTTGTACTGTAGTAACTTTTGTGGTGATTGATATAATAATATGTCTGATATATGTCTGGATCCACTTCAAATAACAGAGAGAGGATCTGGAGCAATGTCACATTTGCTTAGTTTGGGGCAGGAACATAATAAGTGACCAAGGTTCCTTCTGCTAATTTACATTTGGGAAGGTTGGGAATACAGTTGGGTAAAAGGAGTGTGATTTAGTCCAAGAACAATGGGGCCTATAACACACTTTAAACTGAATCTTCTTTTTGGAAAAAGAAGACCCTCATCCTTGAATAGCTGATTTCTGGAAAATTCAGGAAAAAATACTATCTATGCTGCACCAAAAATAATGCTATTTTTAAGTAATGCAATACCACCACAAGCTCAAAGAATATTTGCTTTATGAACCAGCTGCACCTTTGTTGTTCAATTTATTTTTAAAAAATGTATTTTTATCTAAAAGATGAGACAAAAAGAATATTCTGAGACTTTTACTCTCCGATAAATGTTTCCCATCACCTTTAAAAAAAGATGCATATTGGAAAGGTGTTACTCAGTTCCCCCTGACTCTTAGAGAATTAGATGTTGATATTTTATATTTTATATGCCACCTAGAGCTAAAGTAGTGCAATTTAAAGCAATGAATGAAATGTACTCCTGCAGAAAACTATGTATTCTAAATTTAATATCGATTCAAACAAATGTGCTTGCTGCAAAGATGAAATCAAAACTCAGGGACATCTGTTTTTCTGCAATGTATCTGATCTTTTCTGGAACAAGTTTCATAATTGGATCTTAGAAAATAATATATTTGTCTGCTTTAACTCATAATGTTTGATATGTATTGTTTTGGTGGAGCAAAATATGGAATTTCTCTTAAGTAATCCAAAAATCCTTGTAAAATATCATAGGCATAACTGTAAGCATAGCTGTAAATTCAATAACATGACTCATTTTTTCAATGAACAGTTACTTAGTGTATCTGTTTTCTTTCTTTCTTTCTTTATTATATTTAAAATAAAAAAAATAAAAAATATAAGACCAAATATAACCCCTTTTAGTTCTTAAGGAGAACTCTCTTGTTCAGATTATTTTATAAGCACTTGTAAATACTTGTCATGTTTGATCTCAAAGATCTGTGGTATCTGTAAAAGCCATTTTCTAAGGCACTCAAAATCTTTAAAATGACTTTTGTCTGTTAGGGAGTGGAATGATATCATTCCTTTGGAGATCCATTATTTAAAATCACAGTCAATCTTGTTAGCCTTAAAACCAGGATCATATGCACACCAATGCAATATTTGTATTTTGTTATCTATTTTATAATTTTATTTCATTGTCCTCAAGGTTTATATTTATAGAGAGTTTTATTTCCACGGCTTTATCTGTGTTGTTATTTTGATATACTTGTTATATTTTTCTCAGTAAACAAATGTATTCGCTCAGTCTCAAAAAGTTTCTCTGTTGGAAGTTCTGTGTTTGTTTTATTTGTTTTCCACAACTAAATAGATAAAATGATGAATTTCGATTCTTCAGTTCCTCCACCTCTACCAGCCGGAACTTGTTAGTGTAACACAGGGCGGAAGTGAAGGAATGGCGGCAGGCGCCCTGGGTGAGCTGAAGTAGGAGGCACAGCTGGTTCATCAGCGGATACTTCATGTAACTGTTCTCTACTGGTAGTGATCAGAGGGAGTATGGTAAGAAGAGTTTATCCGCTGATGCTGAAGAATCATTTTTGAACAAAAAGTCGTCGGACACGAAGCCGAAATGGAGCAGACAGGTGAGTCAGCAGTCAGGCTGGAATTAAAAACAGGACGAACACACATCTGATTTATTTGTAGAAATTAGCAGTTAACTCAAGTCTGCCGTAGTCTATGTGCGGTTGGAGCATCTCTTTGGCTGTGTATTGGTTCATTAGATTATTATGAAATTTATCAACACATTCAGTAGGGATGTTCAATGTTGGATTTTGCAGATCTGCTGATATTTAAGATATCATTATTTATGATACTGCTTTTTTTAATCAAGGGCATAAAGCCTTCGTTTAATTAGAGGTGACCTGTTCCTTCTGTGTTTACAGGCCATTTGTGAAAACAACATTTTATGCTGAAATAAACGAGACTTTTGCTTTCTTAAAACTGGACATTTAATAATGATGTAGTAAACCATTACTATAAATTTGTACATTGTACATATATATCTATGGTGGCCAACAAGAGCGAGCAGCCCAATACAGTTCAATATAAGAAAACAGCTGCATTAGCAGAAGAAAGCATAATCACGTAAAACAACAGAAGAGCTCAAGGCCTGCAGGGGTGCTGTGCCGTGGCAGGGAGAGAGATGGAGAGAGACTGCTCTCCTCCGTTTATGTGGTGTAATCAGCTGCTTCTAAAATTGAAGTGCTCATTTGTGCAAACCTTTATGAGCAATGCTCAAAGCTGAGAATCTGTATTTTATACCCCTTTCAGACTGGCCAAAGAAACAGTTTTAGCCCTGTATCAAGTGGCTCATGTCTGCAGTTTGAAAGGGTTTAATTGGCATTTCAACCCGGGTAGACTGACGCAGCAAGCGGCACAGGTTTTTATTGACTTACCTTAGATTGGCTTCCGTGGGAACCAAAAAAAAAAGCAAGTCGCACTCGAATGCAACTTGAGCGTCCTTGGTGATTACTCTCTATGCAAAGTCAAACAGCTACGATAGGACAGGGTTAACCCTCCCGCAATGCCACTGCTGTGTTCAAGGCGATCACTTCACTCGTCGTGTGTTGCCAAAGTTGAAAGGATTTGATCTTTTCAGGTGATGTCGTGTGTGGCTGTGCGGCAACAGCCAATCAGCAGTGTGTGCATATGTGACGGTACTTGTGACAAACAGTTTCTATTCTGGACTACAGAGTAACAATCTATGTCCATTGTTAGATATTTGTAAATCAAAGACGCTCATCAGAGGCAGTCATGATAACAAAGAAGTTAGATATTTAGAAATTAGATATTTATGGACAAGCGATACAACTTCAGTGGGCAACACAATTTTGATTGCGGAGTTGCATTTGGTGTGAACGCAGCTTAAGACAACAGTTATTGTGATGCCAAGTCGGCTCATTAAAAGTGACTTTGGGCTTGCTCTTCTACTTGTGTAAATCCCACATGATTATCACCCAGCTGCCCACTGTAAAGCAAGACACAAGTGTGTGGGTAGTTTGTCCTTTCCTCACCCCCGTTTCCTGGTTATCACACCCGCAGGAATTAATCCAGCACACCCCCAAACACACTCAAGCATGTGGTGCATGCACAACTACGCTGGTGCCATAGTTGCCAGGTTTGCTCATTATAAGCGATTTGGGCCAACGGCTGCATGCTGGTGCAGTACGCTGCAGTTCAGGCATGATCTAGCTAGTTGACTAATCGCAAAATAGTCGTTTGTGGCAGCCCTAGTAGTCATATCGTTTCGGAACGATATTGAGATTTCTGGCGTGAATATCGAGATATGATATTTTGTCCATATCGTTCAGTTCTAGTTGGATGACACATTGACATAGCTTCTAGGCTCACGCCTGCTACCGAAGAGTTCAGCAGTTGGAATGCAAATCTAAAAAAGTGAAACGCTAGAGAGCACTATTCATTTGAATGCAAAATACAGTTTCGCCACTAGAACAAACAACACAGTGTGGCTTTAATTCTAAATTTCTCTCTCTCACTAGGAGAAGGCACCATGCGCTCCAGTATTTGAAAATGTCATACTTTGTCCAATTCTGCCCCAAAACTCTGGACTACAACCTGTTTTGTTCTTACTTAGTTAATTGCTGTCATATTTGGCAGTTTTAACACACATCTTTATTGATTTTTAACTTCTGAACACATTAATTTTTTTTTACTACAATGGTATCAGTGTGGGTCTCCCTTGAGCAACATAACCCTCTTCCACCTCCGAACTTACTCTGAATTGAAAATAATAGTTGTCAAATGATACTACCAATTGTGACAGTAAATTGCTTGTCTACATCCATCTGGGTAAATGTGTAAAAAAATACATAAAAATACATTGAGAGGGAAACAGAAAAAAGAGGGCATATGGTCTCACTTTGTAAGTGCTACAGATTAATTTAATAGGATGTAAGGTTTGTGTTTTATCTTTTGCTGTGGTCTTCAAAGATTTGAAGGTTCATCTGCATCCTTCCAAGGAAATGCTCCTCTTAAAATGTTTTTCTCTTAGACTCATGATACTACGGTGGCGTATTGCATTCACATGAAAATAAATAAAAATCCGCCTGTTTTTATGAGATACTATCTCGTAAAAACATGAATTTATTTATTGTTAATTTTCCTGTTTTTATGACATACTATCTCGTAAAAACAGGATTCCCCCTGACACTTTGCTTCAAGACTGGCTGCTGCATTTATCAACCAGGTACGTGGTACAAACAACACAGGTACAAATACCGCAACGTCGAGCAGAGCCGACTTTGTGTCGGAACAACCGCAAATTCCTCAGGTGTCTGCGCAATGTGGACAAACTAATAACAACACCATCTACACCGCTCAAAGACGCAAGTATCTTCCAATGTTTCAAACCAAGCGATAAATAAAACTGAATAAGGTCTAACATGTGCGACATGTCCGTTACTTTTAACATTCCTTAGTATCTCATAAAAACAGGAAATTAAAAAATAAATAAATTCCTGTTTTTACGACATAGTATCTCATGAAAACAGGCGGTTTTTCATTTATTTTCAAGTGAATGCAATACGCCACCGTATGATCCATCCCAAGAAAGCAGTTAAAACACAAATGAGATATAAACACAGAAAAGATAGACTGGAGCAGGTTCTCTGTCCATGTGGAGCAGTGTTTGGCACTCATATTATCTGAGATTTTCTCAAAAGGTTTTGTGTTTGTCTCTTGACTCTGAGATACATTTGTATTTGCTGTATTTATGTGTGTTGCTCAGCAAGTAAAATTAGCTTTCTTTTCTACAGAGCCCCCACAACAAGTTAAAGAAGAAGAGATGGATCCTGCTGACCAGCAGCTCTGTAATCAAGAGAAGAGTTCCAGTTTGGACCAAGAGGAGATGAAGCCTCTACAGATTAAAGAAGAAGAGGAATATGAAGAACTCCCCTGCAGTCAGGGGGAAGAACAGCCTGGACTGAAAGAGGAGATTTGTTCCTTCGTTTTCAACCCACCTGATTATGACAGTAAACCAGAACGAAAGAGCATCTCTGAAGAGTCTCATGTCACTGGGAATAAAGACCAACATGCAGAGATGAGTTCAAGTCACATGTGCAGTGTAAACCATCCTGTCATCGACCCTGATACACCCACAGTGTCCCAGTGCAACACCTGTGGCAAAGACACTCACACAGGTAAAAAGCCGTTCCTTTGCACGATATGCAGTACATGGTTCTGCGATGTTTCCCTTCTGAGGAGGCACATGAGTGAGCACACGGGTGAGGATCCGTGCTTCTGCTCCACCTGTGGTGACAGATTCAGTGACCTCTCCGCACTGAGGAGGCACATGAGCACCCACACAGGTGAGAAGCCGTTCACGTGCAAAACATGTGGGAAAGATTTCAGACTTAGCAGCGGCCTGAAAGTCCACATGAGAGCCCACAAAAGAGAGAAACCACACACATGCAAGACCTGTGGAAAGAGATTTAATAAGCTGCCAGGTTTAGTCAAACACATGAAGGTCCACACAGAGGAGAAGCCATACACCTGTGAAACATGTGGGAAAGAGTTCAAACAAAGCAGTTACTGGATTCTTCACATGAGGATCCATGAAGGAGAGAAGCCTTACCCATGTGAGATGTGTGAAAAGAACTTCAGTGATATTTCTGTTTTGATACGACATATAAAAACACACGCAGGGGAGAACCCTCACGTCTGCAAAGACTGCGGTAAAGGGTTTAGTGACGCCTCACTGCTGAAGACGCACATAACCATCCACACAGGCGAGGACCCGTTCATCTGTAAGCTATGCAGCAAAGACTTCAGAACCAGATGTGTTTTAAAGATCCACATGAGGAGCCACAGAGGGGAGAAAACACACCTTTGCAACACCTGTGGTAAAAGTTTCAGCGACTTTTCAGTGCTGAAAAGGCACATGAGCATCCACAGCGGTGAGAAGCCGTTCGTCTGCCAAACGTGTGGACGGGCTTTCCTTCATAACAGTTACCTGACTGTTCACATGAGAACCCACTCAGATGAGAGGCCGTTTGGATGCACAACCTGTGGAAGAGATTTCAGACACAGGAACTCACTGGTGAAACACATGAGGACCCACACAGAGTAGAGGCAGCTGCAGGTGGGGATGCACAAGAACAGACTGATATTCTGGAAATGGTTTTAGTCAATACTAATGCAGATGTAAACAGGGATGGGAATTAATAAGAGTTTATTGATTCCAATTCCATGAACAATTCTGCTTATCCATCCAATGAAGTGATTCCCGTAGCATTCCTGCTGATTATCTAAAGCTGTTACACATTGGGACAACAATGTCGAACTTGACACTCCTGTTATATTGTTATATATTTCATGCCATGCTGCATAGATAAATAAATAATAAAATAATAAAATAAATATAATAAATAAATAAGTGGAAGGAGTTGATAAGCATAAAGATTAACGATTCTTTGGAGGAGTTGGTATCAATTCTCAATTGAAATTGGTTTTTGATTCCCATCCCTGGAGGTAGAGCAGGTAGTGCGTGTTCCCCACAGCAAGAAAGTTTCTGGTTCATCCCCATGTTGGTCAGAGCTTTTCGGTGTGGAACTTGCATGTTCTCTTAGTACATGCGTGGGTTCTCCCTGGCACTCCAGCTTCCTCACACTGACCAAAACATGCTCACTGGTTTGATTGGTGACTTTAAAAAAAATTGCCCTTAGATATGAACGTGAGAGTGGGGCTATGTATGAGGCTGGGTGACTGTCTCAGGGTGAACCCCGCCTCTTGCTCAATGCCAGCAGGGATAGGCTTCAGGCTCCCCGCAGCTTGGAAATGGATAAGTCGAATAGATAAGGAATGGATCCTTAACCTGCGTTCACACTGAACGCCGTATTGTGACCGAACTCAAGTCGCCCACCCAAGTAGCGATGCCTGTCCATAAATACCTAATTTTGGCCACTGTCGCAGTGACATCACATCTGCTCAACATTCATCACATCATTTCATATAATAGGATGTATTAGGTCACATTATTCCATCTGTATCATTTACACACCTACCAATACATACAGCCTGAAAAGTTCAAACTTTTCAACTTTTACTACTAAGCATCAAGTGATGTGGTTGTCCAGAGGACGTCTGTGACATTGTATTTGGGTTTACCCTGCCCCATCGTGGCTGTACATTGATCTCACATGGAGAGTGGTCGCCCATGTTGCAAAGTCACGTTCAGTGTGTAGGCCACTTTTGATGTAACCACATCTTTGTGGGGGAAAGAACCCTGTCTGTGGCCTTTACTAGAATCTAGCTGTAACTCCAAAGAGAGCCTTCACTTGAGATCATGTTCCTAACCATTTGATCAAAGTGTAAGATGTTTGTACTATTCCACAGTTTTACACAGCAGACTAAAGTAGAAAAAGTCTTTAAAGTTGTTCTGGCAGAAGGTAAGCTTAATTCAATTCAGATAATAACCCCTCTTCTCTGTCAACAAACATTTTCTGTGAATTGCCTGGCAGATTGTTATATCTTGCTTTGTACATTATTTGGGATATTTGAAATGTAATCAAATCAATAAATGTTCTGGGTATCCAACATGATTAATAATCCTTGTGGGTCTTTTCTCTGAGGTTTTCAGTGGTTTTACAGAATTCATATATATACTCCCTTCAACTGCTACAATTTCTGACTTGTACACAGAATATTTGAATCATGTGCAAAATAAAAAGAATCATCATATGTCAGATGTTCTACAGATGTCATTTATACATAACATGAACAACTTATGACCCAGTACTGACCCCTGGGGGACTCAGAAGATAAAATATCCTTACTATCAAGAACATTTTTGTTTTGATATTTGCTTTTCATTTAATGTAGAAATGTTACAATCTGACAAAACTGCCACTGAAGCTGTTAGCATCTATGCTATCGTTCCTCTTCCTGCTCGAAAAGACTGATTGGGTCACTTTGGCAAGCTCACAGTCGTACGTTGGAACTTTGCAAGAAGGATCTGCCCGATCACAGACGGGGGGTCCATCTACTGTGCAAGGTTAAAGAAATTGCAATTTAGGTCTTCACTCTTGTAGCAACCTGAATTTTATTTAAAAATGTACCAGTTTGTAGAGAAAAGATATGCATGTATGTGGGTGGTTTTAAAATCCCATCAGTATCTTTTTTTCAGTGTAAGCATATAAATTTTAGCCATTCAGTCCACGTATGACCAAAGTGAGAGTTGGGTCAGCATCCTTGGCACAGACTCATGTGGTTCTGTGTTTGCTTCTTCAGCTGGGGATCTTCAGCAGGCATCAGACAGGATGGTTGTCATGGCTCTTGGGCCATTTACATGTCAGCAATAACAATGAACATTCAATGTGTTAGTGGCTTCCATTTACACAAGAACTATGCCCAGAGTGCCTGAATTCACAGACTTTTGAAATCGAGGTTCAGAATAAATAGTTTTGAAAACTTTCTATGTTCATGTTCGTGTAAACAGGAACCAGTGTTGTCAGGGAAAACAGTGACATGGGACGCGTGCACAGTACTCTTTCAGATAAAGGTTGTGCACGCAATACATCTATGGCTGACTACCAAGCAATACTTGTGCAGCTTACTGTGCTTGGTTTGTTATCCAGACAAAAACATCCAGAAAGATGTGATGTCCTGACAAAAATCTCCAGCGTCTCCCTGCGTCCACTCCCCGTGTTTCGTTGAAAAAAAGTTTGACTTCACTGGAAAGCATGCACTTGTTGTAGCACTGCTGTTTTACTACCAACTTACAACGCCAAATACTGACTTGGCATGCACACTATCAAGCCAACTCTGAGTAAAGATTTAAAAGAATGAGATCACAGAATCAAGCAGCTGAAATGGGTTTGTTAGGAGGGTGGCTGGGCTCAGCCTTAGAGACGAGGTAAGGAGCTCAGAAATCCAGAGGGAACTCGAAGTAGAGCTGCTGCATCTCTAAAGGAGCCAGTTAAGGTGGTTCAAACTTCTTTTCAGGATGCATCCTGGTCTCCTCCCTGCTGAGGTTTTCCAGTCACACCCAACTCAGAGGAGACTACTGGGCAGACCCAGAACCCACTGGAGGGATTTTATATCCCATCTGGCCTCGGAACACCTTGGAATCTTCCAGGAGAAACTGGAAACTGTGGCAGGGAAGTAGGAACCCTGTGAACACCTGCTAGACCTGCAGCCCCCACAAAAACGCTTTAGAAGATGGTGGATATCAAGTTCACTAAAATCAGGGGATTTTTTGGGGCATATGGACTTTGGATTGTCTACACATTCATCAGCCCTCCAGATGTGGCCCAGCGTGAATGAAAATCTTGTTTTATTTTATTATGGTTTCCTGCACATTATCAATATTTTGATTATTATTATAAATTGTGGGTGACTTTACTGTCTGGACCTATTCTTAATAATTGCATTTAAAGTATCCATAATCCCTTTAATGTCATTTTTATTATCAATTAAAATAAAATATTCATTCTACTGGGAAAATCTTCATCTATGAGCCAGTTGGAGTAGAATCCTTAAACATCCCCAGATTTTAGGGCCTCCTGAAACATTTTAACTTGGAAGAACATTTTATGAACAGCCACTATTGAGATGGAAATGTGTGGTGATGAAAGTTTTTTGTTTTGACTGGTAAAAGTGACAGTTCTATGTTATGTAAGTTAAGTAGAACTACGGTATATGCTGCTTACAGTGTTACACATATATTTTGTGTTTAACTTCAATGAAATAAAAATGATTATAAAAGTGTGTATGAATCGTTTTAGAGTAAAGAGTTAGACACATGTGACAGTCGTGAAGTTTCTCTGGCTCCCAAATGTCTATTTTCTTTTTCACTATGTCTAATATGTAAACTTTTATGATTAATTCCTATCTTGTGACTCTTTAAACATATTTTCACTGCATTAATACTTTAATCTTTGATGAATGGTTTCTGTTAGTATTGAGACTTTATGGGACACTACATTTTAGCTCCTTTAATAACATTCTTGATTTCATGTAAATGCACAATTTTATAATCTTTAAAAGAATCAAGTTATTATATCAAGTTTTGGATTATTTATTTTCTCGTGGTCTTATTATGCTGTGGTGCAATTTAAAAATGTGGGTCAGGATTTAAAAGTTTGGTATATAGAGACTTCACAACTTTATGAAGTCAAGGTTTTTTTCAGTAGACATAAATCTTAAGATTCTCGCAAATGCCACAAAATAAAAAATAAAATTATATCAATTTTTTTAAACTTATGCCGGTCTGCCACTTAAATTTTGTTTTCTTAGAACAATATCCATTAAACATGGGAAACTCAGAATTACATTTTTTATAAAAAGGGTAAATGTACACTTCTTTCATCTTTCTTGTAAATTGAAGACTCCATAATTCACACTAACCCTCACAATTATTTATAAAGTTTGTACTCAACTTAAAAACAGCACAAATTTTGAGTTTGATTTGTTTTCAAGTTTCCATCTAATATTTTGGGACTAGACATTTTAATTCTGTTTTAAGAGTATTTTCTTGATTTCACAGAGAGGTTTTCTTTGAAAAAATGTGTGAAAATAATGATACTTAAAATAAGAATATTAAAATCAATCATATTAAAATGTTAACGTAAAAACAATTGATAACAAAACAATTATGATATTTAGATTAAAGTAATTATACGAATCATAATCACATGTTTGCTGTATTATTGTATCAGTAGTAATTTCCAAATTTCTGGTATTTTTATTTGTTTAATATCTCTTTGTTCAACACTCTTCATATTCACACTGAGGAGAATCAGTGATAGAAATCAGGTATATTTCTAATTTATTTATACATTTTTAAATCTGCTGTTCTGCTATACACTAATGTACATTATCATTTGTAATAATAAGTAAAGTGATGAATGATTTCTGCTCCGGTAACATTATGTTATTATTATTAGATTATCATTAATATTTTCCTTTTCTCCACTTCTTTGAGCCTGACCTCTGCAGTAACTGTATTGATCGGCAGGTGGCGACACAGTCAGCAGAGCCTTCTGGTCCCGTCTGTCCCGCAGAGGTTCAGAGGAGGCTCTCAGTCCCTTTGCATCAGCCAGACTCTTTTCATGAGGGGACCTCCTTAAAGTTCATCAGCAGTGATGGGACACTGCGGAGCATCAAACAAACAGACCGTCCTGCAGATTTTATGTTTTTACTTTACAGAAGTTTGAAGACTGAACTCTGATTTGCAGCTCTTCATCAAGAGTCTCATGCAGAACCATCGGTAATGAAGTCCGGAGAAGAGTCCTGCACTGAGCTGTGGGACCATGACAGCCTGTGATTGGTGCAGAGCCTGGTGACGTCACGCGGGCTGTCCCGATTGTGTTTTGATGTGAAGTTTGTCAGTGTGTGGGCCAGACTCTCAGAGACTCACCGAGAGACGGTCTGATGGTCTTACCTGGTAGTTTAGAGGACTTTCAGGAGGAGGGCCATCGACCTTACACCTGGATTTCTATATTTTTGACTTTTTTTATTAACGGACGGGCTGATGAGCAGGAGAAGAGACGCTTTCCTCTCATAAAAAAGGTAGGATGATCCTGCACAGCCAAGAGCTGATGGGTCATGGAGGTGTGAGGGTGTTTTTGGATGCAGATCACTGAATCTCCAACGAGGTTATTGGGTTTATCTTCGCCTTTTTAGAGCTGAATATTAAAAACCCTCTCTGTCAGTTTTAGAAGTAAAAAGATTCACAAACAGGCTAACTAAGTAATCTTATCTGTAAATTTGACCGTTAACCTTTACATAGGATATTATCTAGGGGCAGGAACAGTGAATATAGTGAATAATCATCCTGTTAAACATCTATAATGAGGTTATTGCCCCTATTCAGTCTCTCAGAGCATTGAGGGTGTATTTTTATGTTTACTCAGCATTGAGATAAAAGCCCCTTTTGCATGATTTCTCTCCTAATTGTGACTTTTTGTGGGAAAATCTTCATATTTCAGACTAAAGCAATGATCCTGAGGCTGTTGGATGTTTCAATAGTCCAGTTTGACCTGGACAGCAGCTCTATGTGAGGCATGAATGAGGCATGAAAAGGAATTTCAAGATAATTATCTTATGGTTTGTGACTTCAGGATATTTGAAAATGACTTTCTGTCTTCATAGTAAAGAGTTCATATCAATTTCTTAGATTTTTGTGCAGTTTGATGCATCCTGATGATGTATTTTTAAGCCTTATGTTGCAGAAATTCGAAGTTTTTTGATTTCTTATCACTGGCTGTTATGTGTTACTTTGTCTTTTTTTTCTGGTTAAATCAGGGCTGGTTGACTCTGGTAAAAACAAGGGCCACATTAATATTCCTCTTTGTCTCACAGTGTCATATTGTAATAAACAGAAGGTAATAATAGAAAGATGATCAAAATACCTGTAATATAACAAAACTATAAGATATCTTGAATCAGAATTTATATTCATATTCTCAAGCTCAAAAAGCAAACAGTGAAGCTAAATTCAATTAAATAAACAGGAGAAAAGCCAAATGTCATTTTTTCATGCAATAAATAGGGAGGTTTTTCTTTTTTAAAAAAAAAAAAAAAGAGAAATTGGTTAGTTTGTTTACATTTATTGATCAGTAAGTCTAACTGAGAAAGAAATATGTCCCAAGAATAACACAGCCAAGGTAAGAAGTACAGTATTAGTTATTGATGGTTATTTAAGGTATTCGACTTTTTATCCAATGCATTAAAATTGGGATGCATAGTATGCACAATATTTCAAAACAGATTTTGGCCGGTATCAGTACCAATATACTGAAATAACTGAAAATATGTATTTTCGATCACACCTACAGCACATGTAAAATGTATTTCTGACAGTAACAGAGAAATTAATCTCTATCTGCCCTTTTCGAAACTAAAACAATGATTTATTTACCTGCTAACAGAAAGCCCATCCTGTTTTGGGAGTTTTAACTCTCAAATTCATATTAATATGAAATAAAACTCCAGTCTTGATGCAAATATAAAAGGCTGAATTAACAGCAGGAAACATAGGCGGAAATGTTCTTAACTGCTGATTCTGATATTGAGCTTTAAAAACAATTATTTGCAGATACGGATATATTACTGCATCGGGCATCCCTAATCAATAATTCATCCACTAAAGACCTTCACTGGAACCATCATAAAAATTAAATCACCTAATTAACCAGAAAGAATAAAATAGAACCAGTTTCTTAAGACTATAAAAATATTTTCCATTTTGCATGTTACATTGCATTTTGCCTTTGAGTCATATTAACTAACTGATAAATGTAATTGCCTTTTGGGCTACAATGGGTAAGAAGGAGGGCCGCATGTGGCCCCAGGCCGGCAGTTGTCCACCCCTGGGTTAAATTTCTGAAGTGAAGCAGCCTGCATCCCTCAGCATTGCCCCCTTTGAACACAAAGAGCAACATCTTATTCAGGCTGATTCATCCAGTTAAAAAAAGACTGTTGCTGTTGGACATGTTCTGACTTTCTCGTCTTTTCAGTTAAAAAGTCAAACAGTACTTGTTGCAGCCTTTGCACGTCTGAAGTGCATAAAGGATTCTGTTAGTCCGGCTCCATCCTGCAGCATGTCGGCTTTAATCTGTGATAAAGCGACAGTTGAATGAACCTTAAAGTGGTTTGCTCTGCTGGCTTTGGCCTGGTTGGAATGTGCTGGAACACTGAAACTTCCTCTAATGTGATTCTTTGGTTTCTTGTGCATCATTCTCACGCTTCTCTGCAGGATGATAAAGGTGGAAGATGAAGGTGGAGAGCTTGGTTGGTGTTATGGCTGCACAATATAATGTTACGTAGCCATAACAACTGGATTGTGCAAGAGTCAGTCATGTGGCCTGAAAAGGCTTATGCTGCCATTTTCATGATGCTCTTGGTAAACAGAAGCTCTGATTTTTTTCCTTGAACCTGAGCTCACCATCAGGTGATCATGCATGCAGACTTGTGTGTTTTCTGCAGGTAAAATATTCAAACCTACAGAAGTGAAGCTGTGTTACAGTTTAATGAGTGACCATGCTTACCTGAGACTTTAAAACAGGAGTGGGCAACTCTGGTAACCAAGAGGGCCACGTTCATTTCAACCTGTGACAGTGTTGAAATTGTAACAATAAACTTATGGGTTTTTTTATTATTATTTGCAAGTTGTTTAGTTTTACTAGCAGTTCAGTTTTATTTTACCAAACACTGAGTGATGCATTTTGAGGAGATAATTACTGCCCTATTTTATTGGAAATAGTGCTATTTTAGTGTTTTCATGATATATTTTGTCATGTTTCCTTCACTGAAATGCATTTTTTGATATTTCAAATTGACTGGCGGGCCATATTGTGTGAGTAGGAGGGCTGCATGTGGCCTTCTGGTCACCAGTTGCCCACTCTTGCTTTAAAACCATGTTTCTTTCCTTGTTTATGAGTCTTTTGCAAACATGAGACGAGAGCCTCAAAAATAGTCTTAAGTGGGACAATCACAAGTGCTCAGTTGTGCAACAAGATTCAGTATTAGAAGTGTAAAACAGGGGGACTCATGGAAAAGGAACTTTAAATTCTGTCAGACATTGTTTATAGCAGGGATGCACGATATTGGATTTTTACTGATATCTGATATTTCCAAAGCTGTCAGTGCTGATTCTGATATTTGTGTCGAGAGCACAAAGTCTCTATTTTACTATTTTTAATAAATTGTACTTTGGTTTCATAAATGTGGACATTGAGTGACGATTAGATAAACATTCATGGTATATTGATCATTTTGCAGGCATTATAGACTATTTATGGTTATTTGAATGGTTAAATTATTAGCTGTAAATATCAGCAAAGACGTTCACATCTGCTGAGGCTGACATTGGTCCAATAATATCATCCATCCCTAGTTAATAACAAACACTGCGCGCAGTCCTTGCTCTCCCATCTCTCTGTGTTTATGCCAATAGCTGCAAAGAAGGACAAGTGCACTTATGAAGAAACAAGCTTAAGATCCATGAATTGGATCTGAGGACAACACATTTGATTGGATTGTTTCCATAAGCATCCAATAGATGAAAGAAAATATAGCAATATGATTATTTTCTATAATCGTTCAGTCTAAGCTGACACTAATGTTCCTCTTGTTGTCTCCATCCAGTTGAGTCTTCTTCTGCTGATAAGTTGTTTGGTTTGTGGTGATAAGATCTGTGAATGATCTTTTGAGATCGAGGGTGTCCAAACTATGGGCATGGGACCAAATTCAGTCCAATGCTCTTTTTCAGTTGGCCCTCAGTAAATTCCAAAAGGTACTATTAACTTTAGGCAGACCTGGAAAGTGAAGCTTTTGCTTAACTAATGAAGAATCCAAATTGGATTATTAATCAATCAATCTTTGTTTGTATAGCACCAATTTATAACGAGTGTTATCTCAATACACTTTACAATAGAGCGTAAAGCTCTTAATTTTATGGATACACATTAAGGCTGTCACTTTTTCTAAAAATCAAAGTCGAAAGGTTTTCGGACATGCACCCAAATAATCAAAGATGTTAAATTATTATATACTCAGTCATTTCCAGGAGGGTCCTCATGTCTAAATGGTTGTGGTGATAATTTTATAGGAGTGTAATCGATGATATTCTTACTGATAATAAGAATTTATGGTAGTGACGAACTCATGTGGGCCCAGACCACAAGTGCATCCCTACTGTGACATCCCATTTTTAAGAGGGACCTCATGTCTATGTGGTGATGAAAATAACTACTAAGATAGATGTATCAACCATGGATAGGGAGATCATGCTAATATCTACATTAACAGCTATAATGATTATGGGAGTTTAATGTGGCCAGTGAGATGGCCAAATATGTGTCATGTCTGTAACTGTGGATTATGGTGGCAAAATTAAGGGGCCACCCTCAGAAATGGTGAGGCTCCTTAAAGACCACCATGTCGTCTGATTCTTTTGAAAACTTCCTGAATATAAGAAAAAAATGTGGAAAAGCTTCTCTGTCTGATAAAGTTAGCAAATCCTTGATCCACTTCCAGATATGGATCACCAACAAAATCAGATTAATTGGTTCTTCTTCTTCTATGAGTTTTCTTGCTTTGCTTCACAAACAAGCCAACACAGACTTCATCCTTTCATTCTCTCAGCTCCTGCTGTGATGTGTTTGCTTTTTTTGATCATCTCTGCTTTGTCACTTCCCTTCAGGTGCTTAAGAGTTTTCATTAAACTGCATTTTGAGTTTATGAGGAGATGCTGATGAAGCATGAAAGGTCAGTTAGTGAATGTGGAGCTAAGATCCTGAGGCTGAACTGCTCATCCTGATCGTTTGCAATCTTTGTTTTCCTGCACAGACTTTGACAGACTCTTTCTCAAACTCTTCAGATATGGTTTAACTTTGGACTTTTCAGGAATACATTGTCAGAAGTCTTATTTTAGCTCAAACCGTGATCTCTTCCAAAACTGAAACAGATGTTTGTAACAACTGAAGCAAATTCAACTGGAACAAACTGTGATGTTGCTCAAACACATGGACAGTGTTGGGAAATGACTCGAGTTAAAACAGTTTCAGGCATAAAAATGTGTTTAAGTGTATGAACAAGTGCTGGTAACCAAAAATAAATAAAATACAAAATAAATGTCTCCAACAGAGTAGCAGTCAGACTTGAAAATATCAGGTGATTTAACCTTATCTGGAAAATAACCACAAAATCATGAAAAATAAGGCAATAATAATGTTTGTGTGTCTCTGCATATCAGCCCTGTGATTGGCTTTTGACCAGTCCAGGCTGTACCTTAACTCATGCCTACAAATGGGATAGGCTCCAGCAAGTTATTCATTTGCTTGCTGCATTTGTCATTCATGGGTTGGAATTGGAGGCTCATATAAGGTAATGGAGCCTTATTTTTTATCTGCGTTCTCTAATTCAAACACTGGAGTCAATAGAAGTGTTAACCTGCCTCTGCCTACAGTCATCAGATAAACTCCTCAGCAATTCTTAACTGTCCTGTATGCCTGTGTGCATCCTCATCCTCTCTTACAAAGTCAGCTATAATCCTTAGTACCAATCTTCTTCTACCCATAAACAGAGGCTTTGTTTTGTTGACCTATGTACAAGCACACCCACAGTGGTTTGAGCATGTGCCCCGTGGTTTAGTTTCACATGTATATCTTTAAAAAAATTACATGAAGCAATAACAAGCACCCAGGACCGTTTAGAGTTGCTGAGGAGTTCATCTGATGACTGCACGGACAGTCAAAAGAATGATGTCTGTCTGCCTGTCATAGACTCAGGAGAGGGGCAAGACATGAAGACATAAAAAAACGTTGGTGTGCCCCTTAAGGAGTTCACTGAAGTATTTTCAGACATTTATTTTCCTGTTCTGAGAGCATAGAGCTCCATCTGAGGAGTGCCTGAAGTGCAAAAGACTCGTTCAGCACTATGTTTGTATTTACGTCAACAGAATGTGCACCTAAATGCACAAACCTATATTCCTGCATTTTGTTGCTCAAAAAGCCTAACTTAGTTTCCAACAGGTGCTGTCACTCGAGGCTCATTTCGCTCTGTTCTGAGCCCATGGACCTCCAAGATGTGAAGCAGAGTTTGCAGTAAAGTTCACAAATGCTCACAATCCTGGGAACAACAGCCAGGCTGTAAAACAGCAGAATTTTCTTGTTGGCAGATGATTAAACTTGTGGCTGCTGTTTTCCGTCTCCCTCACTTTGGATTTTATAAAATCTAATAAGTTATTTACACGTCACTGGGGTCCTCTTGCAGCCTTTAGCCGCTGACTTTTATGATTTTCAGAGCTGCTCTTTATATCCGTGTGATAGTCCTCGAGTGGTTTCCTCGCTGTGTAAACTTCTTTACCAAACGCAGCAGCACCTGTTCCTGTTGGGGAAAGTCTGAACAAATACGACCCCAGAGACTTTAATGGGATAATAAGCTGCACCTGCCAAAATCACACAAACACACAAACACAGGCTCTTCCAGACCCCCGGCTGAAGGCCCATGAGAGTGAAACAGTCGCTGAAGTTTGTCTCCTGTCAGATACAAACATGCTAACGTGTTGGAGATATTTCTGTTCCCTTCGGTTTAGTTAGAAGAATATCTCAGCGTGGGAAAGTCTGCTGTGGAATGAAACCAGTGCTCCCAGTGAGCAGCCTGGGAGTGAAAATCAGCTCCATATACTGTTACATTCTCAGCCCAGCCCACTCCAGCTCTCACACAGACTGATGATTAAGTTTCCAAACAGACTGAGCATCAGGAGACCTGCCGTCTGTGAGGATCAGGGATGATTAGGAGCAATTAGACAAGTTAAAAAGAAGTAAGACGTGATATTAACTCCTTTACAGAACCCATATTCTGCTTTCCTGAGTTTTAAATGCCTTGTGTGTGACTAGCTTGTCTCCTCTGGGAGTTTTTTAATGTGCATGAAAAAAATGTCTATGGCGTCAGGACTTTTCCTTCTCCCCCGCTTTACAGTGCAATGGCCGCCTTAAGCGTTTCATTCCCCCGCCCCTCAAATAGACCTATCCTACCATTTTTTTGGATGTCAGTTTAAGCTGATTGTTCAGAGTAGGAAGCCAACATGCAGAGCAGAGAATGTAGTATGAATGTAGAATGAGAGAGAGATAGATGCAAAAGAAAAATTCCTCAGGAAGGCCCATAGATATGCTGAGTGTAAGCTGTTTGTTGAATCAGGCTATAAAGATGTCTGTCCCTGCACTATCATGAAACTTCCAGAGTTCCTGCAGCTGCCTCTGTTGGACACTTGAGGAACTTTGGTGCTTCATAAATGGGTTTGTTTTTCAGCCCTGAAAGTTGCCATTTGATGAGTCATGTTATTTTAATGGACCTTGAGAATCACAACTTAAAACCCATTTTATAACCCCCTCCTATGTGCTTTATTACCAACATCTACAGGCAGTTCACTGAGATGCTCATCGACAAAACTTTCTCCAAAACACTCAGATCAGGTTTTAAAAGAACTATTTGATGTAGAAACAGTCTGGTCCTCACACACTATCATGAAACTTCCAAGGTTTCTGCAGCCAGCCTCCGGTGGACACCTGAGGAACTGCAATTTTTGACACTTCAGCGTTTGCTTCATTTCTCAGCCCTGGAAATTGCCATTTGATGGACTCACATGATTAATTGGATCTTTCAGTTACGACCCCTTTTTTTTAAGCGACCTCCTATTTGCTTTATTCCTGACATTAAACCAGTTTGCTGTGAGGTTTCTCTTCAGTAGTGTCTCCAAAAGGTCACTATAACAGACATGGTCTTTCATTGAGTTCCAACTACTTAACAGGTCCTGTGGGTATAAATTGATGTAATTTTATTCAGGTTCTCAAGATAAAAAGAAAAGAAAACAGCCTCTAACAACACAAAAGATGTAATAAAATCTTTATAATTTTTCAGATGATTTTATGGAAGGCCTTAAGTTGCTTTTTTCAATGTTGATAAAGTCGTGATGGACCTGAATTAATAATATTGATAGCCAAACTATTGGCAAGAAGTTTAAGATCTACCAGTAACATTATCAACTTTTTAGGCAATTATCTGCTGATACTGATATTATTCCAATAATTCTATTCACCTTTACTAAAAAACATATGTGCTTCTGATTGGCAGTCTCAGACCTCAGATATGGACCTGTGCTGTTTGTACATGTTTTGGAGCTTTTTTACTACATGGTATCTGCTTGACTCAGCTCGACTGCACTCAGTTGTTTTGGTTTTATATCTGAGATGGTAATGAGTGTCTGGCACAGTTTTTCACATCACCTGCAGGTGGGTTCCAAGTGAGCTTAGCTGAGACTAAACATGACATGGAGAGAGTGCTGACCTCTGAAAAGTCCCAGTATCACCCCCAATCAGGGGTATTGACGTGGAAATGCAACACCCCCAGTTGGCAGCTCCGAGTTGTCTTTGGAGCACAATTAATCTCCTGATTCTTAAAAATAAGGGCAGGCAACTCTATCTTCTCAGTTTCCTGCTTTGTTGTTGTGAGGATGCCACCATAGTTTCCTGCAGCCATGCTATGATCGCCCTGCCCACCTTAAAGAGGCCCTGATACAGTCTGTGCAGTAGCAGGTAGTATCTGACCCGAGCAGAGTCGAGCCAAGTTGACTGGATACCACAGATGAAAGAGCTCCATCAGTGTGTGTCCTGGTTGTGTTAACCCTGTTGTGTTTTGGTTTCCTCTCACACACTCAGCAGTGAGTCTCCTGCAGTGTGAGACGACTTTCACTGGGAAACACACACAGTGACAGTGTATCAGCCTGAAGAGTACTTCAGCTGCTGTAGTGTAGTTTGTTGGCTTCAGGGCAGCAGTTCAAGAACAACAATAAAGGATTTAAATGACCTCTGACCCTGTAGCTACTGATCCTGGAGAGTTCAGCTGCTGCTGCTGTACACACACGCTTACACACAGCCTCTGCAGTCAGTCTGATGAGATCCATGTGTTTGTAGACAGGGACAAGTCTTTTGAAGGGTTGCTCAGGCTGATGGTACAAACAAATATGATTGCAAATAAATCAGCTGACCAGCTGAGAGACAGCCGGGTATGAACCCCAAGCGACACAAAGCAGATCAGTGAGCCACTAAAAGCACCAAAAGGGTTATTAAACTATTCCAAACACTACGTTGGCTCAAGTAGACACAAACAGATTCTGTGTAGTGTTTCACTTTTCCTTAACAAAGCCTCTGTGTTTGGACTATTTTGTGATGCGATGTACCATATCCTTCAACCATCAGGGCACTGATGTGCTCTCATCAGCTGTTCAGGTCTTTGGTCTGCAGGAGAAACAACAAACACCAACTTCAATGAAAGTTAACACTAGAAAGATGGGAAAAAGGTTGTGTTGGCTTCAAAATATGAACATGGGTTTTATTTAAACGGACAGTTTACAAAACATGTTTAGGAAATAAACAAAACTAGAAAGCACATGGATAGCACAAACCTCCACCAAGGTAGCTCACATGGTGCTGTTACATCTGTAAGTAGTAGTTCCATGATAAAGTTACCATCATAATATGATTCATGAACCTGAAAACCCACACCTAGTACTCAGAATCATCTTGATGTCATTATTAGTTAGACAGTTACTGAGCAAAAAGTATTGTTCCTCAATAGCAGTTATCTGGATCACCACCAAAATCTAAACATTTTGAAGTTGGGCCATTACCAACATCTGAAAATTTCAGCAAAATCTGCTCAGTACTTTTTGTGCTAACATACATACAAACAAGCAGACAAACAAACATAACCTCCTTGGTGAAGGGAATGAGTGATTGTGACAGTAGTGACGACAAGGTGCTGTGGCAGCCACAGGTAGAAAGAGGGATGAAGAAACCGTGATAGAACTGAGGAGCAGGGCAGATAAGTTACATGGTGGTGCAGATTCATGAACCCGGAGGGTCATTGCTGTCACAAGTGGGACAGGGCTTCTCTTTGACCGTTTATCAGAGTTCTTAAATTTTAAAACTGCTGTTGTGTGTCATCCTGATGGATAAAATGGGCACTGCAAACACAGTGTGGGAATTCTGATGTTCAAACTTAAGTTGGGAAAGACTCACGTTGGGCAGAGTAATGCAGTGAAATCAGACTGCTTGTTCCCCTGTTTTCACATACAGAATGATTACAGGAGTATCTCATCTTCTAAATATTCAGGAGTATTAGGGGCCATTTACACGAGGCCTAAAATGGTAAAATCCATGAAGTTTTCATTGTGTTTTGGCCTTATGTTTACATGAGAACTCTATGTGGAGTGCCCAAATCTGGAAACTTTTGAAACCAGGCTCCAGAGTGGAGAGTTTTCAAGATGCTCTCCATGTAGTGTCGTGTAAACGCATATCAGAGCGTTTTAGGGTGAAACTCTGACGCCACCGCATTCTCTTTCACATGAAGGCTGCGCACACATACCAGGAACAACTTTGGTTGTCTACCGAGCAACATGTGTGCCGCTTACCGTGCTTGGTTTGTTATCCAGACAAAACTATCTAGACAGATTTGTTGTCCGAACTGATTTGTTGTCCAGAAAATAAACTCCTGTGTCTTTGTGCGTCCAATCAAAGTTGTTGTTTGTGAACAGTTTTTCTTCTTTGTACATGTATTGTAGCAGAGCCGTTTCTCTGCAAACCTAAACCTGCATCTACTGAACTGGCATGCATACTAGCGGTTTCATTCGTCTGAATGTGGATTGACTGTAAATACGCAATCTTTGCGTTTTTAGTCAGAGAGTGTCTGTGTAAACGTAGCCTTAGATTTATAGTTAGTGCTTCAGTGATCACTAACTGACCTGCTGCAGCACTCTGACCCGAACAGCTGATGAGAAGAGGAACACAAACACAAGGGTTTTGTCAAGGATAAGGAAAAGTTAAGGATCTCACCGTAGCATCTAAAAACATAGTTTTTGTGTGGTTTTACCCTAAAGTGGAGTGATTATTAGTCTTTCTGTGGCACCATATACAGTTATGTAACGCCTTCCATCTTACATGACACCCCCATAGGGGCAGAGCTGGCAGGATGCCTTTGAGGGAGTCATTTGTGCCATGGGCCTCGAGCAACCCCACTTCACTAAACTGGAAATATCCCTTTAATCAGAAACACAGGGCAGAGAGAGTCCTTGTCTGCAGTGACTGTTGTGCTTGAGTTGAATTTCCTTGATCCAGGAGTCCACTGGGTTACTTTTCAAACTTTTCTGGTCCTGTTCTTGTGAGAGTACTGACATTCATCTTTGGAGTGACTGAAGCGCAAGAGGCTCCCCCCTGCCTTTACTTTTAGCCCCCTCCTGTCTCCTGCCTTCCTTGAATCCTTTGTTGTCATTCATACTGACTGCCTCTCATGAGAGTGTGACCTTAATGTTTTGCAAGGTGCAAAGAACAACTTGAGTGTTGGTTGTTGGTTCCCACCCCTAAGATTAAATGTTTTTATTGTGACAGTTTGTCGACTTTATTGAACCCGCAGCAGCAGAAAGAATCATCTGATGTGAATTACATCACAGTACCAACAAAACTAGAAAGAGCCTCCTTTATGTTTTGTAGAAATTTGTTTTCTGCTCTGCTGTTTTCTGCTCATCCTCAGTAATTATGATCATCACGGTTGTAAATGAAACTCTGTCACAGTGAACCCTTTTGGTGTAAACTGTAATCAGGCTGATGTGAATGCTGTCAGACTGACTCTCTGTCAGCTGGATGACTTCTTCAGCAGCCTCAGCTGTTGTTTTTCAGCACCAAAGAGACGCCATGGGAAACACACTTTCACCCACTTCTCCCTGCACCCACCCAGAAACCAACATGGGGAACAGCATGGAGGACAGAGAGGGTGGGATCTGCTGAATTAAAGAGCTTTAAAGGGCATTTTTAACATGTTTAAGAACATGACAAAGAGATTATAGCTACACTGCTGTCAAAATCAGTACTTTTCAACACCAGCTGTTGAAAATGATTCAATCTGGAACCTTTTTGTCCTCATGACTTTTTATTTGGGGCTTAATAACTCTAATATAATTACATGCTCTGGTACGTATGTGTGATTCTTAAGGTCTCCTGTTTTGACCTTTATTAGGGCTGGGCGATACGGCTTAAAATAAAATACCAGATTTTTCCAAGACACTTGGATTACCATTTTAATCACTTTTTTTCCTCTCCAAAAAAACAAGCAACAAAACTTCAAGTAACACAAAAATGATGTATCAAGTTCTGCCTTTGTCTTATCAATTATATTCCTAAACCAAACAGAATTTCCCTCTTGAAATGCATGTCATAAAATGTTATGTAAACGTCGGCAGATTTGTCTATAAACTTTGAAAGCTGAGCTATCTTCTCTGTATTAACATGAAACTCTCTGATCAGTATTTAATCTCATTTAAAAAACAAGTACTAGCCTGAACATGTGCTTGTACAAATGCTGACAGGGCCTACCATCTTAAAAACTGTACATTTTCAGAATTTATATTTTCTAACATTTCAACAACTCACTACTGGAGTAATTAAAGAAAAATATTTTACTTTTATTTTTTTTCTTATTCTTCAGAAAAGCATTCAAATGATCCATTTAATCAATATATTGCCCAGCCCTAGCTTGTTTGTTTATAATTGAGGGTCCCGTTTCTTGAATTTTGGTTTGTTTTAAGTTTTGTTTGTTTTCTTGCAGCATTGGACCTGAGTGGTGCTTCTGACACAGACAAACTGTTTGCATGCTATGATAATAAACATTAAAGAAGAGCTGTTATACTCATTTTCGGACCTTTGTATTTGATTTTGAACTTCTATAGAGCAGCCACACATGACTGCTTGCACAGAGGTGCTAATTTTCGTCTAAAAATATATAATGTAACATAACCAGTTAAAAAACAAGTCACAACAAGCACAAAGGACTGTTTAGAGTTGCTGAAGAGATTATCTGTTGATGGCAGGCGGAGACAGGCTAACGCTACCCATGGACTTCCAGTGTTTGAGCTATGCTAATTAGCAGTGGGCGAGCTCTGCTTGTTTCTTCCTTGTTACTGCACTCAGAGTTCAAAGAATGGTGTCTATCTGCTTGTCATGGACTCAGGAGTGAAGCAAGACATGAAAATGAAAACGATTTTGGTGTATCCCTTTAAAACAGATTCCAACTGAGCACTGACAAGGTACATTCAGACAAAGGTCTTGAAAAGTGTGTTTCGTACTTCAGCTTCACGTTGATGCTCCATGTGGTCAGAATCCGGCTCCAGATCCTGCATGCTTCACTTACAGATATGAGCACAGGCCCTGAGAGCGTCCTTTGTTGGGCCCTGGAGCGACTTCAGAAGCAGGTCTTGGTTCCTGGCAGCTCTTTGTGAGCTGACAGAGCAGCATCGACGCTGCTCTGCCTGGAACTGTGTTTCAAAGTGGAGCAGCCCGGTCTAATCCCTCCATGAGGGTGTGTGCGTGTCTGGAGCCCTTTCACACACACAGCGTGCTCCTTGTTTGTGCAGCGGTGCAGTTGTCCCGGGTTTGGCGGGGGTGGATGGGTGCTGGGGGGTTTCGGCGTTGGTGGCTGCAGCTGTGGCCCCGTGTCTGCTCAGTGAAACCAGAGAGGGCGGCCCTGCGTGCCCGTAAAGTGTCCGAGCAGACACACTGTCAGCAGACACGGCGACGACCTGCAGACTTCTCCATCAACCAGTGATCAGTAAACGAGGAATGAGAGGAGACTCAGAGCAGAGGCAGTGCAGACCAGAGCAGAGCCGGATCAGGCAGCTGGAGCGATAAAGGAGATCTGGTTCTCCATTCAGCAGCTGCTGTTGCGTTAATGAGGAAGAAGAACAGACATGAAGACAAATCCTGAAGATCCCTGCATGGATTCAAGTGACACTAAAAACTTTATGTGGGTTCAAGAGAAAGATGTTTCGATGACCAGAAAAAAGGCTAAGTCCTGAGACGTGATCAGAAAACCAGCCCAGACGTTTCAGTTGCTTATTAAATCATTGGGCTCACTCACAGTCACTTCCCAAGACATGAAATCTCTGATGCATGAATGTCATGAAGATATGATGAAGGCAGACAGTTCTTCCTCTGTGCTGACTTTGGATGCAGTAATCAGTGCTGCGTGTGTTTATGCGGAGCTCCCTCTGTGCCTGTGCATTGTTGCAGTCCTGCAGAAGACACAGTACATGTAAAGTGACACCTTTATCAGGCTGTCACTGCAGGTGTGAAGATCACAGCTGTAAAACGGACTTGATAAATTTCACCTGCTACATGTGTCACATCTTTGCCGTCTCTCTGGTTCACAGTAGTCCGTTTTGTTGTCTTCTTTGAAGCCTCTCTGCCTCTAGAGACGGAGCAAAGAGGGGATCAACTCGCAGTGGAGGTGAAACACCACAGAAGCGTGAATATCAGGGTTTGTGAATTAGGCTCAAGTGTCAGGAGCCAGAGCTGGTGCACAGATCAGCTGTCATCCATCCAGGGCCGCCCACAGACATGAAAAGTGCACATAACTGACAAAAGTTAAGTTCTACCCTGCTGCGTTATATATGCCAGGTTCTTGAGAATTTTGTGAATTTGACTAATTTAACCAAAACTCCTTCAAACACTCACTGTGCAGAAATTTCATATAGTCATCAAAGTTGTTTTGCAGAATAAGTCTAAAATATTTAGCCTCTTTTTTTAGCTCCCTCCTCTCGTGCTGTGTTGATCCCTGCAGGCGGACTGCGTACAGTGAGTGAGCACAGGAGCTCCAAACATCCTCCCATATCCAGGATTTGAGTGATTCTAAGGCCCAGTTTTTTCATGACTTTCCCTCCTTTGTCCAGTTGATTTAAGGTTTTCTTTCAAAGCTCGAGTTGGAATCTCTGAGCTTGAGTTTGAGGATGCAGAAGGCTGCAGAAAGCCCGATCCTAGCTCTGTGTCTCTGAGCCGAGTGCATTTGTCTGCTCAGAATACGTCCTGAGAAAACATCCTGCACATCAGCAGTCCTGTCACATCACCTGTGGGAACTTCAGCCAAGACAGAGCACAGCACAAGTAAACTAACAAGTAAACTAACCCATGTAAACAAGCTTGCTGAAGGAAACCTTTAGCAGCTGTTCAGATCACGACTGTCACAATACAAGAATTTAAGTGACTGATTTGATACATGTAAGAAAATAACTGAATCCATGGATGTGTTTAATACAAAGGCAGCAGAAGCAACCATTGACATGTACACAAAAATGGATAAATATAAATGAATAAATAAATAAAAGATTTATTTGGTCAAGTCTAACTTATTTGAGGTAGCAGCCATAAAAATCTTAGTTACTACTGGTGATTTTAATTCATTTTACCTACTTTTGTCCAATGTGTATTACTAATATGACAGAACAGATCTTCACAGAAACAAATATAGAAAATTGAATCTGCTGATTTCCTGTAAATTACTAAATAAAACCAGTTTTTAAAGACTATCATTGAAGCATTTTTTGCAGAGCCTCTGCACATGGTGCTGTTGTCGCAAATTACAGTAGAATACTTCATGTCAGCTTTCTGAATCTTAATAATTTAAGTTTGTTTCAGAAATGACAGGCAGGTTGCAGTGAGTAAAGCAGAGAGGGGCATGTGGTCCCCAGGCAAGTTGCGTGCAAGTTTTGGTGCATCCATCCCTTGCACACACATTATCCTACAGATTTGTACCAACTTAAGCTACTGTTTGTAGAAAAAAAACAATAAATGTCACAGTATCCTTCAAATGAGCTGTGCGTGGTTAAATTCAAAGCCTGTGTCTGGTAAACTCATGAGCTCTGCAGTTTCTACTTGTCAGTATGTTATGATGCCCTTCACTTTAAAGGAACCGTTTGTCCTGTGAAGCCACAGAGAAACCAACCCATCTTATTTTGTTCCTGTAAATAGAAAAGCAGTAAACATGGCTCACAATAGAAACTCTGACTTTTAATTCTTCAAACCATCAAAATGCTTCCAAAGCGCTGTCAGCATCATCAGAGTCAGACTCACAGATTATCTGTAAGAAAACATCTGCTCAGAATTTGAAGAAATATGTTTTTAGATGAGAGCTTCACATTTCTTCTTTTCTTTTTCTGTCTGGTTTTGCTTTCTATTAAAGTAAATCTGGAGTTTCTGTTTAGTTTGACTTTAATAGAATCTTTGCAGCCTGCTGTTCATTGTGGATCACCTGCACTTGGAGACAGCTGCAGGACATAACAGAAGAACAAAATGGAAGTTCTTTCATTTATAAACAAAAATCAACCTGGAAGATGAATCAGTTTTTACTTTAGTTGAAGTACTTTAGATTCGGCTTGGTTGAACCTCCTTTTACGTTCAGAGCTCCTTCATTCTCATCTCCATGATTGGGCCACACAGCTGCTGCAGAACATCCATGATGAGAATCTCCTGCTTCACCACATCCCAAACTAGATGGTTGAGATCTGGTGGCTGTGGAGGCCTCTGGAGAACATTTGACTCATTCTCATGTGGAAGAAACCAGTTTAAGATGATCTGAGCTTTGAAGCATGGAGCTGCTGGCAGTCTCCATCAGAAGATGGTCCATAGTGGTTTTAAGGTCAAGGTCAAGGTAAACTTTATTATCCCAGAGGGGCAATTTGTTCTGCAGCCAGTAGTATCACACAGACGACAAACCAACAATAAAAACAATACATAATCCATTAAAAGCAGTAAATACAGCACCAACATTACAGAGTTATTCGGCAGCACAATGGCTGCTGGGACCAAAGAATTCGTCATCCTACTGGTTTTGCATTTTGGAAACACCGTATCTGTGACCTGAAGGAAGCAACCTGAACTCATCATGCAGGGGAGGACTCTGATAATCAAGGACTGGCTGGGCCTTCCTCTGGTACAACAGACCAGAGGAAGGGATGGACATGGTCAGCAACAATACTCAAGTAGACTGTGGGGGTGGGGTCTATCCCAGCTAACATTGGTGGAGAGGCAGGGTACACCCTGAACTGGTCGCCAGCGGTTTGCAAGGCCACATCGAGAGACAGACGACCAATCACACTCACACTAACACTCATACCTGAGGGTAATTTGGAGTCACCAATTAACCTAATGAACATGTTTTTGGTATGTGGGAGGAAGCCTGAGTGCCCTAAGAGAACCCAAACATGCACAGGGAGAACATGCAAACTTCAGAGAGAAAGGCCCTGCCCGACATGGGGATCAAACGTCAGCTATTATCATTCTTCCGTTATCATTATGTTGTTAGCTTAGCCTGCTACTTTTCTTACTCTAATGTATAGAGCGACAACTCTGGCTTTAATGTACTAACCCAAGGTCAGCTCTGCCCTTTTTTGTGTCTCTGCCCACTTCAGAATACAGCCAGATGAACATGAAACAGTCTAATGGAAATATGCAGATTTGTAGAATATTTGACTGAGCTGTAGGAGTGAAAACCATCTAAAATGTTCCTAAAATGTTTATAAAATTTGGTACCCCCAGCCCTGTTAAAGATGCTATGAGGAGTTTCTAAGTAATTACAAAAAAGTCTCACTTTTAGATATATGCCTGATCGAAATACACACTTTAAGATGAGTTTTATAGCATCAAAATAGGTTATCTATAAATGCTATTCCTTAGCTTTGTGGTCTGGTCTGACAGGGCTGGGCTAAGTTTTCCAAAACTTATCACACTTTAAAAACTACCGCTACGTAACTAGAAAGAGATACATTACCTTGCCGCTTTGCATCCTGTAAGTTGTTGAAAAAAGAAGTTGTAAAACAATGTAGAGTTCTGAGGAGGGTTCGAGCTGCATTTATTAGCATCACAACAAATGCAAGCTTTGGCTTGGGTCATGTATTTACGATAGTCGCCGCGCGTGCTCATGGGTAGCAGAGTCTTTATGTCGCCGGAATTAGATTCTCCTCATAGCACCTTTAAGTATAGATTCATGCTTTTATAAACATATCTGACCTGTTCTGTTTTCTACTTTAGCTGGTCATAGAAATAAAGTTTAGATTTATTTCTCATTTTTCATGTACAGAAATGAAACTTGTATCCCCTGCTTCTTCCTCTTCTGTTTCCAGGTGCAGCAGCTCTGAGAGAGATGGGCGCGTCCCCACGCTGCCACAGGACCATCCTATTGGCTGTGTCCTTCTGCTTCCTGCCCTGCATCACCTCCTCTTTAAATCTGGAGGACCCAAACGTCTGCAGCCACTGGGAGAGGTGGGTCATTGGATTTATCTGTGCTTAGACTATATTTCTTTTTCCTATTTGGGGAATTTTGTGCCTTCACTGTTAGGAGAGAGAGACAGTGGACTGGCTTGTGAAGAAGGCGAGGGGGAGTTAGGGAAAGACTCTGCAAACAGGCCAAAGGCTGGAGTTAAACCCGGGCCGGCAGAAGTGTGTATATGGGTAGTGCCTGTTTACCAATCACTCCGCCAAACCGGCATCCTGGCTGAGGCTGTATTTTTCATACACAGTGGCTGTGGGAAGATGCAAAAACAAGCATCAAAAGATGAGGTGGTACCACTCAGTAAAAACAGAAATATCATCTTATCTAGTTGACTACATTATCTTTCATTTAACCAGACATTTGATCATGCTTTCAGCAGCAGCACCCTTTGCACGCCTGATCTTGTTCAACCTCAGAGAGTAGTGGGGTCCGGTCTTGTTTGTTTTTTGATTGGAGACCACCAGGGAAAACCAGGCTGTGCTTTGAACTTGTGGCTTTAGCGGGATGCATACATCCAGATTATCAGACTGTTTTTGTCCTTACTTTTTTCCTTTCCTGACCAAGGATGGCAAATGTTAATTATCCATCCATCCAACCATATATACATCCATCCATTTATTCATTTATCCTTTCATCCTTCAGCCCTTTGTTCTTTTCAAATGTGCATCATCCATTCATCCATCCTTTTATCCACTGTTTCATCTTTTGTTCCAACTGTCCGTCAATCCATTTTCACCTTGTTTTATTCAATTTAACGGAAAACCATCCATCTGTCTGTCCGTCATGTTTGTATTTGTATCCGTATATTTTTCTAACCCATGGTCCTTGCAGTGGTGCAGTAGTTTAGTTACTTCATCAAAAGCATCTGTTCACATACATTTTTCTCTTAGAGCCTCAGCTGCAGGAGACGCTTTTATTTACATTTAAAAACTGAACCCAAATATTATTGTTCTCCCTTCAGTCACATGGTTATACAGTCCATGCCTCACATTAAATCACAAACTGTGTCCCTAAAGAGAACAATCAACGTCCCCGAGGACCCTGCTGTACCACAAGGGAGTCATATGGCGCAACTATTACCCCCTCCTCCCCTTCATCCCCTCACCCATTCATAAAGTTCTTATGATTTATAAACTGAGACACATTCATTAAAGTCTGTATTAATACAAACTGATGACAGGCAGGACCACACAGTGGGGAGGGGGGTTGTGGTACGAGGGATCACTAAGCCTTCATTAAACACCTTGCACACATGAGCAGCTTAATGATCCCATGGTTTCAAATTTGTAAAGTTGGTGTGAATCGGAGGCCGAGCAGATGTAAAGGTCAGCTGATCAGTCCACAGGTTGGGTCCTTTGGCCAGTATAACATAAAGGCACATGCACATGTACAATTTAATTCATTTTGCTGTGAAGCAAGAAATGCAGGAGACAGGTTTGGCTGCAGCCTCCACAGTCAGGCAGGAAGCGACCAGTGTTTGCAGGTTTTTCTACTGAAGTAAGCAACCAGGTCGATGAAAACAAGCCCGAAACCAACAACCTCCAGCTGATTTTCTCTTTGGAATGTGATTGATTACTTTTTTTTTTTTGTAAAGAGAAATCTACATAAAGTGCGTTAAGATTTTCATCTACATTACATTTTAACACACAGTGACATTTTTTCTTATTCAGCTCTTAATTTATTTACTCATCATCTTTTTGTTTGGAGGTAGAACATCCTTTTCTTTATACTGAAGAATCTTTATACTTTGTAACCAAACAGTCATAGTCAGGCTTTATTTTAGTTTTATCTTGATCCTCTACAATTTTATTATGGTGAAAACAGTAACAGCTGCATCGGAAATAAATTTAATTCTGGCTAAAAGGATTATTTTTGGTCGGAACATCATTTTGCCTCTTTTTGCAGTAAAATGTACATTTGTTTTTGAAGTGGAACAAAAGTTGAGTTTATATTGGCAGTAGAGAGTGATCAGATTCCTCCTGGTTTTGGGGAAACAAGAGGCCCAAATGAGCAACTGCACTTTTGAAACAAGCACAAAAAATGCAGTCCATATCTGCTGATATTAACAAGTATCTTTTCAAAAAAAGATGCCCAAAGTTGCTTATAATAACTATGTATGTGTCATCCATTTTAGATGACACAACTAGTCTAGTCAGCTCTTTAGACCAGATTTGGTTGCATTATAAACACAAAGCTTTGTAGCTGAACTCAACTTTAATCTGCTTGTTTTTTTTGTGTTTTCAGTTACTCTGTGACGGTCCAGGAGTCGTACGCTCATCCTTACGATCAGATTTATTACACAAGCTGCACCGACATCCTCAACTGGTTCAAATGTACCAGACACAGGTGAGACACACACATTTATACACACATTTACACACACACACATCTCCAGAACCCCCCAAAAAACAGCAATAAAATAAACAAAGTACTCAATGAGATCAATCATGAAAATAAGACAAAGAAATATCAACCAATTAGATTGACAGCATTCACCTTTAATGAAGAACTTTGAGTGAAACTACAGTCAAACAAATATAAAAGGTTTATGTGCAAATTTAACTACAGCTTATTTTTCTTAGCTAAAGCAAACATCAAAACTGTTCTTGCATATTTAAATTTATTATATTGAAGATTATGTGATATTTTGTGCATCATATGAAGTTAAAGTAACACATGGTGATTAAGGTGAACAGATTTTCATGCTAATTATTTAAGCAGCATGGCAGCACTGAAGCATGCTTAATGTTATACAAATATCTGTTAATAATGCATGATATTATCGCACCAGTATCTATAACAGCAGATATGTGCCTATAAAGCTGATCATTGGTATCTTCACATACAAACATCTTTATTTTGGCAACAATCTAGTCTTGTGCTTCCCCGAGCTCTGAATCGGCCTTATTTTTAAAAAATTAGCCTGTTGTAAGGGATGAATGGCCCCCTTTGTACATGTATCATCAAACCATTTCAGACATTTTGAAAGGCAGTTTTGAGAACTTTTTAATTGGCTCTGTGGTTTGATTTTGCTCCACTTCTGTCTGCCAATCACATCCTCATTAATCTGCTCCAGGAGGGTGGTCCTGTCGGATCAGTACTTTATCATAATGCCTTTAATTATTTCGACAATGAGAGCAGGGCTCTTATATAACCATGCAGCTGAGAGCCTGTTTATGACTTTGTGAATCTTAGACTTTATTTTGATCTTTAAAACATGTTTTAGACAATTGTGGAAAGTTTTGAATCTTAAAAAACAATGCTTTGCCCAACATACTTAAGAAAAAGCAATTCAGTAGATTTCAAATGGAGAAAAATGGTCATTTGAAATTTTAGTATTTCAATAAATGGCTCTTCAAACATGATTATGATTTCCAAATAAAATGTGACACATATACAAGCACACTGTACAAAGGTTGTTTTACAGTAACCTACAGGCATCCTGTCTTTACTTTAGCATGACTGTGTAAAACTCTTAAATTATTCCTGATATTTCCTCTTCAGTCTCATCATTTTGCCTTTTTATCGACATTTAAAATTTCTCCTAGATGCTTAAAAAAACCTTCGTATTATCACCATGTTTTGTGCTTGACCCAATACTTCTCTGTGATACATAATGTTTTTTGTTTTTGTTCCTGTATAATTCTTTATCATAAAATAATGCTTCTTTTATAAGATTCAGAAAATAGTCTCTCTTGATTATTGTTATGTTTTGTTTTTTTAAAGAATTTTAATAAAAACAAACCTTGTGACAGCATCAACCAGACTCGAATGTTTTTCATAATTTCCGATCTAACATTAACAGCTGACATTTTATGTTTAAAGAAATAAATTAAATTATGAAAAGATGTACATGTAAAGAAAGATGATGTTTCCTTTAGCCTGGAGCCTCTCAGTCAAGCTGAACTTTTAAACTTTGCACTTAAACAGTCTTGATGATATCAGCTGATGGTAACGAACATCCTCTGCTGCAATTCTTTAGTTTCTTAGGTCCCAAGGCTGTGAAGCTTCTTTACTGCTGCTCAATGAAACCTGTAATTTTTATTTTCATAAATGTGCTGTTTTTTTAGAGGCTTGAGCATGGCAATAATAAATAAGATCGTGTTTTGTCCGTTTTATAACAAACTGTAAAATAAGCAGAGGCCAAACAGCAGTGTGATTATGCAGGGGGCTCTTGATCTGTTTTACTTTATTGATTAACAGGATAAAATCAATAAGATAAATCTGTTATGATTAAGACTTAATGTTGGAAGTCATAAAAAATTCAGAATTTTTAAATAAAGGCTATTTGTGACTGTGTTTTTATAAAACTGTTTGAGTAACTTGAATGTATTTGCAGAAATAAAAAATGCCCGAACACAGAGGGACAGTCAATTACACATTTACTCGAGTTGCAGCCATTTAAAACAAAAAAATCAATATTTGCCATAAAGTTTTGCAGTCTGACAACAACATATACACAGGCAGACTGTTTTGAAGCCTGCAATTACAAATATGAAAATTCTTCTCTAAGTATCAGAAAGTCTTGCTCTAAAACAGATCTTTTTACAGTTGAGATGATTCAGGATGGTTTTGACATGAAGAGGTTATTTTGACACATTTGAGTTTGTGGATTTTTATTTATTTTCTATTACATCATTAATGTTTGTCTGAAGCCAATCCGCTTTACATCCACCTCTTGAGCTTCCTGAAAAGACTGGTCCTCAGATTTTTAGACAGTTTATTGTATTTACAGCCATAGAATATCTTGTGAAGAAAGTTTTTGTTGATCTGTGCTCAAATCACAATGTCCTGTTGATATCATTGTTCCCTGTTTGCTCTTGCAGAGTGAGTTATCGGACGGCGTACCGTCGAGGAGAGAAAACGATGTATCGCAGGAAGTCTCAGTGCTGTCCTGGCTTCTTTGAGAATGGAGAGATCTGTGCCCGTGAGTACCTACAAACCTTTGGGAGCACTTCTGTTTGGACATACATAAATGATTCTGAGCCATAAAACGATGGAGATGATTCAACCATGGAGATAACGAATGTGCCTTCAACTTCAACGGATCAACAAGACTCTTTTATAGGTCAATAATGTAGATACAAGAAATTTTATTTTTCATTGTGCACCTAAAAATGTGAGTCCAAAAAAACAAAAGTAAACAAAAAAAAAACTTAAAAGCAGTCAAGGCCTCACCTCTTAAAACCTGTGGTGACCCTTGATCCTTATGATAAACATGAGAATTTGAAACACCCAATGCATAAAATGGTGCAAGAAAACAATCATGTTCAAGCAGCAGTGAACCAAGGGCTTTTCTTTTCTGCAGAGCAAAATTCTCTGGTCTTTCTTGTGTTGAAATTTGATCTTTAAAGGGACAAGCTTGCCTCTTTTACTGGAGGTTTTTCTCTATTTTTCATATCTCTGCAGAGAATGTATTGCAGCTGTTGTAGCCTATTAAACTGCTGCAGGATGAAGATGTTTACTGGAGAAACTGAAGAAACTTACAGCAGCAAGAATCCTTAAAAATGAGACGATATTTGAAAGAGCTCCTGAGTATGTTCAGGCTGCTAAATTTGACTCTACTCACCCTACTTTTAATTAATTCAACAAATCCTGAATAAAAGCCTTCACAGTATTTTTGCTAATAGTGAGGAAACCATCCTCACTCTCAGAAGTGAAACTAAATTTAACTCAAAATGAAATCCGATTTCTCTGCGATCTGTCGCCTGCAGACTCTCAGCGTCTCCCGAGCAGCATGTGATCCTCCTTCTGACAACGGAGTCTTTTCACACCAAACAAAAGCTGCCTCTGAACTTCCTTCTCATTTTCACAGCTCCTAAATCTGAGCTGAAGAACACATATTTAGACGCTCTTATCTTTGACCACCTCCACGTCACAGCAGCATGCCGCCCGTTAGCATGATGTACCGTGAGTGAGTTAGCATAATGCTCCCTTTCTCCTGTCACTGCTCCACAGCAGTTGTTGTTTTTGCCACCGGCCGCTGTGACTTCACACCTGTTAGCGCCTGTTGGTGAAAGAGGAGGGGGCAGAGGGGGGTTACAGGGGTTTCTTTGCGAAATAGAGTCAACTCTGAAACACATGTGGAGAACATACAAGGTCCTGTTCATGTGTGCGTGCTGACATGTGCCCAGAGAGTCTGTGATCAGTCATGGCTGCTGCAGATAATGCAGTGATGATGACAGTGACCAAATCATCTGTCCTGTAAATCAGGGGCCTCTAACTCAACATCCACTGGGGGTAGAGTCTGGATGAGGCATCAAGTAATCCACAAAAAGGGTTAAAATGGGTATTTCCAAAAAAGTTCAACTGATCTGATCCTCTCAGTTTTTCTTCATTAACAGTTCTTCAACATGAGCGTTTCTTCTGAACATGAATGGTGCTACTGTCTTAATTTTAAGGGTCAAATGTTTTCTGTGACAGATTTTATGGGAGAAAAATGTCTCTTTTGATTGGAAATGTTGCAGACCCCTGTTATAAGGGATAAAATAAAAACATAAAAACCCAGGACAAATGCTGCAAGGGAGGCACATGCAGTGACTGGACCGCACTAACACTAAACCTTGATGTAAAGTAAGGGGGCCACGAGATATGGTCACACAGGCCACAAGTTTGAGATCCATGCTCTGTGTATCCGTTTGGTTTCCCTCTTGTTTTTCATCAAACTGAAGCAAAAATCTTGATTAACTGTTTAGAGGGTGCAAACCTCCACCAAGGTACCTCACTTATTACTGTCACATCTATAAGCAATAGTTTCACTTTAGATTTACACCGTATCATTCATGACCCCGAAAATCCAGACCCAGCACTCAGAATCATGTTGATTCATTATTCGTTAGTTAGACAGTTATTGAGCAGAAACGATTGTTGACAGATGGCAGTTATTTGGATCACCATCAGAATCTACTTAATTTCCTGTTGGGCCATCACTAACATCTTCTGAAAATTTTAACAAAATCTGTCCGGTAGTTTTTGTGTTACCTTGCTAAAAAACAGACAAACATACACCAGCAAAAACATAACTTCCTTGGCGGAAGCAATTAAAAGTTAAGTAGGTAAATAAACGTAAATCTGCTGTATTATGAGACTTCCATCCACCCTCCATGTTCAAATTTATGGAAGAAATAGTTTATAATTTGAATGACACTGAATCTGAATAGACCAGAGGCCTATAGCACAAAGCAGGATTAACGTCTTAGCGAGGTAACTTCAGGGTTAACTCTGATTTATCGATAGCACGAAGCCGGTTCATTTCTAATCGGAGTAGATAACCATGGTGACTTACTCTGAACGGCTAACCTGCTCCAGAGCAGGAGAAGTTGGAGGTTGAATCTGATCCTGCGAAATGACATGACATGTCATAGTCCTTCCTAAGTCCTTTCCTATCCACTTTACCTTAACCCCGATAGAAAACGTCACAGGGTCTAGGGAAGGAGGGAAAAAGATGAGAGGAAAGGAGAACTGTGGCCAAAGAGGAATTCGATTGCACTTTCACTTTGATGTCATATTTATGTGACGACGATTACTTGTGACGTAGGTAAGCCACGACGAACAACAATGTTCCGAAAATGAACTACAATACGCGCGTTTGTCCTCTGCCTTATCTCACAGGGTTGTTTGGTGTCTTCACTGGTTAACATTAACAATCTATGATGAGAGGATTTACCTGCGGTGGTGTTTTGTCTTTGGTCATGCAGTGTGTGTTTCCTGCTCACAGCTGTGAGGTTTGTGAGAGCATCTATAAATGTTGACAATCTGAAGCCTGATAATACAGCAGACTGTCAGAAGCATTATTCCCCCTGTTTCATTCACATAAATCATTATGAACATTGTTTGTATTTATTTTATTTGGAGTATTGTAAAAGTCCTCATTCGTCCTTCTTTTATTGATTGTGTTTAATAAAAGTTATTAGGTCTCATCGTTCTGTCCCTTCTCCATCGTAAGTTTCCGTAAACTTTTGGCAGGAGCCGTATTTATACACGTCACCTGCCGCAAGGCATTATGGGGCATTATGGGGCATTTTCTTCTGAAAAGGATGGTCCAGTGTTTCCTAAGCTAAAGGAGATATTAAAGGAAGCAATGACCCTCCTTTCCTTAACTTTTGGAGAATTCCAACAGCACTTATCATGGCCGACACTTTGATAAGGAAGGTTCCTTATCAAAAAAGGACTATTCGGATGCACCCTGTGTGGTTGTCTCACCTGTGTAACTGTCTCACCTGTGTTCGATTACTCCTTAGTGTGTTTAGTCTGCGTGATTCCCCTGGTCTTTTCAGGTTTGTTTGTCTGCATGTCATAGCCTCTGTGTAAGCCTCCAATGTCTCTTGTGTTTCTTAGTGGTTTTTTTTGTTTGTTTTTTGTTGACCTTTTCAGAAACTTCCATTTGTACTTTGTAGTTTTGCTCCTAGTTTTTGTTTGAGCCTGCTTAGCTTTGCACTTTGTAAAATATTTTTTTGTGTATTTTGGACTTTTTGTAAAGATTTCTTTCTGTTTTTAATCCCTTTTTGTTTTATGTAATAGCTTTTTGTTTGTTAATTTGCATTTGGGTCTCCCTTGCTTTTGTTTTCTGAGTTTACTCTTATTCCAAGCCCTGAAAATGTATTAATTTGAAGCATAATTAAATATAAATTAAATTCCGATTTAAGACCTGCTGTTGGTGCTGGTTTGACCGGGACAGGCAGATCTCTCCGTAAAAGGACCTTTTTAGTGTAGAATTATACACTTAGACATATCCAGAGTCCTATATACAACTTTACAATAACAATGATATGTGTAAGAAGGATCTAGATTTTGCTTTAATAAACTTCCATGCAGCATGTTCACCTCAATCTTGATTATATGACTGTGATGAAAGACTAAAAAATTTTTTATAAGTATTTTTAAGTAAAAAAAAACCAACTGCTGGGTGTGTGAAATCAGGTTAAAGTGTGATGAACAGCCCAAAGCAAAGATTAATTATAACCTTTCTAACACACTTTCAACAGAGTGCTTTTTATTTAAAATCAAGTTTCCGACACGCACATTTAAATTAGGACAAGTTCAAAACACAGATTAGATTTTTTTTCAGTGTAAATCAAAGATTCTCTCAGTTTTAATTAAAATGTAGATGTGGTTATTGAATGTCAGTGTGCCTGTCTGTCCTGATCCGGGTCTCCCTGTCCTTCTGTTTTTCAGCTCACTGTGAAGAGAGCTGCGTTCACGGCCGCTGCATGGCCCCCAACACCTGCCAGTGTGAGCCGGGGTGGGGGGGCTCCAACTGCTCAAGTGGTGAGTGTGCAGCTGCTGATGTCTGTCTGTGTGTGAGAGAGAGGGACAGACAGACAGACAGAAGAAGAAAGAGAGAGAGAGAGGCATGGAGAGGGAGGGGGATGCTCTGTTTTTTTCTCTGAAAGAGTCTGAAGTAAAGAGAGGACACAGGCCGAGGTGTCAGCTTACCGACCTCTGCCCTGTCACACTAACACACACATCACAGCCGTCACATGCACAAACACACTCACTAAGACATCAGGAGATTGTCTCCAGGTCCGTATTTGAGGGAATTGTAACTTCTCTTCTGTTTGCAGACAAAATCACATGAATACTCATCAAGGAATACAGTACACACATGAGAATGAGCAACATCCTGATGTGGAGGGAGATGATTCAGAGGTCAGAGCTGATAAAACCCGTGCTCAAAATGTGCAGCAGTTAAAGCTGGGGTTGGTGATTTTGGAAAACTAGCATGAATTTGAAAGTAGCATCTCCTCAGGGCTCCGTCTAACCGCCCCCCCTGCTCACATGCACGCCCGAGGCTTATATATCCAGAAGACTGATTCAACTCCAAACCCTCAGCACAACGTGTTTGTTTTACACTACACCAAGTCATGTCTCAGTCAGCAGTAAGAAAACACCAAACAAACATGTAAAGTTAGTTAGTACTCAGAGCCGATGTTGATCGGGGTATAGGTAGTTCCTCTGACATTCTCCACATAGCTGTTAATTTTCTCCCGTTTTGGCCATGAAACTACCGTATTTTCCGTATTTTAACCTCTTTCCCGCCGTTCTCTCGTATCAGTATTCTCCTGTAAATCTCCCGTGTGGTGATATAATAATAAAAATATTCCTCTGCCTCTCCAAACTGAGCTCTGTCACTAGCCTGAATGGGGCGGTAATGCTCCAAAATGATGGATGCCAACCGCCGTAAAACCGAAGAAGAAAAAGCCTCGCGAGAATGTCCACCTGCAGTAGCCTGGGTGGCAGCTATCGCGAGATTAGAGCAGCTGAACAAACTTAGAAAAACAAAGAGTTTATTTTAGATTTCTTGTACATCTGTCTTAAAATTTGAGGGATACTAGAGCTTGGTTGGGGTTGTGGGACGGCTCACAGCGGGCTTCCCTTATTTTCAAAGACAAAACTGAGTAGGCGGGCAGAATGGCGACGGGATTTGATTGGTTTAAAAACAGGTGTCCCAGCATGATTATTGGTTGGGGTTTTCCCTGTTTTACTCCTGCTGTAGATAGCGGATATTTTTTGCTCTGTTTTAAGAACACATTATGAGTTGATTACCATCGGGCCATGAAGACCATTTTAACCAGTATTACGAAAAGTGTATCTAAATCAAATCGCAGACCCCAGCTTTAATTAGTCAACTGGTGACTTTCACTTAGATCAAGCAGCTGATTAAAGAGAGTGAGTACTCATGAATGTTTCTTTATTTGGGTTTTGAAACAAGCCCATGGTTCTCCCTGATCCTGTGTTATTGTGAGTTAAACTCTACTGTGCATGTGTTTGGGGACCTCCGGTCGAGAAAGACGTTGAAGTGATTGTGACGTCTCTTATTGGTTCCTCTATTGTCCTACAATCTTAGGTTAAGTGTTTTGACTGATTGTAACTTAGAGCTTATTGTGACAATATTCTCTATATATTTAATCCCAGGAGTAATTATTTGAAATTGACTGCCAGGCCGCATTCAGTGAGGAGAAGAGCTACATGTTGTCCATCCCAGGCTGAGAGGAATTAAATGTTATATGCATTGCTGAAATTGGCTGCTTAGGCCATAGGTGGTGGTAATGCAACAAAAATATTAAGCAGAAGTGGTATTTATTGCAAAATACATACACATACAAGGAATTGGAAGGGATCTCCCAGAGAGGGAGAAAACACACAAGTTATCACAAGAGCCACAAAAGAAAAATGATCTTCAAACGCAACTTGAGAACACTGAAGAGCACAAGAGTTGTCCAAAAATACCACATGGAGATGCAGGAATCATCAGAGAGAGTAGAGACTTAGGGCCCATTCACAAAAAAATGAAAGCTGTAAACAGAGATCTTTCGTTGTGTTTGCGCATTGCATTTGCACTTTGCATTCATGTGAGAATGGTGCCTGGAATTCCGGAATCTGCCCAATGTGATACTGAAATCTGGAGTAAAAAGTCTTTAAAATACTGTGCGCACACCTTGGAACAACAACAGCTACAGTATGTCAATGTTCTGACCAGGAGAGATTCATTTCTTATATCTGCAAAGGACTTTACGAAGTTACATCGCCAACTACTGGTCTTGCATGCATGCATGCACGTTAAAGTTGTTCTCACAGAACTGTGTGAATGTGCATCGTTGTCACATTGTCTCTGTGTGAGCACTCAGTGCTTTTGAAAACGCAAAGGAAAAGTCTTTCTGAGGCTGCGTTTACACGGACACTCCTGACTTAAAGACGCAAAGATTTGTCCTTTGCGTTTTAGAATTCTTCTGCGTTCAGACGACGAAGCTCGGAGACGAGTTAATCCGCTGTAGTGTGCATGCTGGTTCAGCAGATGGTGGTGTAGGTCTGCAGAGAGGCAGCGCTGCTACCACACACGAACGAAGAAGAAAACCTTTCACAAACAACAATGGCGAATAGATGCACAGAGATGCAGGAGTTTCTTTTCTGGACAACAAATCAGTTCAGACAACAAATCTGTCTTGATAGCTTTGTCTGGATAACAAACCGAGCACAGGAAGATGCTCACACGTTACTCGGCAGATGGCGGTTGTTGTTCCTGGTATGGGCGTGCAGCCTTCATGTGAAAAAGTACTGCACATGCGGTGACGTCAGCGTTTCACCCTGAAACACTCTGATACAGGTTTACATGGAGCTGCATGGAGAGTGGATTCAAATCTTTCCACTCGGGAGCCCGTTTTCAAAAGTTTCCGTTTTAGATGCAATCGCAACGCGTTCTCATCTAAACGCAAGGCCAAAACGCAACGAAAACTTATCGGATTTGACCGTTTTTGGCGCCATGTAAACGTGGCCTAAGTTTGATGACAATTTTGTCATGTAAATGGGCCTTAATAGTGCAGGTGACTGGAGTGATGAGGATTAGGTGTGAGAGCGAAGGGAGCCGGGAAGCCACGCCCACTTTCTGTGAGGCACAGTTAAAAAACACACACACAAAAACAGGAGCAACAGGAGTCCAGAAAACTCAGCACAAAGTCAATAAAGATGTCATCACACCAGCATGATCTTATCGACCTGATTGTCCCACAAAATCATCCATGCAGCACAAAACCATGACGTTTTTGCAGTGACAGTGCATACGTCATACTGCAGACTGTAAAGCAGTTTCAAAATCAGCCTCTGTTCAACATTTTCCATGAAATAAATTAAAGACCTCGTTAAATCCAGGCTGGTAAACAGCCCAATCTTCTTAATTTCAAACTCCAAGTGCTTTGCATGATGTCATATGATATAAGATAAAATAATTTCTTACCAGTGATTAAGATTTAAGAAGCCATTAAAGGGCAACTCCGGTTTTTTGACACCTGGACCTTATTTTTAGGTTTGTGCATGCTCGTATACTCACTCAGACAAACATTGTGCAGCTCGGAGTCCTTCAGAAGTTATTTAGATCCAACCGATTTAGCCGCACTTAGCGGGGGCCACGGCAATGGAGCTTCAGCGCGGGACATAATCTCTGCAAAATCGCTCGTCTCTACCACAGCCCGGTTTGTCATTGCAGAGAAATCCTCCAGAGTAGTCAGACATATATTCCTGGATAGATCCATACGCTTGTCAGCCGGTTTCAAGTCCCACTCTGAGCAGATAACACACTCCTCTGTTGCTATAGGCGAACACTGTCCACAAGCGCACCACCAGTTCGCATTGAGTCGTGGACGTGCTCCTGTTTGTTGTTCTCGAGCCGCCCTCTCTCTTATTTGAGCCTCAATAAATATTTCTGCCATGTTGCTCAGCAATGCTGGCTGAAAAATATATAGCCAAATGACGATTTTGCAGAGATTATGTCCCGCGCGCTGGAAGCTCCTTATAGGGCAAAATCGCCTATTTCGCTATATATTTTTCATCCATCGCCAGTGTTATCATAAAGTCAGCTCGCTTCTACTGCCTTTCAGGTGGGTCAGCTGACCTGGTAAACAAACTTTTGATGACGTCATAGCCGCGCGACACAAAGGTACAGCTACTTTTAGCCAGCATTGCTGAGCAACATGGCAGAATATTTATCTGATGCCGAAGAGTCAGACTACGACAAGTCTTAGTACACGGACGAGGAGCTCCATGAAAGAAGAATGTGGAGGGAGCAGCTGGCTCCAGAACAACAAACAGGAGCACGTCCACGACTCAATGCTAACTGGTGATGCACTTGTGGACAGTGTTCGCCTATAGCAACAGAAGAGGAGTGTGTTTGCTGCTCAGAGTGGGACTTGAAACCGGCTGACACGCCAGATGGATCTATCCAGGAATATATGTCTGACTACTCTGGAGGATTTCTCTGCAATGACAAACCGGCTGTGGTAGAGACGAGCGATTTTGCAGAGATTATGTCCCGCGCTGAAGCTCCTTTGCCGTGGGCTCCCGCTAAGTGCAAGCAACCGTTGGATCTAAATAACTTCTGAAGGACTCCGAGCTGCACGATGTTTGTCTGAGTGGGTATATGAGCATGCACAAACCTAAAAATAAGGTCCAGGTGTCAAAAAAACGGAGTTTCCCATTAAGGACACCATGTTTTTGGATGATGGGCAAAAAGGCCCATAATTAAACCATGGATGATTGATCAGATTTTGGGAAATCAGTCTCACGCCCCTGTAAAGTAATGTAATAGTCACATAAACAACATTGTTTCTCCACAGGGGAATTTTAATGCTCCAGGAGTTTGTAATATAAAATGAATAATCACAGAGCCTTCAAAAGACTCTTTGACTTTGTTTTGGTGTTATTGCCTCAAATGTTGGAGTATTTTGATGCAGCTTAAAATACTTTTTTTCTGCTGCATTCATGGGATATCATGTTTTAAAGAAAAGCCACATTCAGCTCCAGTCTTGGACTAAATTAACTCATAACCAGAGACTGGCATTGATAAACCGTGTAGATTTACCTCCAGTGTCAGTGCAAATTGTCTTATTAACGGCCTGTTGAGTGTTTGCTAATGGACACCGATGTCGTGTAACGGAAATGAAGACGCTGGGAGCAGCTGGTGAGCAGTGAAAGCAGCAGCTGACGGCTGCAAAGAACATTTGTGAGTCCGTGTCATGGATCATGTTGATGTCTGAATGAAGGACTGATCTGTTAATGAGCTTCTGTGCGGCCTGGTTTAATACAGAAATACCATCAGACTCATTTACTGTAATTAGTCAGCCCGGACCACCAGGAAGGAATCTTTAATAACCCTGAGAACGTGGCTGATAATGTGTGATACCACTCTTTTTAAGCAACATAATCTCAGCAGATATCATAAATATGAAGGCTTTGCAGAAGCTTCAGATCTATTTTAATCAAATATAATGTGAGAGGAAGAAAGAGAGCAAGGTCTAAACTGCATGAAAAAATTTGGCAGCATTTGGTCGAGAGATGGAGCTGGAGAGGAGATTCACTTCATCAGACCATCGGGGGCCTTTTGGTCTGATGATAATCAAAGTGTTTGTGCAGAAAAATCATGGATGTTTTAAGCAGCTTGTCCGCCCAGAGCTATTAAGCTCAGTGGTATGACCTTAAATTTCCTCTAAAATTAAGGGGAAAGTAAAGATTTGATACACCAAAAACAGTGAATTCTTACTTTCCCAACAGGTATTACCATGCAAACTCAGAAATCAAAAGTATTGATTTTTCATTGTTACATCCACACCTTAATTCAGACAATATTTTAATGTTCTACTGTACTTTGAAATGACGAAAACAACTAAATGTTACTTTTCAGCTCTATTGCTTTTGCAACTTAAGACAAAAAAGTCCAGAATATCAGTTTCAAGTACAACTAATGAATTTTCATTAGGGATGCATAATGTTATCGGTTTGATATCAGTATCGGCTGATATCAGTCTAAAAAGTTAAATATCAGTACTAACCATCATTGAAATTTTTTCTGATATATTGGCCACGCATATCGGCCATAATTCAGATGGTATATTGCCAAATTACACAAATGTACAATTTTAGTGCACCTTCTTATCACTGCAAGGGTACATTTGAAACTCAAGGGTGTCATTTTTGAAATGCTTTTTTTTCTTGTTTTATGTCTGTCCCTTGCAACTATACCTTAACACTGAACAAAGTAGTCCATTTTTGCTAAGTACAGAAGTACAGAGCTCTTGACCAGATATATCGTTATTGGCAATGAATTCAAAAAATATCAGCATATTTGATATCAGCAAAATTCAATATCGTGCATCCCCAATTTTCTTCCTGTAACATTTACTACTGGAGACCAACAAAAGCCTAAATTTACACAGCCCACACTGATTTTTTCATTAGTACTACCTCTGACAAATAGCCAGTCACACTGCAGAAGTTTGGATTGGCAAATTAAGAGGCCAGCAAAAACCACAGGGGCAGTCCTGGCTCACATTTGGCCATGCTCTTGCTCAGATAAATCTGTCCCTTTAGTTTATGGCCACACCCACCTTGAGGTGAATCCAGCTGTACTACAAAATTAGATAGTGTTTTTTCATGGGAGGGTTGAAGCGTGATGAATCTTTCTGCACAGTTATAACTGCAGAAGAACATTGTTAACCCAGCCAATGTTTTGTGTATTTTCAGGCAGTATACAGGAATTTAGCTGCAATTTTTGGTACTTAGGAATAAAAATAATCCAGATTTAGGTGAAGGAGCTCTGTTTTTTTTATCAATAGTGTCCTAGAATCACATCAGAATTTAAAATCCTGGTATTATGACCGTCCTATTTCTTCTAAACCATTATAAGTTAGCATGTTTATCCTCTGTTTGAAGTTTTAATGGTCCATAAATCAAAACGAGAGCTTCAGCAGCTGTGTAGGAAGAGGGGAAATCCTCCATCATTTCACTGGTGTTCACAGTTTTATCCGTCAACACTTTGAAGCTCTGCAATCTTGTTGCTCCCGGTGGTTTCAGGCTAATGTTGTCTTTGTTTATTTGGATCGTTTAATGACCGTTTGGTTGAAACTCGACCTCAGACTGTCTGTGAAGGAGGTTATCTTAACGGGTCTCCAGCAGCAGACTGATGAACTGAAATGTATGCGGGTTCCTTGGGGCGTTCCCCTGCTGCCTTCACTGTCACTGTAATAAAGAAGTTCATTGTTGTGTCTCGGCTCTCCAAGGTCCCGCTGGGCTGGCCTGTCTGTCTACACTTCTCTGGAAGTTTCTATTCTCTGCAGGAGCTTAATGAAAGTGTGAATGAAAGAGGAATTTGATTGTATAGCCTGGACATATGAGACAGGATTCAGGGACCATGATCCAAGCTTTATATGCTGAGGTGAGCTGGTTATGGATGTATAGAGGAAATAGAGGATTTAGCTTTGTGATAATTATTTAACGTTAGCGCAAAAAGAACTAGAAAAGCACTCAGAGAGCGCAGACCTCCGCCAGCACCACAGTCCTCAGCCATATTGTGATTTTAAGCATGAATATTAGTCCTACCTTTATTTCATCAAAATATTTAGATTCCTTGACCATGAAAACATACCAGTAGCAACTGTATTCATAATTGGGTCAATGACATGACATGCATATTTTTGTGTCCGAGTACAACATTTCCTTACAGACTAAATTAAGCAATTCACCACATGTATTATTTTAAAGTACAAAATCTATTTCATGTTTATATATCTCCAGCACACTCATACAATACTTTTTTTTTCTTTTGGAGCACCTCAAACCCCCAAAATGTCAGGTGGCACAACCGTCCGAGCAAATGAACACACTAATTAAACTATAAAATTAGTATGTCAGTGATACTAAATTAAAAAAATGTATACTGTGGCATTATTTCATTTTTGAAACATTTCAATTAAAGCACTTCTTGCAAATAAAACAGTTTTTAATCTCTTGAGGCAGCTCAAAAACTTTTGTCCGTCAATTTGCAGTTTGTTAAATATCAGGAGGGCGCAACTGTAACATAGGACTTTAATTTGGAAGTGAAAACAAGGTAACAGTAAAAAGGATATTGTATCATCTAGAGGACCCCAACTGACATCTGAGACCAAGTGAAAAGTTTTGTAGATCTCTCTCAAATACTGATAAAAATTCATATTTTTAGTTCATCGGTAGGCTGATACAATTTTCATGTCAGGTGGTACAACCAATGTAATACTACTGAAATATCATTTTAACTTAAAATAACAAATTTTATCTAAAATGATACATAGTTATTTAATGAAAAAGGTAAATGTTTATACAGTTGTCCAAGCAGATGCCTGTTTAAACTGAAAATAAGTTGTAATGTCAGGCGGCGCAACCAGTGAGTCAGTGGCACAACTGCCGGGAATGTCACTATAAGAGATAAATTGTGGTGCTAGAGCCATTATTAGTTACTTTTCTATTTTTTTTCTTCTAATTTTTAGTTAAAATGTCATAATTTAAAGCTTTTTATTGTAATTATGATTTCGTATTGAGAAAATTTTATTTATACCAATTATCGGCCGATTATAGCCCTTTTCAAAGTATTCAACATCGGCCAGAGTTTTGCCGATTTAACGAGATATATTTTTAATTTCTCAAACAGTAAACACTGTTCGGTGTCCAAGCCGCGCAGAATGATGACGTGGAAGATGGCGACGCGCGTTGGTGGCGGCTCTTCTTAGCTCTTGCTAATGCTTTGTGTGTGAATGACTCGCCTACACTCACACAGAGTTGTTCATTTAAGACTGAAGGTCCATCATGAAAAGCAACTTTCCGCTGTGCATAATGACTCGCTGCTGGACACAGAGGGAACATCAGGCCCTCTGCTAATTTGGCTTGGATCAGCCTCACAGACAGACCGGGCACCGCCGAATACTCAATACTGACTCTCAGTACTGATGAACTGGACCTTCTGGTGGCACGGGATCAGTTTAGCCGTGACTGTTTTATTGTGATTATGACGGATATCTGGCTTAATCCGCTTGTTCCCAACACAGACGCTAAGCTAATGAAGTGTCTGATGTGAATGTTTTAGATGGAAAATAGGTGGCGTTAGCACAGCGCCTCGGAGACTACGTGATCATCAGCAGACTCATCCAGGGGAGGCTTCAGCGTAGCTGGTAGGCCTGTGCTCAAAATATCGATACGGCAAAATATCATATCGCACTCCTTGGGGATACGTTTATCGATACGGATTCTACAGAATCGATACGGCCTAAATATTTTGACAGTTGTAAATATACTTTGGCTAATGTTAACAGTGGCACAGTTCAAGGTAGAAGACAAGCTACAAAATGAAGCATATGTTCTAAATTTGAACTTAGGTCTACCATCTTTGAGGATCAGAATTTATGTCTCTCAAGTTTTAGAACCACTTAAAACTCATCCTTGTTCTTTTTCTTATAAGAAAAAACTAAACTTGTCAAGAATTTTGCTTAAAGCATAGTCAATGTTCACAATTTACGTGTATCGGGACACGTATCGTATTGTGGCCTTAGTATCGGGATACGTATCGTATCGTGAAGATGCCGGAAATACCCAGCCCTAGTAGCTGAGGACTTTTGAAGTTTGTGAAATAGGTGCAGTGTCCCACAAAATATTTTGATTTCCTCACGCACATTACCTCATATTTAAAATAATAAAGTGGTTCTACCTGAACTAAAACCTGCTTCTGATAAACTAATGTGGACTGAAAGGCAGATGTGACAAAGAGTTCATAAATAATCTATATATTTACATTTTTAAAAAGGTAATTTGCTTTATTTTGCAGGAATTTGCCTCAGTTTAACACACTCTTTTATATTGCACTTCATAGCTGAAGAGAATAAAAATAAAAGAGGACTATAAAAAGAATGTTACCTTAAGTTGTTTTTTTCCTGTTAACAACTTTTTGAAAAGTTGTTCTATCTTTACTATAATCTTCCTCTAATTTTCATCAACAAGAAATACAAGATACAGAATGACTCTTTGTTTAAGGTGATATAATTAATTTCCCAGGAGTTTCCCAAGTGAATGCATTTTTGCATGTTTTTGTACTCCAAATTTCCTTTGTGGTGTAAAGTTTAACAAATAATCAGTATTTTTTTTTATGACAAATATCGTTTTGGCATCGGCCCAAAAAAATTCATATCGGTCGGGCCCTAATACCGATGCTATTAAGGTTCCTGCGAATCTATCAATTCTTCAATTATTCCCTGATTGATTCCTGCAGATTTTTCCTGTGAGCAAGTGTTGGCCTGTAGATTTTTAGTGTCAACAATGTCAAACACATGTCACAGCAAAGATAACTTCTTCTGCAAGTTGCTGGTATTTCCACTCACTTAAGGTCGTCAGTAGGCATCTTTTGTAAAAGATTAAGCCACAATTCTGACGCTTCTGAACCCTGTCAGTGGGAGGAATTGATAAGGGAATTGATTAACAAAAAGACTCTTGATATTGATTATTTTATGGAGCTGTTAACGATTTCAACTGGAATTGGTATTCGATTTGCATCCCTAGTAAATATTAAATTAACTAATCACTTACAAAGGTAATTTTTTTTTTCATCATTGATTTATCTTTAGTTAATACAGTTGCATGAAAAAGTATATAAGACCTTTGGGATTACTTGGATATCTGCTTAAATTGGTCATAAAATATGTTCTGATCTTAATCTAAGTCACATCACTAGACAAACACAGTTTGCTTAAACTAATATCGCACAAAAAAATGATACGTTTTCATTTTTCGTTTTTATACAACACAATAAGTAAACAGTCACAGTGCAGGGTTGAAAAAGTATGTGAACCTTTGGGTTTAATAACTGGTTGACCCTCCTTTGGCAGCAATAACCTCATCCAAACATTTCCTGTAGATCAGACCCATCTTCTACACCATGTTTTCTGTCATTTCTAATGCGGTCAGGTGGCACAACTGTTCCTCGTCAGTTGGTGCGACCTGGTAAAATATTAATTTAAACCATCAAATAACAAGCTAAAGTGAACAAAAGTAGATAAGTTGGATGAGAATAGCTATTTTATTGAATTCATTTATTTGCAAAATTTGTATTTAATTTTTTTGTCTTAAAATACAAAATCAAATGACAAAAATGCTTAATATCTGGACTCTAGAATGTAACATACTTGAATTATTGTAGATAAAAAAAACGTACCCACAAATTAATAATGTATGAGTCACCACAGACACTTAAGGAATACTTGCCCAAAATGTCACTTAAAAAAAATAACAGAAATATATAAAAATACTTACATATTATTGGTTGTGCCACCTGACATTTTCTGGGGTTGTAGAACTAAAAATACTTCAAAAAAGTAATTTAAAATATAAAAAATGTTAGTTAACGGCTGAAATCCGTTAAAGCACTTTGTCCTTGACTCAAAAATATGCATTACATCCATTTTGCAAAAACTTTTTAAAAATACATTTTTAGACCCTCAATTCGTCATTGACCCAATTACCTCCGCCAAGGAGGTTGTGTTTTTGGGAGAGTTTGTTTGTCTGTCTGTCTGTCAGTCTATCTGTGAACAAAATAACTCAAAAAGTTATGGATGGATTTTGATGAAATTTTCAGGAAATGTTCAGCATGAGAAAAGGAAGAACTGATTCGATTTTGGTGTTGATCTGGATCAGCGTCTGGCCACCATGGCGAAAAATGTGATTTTCATGAATAACTATTGAACTAAAATAGATATCATTATGTATTTGTATTGTATTTGTATTATGTAGTTGCTAATGGTATGTTTTCATGGTCAAGGAATCTAAATGTTTCGATGAAATAAAGTTAGGACTAATATTTATGGTCAAAATCACAATATGACTGAGGACTGTGGTGCTGGCAGAGGTCTGCGCTCTCCGATTGCTTTTCTAGTGATATCTATTTTAGTTCAGTAGTTATTCACAAAAATCACATTTTTCGCCATGGCGGCCAGACGCTGATCCAGATCAACACCAAAATTGAATTAGTTCTTCCTTTTCCCATGCTGAACATTTCCTGAAAATTTCATCAAAATCCATCCATTACTTTTTGAGTTATTTTGTTCACAGATGGACTGACTGACTGACAAACAGACAGACAAACAAACAAACTCCCCTGAAAACATAACCTCCTTGGCGGAGGTAACAATGTGCTAAGAGAGATAATGAAAGGATAGTGGGTAATGTGAGACGGATCATGAGTGGATGGACGGATGTTGTTAAGGCTGTCTCTGTTTGAACTAAATTATCACTAAAGCTGCATCCACTCACCAACCTTTTGGACAGCTTTTGCCAATTAATAGGGAAACATCTATTGCAGAGCTAATGTTGGGGTCAAGACTACGATGTTTTAGTTGGTAAGGATTGTCAGTATGTCAGAATAGGTGACCACAGAGCCACAAAAGGCACATATTAAGGAAAAATGATCCAGATCTGATGGACCTGCTACTGAACATGTTAGCATCAATGCTAATCTCAGTGTGAGCGGTCACTTCCTGATGTCGTCTCAGCCGAAGCTCAATGAGCAATGACTACGCGTCTGAGACTGACTATGTAACGACTGATGGGATGATGCTGGAAGAAGGGAGGCCACTGAAGACTGCAAACAAACAAACTGTATTCAAAAGACAGGACTTGAGTTCGGTGGCACGGTGGCGGAGCAGGTAGTGCACAGGCCTCATAGCAGGAAGGTTCCCAGTTCGATTCCTGGGTCGGACAGGGGCCTTTCTGTGTGAAGATTGCATGTTCTTCCCGTGCATGTGTGGGTTCTCTCCGGGCACTCTGCCTTCCTCCCACAGACCAAAAACATGCTCATGATGCTTAGGTCAATTGGTGACTCTAAATTACCCTTAGGTATGAGTGTGAGCTTGAATGGTTGTCTCTCTATGTGGCCCTGGGATTGACTGGTGACCGGTTCAGGGTGTACCCCACCTCTCGCCCAATGACAGCTAGGACAGGCTCCAGACCCCCCCCGACCCCAAAAGGGATAAAGAGGTATAGAAAATGAATGAATGAAATGAACGACTTTAGTTTGTATCTACAAACCTCACGTTGAATGATGTTAGTTTGCTGATAAATGTAGCAGTCACTCGACATGTTTCTTTGCTGTTTCTCTCCAACATTTCCCTGTTTTAAGTCTGCAGTAGATCCTCCTCAGCACCTCTTAAGGGCAGGGTTTCTGTTTTTCAGAGCTTTGCAAACTTTTCCTCTGTCTCTTAACCCTATAAAGCCAATTGTATCATATTTGATACATACTTTTATAATACCTCTTTCTACTCAATATGATCAACAAATTACAAAAAAAACATCTGAATACAATCAGATAAATGATAAAAATGTCCTCAAATGAATTATCAGTTGCCCAAAACACCTAATGTATCAAATGAGATACGAAAAAACTATATGTTGACTTTTATGGACATTTTGATTTTTATGGATTTTAGCAGAAAGTGAAACAAACATTTCAGCTCCAAAAAATTAGAATTTTCTGGCTATAATCTACGGTCTTGGACCTTAAAGGGTTAACTCTAAAAGTTCTTAACATAGTACTCAACCACGGTTTGTTTACATCCGTGATTGTTGCACATGCAGAGCTCCCAGGTTTCTCATAGGCCAATGTCTCTGTGGAGAAAGAAATCACAGGAGGCATGACAAAAATCAAACCTGCTAGACTTTCTGTCTTGCAGTCATAAGGAATCTCCAACTGATCTGATGTTGTTGGTTGTTATGACGCACTACACTAGGTGGAATGACAAATTTTTGATGTTTGATCCAACAAGGTTGTAAACACCAGCATGAGTTGACTTCCACTTACTACTGTCAGTCATATGTTCGCTGTATTCCACTGACATCACTAGATGTAATCACTGAATCAGAGACTGGAATCGCCAGATAGAGACGATTAGAAATATATCTGTATCAACATCATCATTGGCTATCATAACTAGTTTGAACATCCATACTGGCCCTGATTTTTATGATTAGTGCTTTATTATTTGACTCAAGAACTGTTCCAGTTAAAAATCAGTTGCAGCTTTTTTTCACATCAGTATGATTTGCTATTGTGCTCAATTATTCATTTATCAGTGCCTACAACTTCAACCTCAACTCTGCATTCTCAGCCAAACAATGATGTTGATCTCTTGTCAGAGGCAGTCAGCATGAACAACAAGAAGTCAAGGGAGAAGTCATGGTAGACAGGAGATAGAAGTGTTCTTAAGTGTGGATTCATTTATCACGAAATGACGCACTTTTATAACCTTGCACTGTAGGTGGTTTCTGATTCAGCGTCTGTAATCAGGCAGACCCATCTTGCCAAGCTCCAATCTACAACAATCATAAATTACCCAAAGCGGGATCACCAAATCAAAGTTGTTAGGGGCAGGACGGATAGTTTCACTCCACCTTTAAATGTTTTAACGGAAGTTTATAGGTTCACGTTCTGTAGTACAGTAGCTCCTGTCTACAAAATTATCTGATTGGCCTGTAATAAATGTTGACTGAAAAAACATCCAATCATCTGCTGGATATGCTTTCTATTGGCTTTTTTTCAGATGGACTCGTGAGAAACATTGAATGGTCCATTCTGTGTGCCAGGTCAGCCCTTTTATAAGAAAACACTTAAATCCATCTCTGCAATATGCAGACACAGCACTGCCAAAACAATCTGCAAGGAGAAACTCCAACTCTGATTTTGGAGGTTAACTATGCATCATAAGAGGCCAAGTTTTGAAAATAAAGTAAAAACTTTCAGTTCATGATGTTTTGCAAATGCCACTTTCAACCCTGATATCAAAACGGACATCTCATTAACCATGTTTTGACTCACTTCACATCCTTGGTGTCCTCTAATCTTAATCTCTTCCTCCTCAGTTGTTCCTTTTTAACAAAACATCAATCAATACTTGGCTGAGGGTCAGAAAGACCACCAAAGCTCTTCTTAATCAACTCAGATTAGTGAAGAAGCTCCTGTATCGAGGATCTGCATGTTAGTTTTGGACATAACAGATGATAAGCAGTCACCTGCTAGATCTGATCTTCATATAAAATGTTTGTCTGAAAGCAGGAGTGTGTTTGTGTTTCCCTCAGATCCCCAAATGTTGAGCATATGGTCTCATTTTCAGCATCAGCCGCCGCTCAGACACAATTCTTTAATTTCCTGAAGAGCTGGGAAGCTTCTGAAGCATCTACTGTGTGTTTTACAGGTCAGCGGGCCCCAACAATATGTCTGAGGATCAATTTGGGGGCCGGGAGCAGGAAACGGGGGCCGTGTCGTGGGGTAGGCAGGAATAACAGAGGGGAGAGAATAGTGTGGTAGAAAACGTCCTGGGGCGATGGAGCTTGTGATTTAGTACACATGATACCAACACAAGACGCTCAGGAGGCCTCGGCTCAGCTGTGAGAAGATCCAAAAGACAACAGGGAGTAAGCTGCTGCTAATCCTGACGTTTGGGATCATTTGTTTATATGTGATTGTCTAGAATCTGCACCTCTCGCCCTGCGGATAGGAGCAAAGCTTCACCTTCTTTTCTTTAGGTCTTACACTGATGGATTTTTTTTTTTTTTTTGTGGCTCTCTGGTGCAGAAGTTTGAGGGCTTGTTTTGAAGGATTATATTCCCTCAGTTTGGCCTACTTACTCCTTGGCCTACTGCAATTTTCAAGTTTATACAAGCGCTGCTGCTCTGAAGGCTCAAATTTGGCATTTCTGGAGCCAAAAGCTCACTTTAAAGGTTGAGGCAAAGCCACATTGAATTACAATTTTGAAATTCAAGATCATAAAATGTTCTTAAAAAAACTTTTTTAGAGTTAAAAGAGGCTCTGAATGTTTTGGTTGGACTTTGTCAGATTACTAGCTTTGTACGCAATTAGCTGGTTCAATTCAATTCACATAACTCCTCAGCTGGCAATAGGGATACAAGGTGACATTTCTCTTAATTACATGATCAAATCTTAAGGTTTAGTAAGCCTAATACATTTTTTATTGTCTTTCAATTAAAGCTGTGGTCTACGATTTGAAACCGCAGCCTGCCCCCCTTCCCTCACCTCTCCCCTCCGTGTTCCAAGATCCCGCCCCCAGCTCGTGTCGCCTCATATAGCCCCCTCGGGCAGAGCTACGAGCGACTAGCACAATATATCAGCAGCAAACTCAATCAAAAACAGCTCAGCTCAACTGAAAGTATCAAACACGACAGACATCTCCCTTATAACACACAGCAGTAGCCATTTCATGTGGACCGGCGGCAATGCGGGTCTGGCGCCGTCAGAGCGGAGCCGAGTGTGGGGGAGGATTTATCTTTCTCAGCCTGTCCTCCACAGCTCAGCTTACAGTGCAAACAATTAGCGGCTAACAGGCTAACCTGCTCCCCTACAAGTTATTAGCCCGTGCAGGCACAAACTAACCAGAGTTATTAGCAGACATCTCACACTGTAGTAAACAAAGCCATTACCTGATCAACCAGGGGCGAAACGGCCGATGCTGAAGGTCTGACGGCCGGCTGAGGCTATTCGTTAGCCGTTAGCCGTTAGCCCGCTAACAGGCCTCAACCCGCGGGCAGAGCTCCGTTGGGCCCCGCGGGAGAGGGAGGCGGCTTCGGGTTCGGCGCTAGGCTTTTCCGGCTCCATGATAGTTCAGTAGCTAACGCTGCTAGCTGCTCACCGGAGGTAGAGGAGAGGAGGCGGGACCATGGGCATGACGCTGCGTACTGCGTAGTGAGGGAGACGAGGATTGGATGGACTCACAGACCAACTCACGGACCAATTAATAGTCGCAGGTTCTTAGGTTTGATTGGTCAGCTAGTATGCAGCTTTTCAGCAGATATACTGAATGGATTTTTTTCGTTCTTTTTGGTCTTTATACTGTGTAGATAGGACCATAGGACCATAACAGCCTTATAAACGGTGTTATTAATATGTACAAAGCTTCCAAATCGTAGACCATAGCTTTAAAGGTGCCCTGATTTTTTTCAGTACTGATCAGTATCAACTGATTTTTGTGAAAAAAAAAAAAGATTGGTTCATCCAAATTAATGCCCGTTAACATGATACATTCTACTCATTATAGGGTTAGCGTCATGTTTAGTGGTGGACGCTGTCTGCTTATCTGCTACCCTGATGCTCTGCCCTCTAACAAAAACTGTAGCAGAGTCTCCAAAACTTTGTCTTCAGTCTATTAAGTCCAACACATTATTCCATAAGTCTGTGCCAAAATTTACACCAAGACCAACAGCATGAAAGCTATTCAGCCAAGCTAGTAGATCAACAAGACAAAGCATGTCCGTGATGGTTTGTGCTAATCTTTGTCAAAAAATATTTAACATAACACAGCATGGTAAAAAAATGAGTCACAACAAGCACACGGGACCATTTAGAGTTTCTGAAGAGTTTATCTGATGACTGTAGGCAGAGGCAGGCTAACACTACCACTGACTCCCAGTGTTTGAGCTAAGGTAATCCACAGTGGGTGAGCTCTGCCTGTCTCTTACTTGTTACTGAATGACAAACAAAAAAATTGTGTCCAACTGCTTGTCATGGTTCCCTGAATTGAGGCAAGATACAAAATAAAAAAAATGTATCATAAAACTATTAAAAAAAACAAAGATCCACTTTTTATTTGAGGCTTCTTTGTAGAACATCTGAGCTGCAGTCATCTGTGTTTAAAGCTGGCATTATCGTGGGTGTAAAATGTTGAGATCATTTTGTTATGATTTGATGATCCAGGGTCCAAACTGTGGAGGAGGACACACATTCCCGCTCAGCCTGGAGATCTTTGGGAATCCTACAGATGTTTTTTCTCACTGGGAATCTGAGGTGCCAGTGTGAGAGGCGTTCTCTGTTCCCATGAGCGCTCCGTGTCTGCTCGGCCGGGTAATCACTGAAAAGATGGAAAAACATCCCGCTCCCAATCCCTCCGACTAAACTGAGCCAAGTCTGAACAACTGGCAGCTCGAGTTACGCTGTGGGCTCTCTCCAGGCCCTTTTGCCCCTCATTTTTAATGTGGTGTGAGGTGTAAGGAAGGTTTTTTTTACATTAATGGTGTGTCGTGTCTTTGGTTCTGCGTACACCACATGAACTCTGCAGGAACTCTGAGGTGTTTCTGATTTTACCTCCAAAACAAACCAGCAGCAGAATAAAAGATTTCCGTCCTGGGCCTGTGACACACTCAGCCTTGTGACCGATCGCTGGCACAGAGCGCTCCTCTTTGTGCTCGGCCATCTTGAATGAGTCGATGAAAGGGAACAGCCTGTTCTCCGGCGGGCCCGCAGCTCCTGGAGTTTGGCCTTTTCTTCAATCTAGGTCAGGTTTCACAAAGGTACGAGGAGGGCAGGGATGAATGCAGCAGGGTTTACATGTGCATCTTAGTATCTCTAATCTCCCCCCTCGCCTCTTTGTCCCCCGTCTCCCCCTCCTGGAGCCCAGACTGCCTGAGGAAAAGGAAGTATGCAGTTTTTGTGGGGTCAGAGTGAAGCGGGCTAATGCAGGAGGAATAAAAGGAGCCTGTTAATCACTTGAACGAGTTGAGAATGGAGGAATGGACCGAGATTTCTTTCTTACTCTGCATGCCGAGCACACAAACAGCCGGCTAAGAGGGGAGGCTGAACTCAATGAAAACTTCTTGAACAGAAACACGACATTATGATTAGTTTTGGGGGAAATGATGCCTTTATATATTTTTTTAAATATCCATGGCTATTACTAAAGAAAAGGATAGGTTTGTAATATAAAAGAACCTTGAACTTGATCATGAGGGAGCTTTAACCCTCGCCTTGTTAAAAGAAAGTATATTTATGAAAATGAATAATCTGTAGCTTTGAGATTATTTGTTTCAAACAATCAAAACCCCAATGTGTGCCAAACTAAATCTGAATGAGATAAGCTAAGAAAGCAAAAGTTTTTAGTCCATATAAACCTCCATCAATCAATCAATCAATCTTTATTTGTATAGCTCCAGCACATAACAAGTGTTATCTCAATGCTGTTTTCAACAGTGCAGGCTGAAGCCATACTCTAGATTATTAGAGACACACAGGCTATTGGCATATATACACATATAGATACACATACATCCAGAGAGAGACAAAGGGACTACATTAAGAAGCAGCAGGTGGTTCTTGATAGTTTGTCAAGCTCATACTTATATACGTGTGCTGTTTGCAGGAACTACCATGTATTTAATTTTGTTGATCTCTAAAGTTATTATCAGGAACTGTAATGATAATTGAATGGAACGAGAGTTTACCAAATATTGTGAGCAACTTGCTGATGTGTTGAGTATTTATATGACGTGTCCTGAAAATCAAACTTCTTTCCAGAGCCTTTAAAACAAGATTAATGGTCATGAGCTTGAATAATAATGTTTCTTTAAAAGTCTCCTGAATCTGGGTCAAGGTAAATTGGAGCAAACGTGCATCAGAGTAATCACAAAGATCATCTCTAAGTCTGAGTACATGAAGAGACCTCCAGCTGTGAGCCTCCCTCACTCTTTATCTTCAACAAAAACAACTAGCAGCTTCACATGGAGAGGAAAAGATTGTTATTTCATGCAGAGATAAGTTTACATTAATGCTGACACAAAGTCCTGGATTCATGGATCTTGTGTAAACAGAGAGAAATATGCTGTAGATCATTTTAAACCACCGCAGTCACAGACGGATGTGCAGGATTGATTTAAAGCTCACCCCGATGATGTAGACATCCAGACTGTTGTCCATAGATTATGACTCTTATCCTCAATAACATGATGCATAAAGCCAGATACTCTCTGTTTTCATTATTCATTTTGATCACACGACTCTTTTTCTCCTCCAGGACTACAATCATGTGTCCTCTTTATGGAGCCTATGTGACTGATAATTGAATTAATTTCAATTTAGCATGAGTAAATATAATTTATTTTTAATCTATATTAATCACGTGAGGGTGGTTTGTTGCAAGCTGGATGAAGCATTAGCCAAAGTGCTAGCAGGATCCCCAACTGACACATGCTTCACGTTAATGTGGTACTTTGAGCTTGAATTCTTCGGTGAAAAGAAAACTCCTTCCTGTATGGTTGTGCCTATAACTGTATGTTGGTCCATGGTTCCCTCTTGCGTTTATTTGCATTGAAAAGTCCCACTGAGTGCCAGGGCCACTATGCTTGGTCTTCCAGTTTGAGCTAATTTGGTTTTGCCAGATTAACTACCCATTTGCGCATGTGTGTCAGCATGCACTACGGCAAGTCTACTGGGACAAACTGCCCAACACATTGACATTTATGGGATTTTGAGTAATTTTGTACTATGGATGGATTAATTGCATTAACATTTTAATCTGATTATTAATTTCTGATGGATTAATCCACAGTATTACATTGATTTTGACAGCGTAATATAAATGCAAACGCAAGTCATGTCCCAATATCTTTTAATTAAAGTTACACAAACAACATTTTTCTTCTTTCGTGTCATTCCTCACCCCAGAGTCCATGTCAAGCAGATAGACATCATTCTTTCAAATGTTCGTGCAGTATCAAGGAAGAGACTGACAGAGTTTGCCCACCACTAATTTGCTTAGCTCAAACACTGGAAGTCAATGGGTAACATTAGTCTGCCTCTGCCTACAGTCATCAGATAAACTCTTCAGCAACTCTAAACGGTCCAGTGTGCTTGTTGTGACTTGTTTTTTTTCCATGTCACAGGCATTAAGTTACAGGTGTGGATATTGGGACAGGGGAACAAGTGTGTGTGTTAAATGGCTTTAAAGGGTGAGACCTTTCAGCTCTACAAAGTTAATTCTGTTGTGTGTATCCCTCTCTACGACTGCAGCTCTTTAAGTTAAAGGATAACTTCGGTTCCTGCAGCTTTTACATTGTTTATAGAATGAAGAACAACAATATACTCACCCTTTAGGGCTGTGCCTATAACTGTATGTTGGTCCATGGTTCCCTCTTGCGTTTATTTGTATTGAAAAGTCCCACTGAGTGCCAGGGCCACTATGCTTGGTCTTCCAGTTTGAGCTAATTTGGTTTTGCCAGATTAACTACCCATTTGCGCATGTGTGTCAGCATGCACTACGGCAAGTCTACTGGGACAAACTGCCCAACACATTGACATTTATGGGATTTTGAGTCATTTTGTACTATGGATGGGTTAATTGCATTAACATTTTAATCTGATTATTAATTCTGATGATTAATCCACAGTATTACATTGATTTTGACAGCGTAATATAAATGCAAACGCAAGTCATGTCCCAATATCTTTTAATTAAAGTTAAACAAACAACATTTTTCTTCTTTTTGTGTCATTCCTCACCCCAGAGTCCATGTCAAGCAGATAGACATCATTCTTTCAAATGTTCGTGCAGTATCAAGGAAGAGACTGACAGAGTTTGCCCACCACTAATTTGCTTAGCTCAAACACTGGAAGTCAATGGGTAACATTAGTCTGCCTCTGCCTACAGTCATCAGATAAACTCTTCAGCAACTCTAAACGGTCCAGTGTGCTTGTTGTGACTTGTTTTTTTCCATGTCACAGGCATTAAGTTACAGGTGTGGATATTGGGACAGGGAACAAGTGTGTGTGTTAAATGGCTTTAAAGGGTGAGACCTTTCAGCACTACAGAGTTAATTCTGTTGTGTGTATCCCTCTCTACGACTGCAGCTCTTTAAGTTAAGAAGCATCTGCTCTCCTTCATCACACGTCTTTAAAGGAGAAACCACAGTTTGACCATCACTCCATCACTCAGATGTCCTGCAGCTGCTCTGTGTGTTTTCTAATCAAAGTGGAGAAACCAAAGTCAGCTGCAGAGTCACTCACAGCCCAGAGGACACAAACACACAGAAAACTGTTCAGAAACACTTCGGTCAACTGAGGGAACTTCATGCACCATCACTGGCGCCAAGAGGAAGTTTCTTTGGAGGAAGAAATATTCTATATGAACTTATCTGAGAAAACCCAGATCTTAGAGTGGAGATTAGAGTAGATTAGATAGAACTGTATTAATCACTTGGAAAGAATTCTTCAATGAAATTAAGGTTCCAGTAGCATTGTACAGTACACAGGGTAAAAAGAACACAGGATAAAAAAGTATAAACAATATGAAGATATAAATAAAAAATATAAATGTAAATAACTAGAAAGCACTCTCAGAGTGCAAACCTCTGAATGGAGCTCACATACTGCTTTTACATGCATAAGAAACAGACAGTTACTAAGCCAAAATGACCTTTTGCTAACAGCAGTTATCCGGATCGGCACCAAAATCTGATTATTTTTCTAATAATTTCTAAGTTGCTCATTTCCATCCTGTCTTCCTGTTAATCCTGCCCCCCAGTGAGGAGCTGTACATTCTAATTACTGAAGGACAAAAGTTTCTCAGTCTGTTGGTCTTGAACCTGGGAAGGAGCAGTCTTTGGATAAGGAATCATTGTCCAGTCTTTTCTGCACAGGTACTTTAGTTACCTCTGCCAATGAGGTTATGTTTTTGCAAGGATCTGTCTGTTTGTTTGTTTGTTAGCAAGATTACGCAAAAACTTCTGGATGAATTTACATGAAAATTTCACCAGAGGTGTGGTTTGGTCCAAGGAAGAAGCCAGTACATTTTGGTGCTGATCCGATCCAGATTGATGTCACAAAAGAAATTTTAAAGTTTATAATGGCAAATCCCACCCGTTTAAGGTGTTGTTGGAATTGTAGTTTATTTGTAAACTGACGTCATTTTTGAGCCTATGTCACTACACTTCACAGCTCCCCTTGCAATGCCAGCAGGGGAGTTCTGCTAACACAACGGCTAACAATAGCCTGGTAGATCGGCTCGTGTTTTTCTGAATTTGTAACTTCAACGCTGATAACGCAGCATCTCCACATGGACAGACATGAGTGAAGACTCTGCTGTCCCTGTGGAACATAAAAATCACCGTCGTAACTAGGGATGTATACCGTGGACCGGTACTTTCATGTACCGTTCCCTAATTGGGTCGGTACCCGAATACCGTTAAGACTCTGGAAAAACGGTACTGTTATCGGTACTTAAACGTCTCTTCAACTGTCACGTAGTTATGACACTACTGCTGTCCGGCTCAATCATGTCGGTGAGGGCTCAGCGCTTGAGGGTTTGGGCACACTTTAGCAAAGTTAATGAAAACTAAGCCCAATGCAATTTCTGTTAGAGAGAAGTTGCATCCAAGGGGGGAAATACTAGCAACATTACCAAACACTTGGAGCCACGCATAGTACAAAGCTAAAGGAGTGCGGCCGTTTGATTGCTATAGCAACATGAGAGTTAGCAGCCCTGCTCACACTAAAGACTGCAGCACCGACAGAGACAGAGACTCTATCATCTGCCCCTTCGGTATAGACCCTGCCGAAAACAACACAGTCACACGGGGTTAAACTCTTGAAGCCGCTGCACTCGGCTGTATAACGTTGAAGAAAAGCCGAAGGCACAGCTCTCCTCCGATGATTCAGAGCTGTTAATGTCCGCTCGGAGCAAAAACTCTTTGTTTACAGAGGTCAAGAGAGCACCGGATGTGACTGACGGTCAAGCTGCGCTCACAGCGCCCTCTGTTGGGTGAAACATTCCAGTGCTCCAGGTGCACTAATGTGCTGCTACACTCAATATTTTACATCCGAATATTTATATACTATTCAGTTACGGATATTTTTCCCCATATTCGAACAGTTATTCGAATATCTAATTTAAAGTGAGAGCCCTAGTAGTCATCATTACAGCATCGATTTTAGCAGCACAAGATATATGGGTCTGTCTGTGCATGCAGTCTGTTGGGCGGCATGAAGGGGTTTTGCCATCTCCTTAGCTTTCTTTTTGCCTCTTAGAAGCATTTGTAATGCATTATTTCTATTCTGTTGAGGCTTTATTATTACCTTGTGGTAATAAAAAAAGGTTGAATCTTGTAAAATATTTTTTACACAAAATTACGTGTTGTAGTATCGATAAGAGTATCAATAAGTGTCGATACCGATAAGGAGTATCGGTATCTGTATCGGTATCGATAAAATCATAACGATATACATCCCTAGTCGTAACTGAGCTGCTTGGCTGGGGTCTGAGCCCTCAGAGTGCTTTTCTAGTTTTTAATTTCAGTCATGATGGATTGACCTACATCTCGTCCATCAGAGATCTTCCTGCAGTCAGAGAGTGTGGCTCATACCGAGGCCCTCTTTCCCTTAAACTCATTATTGTGCTGCATGACGTATGGAGCCCTCTAATGACAGGTTCACCTTCACCGTAAACTTTCTGACTCCGTCGTCCCCTGACGTGTTTCCAAAAAGATTAGAGACGTTGAGAATAAACATGTGGTCAAAGGTTCTGGAGGATAAACAGGTCTCCTCCAGCGCTGATGTGAAGTCCAGACTCAGGAGGTCCCCATGTGTTGGAGGTGTGGCTGATTTGGGGTCAGACCCGACAGCTGAGGGTTAATGAGGAGGGTTCAGGTCACAGACCGCCAAACCACACCGGGATGGAGCCTGAGGCTGCTTGATGGAGAATCAGCTTACATGTTGGGAACAAGAAGACGGATTTAGATTCAGCTGATGGAGCTGTCAGAGTGGATGTTTCTGCACATAATAAATCTGTTGATCCAGGTTCTTCTGCTTCTTGATGTTCACAGACAAATGATAAAACTGAGATTCAAGAGGAGGAGGCAGAGGGAGATGGGCTTTGAGATGTATCTATTTTTTAGATATATGGACAAACTGTATATGTCCATTTGATTTGCATTAAATTACTCCATATATATGTGTAGGAATGGAAATAAAACCAGCCATTAATATTTTTCCTTGTCAATTCTTTCTTAAATTGGAAGAATTATAATCACTGCTGGACCTGACATGGACCGTCTCACATATTTATCAGCTCATTTTCACTCATAGCAGCAGGTAGTGCTGTTACCTCACAACGAAGAGGTTGCTGGTTTCATTTCCGAGCAGGGTGAAGTTTGTACATTTTCCCTTTTCAAGTTTGTTTTTTTCCAGGTACTCCAGTTTCCTACAATAGACCTAAAATATTAACCTTGCACTACAGCTGGATCAGCCTGATTGAATGTCCATAAGGCAGATCCATCTTTCCAAACTCCAATCTTCAACACGATTGTGCTCAGGCCTAAGCTGCAGGGTTGAGTCAGCATCCATTAGAGCAGGAAGAGGAATGAACTACAAGCGAGACAACAGCAGGAAGTGACTGCTCATGCAGGGATTAGCATACATGCTAACAGCTTGTTCAGTCTTATCAAATCCATGGACCAAATTTCTTTATCAAATGAGTAATGAATGAAAACACTTCAAACTTTTCTATAATAAGACATTTTAGCTCTGCTTCTGACATGTAGCTCCAACTACCACATTATCTGATGATAAATGTTGATTGATGGGTCAATCTTGCAATCACCTGCCTGATATGCTTCTTTAAGATTCAGCCCTCTCTAAACAGTTTTCGTGGGCTCTTTCCCAGATGGACTCGTGAAATATGCATCCAGGTTCTGCTGCTCCTTTATGTTACAGACAGAAATTATAAAACCAAGAGACACAAGAGGAGGCAGACAGTTAGGGTTTGGTTGTCTGTCTGTATGTGTCAGCCCTGTGATTGGCTGACTACAAGTCCAGGGTGTACCCATAGACTGTAAAAAACATGGACGCCATGTCGCTGGGCTCAAATTGAAGCCTCCACGAAAACTGCTCCCCCTGGTGACTGGCTGCAGTATAGGTCAAATTTCCGTCTCCCCCATTCATCTGGACAGGCCGAAGTGAAACTTCAAAAAATTATTACACCCCGTACAAATATTTCTCCCATCTGTATGCTGTGGTGATATGAAAGTATTATTGGGCTGCGTGTTTTCCAAGTCCTCTTTTTTCTGAAAAGTGTCTTTTTTTTAAGTTATCAGACTTTAAAAATGACCGCGGTTTACGGCAGCTTCACAATGATTGTGTACGGCGTTTGCTGCGGAGTGTTGCGACCGTTTACGACAGCTGCGTCCGGATTATGGCCCAAATTCTCTACTGGCTGCACAATGGCGGCGCCCTGACGGGGGATATTTAGGCTTCAAATCCGTTACATGGTAGAAGGCGGAGCCACGCTATCCAGTTCTTATAATACATCCATGGGTGTACCCCACCTAATTGAGCCATAAAGACTGTTCTCTCTTTCTTCTTTTTCTTTTAACATGATTGAGTATTATGAAACAAACCAATGTTTCCAGTGATTTTCTGCAATTTGATAGGGATGCAAAACTTGCATTGATTTGTCATGGTTTTGGCCCGTATTACAAACATCAGCCTTGGACAAATTTATGTGGGCTAAAAAATAGATGCTGCTGATTCAGAGAAAATGACAAAATATGGGGAAAAGTCTGATTAGTTCTGATAAAAAATTAGAGATTTTATCAAATGTAGAATAATAAGAAGAGTTATTTTAAACACTGCCATGCATCAGCCCTGATTTTCAGAATCAGTCCTTTTATTTTAGAGAGTGTGGAGGTCAGTATTGATGTTTATTTTTCAAGTATCATTTCAAAGTTGATAATGTTGATCATAGGCCAAAACAGGTTGACTTTTCAACCGATTTCTACTTTGATTGTGTCCGACCCAAAAAGAGTGTTTTTACTATTCTTGACCTGAACACAGCTCTGTCAGCTATATTTTTTGTTTTAGTGAAAGCTTATAAAACCCTCAGTTTTTCAATTGTTATACAAAACCCAAAACCAGTGAAGTTGGCATGCTGTCTGAATCGTAAATAAAAAATAGAATTGAATACACTGCAAAGACAAGCTACTTAACATTCGAACTGGTAAACTTTGTTATTTTTTGCAAATATTAGCTCATTTGCAATTTGATGTCTGCAACATGTTTAAAAAAAGCTGGCACAAGTGCAAAAAAGACTGAGAAAGTTGAGGAATGCTCTTCAAACTCTTATTTGGAACATCCCACAGGTGAACAGGCTAAATAGGAACAGGTGGGTTCCATGGTTGGGTATAAAAGCAGCTTCCCTGAAATGCTCAGTCATTCACAAACAAGGATGGGGTGAGGGTCAAATAACAAAGTTTACCAGTTTGAACGTTAAGTATCTTGTCTTTGCTGTGTATTTAATTGAATATAAGTTGAAAAGGATTTGCAAATCATTGTATTCTGTTTTTATTTACGATTTACACAACGTGCCAGCTTCACTTGTTTGGGTTTTGTAGAAATAATCACAACATGAAAAAAAAGTAAAACTGGATTATAATTTAGCCGAAAAAATATCGAGATATGATTTCTGGTCTGTATTTTCCAGCTCTATCAATGTGCCAATGATGTGTTTGAAATCCCTGCTCAAGATTCAGCAGCAGTGTTTCTGATGGGGTTTGGTTTGTGGTTTAGGGCGGAGTAAAGAGCTAAAGCTGCCTGAGCGAAAGAGTCAAATAAAAGCAGAACATGATCTGAATCTCTGTGCAAAGGTCCAAATGTATTGCATTCTTTTACTTTTGTTCTTGTGGGAAAGCATGCATGTTGCAACACCCCAGAGACTCAGTGAAATGAGGGGGAGCAGACTCAGTTTGCTTTTTGGGTTCATATTTTTTGACAGGTTTGGTTTTCAAAACAGGGGGGGAGCTTTATATGGAAGCACAGAACTTTGAAGGCAGAGAAAGGCTTGAGAGAAGCTTTTGAAGAGGGAGTTCACAAAACAATGCTGCGGTCTGAGACAAAAGAGACCTGGAGAAAAAACCAGTGTGGGATTTATGTCCATGTCTGCATGTGGTTTCAGGTTTCTTTGTGATGATAGTGGTGTGTCTCAGCTCGCTGTGGGCGGCATCATGTTCTATTGTTTCTTTTTTGTTAAAAATGTCTTATTTATTGTTGTTAAACATATAAAACCTCAATGGCATCAATCACTGGCAGGCTCAAATATTTGCAGAGTTCTAAGAGATTATTTTGGCGTAAGTAACTTAAAGGAATATGCCAAAAATGTTTTTGTTTTCATGTCTTGCCTCATTCCTTAGTTCATGAAAAGCAGGTGGACACCAGTATTTTTGACTGTGTGTTCAGTAACTAGGAGATGAGCAGAGCTCGCCCACCACTTATTAGCTTAACACTGGAAGTCAGTGGGTAGTGTTAGCCCGTCATTGCCTACTGTCATCTGACAAACTCTTCAGCAACTCGGATTAGTCCTGTGTGGTTGTTGTGACCCTTTTTTTAAACCACATTATGTTACGTTATCTTTTACTATCGTCATATCATATTGTCGTCTTCTACTCCGAAACAGAGGCTTTGTTTTTTTGACCAACTTCCAGGGAAATTGTAAAATTCAAATTGCCTGCAGATTTAAGAATGGCTCCCTTTAAACGGATAAAACCCTCATTGGCATCAGTCATTAGCATACTCAAATAACTAAGTTCTACTTCTAAGGGATCATTTTGGTTTCGTAAGCGACTAAAATTCATCTGAAGTGTTTGATAAGTTTTATATGGCTTTTTAGATTTGACCCACTTGAAGAGCACAGGTTTAGACTGTGGGCCATAGACTGAGCCCTGTGGGAGCCCTTTGTCGTGACAAGTGTGAAAACTACTGCAGCAGACTTCCTGGTTTTTCTCTGGTGGTCTTGTTGTTAGAAGACAAGGGTCCAGTTAAATATCAGGGCTGAGACCACTCCCATCACAGGTCATTTAGTGAAAAAGACTCCTGACAGCAGTGGTGATTACTTGGCTGATAACAGGTCTGACAACAATCTGAGTCATTCTGTGTTTAACTCGGCGAGTTCATGTTTCATGTGTTTGTTTTGTGTTGCAGGGACGAGCATGGGATCCTGTTTTTAAAGCTCTGAATGGTGACAGTATCTTCATTAACCCTCCTCTCTCTCCTCCTTCTGTCTGCAGCCTGTGACAGCGAACACTGGGGCTCCCACTGCAGTAACCGCTGTCAGTGTAAAAACGGGGCACTCTGTAACCCCATCACCGGGGCCTGTATCTGCACAGCGGGCTTCAGAGGATGGCGCTGCGAGGCCCACTGCGAGCAGGGCACCTACGGGGGCAGCTGCCAGCAGAAGTGTCAGTGCCAGAACGGAGCCACCTGTCACCATGTGACCGGAGAGTGCAAGTGCTCGCCAGGATACACGGGAGCTTTGTGAGTGATGTTTGATGTTTCAGCTTCCTGCTGAACTGAGGGAGTAAAAAAGTCAAAACCTGCAGGCGTGAAGCATTTGTGCTTTTGTGCTGATCAATGTGTGATGTTGATGGATATGTTTACATCACATGGGACAGTTCTTTGAAACAACACCAACTTTTTTAGTGTCACAAATATAAAGGCTTACATTTAGCCTTAGCAACTCTAATCCACTCTCTGCTTTTTTTTGTATGCATAAACAGCATCAACTCCTCCAAGCACAGATTAGAAACAGTCATCTTCATTTTCAGGATCACCTGTGCTGTAGGAATATTTACAATGTAATGATGTGAAGTTGGATTAGTTAATATTGTATCATCATAGAAACAAATTTTAATCTCCAAACTTTATAAAATCACACACAGAGAAACTGTGAACAAATCCAATTCAATTGAATTTTATTTCTACATTTCATACCAGTGTAAGCTCAATGTGCTTTACTGAAGATCAATCAGTCAGTCAATCTTTATTTGTGTAGCATCAGTTTATGTGTTATCTCAAGATAATTTATGATTAGACTTTATGATAGAGCAGGCTGAAGACATACTCTTCATTTTATAGACACACATATATGCATATATCAAATACAGTACAGATAAATATATATGTATATATATTTTGTGTATATATGTAAATGTGTGGATGTATATATATTGAATTTATATCATGGAAATTGCTCAGTGAAAATGTGAAGGATCTTCTGGTGAGCTATGACATAGATTAGTTGAAATGAAATTTTCCAGATGAAGTAAAAGAATGTGATTATCTACGGGGCAGGCAGTGGATTTTAAATCCAACAGTGCAAAAATGGAGAATTTGTTTGAATCTGTGTTAGTTTTTAGGTCATTTATAACTTTCACTGGAGTTTTTGTGCTATGATTGGTCCTGAAACCTGATTTGTTGCTTCGTGTAAGTTGTCCAAGGATAAGAAATTGTGTATTCGTTCGTAGACAATATTCCTTTGAAGCCCTGGCTTTTTCATGAAGGATGAGATGGAAGTAGATCTGAATCCAAGGAGTTGCTCTTTCAAATCAACTTTAATATAATACGATAAAGTTGACCTGTAAATGTGACCTCTGAGGTTGATGCTCACAGTTTCTTCTTCTTCTCCTCAGCTGTGAAGACCTCTGTCCTCCAGGTAAACACGGTCAGCAGTGTGAGGAGAGATGTCCGTGTCAGAATGGAGGAGTTTGTCATCACATCACAGGAGAGTGTTCATGTCCTGCAGGATGGATGGTAAAGCAGCTTGATACTCTTTGTTTTAGTTTTGTGATCAGCCGAGTTCACGGTGACTATGAATCTCTATGAGGGCCGCAAGGGGAAGAACATTTCTGTTAATTTTTTAAAAACTTTCAATGGGAAGTTTATTTGGGGACTTTTGGAAGTATTCCAAAATGAAAACTTTTATGGGAACAGACTAGATATTGAGGCATTATTCCCGTGAATTAACATGGAAAATTTTCAACTTCCTGGAATTTTTCAACCCTAACCTCGCCCGACATGCATCCCCCTTAAGAAAGTTAGTGCCTTCTAATGTCACAAACCTTGAGATTGAAATATTCTGCAGTTTCTCCTCTTTCTTTGAGCTCTGACTGTATTTTTTTGCTAATTAAGAACAATACAGTACCCAGTACTGGATGTTCAGGACCTGTATTTTTTATTGTGGTGGTATCAACAGATATCAGCATCATTTGATTCAGAATAATGAAGAAAACTCTCCTTAATTTAAAATCTATACATGGATCAGGCAGAACATCGTGACCACAGAGAGGTGAAGTGAATAACTGATCATCTCTTCATCATGCCACCTGCTAGTGAGTGGGATCAACATCTCGCCCTCAGAGTTGATGTTGGGCACAGGAAAAGTGAGTTTGACGAGGGCCAAAGTGTAATGGCTGCACGACTGCGTCAGAGCGTCTCCAAAGCTGCAGCTTTTGTGTTTGGGTCTGCAGGGGGGACAGCATCTCTGTTTTTTTTCCACAAGCAGTTAATATTTTCAAATAAACCAGATAAACCTTTTAGTAACAAGACGAAGATAATACAAGACCAAATTAAAAGAGAAAGAGCAGGATGAATATTATGATCTAAGGTACCAAACCCAAGACAGAGACAAAAATAACAAACAGGAAAAGTTACTAATAATAACTAAAACATATGAAATGTTACATGAATAGCAACAACATATAGCATTAAACTATGTATAAATATATAAAAATACAACATAAAAAAATAAATGAATGAGGGTCCGTATCTCCAAAGTGATCCAAGAAAGGAGCATTGAAGGAGTGGGAACAGGGTCATGGGTGACCAAAGAGGGGAGTGAAGGCCGAGCACTGTGGTCTGATCATTCAGACGAGCGACTGGTGCTCAGACTGCTGAAGAAGTCACTGCTGGTTCTGATGGAGAGGAGTCTGATTATGGACCTCAGACCAGTCAGGGTGGCAGGTGGTCAGGATCGTATGACATTATCTTCAGTTGACATATTTTCTGCCTCTTGTTGTTTAAAATCAGTATATACTGTATCACGTTGCCTCACTTGGCATCTCATTAAAATGTTGATATGTCTCAAAAGGTCATTTTTTTCTCTAACTTTGGTTAAAGCAGCAAAAGGACCTCACAACATTCTCAGTTAATGAGTGAGTTTGAGCAGAAGCAGAGGAGTGGAGGCAGTGATTAGTGTCTGGGAGTGAACGACTCCTCACCCATTTATGATCGAGTTAAAAGAAGTAGAAGGGTCATGATGAAAGAACACTGGGAAGAAGAAGAAGTTTTAGACTTAGGATAGAAATTAAAGGCATATACAGATCATTTAAGAAGGAGGATCAGCACAAGAGAGCTCATGCTGGAACATTTGTTTAGAAACAAGTGATATTTTGGATATCGGAGAGCGTCACTTGTTGCTAATTAATCCTTTAGCCGGACCCTCTCCACATCGCCATGCTTCTTTGTTCTTTATCCTCCCTTATTACTCATCATCACCGGCAGGCCTGTTCATAACCATCTGATCTCTGAAAGCATCAGTGTGTTTGTTTTGTGGTTGTGCAGGGCACAGTGTGTGGCCAGCCATGTCCAGAGGGCAGATTTGGACAGAACTGTTCTCAGGAATGTCAGTGTCACAACAACGGCTTCTGTGTGTCGTCATCGGGACAGTGTCTGTGCGGCCCGGGGTACACGGGGGAACGGTAAGAGGAACTCTTTATTATAAATGGCACAGACATGACAGAATTTTCCTTTAAGGCAGTTTCGTTACTGCATGTGCCATCATTTTCTAAAATTACTGACTTTACTGAAGCATTTATCAGGACTGACGTCAACAGTTTGCCTCAGGGTCTGTTTTTGCTATTTTGTGTAACCAAGTACGTTTTCTGATTTCATTACTTTATGGAGAAAGATGAGGAGAAACATTTGTGACAAATGCAGGCTACATCCATGAATTTTGACCCTAAATTTCAGTTCACTTAGCAAAAAACGAACCCTAACAGTGTAACCCAGGTGAATATTATCTGTTTAGAATTGTAAGTAAATGTTTTTATTTCTCTATTTGCTGTTTTTAATTTATTCAAACCTCAAAATCTCTCCTGATCTTAAAGTTATGTACGATCATGCTTAATCCTGCCTGATGTTGGCGGCCAGTCACTAAGGTGGCCTACAACAGCACGATGGTAGTTTACTAAGAGGAAAACACCTGTAAGAGCAGAAACACAGCAAAACCGAACAAAAAACAGAAGTGCTCCAGGCCTGGAGAGGGCTCTGAGGCAGGGAAAGCCCTGTGGTTTTCTGGCGAACAGTTCAGAATTTACCCCGCCTCTTGCCCAGTGTCAGCTGGGATAGGTTTCCAGCCCCCCGCAACCCAAAAAGGGATAAGCAGTACAGATGAAGGAGGGATGGATGATAAATCAAAACCACAATCATCTGGATAATGTGTTGATAGGACAGAACAGACACAAACATGGCTGTTAATCTAACTGAAAACATATTATTTCTCTTTTAGAAGTCAGGAAAGTGTTTTTTAAATAACTTTTGGTAATCTGGTTCAACCAGTGACTGTAAATGAGTGACTTCTCAGTTAACCCGGTCCGTTGATCTTTCTTGTTAGCTTAGCTTTTACGGCTGTATTATCTGACATGTCAGATTCAAATCACTGCACAGCCAGCTGAAAGTTACCAGCTAACACAATCATCTTTTAGATATGATATAGAGACAGTTACGATAGTGCACAGATGAAATTTACAGTAGAAATTAAGACATTATGGTGGAGATGAGATCAAACTATATGTCTGATGACATTGATTATTGGTGTTTATTGGAAACACTTAAAGGAGACATATCATGCTGATGCATGATTTAATACTTACATATAATATAATAAATTTGAAAACAAGGCCTTACACCCCCTTAATTATCAAAAAATGAGATATTGTATTTTTTCTGATATCCTAGAACGAGATTTGATGCCTCTGAAAATAGGTCATAGCGAGATGTCCGCGAGATTTCAAACATCATGACGTCACGAGGTACCTTTCTTTTAATTGGAGTAATCTGATAAAACACTTCCTCCTCTGTGATGTCCGTTAGCCACAAAACCGTCACCGAGGAACACATCCACCAGCAGGGGTATATAGGTCCCTAGCTCACTTTAACTCATTACCGGCTCTGGCCTGTAGGGGGATTCAATACACGGTCGCTGCATTGAGCCTGCCGGAAAATGCAGTAGAAGAAGAAGGACAGGCTGGCTCAGCGCCCGATAGAACTGACCAATCAGAGCACAAAGGGCTATGACGTTGCGAGGTAACTTTAGGTCACCCTCAGATCCGAGTGTTTCAACGAGGGCTTCATAATGGCCTAAAATGAGGATTTTGAGAACGCTATTGTGGGGCAATGAAAGAACTAAATGACTTGTACTGAGGGCAGAAATGCTTTACAGGCATCCTAGTCTGGCATAGTGAAAAGGAGAAACAAGCATGATATGTCCTCTTTAAGTGATACCTAGATCTCCCGCCTCAGGCCCCCTTTCACCCTGCAGTGCAGCATTTCTACTTCTATTTGTTTTCTATTTGTTTGTGCAAACAAGGAGCTTATCTTATTCTTCAGAGCAGGAAAGGGATGAGCTAAAAGGGAAACGACAGCAGAAAGTGGCTGCTCATGCAGGGACTAGCATAGATGCTAACAGCTTCAGCAGCGGTTTTATCAGAGCTGGAGGGCATCTCTTTAAGAAATGAAACTGAAATAATAACATTATAACCTTCTCTATAGTAAGTGGCTCCACTTCTGACATGTTTTGAGGAGAGTTTGTTTTACGAAGTGGCTTACTTTCTGAAGCGCGGTAGAGCCCACCAACTGCAGTATATAATTGGCCTGTACATGTGATTGACAGAATGATGGTCCAGTCATCTGCTGGATATGCCTCTTCCTCCCCAAACACTTTCTATGGGCTCTTTCCCAGATGGACTAGTTAAATATATTGCAGGTCCATCTGGTGTGCCAGGTTATCTAATCCCAGGTGTTTCACTATCTTCAGCTACCTTTTAAATATTTTCCTCCACTGTCGTATCTGAAGCAGGATCAGATTATTTTTTCTCTAAGTAAACTGTTGGCCTAAAATATCTGCGCATAATTGTGAGTTATGGAGTCTAAAATTTTCTATTATTGCCTTCATGCATGATTAACAGCACCTTAACTGCACCTCAAGTTGGAAGTTGGAGGACCTTCTGCTCCCCTGAATTTAGGAGCCTGTAACTGGAGCATGGACAGAGTGACTGTGACATCACCACATCTCTGACATCTGATTTCTGGGGAAAATGAAATTTGGTTGTGACGTTTTGAATCGACAAAATGTTTGACCAATTATGCTGAATGGAAGAGAGGGACGAGCATTCACTCTCAATGTTGCAGAGTAGAAAACTATTAACTACAAGTCCCAAGCAGCAGCTGTAGCAGAGTTAAAACTTACGTTGTAGATGGTGCAAGATGCTCTAAAACTTTCTACGGAGCAGTATGAGAAGACCTAGTTTTCCTGCCCCCTGTTGTCCTCATTTGACCTGATCATGATTTTAAAGGATGAATCAAACAAAGAATTTAAAATACATTATGTTCCTCCTCTGACTCGTCCACATCCTGCAGCGAGGGGAGAAACCAGTCATAGAAAGAAGCCTCCGTGTTTTCCCTCGGCTGCACAAACGTGTAATTAAGAATATCAGAGGGCACACACATATACTTACCCCGAGTCAGGAATAGACCGTCAGTGCTCTCCACAACCAGAAAATAAAGGTCTGAGGGAACCCAAACCAAGCAGAGCCCTACTGGGAACTGAGCCGTCAGAGCCACACCCGAACCCACCGGAATCCATTAAGAGGACACGGTCTGAAGCACAACTGAGGGAAGAGAAGGAGGGATGTGGAGGAAACAATCAGAGAAATAAAGAAATACAGGACAAAGGGTTTGACTGAACTGTCAGCTGGAGCTCTGCAGCTAAATAGGTGTTGGTTTTAGATCACATGCAGCACTTAATATTCTTTCAGTTTCCACTGTTTAGTGCCCATATGAAGTGGCATGATACTTCTTTAAGTGGCCACTTGCAACTCATGTTACCTTTTTTAAGTGGCCAATGCTAGTCCTTAAGTGGCCATTATTTAGTTGCATGTTGCTTCTTTTATTGGCCCTATCAACTCTTTTGTTGTCTTGTACTTCTTTTAGCGGCACCAGCAATTCTTTTGGCTGCATGTGCTTCTTTTGGCGTAGCTGCAGCTCTTTGCTGTTGCTTCTTTAAGTGGCCACTTGCAACTGCTTTGTGTTCGGTTGCTTCTTTTAATGGTAATTGCATGCTTTTTAGTGGTATGTTGCTTGTTTTAAGTGGCCAATTCCACTCTTTTAGTGGCACTTTAGTGGTTACATGTTGCTGCTTTTGTGGCACATGCCACTCTTTGGTGTAATGCCAATTCTTTTACATGCACTCTTTTAGTTGCATGTTGCTTCTTTTAATGGTACTTGCATGCTTTGTAGTGGTATGTTGCTTGTTTTAAGTGGCCAATTCCACTCTTTTAGTGGCACTGTAGTGGTTACATGTTGCTGCTTTTATGGCACATGCCACTCTTTGGTATAATGCCAATTCCTTTATATGCACTCTTTTAGTTGCATGTTACTTCTTCTGAGCAGCTCTTCACTCTCTCTAAGGCATTTCGCTTCTTTTAGTGTCCACCTGAAAACATGACACTGCACTTCGTAATGTTACATGGGAGAAGTTATGTTTCTGTGTTTATGGAGAATTTTGTCAATGTTTTGAAAATGTACAATCAGGGTTATTATTATGTGTACAGCCATAACCTGCCACTGTAAAGTGGATGCAGTGATAAACAACAGACCTCACAATGAAACTCTGTCTTGTGTAACCAATACATGAAACCCATGTCTATGACCTTGAGTCATCCTAAGGTAAAAAGAGATAATGATGTGTTTACTAGAAGAAGTCAACCATTTAAGTGGCATTTAAGTCAAAGTTGTTCTAAAGGCAGAAGTTGCTGTGATTTCATGAATTATTGCTGTTTCTGCTGTTGATTATTATAACTTATGCCACATGGCTAAACCATGTTAATTTTAATTTATGCTAAAAGCACACTTGAACTATTGGAAGGATATGTCTTTAAAATAAAAATAACCACAAGGGAAAAACTCAAATATTACATAAAACTGTACTTAAATTGTGAACAAATTTTAGCCAGTTTAGAGTGTGTAATAGAAAAGGTCAGGACTCTCTGGTCTAGGGGTTTTTACAAATAGGTGTGGTGTCCTTTGTATTAATGAAAAAGAAAATCTCACATTGCAGGTACCAAAAACAAGCACTCCATATAGTGTAAATATACATAATCAAAGGGTTAATGATGGAATTTTTGCTTTCTATGGACATTTTTATTACACAATCTCCTGTTTAGTAATATTGTTTGTTTATAGTTTCTGTTCATGCTCAACTTTCTGTAAGTGAATCCTTGTTTTTGAAATCATTCACACATTTTTAAGAAGAACTGACATTAGTGTTCATCTAAAAGCTGCTGTTGCCCCACCCCAAATATTATTTAATATTAATTCCCCCCTCTCTGCATCCAGGTGTCAGGATGAGTGTCCCGTTGGTACATACGGTGCCAACTGTGCTCAGATGTGTCGCTGTCAGAACAACGCCAAGTGTTACCATACCAACGGGATGTGTCTGTGCGAGCCAGGTTACACCGGTGAGACATGTGAGGTCAGACTGTGTGAGGACGGACACTACGGCCTTCGCTGTGACAGGAAGTGTCCCTGTTACGTTCAAAACACACACAGGTACCTACACAATGTTAAATCTACCTGCACAGTAAACTAGAGGCCACTGTGCTGCATGAAGGGATACGCTAACATTTTTGTTCTCACTCTCAAGTCCATGACAAGCAGATAGACACCATGGTTTTGACTGTGTGTGCAGTAACTAGGAAGTCTGGGAGTCAATGGGTAGCATTAACCTGCCTCTGCCTACAGTCATCAGATAAACTCTTCAGAAACTCTAAACGGTCCTGTGTGGTTGTTGTTACTCCTTTTTTATAACCACCTTATGTTACAATCTAATTTATTTTTAGACTAAGATTAACACTTAATTTGTAATTTTCAAAAGAAATACAAATGAAACTAACTGTACCACTGCCTCAGCTTCTTTTTGTGCATACTCAGTTTCCAAAACATGTAGTTCTTCCTCCATATATTCTGGTTCAAAAAGGTGAGATTGTGGATCTTTATCAGTCCAGAAGAAGTCATCGTGGACCTCTCTTACAAAGTCAGCCTCAATCGTTAATACCAGTCTTCTACTCATGAACAGAGGCTTTGTTTTGTTGACCTACTTATTAGCACATCTGCAGTGGTTTGCGTATGCACCCTCTCATTAGGTTCTTATGTTTTTTTATTTTTGAAAACTGCATATTAAGAACTAATCCTAGTCTAAATATAGATAAAGTTATGTAAACACGGTACAAAAAAACCCCGTCACAACAAGCACACAGGACCGATTAGAGTTGCTGAAGAGTTTATCTGATGACTGTAGACAGAGGCAGGCTAACACTACCCATTGACTCCAAGTTAGCTAAGCTAATTCGTGGTTGGTGAGCTCTGCCCGTCTCTTCCTTGCTACTGCAGACACAGTCAAAAGAATGGAGTCTCTCTGCTTGTCATGGACTCAGGAGTGAGGCAAGGCAAAAACATATAAAATGTTGGTTCATCCCTTTAAATCTACCTGCACAGCAAACAAGAGGTCACTATGTTGCCTAAGTATGAGTAAATTACCTCACAACGTCTCATTTGGCAGTGACCCGCATCTTTAAGGTTTGCTAGTAAACAGACTGTGATGACGTCTTCATTCGTCGTCTCCTTGTTTGTTGTATAGGCCAGAGCAGCTGAGGGTGAGTTCATGCTCTGTTAGCCGTTAGCGTAGCACAGCAGCTGTACTAGCATGTGTCTCTGCAAAGAGCAGCTGTCTCTGCTAAATGTGAGCTCTGAGATTGGCCAACCAACTGTCAATCAGACAGGCACAAACACACCTCCGATTGCAGATTAAATCACCACCGTTAGAGCAGGACAAGATAAACTCAGAGCTCTCAGAGCCTGTAAGAAAATAACAGGACGTATATAAAATAACTAAACAGACCCTCAGGTTTGCTGCAGCGGTTTGAACTTCATCTGAACTTCATTCAAGCATGTTTTAGTTTTTTTTTTTAGGAAATGTTTAAATTCAACCTTTTGTTACTTGATATAAGGAACAGGCAGTTATTCTGACATTCTATCTTTTTGCTGTTGTAGTGATTTAGCCTGAAGTAAGGATTGTGAAATGAAGCTCAAAAGGATCTTTATATACTAAAAACATTAATATTACTTCATCCTGACATTTTTCATATATATATATGAATATACATATATATATATATATATATATATATATATATATATATATATATATATATATATATATATATATATATATATATATATATATATATATATATATATATATATATATATATATATATATATATATATATATATAAATGTATATATATATTTTTTTTTCTAATCTTTTTTTTCACCTTCAGACAGATTTTTTAAATTCTGGTTTGGATCTTAAAGGTCCTTAAGATTCAGTTTTGATTTTTTATTGTTTTTATCGAAACTACAGTTAAAGTATAAAAACTGACACAAATGATTGAAATCAATTTTCTTCTGTTTTTGTCTCAAGCTGCCACCCGATGTCAGGAGAGTGCACGTGTAAACCGGGCTGGTCGGGTCTGTACTGTAACGAGACGTGCACGCCAGGCTTTTACGGCGAGGCGTGTCAGCAGGTGTGTCAGTGTCAGAACGGAGCCGACTGTCACAGCGTGAGCGGGGCGTGCATCTGTGCTCCAGGATTTACGGTAAACAAGATGACTTCTGTGACATCCAGGAGACTTGAATACAAACTTTAATATTTTCAGGAGGTGCAGTGAAGTCACTAAAGAGAAAATCTGGTCCTTTGACCAAGGGCTGGGAAATAAATCAAAAATCCGAATTACAATAACAGTCTCATAATTATGAAAACTGAGTAATGTGCCACATGACCAGTTGCCCTTGTTTTGTCTCTCTCCACCAACTGTTATTTTTATTTTCTTCCCTTGCAGTTTCATCTATCTCTTGTTCTTTAATGTTCAAATGTTTATGTTCATGTAGTTCACGTGGCAATATTAATCCATAATTGTGCTTTATTACTGTGATCTCAATATCTATCAAAATAATCAAAATTCTGATTTTCACTAGAATTGAACGTCCCTAGATTGAGCCCCGAATTACAAGATCTAGATTTCAACACGTTTTTTTTATGTGATCCTGAGCTGATTTTAATTTTAATATTTTGATATACTTATGGCACAGAAAGCCATAAGTGATGCTGCAGCATCATCCATTACCTCCACAATAATATAATTCTCAGTTGCAGTGTGCCAGCATATTGCAAACTGAGGATTTTGCCAATAAAATAATGGAATTAACCTGTAATTTATCAAAACAATAATTATCTCTTCTTTCTTAGACTTTACTTTAATAATTTAAAGCTTAAAGTCAAACAGTAAAGTTCAATTTAATGAGTGAAAATAGAATTAAGGTCAATCAAAGGTACTTTTCAGTTATTCAGTCATAAAGTTAGTGATTAAGTTTACCCTTTTTTACAAAAACATTTTGTCTTGTTCAATTCAGTGATTTGAGGTAAAATGCAATAAAACCATGAAATGGCTTTTCTTTTTTTCTTTTGTCTGGTTCAAACCCCATCTCGGCCTTTCTGTGAGGAGTTTGCAGGTCACCTTGTGCATGCATGGGTTCTCTGCAGGCACTCCTGCTTCCTCTCATAGAGCAAAAACATGCTCACTAAGTCAATTGGTGAATTTAAAACTTGACCTCAGATGTGAGTGTGAGAGCGAATAGTTGTCTGTCTCTCTATGTGGCCCTGTGATTGGCTGGTGAATGGTTCAGGGTTTACCCAGCTTCTTGCCAAATGCCGGCTGGGATTGGCTCCAGCCCTTGCACCCCCAAAAGGGAGAAGCGATGTAGATAATGGATGGATGGAGATGTTTGCTCAGTGTGCATTTCAGTGTAGTGTGGCTTTAAAGCACCATCTGGTGGAAGCTGGAAGAACTACAACAACGTCTTGTTTTGTACCATGAAAATGAAACAGCTTATGTTTGAATCGAAGTCTGTGTGATGTAATTTCCTCAACTTCAATCTTTCACCAAGAAATTATGTTTCTATCACATTTCTGCTGTATATTCATTACTCATTTTTATGTTTTGGTTAATAAATAGAAAATAAATTAATAAATAATTAGGGACAAACAAAAAGGGCGCTTGTCCGGTCCTCCATGCCCAATCCATCATCCTTCTCGGATTTCCCCCATCACCCAATCCCAGTAGTTCCCACTCATTCCACTTCCTGGTTGTATTATGTGTTAACTCATATGTTTTATGTTTAATTTCATCATTTAAGTTTATGATATAAGATATGTTAGTAGAGGCATCCAGGTCTTTTTAAATGTGTTTGTTTATTTATTAATGTGTACCTTATTCTCCCACAGTGAGTTAGTAAGGTCATCCAACTATAGAGGCAGCAGCACTTTTCCAGGTCATTAATATTCAACGTTTTGCTATAATAAAGCAGTAGGAGAGGAAGTGTCACAGTGAGTTATCCAACTTTATGGACAGTCTAGATACACCTAAAATAATGAGCATAGGTTCTGGCCTGTTATTTAGTTTTAGGACTTTGGATATTATATGAAAAACTCAGTCCCTTAACTCTGAATCTGTGGACATAACACAAAACTATGAAGGAGATTGACTGATGATATATGGCATTGGTACATAATGGAGAGACTTCTGGATGAAAGAGATTTTGTTTCTCTTTGGAGTAATGAAGGCTTTGTCAAATTTAAGATTGGAGGAGGCATTGGTTTTTCATTTTTTTTCTCAAGACTTTTCTTCTCAATCTGCTGGGATTATAATAATCAGTTCTTCAAAGTTACTTTTAGTTGAAAGACAGCTAAATGATGTATGGTACTATATATGCAGGATAATAATTTATTCTTATTTATAGGAAATTTAGCATATTTATCTATTATTGATCATCCTCCAGTTCAAGTGTCTTTGTACATATTCTGTAAATTGTAAATGTATACCTTTAAAGTATAAATCTTCCAAGCTATGGTGTAATTTAAATGTATTTCACATGCTTTGCATTTTTAAACTTGAAACAATCTGCAGTTAAAGGTATTTAAGTGGGAGGAAAAAGACGAGAGGAAACCATTTATGGATAAAAGAAACATATGTACATCTGAATCCAGGAATGTGACATTTTATAGCATCTCTTTGCTGCTTCCCCCTGCAATCCAGACTACAGACACTTTGTAGGAAACTCGCCTGCCGCCTGATTGAGTTTAATGTTGATCTTTTTTTTTAAATCAATTTATTTTTTGCCAAACAAGTTGTGCAGAAAAAAGTTTCTCCTGTGAGAGTTTTAAAGATAATTTTGAATAACAAAGTGGCGGCAGGATGTCTGTGTTTTAAGAAATAAGACCACCAGAGGCTTGACTGTGAGATCTGATCAGAGATCTTCACAGATGCATCAGAAACTTTCAGCTCTGTTGAATCCAAAGATTCACACAAACCATGTGCCCAATAAAAGTCTTCCCCAGCGCTGATGATCTAAACTCCGGAGAACAAACCCTCACTGTCTCAATGTGAAGTTTATCTGTGGCAAAGTTTAAGGACCATGTACAACTGGTTTTCATTAAAGATCAGGATGCTGTGGGAAAAGATCTCTTTTCTAATCAGAAGTCTTAAATCCTCAAGGATTGACATCTCCCTCTGGCTCTTTTAGTATCCTCACATTAAAGAACAGGATGATGGGGGACATTCGGAGATGATCAGCAGAGTTTTGGGTCATTAGTGGAGGCTCTCAGAAGGGATAGACATCTGCGGTGACCAAGAGAACCATGTTGAAGTGATTTGAGGACCAAATTGTCACAATCTTAAAGGAATATGCCAACTTTTTTCTCTTTTCTTGTCATGCTTCAATTATGAGTCCATGACGAGTAGATAGACACCATTGTTTGGACTTTGTGTGCAGTAACAACAAAGACATTAGCAAAGCATGTCACCTCTGATTAGCTTGGCTCAAATGCTAGGAGTCGATGGGTATTATAAGCCTGCCTCTGCCTACAGTCTAAATTTTCAGGCAGTTTGCATTTAAGAATAGCTTTGAAACAAATGGCTCACTCACAACTGTGAATCGGTTCTCATCATTAAAAAAAGAGCCTTTCAAAGGACTTGACTTGTTCACGAACATCAGATCTGTAGTGCAAACTGCAGATCAGCACACTTGGTCTAACCCATTGAGCTGGCTTCAGCATAAATGTCCTGTCAGGCCTTGTTCTCACCTTTTGCCTCTGAACTAGGAAATTTCCCTCCCCAACCAGGTAACTCAAAGAAAAGAGACCAGAATTAATAACAGAAAACTGATCTAAATCTGATTCTGTGAATTGAATTTAAACAGTGTAATACATAAAGCAGCTGATAAACTAATACTGAATCATGTAATGTGTAGATGTGTTCATGTGACTGCAAAACATGTCAAGCTAATGAGGTGAGCAGCTTATGATGAGCTGAGGGTGAATATTACCCACGTGTGACTGTGGCCATCACTTCCTGTTTCTACTTTAAATTAAAATAAAATCCATGAGCGTCTCCTCTGTGATGTCGTCTTCAGGGTCCAAACTGCTCGGTCCCGTGTCCTGCCGGGTTCTACGGCATGAAATGTTCGTCCAAATGTGACTGTAAGAATGGAGCCCAGTGCTCACCTGTGGACGGGTCCTGCACCTGCAAGCCAGGTGAGCCAAAGATCCTCCGTGTTTTAACCCTTTCACAGCTGTTGGTGTCATCTCAGATATGACTCTTGTTTATGTGTACACACTGGCTGGTGCAGCAGAAACTGCATTTTAAAGTATAATTTTAACCCTTTGACTTGGGTTTCACTCTCGTCTCAGGTTAGCATAAATTTATAGATGGAATATTTAACCTTTGACCCATGTTGTTGTCTTTTTTCAGTACAGATGGTGTGAACTAATTTATTAAAGGGTATTTCTTTATTTTTTGACACCTCTTGAGTGTCTATTGACTGGTTTGTACAGTGTTGACTGATTTATTATGTTAATTTTCTAACTCTTGACTTTTGTGACTTTCTTTTCAAAAGTTTAAGGCAGGATTTATAAATCACATTTTAAAACCTTTGATTTTTGTTAATGTTACAGCACAGGTTGGTACATTGTGGAGTTCATCTTAAAGTTTATTTTTGACCCTTAAGCCCTTATTTCACACTTGTTTTAGGTTTGCGTGGTATAGACTGATATAGTTATCAAATATTTACTTATGCTAAGGAGTTTATGTTTTCGCTGGAGTCTGTTTGCTTGTTTGTCTGTTAGCAAGATTACGCTAAAACATTTTACCAGAGGTGTGATTTGGTCCAAGGAATACATAAAGTCATTTTGGTGCTGATCCGATCCAGATTGAATTCATAAAAAAACATTGAAGTTTATAATGAAGTCCCATTACTCAACACTGAGCCGTATTTTATCCCACCCACGGCACCATCCTATTGGTTACACGCTCTGGTTATACGCAGAGTCAGGGCACAGCGAACAGCCAATCAGCAGTGAAAGCTGTGCATGCAGTTCTGCTCACAGAGGAGAGGAGGAAATGTTTTGTCAGTGGGTAAAGCCCAACACTGTTCCTGGAGCCTTGGTTTCTCAGCAGAGTTACCAAAACTGATATAAACATCCCAGTCCTCTCCAGCTCACAGCCCCTAGCGACATTACTGTTATAGAAACATGTGTGGCAGCTCTGGTCACTCGCAGTCCCTCAGAATGTGCCATTTACTCACTCGAAAGAAGGTTGCTGATAATGTCAATAAGGAATCAGTCCATCATAGCAAAAGTCTGTGTGTGTGAGTGTAAAATCAACCTCCAAATTCCACATAGAGCAAACGTTCTGTGCACTGAAGCGCTGTGGCAACCGACAGGTTGGCGACATCGCCCACTGGAGGCACCACGGCACACACAACACCAACATCTGTACAAGCAGCAGCACATTGGTTCAGTCAAAAAGTTACAAGACCTAATACTAAGAAGTTCACTGAACTGGATGATATTTATATAAACAGCAATCAGTCTTTTTGCAGATTGATATTTTTCATTCCACAATGTGCGTAGAAAATAAATATAGGACTATAATGTTGGGTGGAAATCACAATTTATGGGTGGAAGTGAGCTGCTTGGCAGAGGTTTGCACTTTTCTAGCTAACCCTTTGAACCTTGTTGTCTTTTTTTTCAGGATGCTGTAGCATAAAGTAATATAATGTTAATTTTATAATACTTGACTTTGTAGATTTATTTTTAAAAGTATGGCACAGATGATTCATCAGTAAATAAAACATTAAAACTCTACTTAAATGGAGCAAAAAGGGGGCGGGAAGAACCGCACTAGACTGATGTTTAAATTAAGTTTCCACCTTCTGACTATCGTTGATGTTTTTGTTTAAGTTGGGATAGCAGGGCCTGATCTTTAGGTTTATTCTTTGCTTTTTGAGACTTCTTAAATATTTGTCCCATGCGGGCAAGAAATGGACTGACATGTAATATTTATTTTTTATTGTACTCATTATTATAACAGTAACATTACATCTTCTAAATGGGTTCTTTTCAACACACTCAAGGTCACCTAACAACATAAGACACATTAAAACAAGCAGCAGCACAAGAAGTGCATTAGAGGGGAACGATAAAAATAATACACAACGCAAATAATGATAAAGATACAAGAGTCTGAACAGACAGGCTTTGACCTTAGTCAAAGGACTAAGTTATACTAAGTTATAACACTTTTATTATGTCTTGTCCCAGGTTGGCACGGCGTGGACTGAGTTATAACACTTTTATTATGTCTTATCCCAGATTTGCATGGCGTGGACTAAGTTATAACACTTTTATTATGTCTTGTCCCAGGTTGGCACGGCGTGGACTGAGTTGTAACACTTTTATTATGTCTTGTCCCAGGTTGGCACGGCGTGGACTGAGCTATAACACTTTTATTATGTCTTGTCCCAGATTTGCACGGCGTGGACTGAGCTATAACACTTTTATTATGTCTTGTCCCAGGTTGGCACGGCGTGGACTGAGTTATAACACTTTTATTATGTCTTGTCCCAGGTTGGCACGGCGTGGACTGAGTTATAACACTTTTATTATGTCTTGTCCCAGGTTGGCACGGCGTGGACTGAGTTATAACACTTTTATTATGTCTTGTCCCAGGTTGGCACGGCGTGGACTGAGTTATAACACTTTTATTATGTCTTGTCCCAGATTTGCACGGCGTGGACTGAGTTATAACCCTTTTATTATGTCTTGTTCCAGGTTGGCACGGCGTGGACTGAGCTATAACACTTTTATTATGTCTTGTCCCAGGTTGGCACGGCGTGGACTGAGTTATAACACTTTTATTATGTCTTGTCCCAGGTTGGCACGGCGTGGACTGAGTTATAACCCTTTTATTATGTCTTGTCCCAGGTTGGCACGGTGTGGACTGACTTATAAACCTTTATTATGTCTTGTCCCAGGTTGGCACGGCGTGGACTGAGTTATAACACTTTTATTATGTCTTGTCCCAGGTTGGCACGGTGTGGACTGAGTTATAACACTTTTATTATGTCTTGTCCCAGGTTGGCACGCCGTGGACTGAGTTATAACACTTCTGTTGTGTCGTGCCCCAGGTTGGCATGGCGCAGACTGATACATAACACTTTTATTATGTCTTGTCCTAGGTTGGCACGGCATGGACTGATTAATAACACTTCTGTTATATCGTACCCCTGGTGCGGACTGATATATAACACTTGTATTATGTCTTGTCCCATGTTGGCAAGCTGTGGACTGAGTTATAACACTTGTATTATGTTTTGTCCCAGGTTGGCACGCCGTGGACTGAGTTGTAACACTTTTATTATGTCTTGTCCCAGGTTGGCACGCCATGGACTAAGTTATAACACTTCTGTTATGTCTTGTCCCAGGCTGGCACGGCGTGGACTGAGCTATAACACTTCTATTTGGTCTTGTCCCATGTTGGCACACCGTGGACTGATTTATAACACTTATATTATGTCTTTATCCAGGTTGGCATTGCGTGGACTAAATTATAACACTTCTGTTATGTCTTGTTCCAGGTTGGCACGGCGTGGACTGCTCCATCAGCTGTCCCAGTGGTACGTGGGGTCTGGGCTGTAACCTGACGTGTCTGTGTGGTAACGGAGGAGCCTGTAATGCTCTGAACGGTCATTGCACTTGTGCTGCAGGATGGAGGGGGAAGCACTGTGACATGCGCTGTCAGGTGAGACCATATTCTAGTATAAATATATTTATTAAGGTCTATTTGTTGAAGATTCAAGTTTTTGTTTACTCAAGTCAATGTTTTTAATATTGTTTGTGTTGGTGTGTAATCAAATAAGCCTTCCTAGGAATGTACATGATGGAATTGAATTGAATTATATGCAGCAAAAATGATGTTATTAAAATGAAACTTATTAAATGACAGTATCTTTAATCAGAAATAAAGTTTTTAAGTCCAAAAACCAGCACAAACTCACAGCACAAAAGAAAAAAACATCTTTTTACCAGAATTAATTATGCCAAAGCTGTGAAGGAACAGCAACTGTCCTCTCATTTCTAGTTTTACCTTCTTAAAGAAAGAGAGTTAATGGGAACAACAACTTTAGTGCATTGAAATTGTTAAAAATTTACATAATCCACTGGACTGAGCTACTGTTGCCCCGCGTTGGTTAGTCCATTTGAGTTTGCACTGTTAAGCTTTGATTTAATCTAATTAATAACTTCAGAATAAAATGTGTTAAATAAATTTATATATTTAATCCTATCCAACATCCAGAACAATATATTCAATAAAAACGTTATCTTTAATTATATTATATTTTTTCGAAGACCTTTTTAAATGTGTCAGCATATTTATTTTGTTTTAGGTCTTTAGCTTTCCCTGTTTTGTATGTTCAGTTTTTTTCAGCTGGATGATGATTTTTCTTCTTGCATTTTCCCTCGTTTAAAATATAAGTTTCAGCAAATACACAAGTGTAAATGTAACAACCAAGTCCTAATTTAGTCAGTTCAGAAAAATGCATAACAATGGAAAAAAATCATATGTGGGGATGTAAAGTCAATTGGGCTCTGCTTATATTTACATTATTTTCTTTATTAAGAGAGAGCAGGGCTTTTAAGACTAAAAGGGTAAAAACATGAAGAATATGAAAATTAATAATGATGTATCTGTTTTTTCAGGACTTGCAATTGTAAAAAAAAATTGAAGTGGTCAAAGTGGAAAAAAGTAGCATATCACATTTTTATTGCGTTATAATGAGAGTGACCATTTTATGACCAGAGGGTCAAAGTGTGACTACATTTTAAAGGCGTCTCAAGGGTTAAAGTTACTCCTGAAAAACTGCAGGATGTTTGATTAAATGTTGAAAGTCCCTGAGGACTATCACGTCTCCTCTCTCTTCAGGATGGTACATACGGTCTGGACTGTAGGGAGCGATGCGACTGCAGTCACGCTGACGGTTGTCATCACTCCACAGGACACTGCAGGTGTTTGGCTGGATGGACAGGTGAGAGCCGTCATTCATGTCAGAGGGAGACTGTGAGATCAGCCTGTTGTCTTGATCATGTTATATCAATTATTGCTGAGGTAAACTGAATGTAGAGGCTTCAAGCTTCCAAAGATCCACTGCTAGGCTGGTTCAATCCACACAGTCCAAACAAAAGCAGCTGCAGGTCCAGCTTCTGAATGTATTTACAGATAAATAAAATAAAATGGTATTATGTTTCAGCCTATCTGCTCTTTGCAGAAAACAAACTTTTCTGCTTCCACTCACGACAATGTGGCCAGGTGTCACTAATCACCTTAAACTACCTGAAACAGGCAGGGACTCTGGGACATAGGGATGGGGAGTAAAGTAAGTACGACAAGGTCAAGTCATCATTTCAAGTGAACCTAACTTAAGACCCAACTGATTTCAAATTGACTTTTAATAAGGGTATTAACAAATGAGGCACAACAGACAGTTTATACCAACAGATTATTTAAATCATTAACTTTCTTTCCTTTAACCATAAGTTAAATTCAGTAATCAATTTAGATTTCTGTTTGGCCCCAACATTATAACCCTGTCTAATTTTAATATCACCATCATCACTTAATTTACAAACATGCATCATGGGAAATATTTTGGTAGTACAGAAAAAGAAGAGATATTTTAGCTCTTTAATCATTTTCCTTGCCTTTATTGACAGGAGAGCGAGAGAGACAGTGGTTAGGCCTGTGAAAGTGGGCGAGAGAGAGAAAGAGACTCTGCTAACTGGCCACAGGCCGGACTCGAACCCGGCCCGGCAGAAGCATGTATGATGGAGGTGTCTGGTTTCTTACCACTCCACCAAACCAGCACCCCATGCCTCTGATATACTATTTAATAGAAGAACATAAGTATTTATTGTCTGACCAAGATGGAAATTTGCCTTGGGCCCTCCAGACTCAGAAATCTGGAGAGCCCAGAAAGCAGAAAGCAACCAAATGAGCACCCTCACCTATAAAGTCTCTTTTAATCAAGAGTCTCGCAACAGACGTGTCATCAGCACACTTAATAACCAACATTTGTTAATAAATAATTCTTATAAAATAATGATATAACAGTACAAGTTTCAGTTTGTCACTCTACACCAAAATACTAAACTCAGGTAACATGCAAATAAGGAAAGAACACCATGTTTTAAAAAAGTACAAGACAGAGCAGAAAACCCCGTTTGAGAAATATAAACAAATTTTAAGAAAATAAAATGATGAAAAATAAAAACTATGTGCTGATGCATTACGTGTCCGTGAAGTGAAGAAAGGTGTTTGAGCATGAGGGTTGAATTTTAGTTTAAATAATGAATAAATGAATTAAATGTGTGTGTTTGTGTGTGTTTGTGTGCAGGTATCCACTGTGACAGTGTGTGTGCCGAGGGCCGCTGGGGGCCCAACTGCTCGGTCCCCTGTAACTGTAAGAACGGAGCGTCATGTTCACCTGACGATGGGACCTGTGAGTGTGCCCCAGGATTCAGAGGGTCTATGTGTCAGAGCAGTGAGTACACAACAATAAACACACAACAACAACACATAAACATAGATAGATGATTAAATGTGAACACAAAGTTTTGTTATGTTTTTTATAATGGTGTCCGGTTCATTGTTTTGTGGTCTTTTTTTGTCTGTTGAAGTGTAAATTACATCTTAATTTCTAATGGAGGGAGATGAAGACATTTAATAATGTACTTTTTTCATTACTGTTAAACAGGGGCAGATCATATTATCGCTTTTGTTTTTCTCTTTTTCATTTAATATTTTTTGTTTTTCATTTATTTCTTTGACCTTTGAATGAAATAAACAGTGTAAACCAACAAACAATGATAAAGTTAATTATGTTATCTAGTCTTGCTATTGTGAGGGAGGAAACTGAGCTTCTTGTATATCATATTCATGGCTGATTGATTGAAAACACCTTTCTAGCTTTGACATGTGCAATCATCTCACAGCCACAACAGTAAACCATTGATCATACTAACAGAAGCCTACCAGTATTACTATTCTAATACCAATATGATTCAAAGTCGTCAGAATATTTATCCTTGTTATTAAAAAGCTAAAGCTTTAAGTTTGAATCAAATGTATTATTTTTAACATTCCCATACCTCTTATAACTATCAGCATTATTATAACTGTAAGAAACATTCTGGAGTGAGTTCACAACCATACACAACAATTAACACACGGCACAAAACTACACATCATCACAACATGCAGACTCAGTACCTAAAAACAGTCATCTATTATAATCTGATGCACTAAGATCTATGACATACTAGCATGGACCCTGAAAGACCTGGTTCTGACCTGCTGGGATGTGGTCTAAGCTTTTAAACTCACACATGCTGCAGCAGTAACTTAAGAGCAGAGCATTCCCCGTCATTATGGAGCTTTTGGAGTTTGTTAAAGGGTCTCTCAGGTTCCTGCCCTGCTAGCAGGTGATTGGTCAGACTGGAATCAGGGCCCCTGCATCTCTGCAGCTTAGAGAGTCTAATCATCTCCTCTGTGTCTCCTCTTGTCGTCCCTCAGTCTGCTCTCCGGGGTATTTTGGTCACCGCTGCAGTCAGACGTGTCCTCAGTGTGCCCACAGTAACGGCCCGTGTCGCCACGTCAGCGGACAGTGCGACTGTCTGCCCGGGTTCAAGGGGGCGCTGTGCAACGAAGGTGAGTCCACCTGCAGGAGGACTTGGTTTAACAGGTCAAAGTCAGCATTCATTTCTTATCACAGTTATATATTTAATTATATTGATTTGATATTTAATATTATTGAATTGAAGTACTTTGGGTTTTATCTCTAAGGACTTTCACTTGCTGTTGCCCTTTTAAATGTATTTTTTGGGGGGCATTTTGTGCCTTTATTGTTAGGAGAGAGGCAGTGGATAGGCTTGTGAAAGGGGGTGATAGAGTAGAGGAACACACTTTGCAAACTGGTCACAGGCGGGATTTGAACCTGAACCGGCAGAAGCAAGTACATGGGGTGCCTAGTTGCTAACCACTCCACCAAACCAGCACCCGTTGTTGCTCTTTTATCCTCTTTTCTGTGCCTGTGAGTCAGGATGCAGGGAGCAATGCATCAAAGTTGGGCCCAGATATCACACTGTTAGTCTGCTGTGAGTGGAAAGGAAGCAATACGCATCCACACTTTTAGCATGAAGGATCCTCTTTCCTCTAATCTGTGGAGTGAGTATGGATGTAGATAGTTTGCCGTTTAGAAAACCTGAAAATCATTGATGTCTGAGCTCATTATTAAAGCTATCAACCAGCTGGTACGTTAACATTCATCTGCTGAAGGGAATGTAAACTCCAAGCACATCAGCATTGTGCATCATACTAAGCATTACATGCCGCACCCTTACACCTTATAGAGTTGCTGGGGAGTTTATCTGATGACTGAAGGCAGAAGCAGGCTAATGCTATCCCATTGACTCAAGTGTTTGAGCCAAGCTAATTAGCAATGGGCAAGTTCTACCCGTCTCATCCTTGTTAATGCAGGAACATTCAAAAGAATGGTTTCTATCTGCTTGTTATAGACTTGTGAGTGAGGCAAGACATGAAAACAAAACAAAAAAAAATGTTGGTGTTTCCCTTAATCCTTGCAACTCCAGTTCATTTTTATTTAAATTATTTTTATTTTTTCAAATTTAAGTCCACCTGGATTTTCGCTGAAATAAAACCAGTAAAACCAAAACTACTTTAAGCAGAATCATGTTTAAGGCATCATATTTTTCAGAACAGCCTGGACCATCTGAACATCTGTGCTGCAATTTCATGAAAGTCAAATTCAGAACAATGATGGGGAAGTGTTTTCCCGTCTGCATCTGTCAAGCTTTGACTGTTACAAGACAAAAATTCAAGCATACAAAGACACAAACTACACTAATTCCTTGAGAATTTTTGCCAAACACAAAGCAATCCTTCAGACTTAGACGAGGGGAGAGGCAGTAATAAAGCGATAATGCATTCCCATGTTGTCAGACTCATAGCAGCATCAACTTACAAAAGTCACAAGAATTAACATCTTCACTGTGACAAAAAAAAAATAAAATTCAGTATCTCAGAATGATTGTTAATGCAAGATTTGGTGGCTGACAATGCAGCGAGAATGCATGTAGATGATTGTTCTTGAAAAATGAATAACAAGCATTTATTTTGTGTTCAGTGTGTCCGAGCGGTCGTTTTGGTAAAAACTGCGCCTGGAGCTGCAGCTGCACCAACAACGGCACCTGTAACCCCATCGACGGCTCGTGTCAGTGCTACCCCGGCTGGATTGGCAGCGACTGCTCACAACGTACGTCAAAAACACAATTCAGAGCCAGTTCTTTAGCATTTCATCATTCATAGAAAACTCCAATATGAAGGATAATCTCTGACATGTCCTCCCTCTGCAGCGTGTCCTCCTGGTCAGTGGGGTCCAAACTGCATCCACACGTGTAACTGTCATAACGGAGCGTACTGCAGCGCGTATGACGGGGAGTGTAAATGTAGGCCAGGATGGACCGGACTCTACTGCACACAGCGTCAGTACCACACTCACAGAAAGACACACAAGAGCAGCACATACATGTCACAGCTGTGTAATGTAACACTAAGGCCCATAATGGAATCCACAGTCTCAAATGAGGTCCCTACATCATCAGTTCTAAAGAAAACATAATGAATATTTGTTTATGTTAAACTGTTTTACTGACAGTATTTATGTACATTAATCTAAATATGACTCAACTCATATTTGATGTGTATTATTATCCCCTTCATATTACTCTACAATCCTCAGATTTTAGAATTCTCTCTCTCACACGCACACATGTTGACCTTCAACACCTCAACAAAAAGTTCCTGCATCTCTTGGTCTAGTCCTGATTTGTTGTTTTAAGTATCTACGAACATTGTCTTGTCTCTCACACAGCCTGTTATATCTGTTGTATCTCCCACCCTGCCAATTATCTTGTACTGTCCTGTAGCACCCAAAATAAAAAACACAAAATGTCGCACTATTGTTATCACATATAATTATTAATGTCCAATGCCATGATTTAATTCAACTCTAGAGCATTAGTTCAACTCATGTCTCAAAATCAACAAGACATTACTTTTGTAATATTCACTTTCAGTAAAATAATAACTGTAATGTTGAAAAAAGTTTTATTTATTCAGGGTTTATGTCTTAAACATTCTTACACCCTCAGTGTTTTTATTCCAGTCAATATTTTTTTCCTGAAGCAACAAAATTTACCAATCCTTTACTGCAATTCACTGAAGTCCAAAGAAATCAAATCTAAAACTTTCTAAACTTTGCCAGTTTTAATTTTATAAACTTTCTGCTTTCTTTTCTTTGATGATTTTTTTTTTGTTTTAAGTTATAAAACCACTTTCTACAATCTTATTGCTGTCTGTACAAATTCAGCCATTTTTCAACTAATTTTTATATTTGGCAGCACCGTAATAACTTCTAACCTCTGGCGTGGTTTTGATTTCGACACTTACGGGTACAGGCCCCACCCATTTTTAACCCTCAAACAGACTCCGACAATCAACTGTGACCTACAGCCAGATCCGTCTCGGTTTCCTTGATAAACACTGAACTTGAAGGTCATTTTATTTTGGTGTGATGTACAGTACTGTGTTTTTGTCGCCCCCTGCAGGTTGTCCACTGGGCTTCTTTGGTAAAGACTGCTCTCAGATCTGTCAGTGTAGAAACGGAGCAGACTGCGATCACATCTCGGGACAGTGCACGTGTCGGACAGGATTCATGGGACGACACTGTGAACAAAGTAAGAAACACCTCAGGTTGTATTATTGACTTAGGTTGAACTTTGTCTTTTTTTGTTCAACTTCAGTCTCTCTTTCTTTCTCTCTCTTTCTTTCTAATATTTCTATTTTCTTTCTCTTGCTTATTCCCTTTCTCTCCTCTCTCATTTAAACTTCATCTGCCATGAAATGGTTTTGTCAGCATTTGATAATTTGCTTGTCCATCCATCCATCTGTGAGCAAGACGACTTAAAATGTTCTAGACTGATTTTGATTAAATTTCCAGGGCATGTTGTTCACAGTACAAGGAAGGAAGTGGCTAAAATTTAGTTCTTTCTGGATACAAATGGAGATCCAGAAACATTTTTCATAATTTGTTCTCATCTTCCTTGCTGTAGCACTTTTATAAATCTATTTTCTTCCTCTTTTCACTTCTTCCTTTAAATCTTTTTTGTTTCTTTTTCCTTTCTTGCTTTGTTTCCTTTAGTATTTTATCTTTCTTACATTTTTTTCTTAATTCTAATTCCTTGTAAACTTAAATCTCTACATGCACAAATAAATTTCTAGAATGGGAGGAGCGAGTGCCATAATTACATGTTTAACGTAAAAAACTAAGATGAAAAAAGCCATGACCCCCAAATCTGGACTATCATGAGATAATCTGAAATCTGTTAAAGCGTCATACCAGGGCTTGTAGCATTAAGAGAACATCAGGCAGTTTCTCCCTCCCCTCAGGTTGAGAGTCTCGGTGTTGTCCCCAACAACAGCAGAGTTTTTTTTTCATTGATAATCTATTGATCTATTTCTTTTCTTGTGTATCTTGTTTTTAACTTTGCCCTGACTGTAAGTGCTGAGGAAGGAGTCTGTAAATAAAGTGTGTTATTACTGTCATTACTTATTTTTATTATATTGACAAACAGGCTCTTTTGGGTTGAATTCACTAACTCTGTGTTAAATTTTGTGCCCTCCCCTCTTGTTTGTTGCAGAGTGTCCTCCTGGCTCATATGGTTACGGCTGCCGTCAGGTCTGTGACTGCCTCAATAACTCCACATGTGATCACATGACTGGAACATGTTACTGCAACCCAGGCTGGAAGGGAGCTCGCTGTGACCAGGGTGAGAAAACACATATACCTGGCATTGATATCGGGTGAAAGTGGGTAATTACCCAGGGCCCTGAGCTCCAAGGGATTTCCAGATTCAGCCAATGAATATCCTTTCATTGCACATCATCTATATTGCACAGCATTGCTGGCAACATTTGGCTGAACACCAGGTAATACCGCTTTTTCAGGTTTTCCCAAAGTGCTACTATCATCACTTACTAAGGAAAATTAAGATTGAATATCTTACCTTTATCTTGGGGTGGCATGATTGCGCAGTAGCACACGTCTCACAGTAAGAAGGTTGATTGTTCAATTGTCATGTCGGTCAGGGCCCTGAATGGGATAAGCGGTCGGGATAATGGATAGTTATTCATAAATTTCAAGAAATTCCACCTGCACTGCCTCAACGATGTCTAGTGACATGGACTGTCCTCACCAGCTTCACCCACCTGTCTCGACTTTTCTGAAAATTGCATTTGTGCAGTTCCAATAGAGCTCTCTCACGTTTGGTCAAAAAAAAAATGACAGAAGATGGTCATGTATTTACATTTTAAAGTCCCTCAATATACACTTGCAGTGATTTCTTTTCCCAAATGGGGGAGAGACCTCATGTCGGACTTCACCTGGAGCTCCTAAGATGTTAAAACGGCCGCTGAGGACTCAGATAAACTGAATCAGACTGGGTGCAGTTTCAGACTCATCCTGTGGCTCTGTGTCTCCTGTGCGCAGCAGGAGCCGTTGTGGTCGGGAGTTTGAACAGCCTGACGAGCGCCGCCCTACAAGTGGACTCATATCAGATCGGGGCCATTGCCGGGATCATTGTCCTGGTGCTGCTGGTGCTCTTCCTCCTCCTCCTCTTCATCATCTACAGAAAGAAACAGAAAGGCAAAGAGCCTGCTATGCCAGCTGTCACCTACACGCCCGCTGTGAGAGTCACCGCCGATTACACCATCGCAGGTATTTAACAGTTTTACTCCCCGCTGTAAACTGATCTGTGATACAAACAGATTTATTTTAAGAGTTTGAGACCATGGACTATGGTGAGCAAACAGGCCACAACAGCTCATTCAGTTCAATAAGGGGAACACAGAAACACAGCAAAACCAAGAACAACAACAGAGGAGCTTCAGACCAGGAGAGGAGTCTGGAGCAGGGAGAGTGTGAGGAAGAGACAAGAGAGACTGTGGTCAAGCCAGCCACTCCTAAATCTAAAGTGAGGGATGACAGACAGTCTGAGAACCTGTATCATGTTGCTTTTGTCTTTTTACCATCAAAAGTGTAATATAAAGGATTCTGGCCTGAACAATGGATCTAAGATTCCTCTTTTCCCAACATGAATTAACAATGTGTTTTAATATTACGACTTTTTGAGCAATCTATTGTCAAGGTGCACAAAAATATCATGTACTCAAAAAGTAGTAGGCCTGTGCTCAAAATATCGATACCACAAAATATTGTCATGCACACCTTGGGGATGCGTGTATCGATACGGATTCTGCAGAATCGATACGGCCTCAATGTTTGGACAGTTATTGTAAATACTCTTTGGGTAATGTTGACAATGGCACAGTTCAAAGTAGAAGCCAAGCTACATCATGAAACACAGTTCAAAATTTAAACTTAGGTGTCTCCCATCTTTGGGGACCTGACTTAAAGCTCTTAAGGTGTAGAGCCATTTAAAACTCATCCTTTTTCTTTTTCTTCTTGTAATAATAAACAAAAGTTGCTGGGAGTTCTGTTAAAAGCGTAGTCAATTTTCACAATTTATGTGTATCAGGATACGTATCGTATGTGGGGTTGCTGGAAATACCCAGGCCTAACAAGTACACTATAAAAGTCTGCCATACTGCTTGCACACATTGCCCAGAGGGTCCTCTATACAATGATACCAGTTTATCAGGTATTAATGGAAGAAAATTATCTTATTTCATTTTAATATCTGTCTAAAGTTATCAAAATGAACAATGCCATGCATCATACACCTTTATTTGAAACAATATTATTACATATTCTGTTTATTTATGTTGGAAAGAAAGGCGTCTTAGAGCCAACGTTAAGGCAAGACTCCTTCATTTCACACTTTTAATGGTAAAAGAAAAAGAACATAATGAAGTCACTCAGTCTGCCTGACTGCCCCCTGTGGCTGCATGGAGCATTTATCGTAAATGTTCAAATACATGAGCCCTTCAAATTAAGGAGCAGCTAGCTTGACTGCAGTCTCTCTTGTCTGCCTCTCCCTGCTCCAGACCCGTCTTCAGGCCTCGATCTCTTCTGCTGTTGTTCTTGTTTTTGCAGTGTTTCTGCTCTTTCAGATGTTTTCCTCTTATTGAACTGCATTAAGCCGTTATAGGCTGTTTGCCCTCATCAGCCATCGTAATGGACACTCTTTCATGACTTGTGCCTTAATTTTGCTCATTTTCCCCAGAAGCTCACCCTCCAACATGTGAGACTCACCCCAGTAGCTACTTCTCCAACCCGAGTTACCACACGCTGACGCAGTGCATCAGCCCGCAGCATATCAACAACGGGCCGTTTGGGAAGGTGAGTGAGTTTGGTGCATCAAACAGAAGAGCTCCAACAAATATAAACACAGTGCCTCAAAGGGTGTCAATAAAAGAAACATGCAGCCAACAGCTGAACTGTGCTGTAGGAAATTAAGTTTTCATTTCTATTGATTTAATCTACAGTATATTCAGTAGAGACAAATGTGACAGATTCATGGTGTGGGCATCCTCATGTTTGCCACTATCATAAATTCTTGTTTTTGGTACCTTTTGTTTCTGCCTGGATGGATACATCTCTGGATTTATGTACGTGTCTATGCAAAAGTATATATGCATACATGTATATCAAAAAGAAGGGCACTGTAAAGTGTCTTGAGATAAAACACTTGTTATGAACTGGTGCGATACAAATAAAAATTGATTGATTTATATACATTTAGTAAAAAGATATCTAATCTTGCGCAAGATTAATAAAATTAACCTCACAGATTCATATTAATTCTGTTGGGAGTGGGCAGTTATTCATATTTTGATAACAATTACAGTTTTGGCCCACAAGATGAAATGGTTACACATTAAATTGTTTCAAATGAGAATCAAATTCTGGACCAGAAGCAGAGGAAAGGTCAGTTTTAAGGTGTTAAACAGGCAGGTAAAAAATTGATACCAAATCTTAAAAAATTGAGAAGATGAAAGAACTGTCTGGAAGAGCTGAAGGTGGTTGGGCAATTGTAGTGTCTCAGATACATTCCATCAAGATATTGTATGAGCTGATAGAAAACACTCCCTCAAAATGCGGTGCTAATTAGCGGTGGGGGAGCTCTGCCCGTCTCCTCCTTTTTATTGTACACACAGTCAAAAGTATGATGTCTATCTGGTTGTCATACACTTGAGAGTGAAGCAAGACCTGAAAAACCTTAAAAAATGTTGTATCCCTTTAAAAACTCATTATATTTGCCTTGTTTTTTTCTGATTCTAAATTCCGTTGCTTTCTACTGTTGTTTTACTGTGTATTTCACTGCCTGTTATGTTTGTTGAGTTCTGGTTGATTTTTTTAGGAAAAGTTTTTGTATTTATCAAATAGCAGACTTCTTATTTGAAGAAAATGGATTAATGATAAAGAATTAAAAATGTCTCTGAATTATATTAACCAAGTGTTTGTCCAATTATCTCAAACTTTCCAGTCGAAGAACAACCAGCTGTTTGTGAACCTGAAGAACGTGGATCAGAGAAAGAGAGCTCTGCTTGATCACACAGGAACGCTGCCCGCAGACTGGAAACAAGGAGATGCCTTCAGTGAGATGGGTCAGAATGAACATTCATTCACGTTAACATTGAGCCTGCAAGTTTGCGCAGATGTTAAATCTCGAGTAATTGTTAAATTTACTGTAGAACTTTGTTGGTGAGTCCATTCTTTCTGTGTCAAACTCTTCGCAAAAATAATTGTGACAAGAACAGCAAAGCTTTTTCAGGATTTTATTTATAATGCCTGTTTTAAAGCAAAGAGGGAGTCCATTATGCAGAGACTGGCCCAGCATGAACTGAAGTTTCTAAAAACAAAAACAAAAAAAGGGCATTAATGGACTGTGAGGAGTTTCTAAGTAACGACAAAAAGGTCTCACTTTTAGATATATGCCTGATCGAAATACACACTTTAAGATGAGTTTTATAGCATCAAAATAGGTTATCTATAAAGTCTATTCCTTAGCTTCTTGGTCAGGTTGGACAGGGCTGAACTGGCCTGGATACTCAACTTCCGGAACAAGACAATAAAACTAGAGAAAATTTATATTATTCGGACACGTCTTAGAGCACCGGGCTTTTAGTAGCGATGTATAGCCAGCTACAAAACTACAAAACTAAGTTTTCCAAAAATTGCTCCTTGTCACACATCAAAAACTATGTAACTAGAACGAGAAATTACCTCATTGCTTTGCATCCTGTTAGTTGTTGAAAAAAGAAGTTGTAAAGCAATCTCTAGGTCAGCTGTATACATAGTATTGTTAGACTTATATTTACAAAAATGCTGCCATAGTGATCATCACATTCTTCATGAGATATTTGTGAACGACAGCACAGGGCGTGCTAACAACAACTAACAATAGCCTGGTAGATCGGCATGTTTTTTTCTGACTTCAACTGGAACACCAATAAGTCGGAGATGATGTCATTCCCAGTTACAAGGTTACTGGAACGAAGCATTACGACAGTCGCCGCACGTGCTCATGGGTAGCAGAGTCTTTATGTCGCTGCAAGTAGATTCTCCTCATAGCACCTTTAAATTAAACTAAAAAAGGCTAGAAAGTTGTCCAGGAAATTTTGATCATTGGCTTTGAGTCAGAAAAATCATGCATCAAAAGGCACAACCCATATAATGGAACAATACATAAAAACATATTTAATTAAAGTTTGTAACAATATGTACAATTGAATTTGATTGATTTAAAAGAAACCCTTCATGTGTATACAACTTGGGTATTTTCAGGGTAAAGCTTAAAGTACTTTTCCTCTTTATACATATACAGATATATTTGTTTAAAGTTTAGTCTTGCTGTTGTTGTTCTGTGCTCTCCATAATCTAATTTTTCCTCGTCCACAGGAGCATATGGCATTGACAGAAGATACATGGGGAAGTCTTTGCGAGGTTAGTCAATGAACTTCATAAATAGCTGCTGAACGTCTTGGTTCAGTGCCCGTACCCTAACTTTTCCCTCTCCTTCATGTGACCAGACCTGGTGAAGGGCGCGCCATATCACGCCAGCACGTGCTCCCTGAACAGCTCTGAAAACCCGTACGCCACCATCAAAGATCCCCCGCTGCTGATGAATAAAAACACAGAGTGTGGTTACGTCGAGATGAAGTCGCCGGCCAGACGAGATTCCCCGTATGCTGAAATCAGCAACAGCAGTCCGCCCAACAACAGGAACGTCTACGAAGTCGGTGAGGACACCTGACTTCAGTTTTATACTTGTCTTTGAGGGCCTCATAGAGGTGCCTGTTCTAGATGCCTTATCACATGAAAGGAGCCTTTAACTATTTTATTTATTCATCCAGTTTTGGTAATGTCAAAAAAACATTTTGATAAAGATATAGGATAAGAGGACTACGGAATCAAGATATTAGGCCTCCATAAGTTCGATACAACCAGAGGGTGAAAGTATGGTGGTGGGTCACTTGATCTCTGACCTCATTCCATTAACCTAGGAACTGGGAAGAGGGAGTGACGTCATCTCCAATTTCTCAGCGTTCCAGTTACAAAGTCAATAAAAAACATGCCAATCTACCAGGCTATTGTTAGCTGTTGTTTGCACGCCCTGCGTTGTTGTTCACAAATATCTCATGAAGAATGTGATTATCACTATGGCAGCATTTCTATAAATTTAAGTTAAACAATACAATGTATACAGCTGATTTAGTGCGACATATACTAGTGAGAAGTGCGAATAAACAGATTATTAGAGTAGCTTAATAACTGTTTACACGGGGGGGCAGCCATCTTTGATTGTCAACTCTGGGGTGGTGAGGTTCCCCGAGTTCCCAGTAGGAAATTCCGACCTTGAAGGGGGTCCTAGTTAAAATTTCTTACTTGGAACTCAGAAATTCCGACTTCCGACCACAACTAAAACGCACCGTTATACCACCCAAATTCAAACAGTTCATCAAGTCAGGGGGGAAGTTGTGCAAATTTTAAAAGGTTTATTTAGTTATTCAGTTTATTCACCAGAATGTCCACAACTTTTACTGACATTGTCCTCATCAAACCAAAGACTCAACCTTCACCTCTTCATGTCTTCTTTTTCAGAGCCGACGGTGAGCACCATCCAGACAAATGGAGACTGTGGTGGTCACGTACCATTCGGTCAGGACCCTTATGATCTCCCAAGAAATAGCCACATCCCGTGTCACTATGACGTCCTGCCGGCCAGAGAGAGTCCATCATCAGAGCACAGAGAGCTGGACAGTGAATGATCCTCAAAACCTGGATCATCAGAAAAACTCTTTACACACACAGCGTACTGGCACGAGTCTTCGCAGCGTTTTACTTTGTACATGTTTTTATGTATCCAGACGTCTTTCTGAACAAAGTGTCAGAGTTTGGAGGTACAGCTATTATATTTTTATAGACATTTTAAACTGCCATGAAGTATATGTAGGTCATTCCACTTTTCTGCAACTTAAGGTCTCAGTTTGCTTGGGACAGATCAGTTTGGCCAGCTCACTGATGCTCCTTTTCCATCCATCAAGCCTTCATCTTCTGTGATTGTGGGGCTGGGTCTTTGTCTTTAGCCTGCCGAGACGTCCCTTTCTTTAACTGGGGCACACACATAAAGGTTATCGGGCTGTTTTTGTCCCAACTTTACCCCTGCCAGACCAAGGATGGCAAACACCAGATTATTTCATGTTTTATAAGATTATCCTATCAGACTATCCTGTGGTCTGAAGAGTGTTAAGAGTGAATTTGTCCGGATAATCGACTGTAAAATAGGTCGGTGCTGACAGACCACAGAGTCACGACTCTGTAAATTGTAATGTGGAGCAGAAGTGAAGCCAATCAAGAAGTGAGCTGGCTGAGGAACAATGAAGCAGGTATGCATAAAAACAAGCATGGCTGACTTGAAACATAAAGTTTGGTGGACCTCAGAAATGGAGGACTGGCTCACGTGTTCATGCTGTCTCCAGGATTTTTTCCACAGTCCTCTTTTTTTAGTTCAGGATTTTTCTGTTAAAAATAGCCCCAAGCCCAACATCACTGACTCTTCTGATATGTCCTTTTTCATGTTGTGTTTTCTGGTGATTGCTATGTTTCCTCTTTGTATTTGTTAGATCACGTTTGATCACAAGGGATTTCTGGCTTGGAGGTATAGATTCTAGATTAGATAGATAGATAGATTAGATAGATTCCAGATTTAGGAAATACCCCACTTTAGTAACACTCTGTAGCTTTTTCCCAGGTCAGACAGGATATAGAGTCCCTCCAGGGAGCTTTAGTTCATTCCTGAGGTCTTCCCCCCGCTGGACAAGGACAAAGACCTCAAAAGTGAGACGACAAGGGAAATTCTTATCAGATGCCCAAACCAACTCACGTTGTTCAGAGCAGCACGTGGTTCTAGGGTGGACACTAGCCTAAGGAATCTTAGGAGGCATCTTGTTCCAATGATCTGGTTCCATCGGTAAACCCCATCAGCTCAGGTTACAGTTAGGGAAGAAATAAAGATAAAAAAGTAAAATGAAGTCTTTGCCTTTTGGCTTCACTCCCTCTTCACTATCATGGTCTGCTCCAAGGCCTGCAGCACTCCAGGGGATTCATTTGCCACAAACTGGTCGCAGGGTCCAGACCTCGTCTCTTTCACATCTCACACACTTTCAGAACAAATGAAATCTGGTTTGCCTTTTATCAATAGCTGGATGATTTGGGGTGGAGTGAAAGCTCACATAAACTCTGGTCCAGAACAAAGAACCAAATTTAGTCTGTCTGAAAACCGGGGGTCTCAGTTCCCATCCAAGTGGAGTGGAGTTGGGTGTGAAAGCCATTATCTGAATTAATAAGTCCCAATCAAGGCAAGTAAACCAAAAAGAAGAAAATTGTTGCTTAAACTCTGCATAATATCACAACAGTAAGAAAGCTAAAGTAGCATTTACAAACAATATCAAGCAGATTATGGCTAACATTAGCACTGCTAGCTTCCTCTTCTCCCAACAGGTTTACGTCTACAAGTCTGTGCAAAACATGTTTGCACATCACTCCAGTTAATGTGCCAGTTTCACCTGAGCAGACTTCATCTACTTTGCATTTGTTTCATTGCCTAAAATGCTCCAGAGCTGCCTTAGCCAATGATGGTCACCCAAAACTAGTATTTCTGGGTCACAGGTCAGCAATAGGCTGGATCAGAGGGACCAAGACCACATGTACAACTCCAGCTATATTATACAGCATTTGACAGACTTTTCTGCAACAATTCTGCAACTTCACCTCTGAATCGATCGTAGTCTGACAAATGTGAAAGTGACCCAAGGGTGGTTCAGCAAAACTTTGGTTAATTTGGCCAGTTGTGAGCAAACCAGCCTCACCTGAAATTGGGACACGGAGGCAGCCCTTCTAGGGTAAGAGCTGCTTAAGGCAGCTTAACAGCAAACCCCTGATGGTCGGGCTTCCACCTCATGGAGCAAAGTCTTTGTAGAGTAAAACTCAGAACAGTGTAGGTACTTGTGGCAGGTCATCACAATGTAGGCAGCTAACATTTAGTGACTGTAGCATCCATCCTCAGTGTTCTAGTCTTTCAGCTGCAGATGTGTTGAAGTGTTCGATGAAATCTTCAAGAGATACACCAACATTTTTGTTCTTTTCTTCTCTTGCTTCACTCCTGAGTCCATGACAAGCTGATAGACACCATTTTCTCGACTGCCAATAAGCTTAGCTCAGACACTGGAAGTCAATGAGTGTAAGCCTGCCTCTGCCTACAGTCATCAGCTAAAATCATCAGCCACTCTAAACGGTCCTGTGTGATTGTTGTGACTTATTTTTTTACTGTGTTATGTTACATTATCTATTTTTGGACTAAGATTAGCACTTTATGTAATTTTCAAAAGAAATACTCATGAAATTAAACTACAGGGCACATGAGCAAACCACCACAAACGTACTTTGTTTTGTTGACCTACTTACAGGCACAACTGCAGTTTTATGTGTATTTGCCCTGCAGTTTAGTTTCACATGTTTTTTTTTTGTTTGTTTGTTTTTTTTACAAAATTACGTAGTGCTAATCTTGGGAGTGAGGTATGACACGGAAAAGTAAAAACGCTGATGCATCCTTTTAGGATCTTATTGTAAGAAACATGACTGCTGTCTCATCCATTTTCAGCTGCCATTAAGTGACTCTGACCAAGCAAACTGACGCCCTCATGACATTTCTGTGTAACATTCAAACCAACTAGAATTTCTATTTTTGTAACAACAGTGTTAGAAAAAAATAATTTGATTAAGTATTAGAACATTAATGAAAGATTAGACTGAGAGAGTGAAGTAGAGTCAAGCTGCTGATAGTCTCCCTCATTAATCCAACAATCAGTGTTTGATTAGTATTTATAACCAAAGCTGCCATGTCCATTTAAATATATTTTACATCTACATACAGGTATGTCATAGTTCTGCAAATGTTTAATCTAAGGTTTTTGAGTTTAATCTTATATTACTCCATATTTATTTTTTGCTCATTTTTGACCTACTTGGGATCATTTTCTTTTACATTAAATAAACCAAACATGCCACAGAAAAAAAAACTCTGTAAGTTCTATGAATATAAACAAAATGTATTCCATTTTCCTGTTCATAACATCATGTCTACCAGATGTACAGCCATGTCGTCCAATGTCTTTTACAGTAGCACTTTTTAAAAAAAATTATTTCACTTAATAATTTCACTATATTGGTTTTATAATGTTTTTAGATTAGGATGGTGGAATAAATCCACATTACATGTTCCATTTCCTTCTCGTGTTATCAGTATAATTTACTTTCTACTTTTTGATCATGTTGAACATTTTTTATTTATTGCTGTGTTTGAGAAAGAAAAATGTTATTTAAGTAACGTTCAAAATTCCCTAAAAAAATGAGAAATGCAGCATCCAGATGAAGATTTTATGCAGTGAGGCCAACTTTTTTTTAAAAATATTACAGCCAAAAATGATCACGAAATATTTCCTCCCACATAATTTAATTTATTTGACATGTTTATTGATTTTTTTGCAGTTTCCTAAGAAAAAAATGAGAAATAGCTTCATTTTTTCTCTTCTTTCTGTTGCATTTGTGCCAGTGAAGGCCATTTATGAAAGTTGTTCTTTTTCAACAAATTTTCAGCTTTTTTCCTTTTTCTGGGCGTGTATATTTTATCTCAGTTTTTTTTTTTTTGCCAATCGTAATAAGCAGCACTGCCAACAAACTTTTGCTATTTACATTTGAACTCCCAAATTTGCCTTTAGTAGCAGATTCTTTGTGAAGCCTCATTCGCCACTGTTACCATGACTTGGTATCTTTGATTAACATGTCACAATTTCACTGTAAAGCACTGAAAGACTTAGACTAGGCAAAAGTTTGTCGAGAGAGTAGTAGTAGTAGTAGGGCTCAGTGAGAGAGTCAAACTAAGGGGTGTTTACCTCCAAACAGAAAAGGGAACCAACAGTATTGGATTCATAAACACCTTTTTTGGTATTTAAATTTGATAAACATCTGTTTCATATCAAGAAATTCCCAAATATTTTCTTTCACACTTTTTTAAGTGGCATCATAACAGCAGCTTCAACATCCACATCCGTCTAATAAAATCCAATCAAATTTTAGTTTTTAATAATGAACCATCTTTGATAAAGTGCTTGAGCTTGAGCTGGACTTTGGCTTTCTAAAGGTTAAATGTGGCAGAAGGATTCTCACATTAATCTGTGATATTGTATAAACCACATCAGAAAATGTAGCGTTTGAATGATTGTATTTTTGTCTTTCTCGTACTATGGCCTCGTACAGCAGCAGTCTTAAGCTGTTCTGAGCCTCTTTGACAAGTTTGTAAAATACTGTAAATAGTTTGATCATTCTGGTGTAAAAATATTAACTTCACCCAGCGTCTTACGTCCGCAGATAAAAACAAAAACAATCGTGGCATCTGGTTCGCACTGAGTGAGTTTGAAAACTGGAAAACTTGAGTCTTTTCACTTCTTTTTACATTTAGACAACCACTGAAGCTGTTTGCAGGAGAACTTGAGACAGAAGCATGATCTCATGTCCTTAGACTCATCTTTAAACCTGTTTCACAAAAGCTGCCATTGTTTACTTGTTTATCCAAAATGGAGACGATGATTTCTGTAGCCAACATTTAGGTTCTGTTTATTTTTTTGCTTTTTTTGAAGGTTTGTTTCATGATAGTGACTTTGGTGCAAATGCTTTTGAATAAAATATGTTGATAATGTTTGGTGTCTTGTTGAATTTATTTGTAATTGACCCTAGCCTGAAAGTCTTATCTCTCTAGCCGGCTTTTCCTGTCATAGGTCTTTTCTTTGCTATAGGGGCCTCATCCAGCTTGCCAAACAGTCTCATTTACTTTATTTTTCTGTAGTTACATTTCAAGTTTAAAAAAAAATCAGGCAATGAGGGAAACACAACATTGCTGTAAGTCTAACACAACTAGAAAGGCAAGAAGCAAGGATCTCCTTAAAATAAGGAACATTATCAGAAAATCTGAAAAAACAAAAGAAACGGATTTCCATCCACTTACGGCCACCATACTCTACTTTGGGAGAATGGTATTTTGATTATGGGTTGGCCCATTCAGCCAAGCACCATGCAGTTATGGTGCACCACAGGGATGTGTCCTTGTGTTGTTTTGACCTGGACAAAGCTGGACACAGCAGAGAAACTCTTTATGCAGATGATGCAGCTTTTTACATTTCAGAAGCAGTACTTCAGGAAAGTTTGTAAGTGGAAATAAAGGGCTGTAGGAGTTGGTCACCTCCTTTTAAATACTCCCATGAAGGAGGAGCAGATTAACAGGATTGTTTTGTGTCAGCTTTCATTAACATTAACAATCCATTGTTCTTATTATTACCGTGATTCATTTCATAAATGAAGATTGCTGGAAAAGTGGAACTAATTTATAATATTCATATAGGAAACAAGTACCACAATTGTTTGTTTATTATTCATCAACATTGTAGGCAGTTCTTGAGAAAAAGAAACGCTTTAAATTAAGTGCTTTATAAATTATAACATTGACCTGTTAATCTGTGCACCATGTTAAAAATGATTAATAGAGAAATGAACTAAAGGTTAGATTTTTGAAGCACATATTTTTCACTATATCTACAAATATATGTTTACTTTGTATTATATAGCCTACATATCTTGATAGTTCACAATGCTCATCATCCTTTCTCCTTCGTAAGTTTTTCGTAAACATTCGGCGGGTACTGATTTTACATGAGTCACCTGTCACAATGTATTATGGGCGTTTCTTTCTCTTTTCCTTTTGTAAAGGATGGTCCAGTGTTTCCTAAGTTAAAGAAGATAATAAAGGAAGCAACGACCATCCTTTCCTTAACTTTTGGAGAATTTGAACAGCTCTTGTGGCTGATGCTTAATTGCTTCCAGGTCATTTCTTCAGTTCGGAAAGTTTTTTGCAAAAAAGGACTATTGGGTGCACCCTGGTTTTTGCTCCTTTGCCTCGCTGACCCTTGGAGAGGGGGCGTGGTTCTGACTCACCACAACTCCACACCTGATTCCCATCAGGGCGATCACCTGCACCCTTCTTTAGTGAGACGCTGACTCCTCACCAGTGCTGGATGATTCCTGCAGTTCACGTGGTTTGTTGGCTAAACACTCATCACATTTGTAGGAGCTGTTGAAGTGGCTGGCCCAGTTAAAATGTGTCCTGTGGCTCCTTAACACCATGTCATTCCACATTCTCTCTCTACGAGTTTCAACTGTCTTCACTGACCTGTCACTCAAAGGCAAAAAAAAGTCCACAGATGAAATATGTATATATCCAAATAAAAACGGGCGCAACAGATGGTGCACATGTCTAACAGCAAAAAAAGAGTTGCTGGTTTGATCCTCAGGGTTGGTCAGGGTCTCTCTGTGTTGAGTTAGCATGTTCTCCTTGTGCACGTGTGGGCTCTCTTGGGACACTTAAGCTTCCTTCCACAGAACAAAAACATGATCATTAGGTTGATGACTCCAAATCACCCAAATCATCAGGTATGAGTGTGAGCGTGAATGGTTGTCTAGCTCTCTCTATGTTGCCCTGCGATTGGCTGGCAGCCAGTTAAGGGCGTGCCCTGCCTCTTGGTCAATGTCAGATGGGACAGGCTCATGCCCCTGTGACCAGGGGGCAGTATACATAAAAACAATAATGTTAACATGTACATGTCAATGCGGGAAACATTAACCCTCTGGGCAGCTTTGGAGCTGACAAAAAAATAAGCAAAAATAAAAATAAAATAATTCAGTGGTGCTGTCCACAATATTAATGCATAAAATGTGTTGTACCACCCATAGAAGTGGGAGTTTACACTTTGATTAAGGTAAAGACAAATTAAATTAGTAACTTCACCAAGGAGGTTATGTTCTCACCAGATCTGTCATGTTTTTTTTTTTGTGTTAGTTTGTCTGTTAGCAAAAACTACAGGATAGATTTACGTAGAAATTTCACCAGAGGTTTGGTTTGGCCCAAGGAAGAATCCATTATATTTTGTTGGTGGTCAGCATAGTTGTCTGGATGCAAAAAATTCCCCAAATTTTCTGGAAATCTTCTTACTTAGCATTGGGTCATATTTCAAAACTTCATCAACCCTTCATCAAGTGAATCCATCACTTGATGATTCAAAATGTACACAATAATATATAAAACATAACTCTATTATCAGGGTAAATTTCATCTGGAAATGATCCAGACTGACGTAATAAAAAGCACTGAAGTTAATAATGGCAAATCCCATTCAAGTCTCCTCGGCTGCTGTGAGGGTTTTGCCCCCTTTCTGTCAATATGAGAAATGTAGTTTGTTTGAAAACTGACATCAACGTTTTTCAAGCCTATTTTACTACAATTCCCAGCTTGCCTTGAAATGTTGAGTTCTCCACATGGACAGACATGAGTGGAGACTCATCTGTCCAATCAGAGCTTGTGGAGATCGTATTGTATATTTTACAGGGGTTGTGGAAATGCCACTGCCATAACTGAGCTGCTTGGTGGAGGTCTAAGCTCTCAGGAGTGCTTTTGTAGTTATATTCTGCTTTTATAAAAGGCTAAATGATGAGTATTTTATTTAAAAATATATAAGAGAAACCCTGGACTAAATTTAGGATGGGCCTCAAAAAAAGTTTGCTATTGGTCCTCCTCATGGGCGACTGTGGCAAAAGATAAGGGGCTTTTCCTCTCCATGTTCCAGTCTCATGTATCGCATATCAAACCATGTTTACTCTTATTCTGGGTGATCACCTGATGTCCAGAGTCAATCCGAGCTCAATGCCTGTTCATAAGATGATCCAAACTCTGCACAGCCCTGTCCTGAGGCCCTCGCCCTTTTGGGGCCCTGGTTTGTTTACATACACCCCTGTTGGAGCCACACTCTTCATCTCGTCTCTGATTGGCTGTCAGAAAGCTGCGTGAAATTGCATAATGAGGGACTCTGAGTCTCAGTGCAGGTTTCCTTAAGGCATGCGGGGCTGCAGCCTGTTATTTAAACTTTAGAGCCGAGCCGAGCCGAGCCGAACTGCTCCTCAAACATGATCACTGTAATAATCAGCTCTCTGCTAGCAGGACTCTTCACCCTGCTCCTGTACCAGAGGATCACCTACCCCTTCTTCTGGGTGGACTTGATTTACTACCTCAAACTTCAGCGCTACAAAAAGGCGCTTCAGGCTCGTATGCAGCAGGGGATCATCACATACCTCGACTGTTTCCTCTTCCAGGCCAAGAAGAACCCGGACAAACCCTTCATCATCTATGAAGACCAGACCCTGACGTACGGGGACGTGGATCGGAGGAGCACTAAGTTCGCTAATACCTTCAGGACGGAGGGATCCCTGAAACAGGGAGACATTGTGGCTTTGCTGATGTTCAACGAGCCGGACTTCATCTGCGCCTGGCTCGGACTCTGCAAGCTGGGCTGTCAGGTCGCCTTTCTGAACGTCAACATCAAGTCCAGGATCCTGCTGCACTGTGTCCAGAGCTGTGGAGCCAAGACGTTGGTGTTCAGCGCAGGTTTGCACCACTTTTACCTTTTTACGCAGTTTAGAGAAGAGGCGGGTTCAGGCATTTCACGGCCCCAGGGCAAGAGCAATATGGGGCCCCATCACCAGTTGCAAGCAACAAAAATATGAACATACATTTTGCATTTTATATCTGCTCAAGGGCTTTTTATCTTTGATTATAACATTTGGACAAGTGGGTGAAACTGTGCGGAGGAAAGCCTCATTCTTGAGCAGGTCTGCCTCAATGCCAGGTCTCTTCAAATGTCTGATGTCTGAAACTATAAATATAAATATAATATTTTCCTGAAGTATTTGGGTACTAGACAGAGGTGGGCGAAAGTCAGGGTTTTGCAAGTCTCAAGTCTATAAACCCAAGTCTCATGTCAAGTCTCAAGTAAAGATGTGCAAGTCCAAGCCGAGTCTCAAGTTAAGACAAGTCAAGTCAAGTCTGAAGTCATAGGCTTAAAATTTTCAAGTCCTTCCAAGTTATAAGCTCCAGGACAGGTTCGTCACTTTATAAAAAACAACCAGGAAAACAGGACACTTGGTCACCTTGAGCCTTAACTTAACAATTATTTTCAGCTAATGTCAGTCTCAGTTTTTAGCCACAGTGAGTTTACGAGCGACCATATACCGTTGTTGCATTTAACAGATGCCAAGCTAAAGTTACCCAAAAGGATCTCACAACAGGTACCAGACCAACTTATGTTTCTTTGTGCAGCTTCAGGTGCCGAACGAAGTTCAACATCCTCGCCTCTCCATCTGTTATTCTCACGCTGCAGGTTTTGTAAACGGCAATTCGTTTTTTGTTTATGACATCGTACTTTGAGAATGCAAATACATGGTTCTGCATTTCTAGGTTGTTCCCGCACTCCTGCAGTCTTGCACTCAGGGAAGTAACTGTGTAATCCATACCCTCTTTTTTTTTATTCTTCTTAACCCTGATTGGATGTTAATAGATGCATTCAATGGGGCAGATCCTGTGGGAAAAAATATTGTCTTGCTGAAAATGACAAAAATCAGTCACTTAGTCGAATACTTTGAATGGGAGCTCATTTTATTCAACAGTCTTACTGAAAATTTCAAGTATTTTCAAGTCATTAGACTAAAATCAGATTCAAGTCCCGAGTCACTGATGTCAAAGTCCAAGTCGAGTAGCAAGTCTTTGATGATATTGTCAAGTCGAGTCCAAAGTCATCAAAATTGTAACTTGAGTCTGACTCGAGTCTGAGTCACATGACTCGAGTCCACACCTCTGATACTAGAATTGTGCAGTAATTAAATAAGGCCTACCAATATGCAGTCAATGCTCCTTTACTTTTTATTAAGCCCTGGAAAATGAAGTTTTCCAAGAGCTTTTATAATAGCATTTGAATTTATTCACTATTATTTAGAATCAAGAAGAATGTTGTTACACAAATATGTAGAAAACATTTGGAGGGTTTGCCATCTTTTTTTTTTTTCAAATTATAGACACTCTCCTCTTCCTAAAGGCAAAGCTCAACAGCTTTCTGGACTGAATGTATATTTTGAATTTAATGAATTATGTCTAAATTGCTCGGTGTAGGCAGTGTTAGATAAGTTTGTAAAACTGGAAAGGACTTACGTCAGCTCTTGTCAAAATATTACCAAACTGTTTGTGCCTTTTAGACAATTTCAGGGAATACTTGTTAATATGATAAATTTCTGAGTTTGGAAATTTTATCGTTAAGATATTTTTCTAGAATTTCAACTAAAATTACACAAACATGTTGGCTAGGGGTGTAAGACAATATCAATACCAATAGTTTTCAATATTTGGGAAGGATTTTTTTTTACTTTGCAATAATTTGTTTTGTATTTTAGTTCACCCTTTGCCCTCGAGCTGGCAGCAGAAATTCATCAATATTACTCTCCCTCTCTATTTTGGTATTCATATTGCAAGGATGCAAGTTTAAGATTTTAAATGCTGCAGAGACCTTGCTTTGTACAAATTACACTGGCTAGAAATGGGATTTTAATGAATGCAATAATATGAGTTTAAATGCTAAGAAGTTTTAAAAAGTTAAGTGTCCTGGGATACTGTCTAGATTAAGGATTAGCAACTTTGCTTACCACGAGGGCCACATTAATTTGTCCTTATTACTGGAGGGCCAGGTAGGAATTGGTAAGATTTTTTTAATAGCAATTCCAATATTGATCTTGCTTATCGATCTAATTCTCTAATGGCAGACACATGTAACTGCACAGACGAATGCTTCTGTATGTTGTTGGTGTTTCCACCCACCAAACATTGTGCAGGATATCATATTGTCAAAAATGAAGCCAAAATTTTGACCAATTATGCCCCCAGTCTGCAGTGATTTTGTCATTTCTGTCATTACCTTACCTGACACACCAGATGGATCATTCAAAATGTTTTGCCAGTCTATCCGGAAAAGAGCCCAAAGAAAGTGTGAGGAGGGCAGAATCTTTCAGAAGCATATTCAGCAGGTGATTGGACTATTGTCCATCAAGGAACATTTATGAATGGCCCGTCAGATAATGAAGAAGGTAGGTGCAACTGAACTGCATAACGAGTACCACTTTGAAAAACAAACTCTCATCCAAACATGTCAGAAATAGATAACATCCTTTCTGAAGAGAAGTTTGTAGTGTTATTTGTTTTTCATTTAATAAGAGAGTGTAGTCTAGCTCTGATAAAACTGCTGCTAAAGCTGTTAGCATCTATGCTAACTTCTGTTGTAGCAGTCACTTCCTGCTGCCATCTCGCTTGTTGCTCAATGCTCTTCCTGCTCTACAGGAGTCTGCTAGGGCTGTCCTGCTTTGGGCCCCTCAAAATATTGTAGATTGGAGCTTGGCATGATGGATCTGCCTCATTACAGACCGTGAATCAGGTGGATCCAGCTGCTGCACAAGGTTAATCATTGTCCTTTCAATCATCCAAATAATATCAACAGAATTGTGAAATTTATACCATGTCCAGTATATTTAAAATGTGTTTCTTTAATCTTTGAGACATCTTCCTCATATTTGATCATCATCTGTAATCATCATACAGTCATGGAAAAAATTATTAGACCACCCTTGTTTTCTTCAATTTCTTGTTAATTTTAATGCCTGGCTCAACTAAAGGTACATTTGTTTGGACAATTATAATGATAACAACAAAAATAGCTCATGAGAGTTTAATTTAAGAACTAAGAACTATTCATTTTCCATGGTTTTCTTGATAATAACCAAAATTACTTAAATTCTTACATCAATAGCTATGGCATTGTACCGCCAAAAACACTACTTTTAAGCATTCCATGTTTTCTTTTCTGTTTGCTTTAAACACATGATACACACAAGAGTTAATACTTGATTGCATAACCATTGTTTCTAATGACTGCAGCTATGCGTCTTGGCATGCTCTCCACCAGCTTCTGACATTGTTCTGCTGTCACAGCAGCCCATTCCTGTTGGACAGATTCAAACAAATTTTCTTTGTTTTTGGGCTTGTGGTTCTCCATTTTGAGTTTGATGATTTTCCACAGGTTTTCAATTGGATTAAGATCTGGTGATTGAGCAGGCCAAGGCATGGTGCGAATGTTGTGGTTCTCCATCCAGGCTTTAACTGACCTTGCCGTGTGGCAAGGGGCATTGTCTTGTTGGAAAATCCAGTCATTCGAGGCAGGAAAGAGTTTTCCAGCTGATGGAAGAAGACTGTTTTCAAGGGTAGTCCTGTACATGACCTGGTTCATTCGGCCTTCACACAATTGCATTTGCCCTGTTCCACTCAGACTGAAACAACCCCAGATCATGACTGATCCACCCCCATGTTTTACTGTAGGGGCAAGACAGTCTGGGTTGTAAGCTTCTCCAGGCTTCCTCCTAACCAGTAAGTTGGCTGGAGTGGGCATCAATTCAAAATTGGATTCATCACTGAAGAGAACCTTAGCCCAATCATCAACAGTCCAATCCTTGTGGTCTCGAGCAAAGAGTAACCGGGCCTTCCTCTGCCTTTCATTGATGAAGGGCTTCTTGCGTGCTCTGTGTGACTTCAAACCAGCTTCAACAAGTCGGTTTCGAACTGTCCTTGCTGAACAAGTCACATTTCTCGACAGTGCCCACTCATTTTTAAGGTCCCTGGAGGTCTGACGACGATTCCTGACACAGGAACGGATGAGTGCACGGTCATCTCGTGGGGTAGAAAGACGTTTCCTGCCACGGCCAGGTAGCAATTTGGTAGTGCCATGTTCAGCTTGTTTTTTTGTTGTTGTAATGAACGGCTGTCTTGGAGATCTTCAGTTTTTTCAATTTCCAGCAGTGCCAAGATGGCTGCCTTTGTGGCTTCACATAATTCTTTTGTTTTAGGCATTATGTGAGAGCTGACAACTTCTGAGTTGTGCTACGGCTTGAATGTAAGCAGGAAACCACTCTAGGCCTTTGCATGTGCAGTGCTGCTTGTGACATGAAATGGCCTCTTATATACCCTGGGAATCAATTAAGCTTAAGAATGTCAAATAGGACATAAAGTATTATGTGACAAGCTGCATTTTTTGTTGTGTTCATTGTATTATACGTTTAGTGGTACCAGATATTAGAATGAACAAGAAATTGAAGAAAACAAGGGTGGTCTAATAATTTTTTCCATGACTGTATGTTGAGGCCCCTTGGAGCACGAGGCCCTGCTTAATGCCCCACCCCCCACTCTTTTGGTACGCCAGCCTACAGCTAACTGCCAAACTACTAAGGATGCTTTCTTTCTGGAGGTTTGTGAAGCTGGAGTCAGAGCTTTAAATACTCCTCAGTGTGCTTTTGTGAAGCCTCTGCCCTCAGTGAAGGGAGGAGCTGTCATTTAAAACACATCAACCTGCAGTTTAGGACGTCCCTACTTATTATAGCACCCCCAGAGGGATGGATTTAGGTTACTGTTTACGCAGCAGGGTTGGTCATCAGTCTTCAGGGCTCCTAGAATTTCTGCAGGATTCTTTGTCATTGAAATTTCACTATATGATTAGAAATGTTATATTTACCTCTGCCAGGGAGGTTTTGTTTTGCTGTTGCAGCTGTTGCTGTTTTTGTATGTTGTTGTTTGTTAGCAAGGTTATGCAGAAACTATTTTGCTGAAGTTTTCAGGAGATGGCTGTAATGGCCCAGCTTAAAGGAGTGATATCATGCTGATGCATGATTTAATACTTACATATAATAGAATAAATTTGAAAACAAGACCTTACACCCCCTTAATTTTCAAAAAATGAGATATTGTATTTTTTCTGATATCCTAGAATGAGATTTGATGCCTCTGAAAATAGGTCATTGCGAGATGTCTGCGAGATTTCAAACGTTGTGACATCACGAGGTACCTTTCAGTTTATTGGAGTAATCTGATAAAACACTTCCTCCTCTGTGATGTCCGTTAGCCACAAAACCATCAGTCAGGAACACATCCGTCCAGCAGGGGTTTATAGTTCCCTAGCTCACAGTCACTCATTACCTGCTCTGGCCTGTAGGGGGACTCAATACGCGCTTGCTGCATTGAGCCTGCCGGAAAATACAGTAGAAGAAGAAGGACAGGCTGGCTCAACCCCCGATAGAACTGACCAATCGGAGCACAAAGGGCTGTGACGTTGCGAGGTAACTTTAGGTCATCCTGAGATCCTCGTGTTTCAACGAGACCTTGTTAATGGCCTAAAATGAGGATTTTGAGAACGCTATTGTGGGGCAATGAAGGAACTAAATGACTTGTACTGAGGGCAGAAATGCTTTCCAGGAATCCTAGTCTGGCATAGTGAAAAGGAGAAACAAGCATGATATGTCCCCTTTAAAGTTGGTTTGAATTTGGTGGCGATACATGTATTTATCTGGATACAAAAACATTCCCAATTTTTTAAAATAATCCCATAGATTAACATTGGGCAGAATTTAAAAAAATCATATCTCTGCCATTTCTTAAAGGAGAACTATTATACTCATTTTTGAGTCTTTGTACTAGACGGGGCACCGGTGGCACAGTTGGTGCATTTGATCAGTAATCGGGAGGTTGGAGGTTCGAGCCCAGCTTTGGGCGACACTTAACCCAAGTTGCTCCCACTGCTGCATCAGCAGCGTGTAAATGGGCATGAAAGGACTTGAATGTGTTAGTTGATGCTGATGGAAAAACTAAAACATGTAGAACCTGTGAACCACAAGTGAGTGAATGTGAGGGCAAATGGGTGTGAATGGGTAAGTGTAATCTGCCATGTTAAGCAGCTTTGAGCAGTCAAAGACTAGAAAAGCATTATAGAAACTCAAGTCCATTTACCATTTACCGTTTTGGACTACAGAGCAGCTGCACATGATTACCCGCACAGAGAGCTTTGTAGATCTTTTGGATGCTGTGCCTCTCCCTGCACAGCTTCCAACTGCTTCCTTATATTTCCTGCATCATGCAAAAATAGTCTGTGTAATTTACTCCACCCCTGGGCTATCCTACGTGTATACACCTACGAAACCCTCTTCTATTGTGATTGATCTCCCTCCCAAGGACTTCCAAAGGGCTGCATTGTGCTGCCGAGCACCACCTCATTATTTTACCATTTGCAGTTGGTAGGAAACAGCAAACTTAAAGAAACTTTAAGAATTTCTCTTTAAAAAAGTTACGTTCTGAAATACAGCCGTATGTTTCTGATCCGGTTGTAGAGACTGGATAGGCTGAAGTTTCTTAAGAGCAGTTCTTTCCAAAACACGTCTCTAAATATTAAACATTAGCCATAGCTCATTACCTGCTTACCGACGACGGCCTATGACACCGATAAGTTGTTACTTACAACTTACTCTTCTAACTCTTCAACACAACGAAGTAATGTCAGAAAGGCGTAGTCCTTCAGCAGCAGTTTATCGTCTAATCCATCATAGTCCTGGCCCATGTTGACAGTACCATAGACAGACAAACACTGCCTGGTGTTTGCCAGACCAATGGGTTGTAATGGAAATGTGGGCTCTATGGTTTTCTATAGTTTTACACGGTTTTACATGTGGTATCTGTTTCCTTAAGTGTATGTTTTTCTTGTTGTATATGTCATTCTTGTTTGGCAGGCTGTGAAAACAAGTTTCCCATTGGAACAATAAAGTTATCTATCTTTCTATTTCACAACAATCATCAACCTTACTGGTATGTGAAAGGTACTGGAATTATCATTCATGCGTACCATCCAACCCTAAGTCATCTTCACTATTTCTAACATGTTAGAGTGAGGAGTTCTGCTTTATCTGCAGGCTGTTGCAACTCGTCTATCTTTATTGTCGTTTTTAAGTTTCTCACTGATAGTCGTCAGGAAAAGAGCAAAGTACCAAACAATTTTTTCTAAGAACAGAACAGCTCAGAATCAGAAGGACGTGCTCATGATGACTTTTCACCCACATCTCCTCAAGGTCCAAGTCTAGAATCAGCAGTGAACGCTTCAGATACAACCACAGCAGGAGAAAGAGGTGGACAATCAGGAACATTTAAGATGAGAATAACACTGGAAGTGTTGGCTTCATACTAGGGGTGGGCGATATGGCAAAAATATCATATCACGATTTTTTAAAAATAAAACCATGATCACGACTTTATCACAGTTCTTTTTTACGTTGATTTTTCTTGACTAATTTGCATGTTAGACCATTTTTTCCTTTGTTTAACATATAAAACATGTAAAACCCGAAAAGAAAAATGATGACAATTTAAGCCAAAGAAACTTTCTGAACAGGTTTAAGTTTAAATAATGCAGTTTTATAGAAATGTGCAATAAATGTAAACATAAAAAGTAAAGCACAACAATAAAGTGCACTTTTGTAACATAAAAACTAAACGCACCAAATAGCTTATTGAAAAGGGTCGAATATAAATGCAAACTTTAGTAACTGGTTATCTCTGAAAGTGCAAAACTTTAGAACAGATGTTATCTAACTACAATGTCTATAACCTGAGTGAATAATACAGCTGCTTTAGAACAGATTTCTGTTCAGACATCTTCAAGCTTTTATCTCCTTTTCTCTTTCCGCCATGGCTTCACGCTACATAACCAAACAGAAGACCCCACTATGCACTGTGTGTAATGTGCTACGATTGGCTAGTCGGGTGCGCGTCAAAGTCTCTGCGCCCCACGTTATAATCCTTAACGATTTAATATCGTCATATCGCACAGCACTACTTCATACTGATTCAAAGTTGGGACTGAAACTTTACTTTAGGGATGGGCAACTGGGGGCCTGAGGGCCAGACACGGCCAGCCTGCTCCCTCACTGTGGCCCAAGTGAGTTTACGACATAAAGAATGAATGTACATACAAGAAAATATGACAATAAACAGTCATTAATTGTGTGAAGCACACTTAAATGACTGTGGAGATGAATGCTATCCAAACAAAAATGGTAGATGAGCCTGTCATGATTTTTCTCGCAGATTCTGCAGACTGAAGCAAAACCCCTGCAGTTAAACATCTTGTCTGGCAAAATAAACACGATGTGGTTCCCTCAGCTCTTTTCTTATTTCCCAGGTGTCTTTCTGAGGTTGATCACACACAGACGTGTCGCTCAAGACGCAGATGCACCAAAAAGGTCCTCAGGGGGAAAAGTGCAGGGAGTGCTTGAAGATCTGTGTCTATGTTCAGTTTTGCTCAAACAAGCACACTGTGCTAAAGAGGGTTGTTATTAAGCAGTTTAGGGAAGGGTTTTTTGAATTTTTATTTTAATTAATTTGATTTAGTTAAATTTAATTTATTTTATCTCTGTGAAGGACTTTTTTATTTTATTTAAATTTAATTTAACTTAATTTTATTAATTTATTTTGTATTATGATTTTTATTTTTCATCGTTTTTTTTTTTTTTTTTTTTTTTTTTTTTAAATGTATATTTTTGGGCATTTTGTGCCTTTATTGATAGGAGAGAGACAGTGGATAGGCTTGTGAAAGGGGGAGAGAGAGCAGGGGAAGACACTCTGCAAACAGGTCACAGGTGGGATTCGAACCTGGACCGGCAGAAGCATGTACATGGGGTGCTAACCACTACGCCAAACCAGCACCCCATTTTTCATCGTTTTTTTAGTGAAAGCCCCCATTTTATTTCATTATTTTTTATTTATATTTTTACTGTATTATTTTTTAGTGAATGACTCTTTTCTGCTTCTTTCATTCTCTGCCAGAATGATTCAAAACCTTGCAGAAACACCTGCAGCAGGCTCACTGACGGCATCAGTGACCACCCACACCTGTGCATCTGTCTTTTGTTTATTTCATTTTGTGTCTGTTTTGACTGAAAGTGACAGAATCTTGCACAGCAACTCTGCCTCTTCTGCCATAAATTTTTTAGCTGTCATGCACATTCAAAAAAATGCTGTGAAATGGCAGAGAATAACACCAGATAAACTCGCTGCTACAAAAGAAAACAATCGTTTTACTGGTGACAGTTTTCTAGAGATGTTCGGCTACACTATTTAAACATGATTATGGCCTAACGTGACAGTCGCGTAGCTTTGGGACCCGTCAGCCACAAATAATATCTGTCATTTCGTCTTGTGTTGGGTTAATTTTTGTAGGGTATTATTTTTGTTCTGCCTCCTACTTTCTGTTCCTCCATTGACAAATGAGAGCACAGGGAGCTCTGCATGTGAGTTGATTACAGACATAAACAAACCACAGAAGGTTGTGATCATAGACTGTAAAAAAACATGGACGCCTTGTCGCTTGGCTCAAATTGAAGCCTCCACGAAAACTGCTCCCCCTGGTGACTGGCTGCAGTATAGGTCAAATCTCCGTCTCCCCCATTCATCTGGACGGGCCGAAGTGAAACTTCAAAAAATTATTACACCCCGTACAAATATTTCTCCCATCTGTATGCTGTGGTGATATGAAAGTATTATTGGGCTGCGTGTTTTCCAAGTCCTCTTTTTTCTGAAAAGTTTCTTTTTTATAAGTTATTAGACTTTAAAAATAACCGCGGTTTACGGCAGCTTCACAATGATTGTGTATGGCGTATGCTGCGGACTGTTGCGACCGTTTACGACAGCTGCGTCCAGATTATGGCCCAAATTCTCTACTGGCTGCACAATGGCGGCGCCCTGACGGGGGATATTTAGGCTTCAAATCCGTTACATGGTAGAAGGCGGAGCCACGCTATCCAGTTCTTATAATACATCCATGGTTGTGACTTACAGTGGACATACCTACCTGCACGTTTAGGGTAAATAAGGCTTTCTGTTTTTCTTCTTTTTTTTGCAGGTAGCTTTAAAACAAAACAACAAAATAAAACAAATGTCTTTGAGGGAGACACATGAGAGACAAGCGGCTCATACTGGAACTCATCTGAAAGCCTTGAATAAAATGCACCTGGAAAAAGCCATTTTGATCCACTGGCACAAAAATATGAAAGTACAGATTAAATGACATCTCTCTGTGAAGTGACCCTTTGGGGACTCTCTGATTGGTTCACTGACCAACCAATCAGAATCAGAGATTCAACTCTCATAACAGTCTTTCAATGCATTATGGTGAAACTGATAACATAATGTATTTCTTAATCTAAAATTGTTCTAATTTTCTTATCCTAAATCTCAACCAAGACTTAGGTGAGCAGTACTAAAATGACGTGAACAGCTTAACCTCCACAGCCCCAAAGTACCCGAGTTTGGGAATGCGTGCACACTCTCCAGCAAAAACGTAGGAAAAAGTGAACTCATCTGACCACATTGTTATAAAACCTCTCTAAATTTGATCTGCACCACTGTATATCAATAGGCTTTGCAGAGATAATGTAAACATATTTTATTATTCATTTTTAGAGTTTTACTCCAGCATCATTTCCAAGAGATATTCACAATAAAAATTGTTTTGTTTTTATTAGGCAAGGATGTAATTTTCAAATTATTCTGACTTCTGTCTTCATTTACTCTGTCCCAGTAACACATATACTGATAATTACACATCTGGACAAATAACAAATGTGTTACTTTTTTTATGACACCAACATAATTCAAATAGACCTTGTGGTTGCAGAGATACACACTTTTATTTATCAGTATGTCATTTTCAAACAGGGGGCTTAAAAAAGGGGATGGGGTTAAGTTAAAGGTCAAGTTCAGCAACATCATTAAATCACATCAGTAATTCTATTTTTTTACAGGTTTGATTTTGATTCTGTCTTTACTCTTTCACTGAGGCTAAGTTTCAAAGACGATAAAACAAAACAAAAATGAATTGTCCTCTCGAGTATCATCCAAACATAAAACCACTACAGGGGAATCCTGTAGTTCTCTGGTTTCGTCACATGAAAAAAGATGCTTCAAATTTCACGCTGTGTGTATTCAGCTAAATAAAGAAGGGCCTAATGATATTGGCCTTTGCCCTGGGCCTCATGTGACTAAATCTGCCCCTAATTACTGAATCCTGATCCTGATGCTGGTCTCTGCCTCGATGTTCTTCACGCCTGTCTTCAGCTTTCTGACCCAATAAATGGAAAACAAAATGTCTCAAAATCATCCTAACATCCCAAGATCCTTAAAAAGCAATCACTGGACCAGAGACACGTAACGGTTAAATACTGTCTCTGGAAAACAAGTGGGACCCTGATGCTTGGGGTGAAAATGCACTGGGTCCGAATAAAGCTTCTTTGTCTGATGGGAAAGTTCCTGCTGCAGAGAGAGAACACAATGGCTCTGCAGGAGGCTGCATTCAGGCGGCACATGAGGGAAAGGGGCCTCCAGCTCCAATAGTGCTGATCTTGCAGAGGTCATGTCGTGTAAGCAGTCCAAAGATGATAATATAAACTGCATGAATCTGTTGTTGCAGCAATGAGATATGATTTGTGTCTCTTTCTGCAGATCTGGTGGGTTTGGTGTCAGAGGTTATTCCTGATCTGAAGAAAGACAGCGTGAGTTTGTTTGTGGTTGATCACTCGTCATCGTCTGAGGACTTCAGGAGTTTGTTAGATAAAGTGGAGGACATGTCGGCTGAAAGTTTGACTGAGCTGCCAAAAGTTGACATCATGTCCAACTTTCTCTTCATCTTTACCTCAGGAACCACCGGTGAGTATTTGATGCTTCAGTATTTCTGTTAAAACAACACACAAACACACCTGGGCTGTGTTATTATGGTCTTTATTTATTTTATCTGAATTCAGAAGTGGATACCTTTTAAGAAGGAGCTGAAACAAATAATATAAAAAATGCCAAATATTAATCAGTCAACCCTAAAATTGATGCCAGCTTTGGCAAAACCCCAAATCATTCAAAGGGCAATTTATTTATTTTTTGTGTGTTTTGGAGGTTAAACAAAGAAAACAAAGGACAAACACAAGAAAAGACTTGAAAAAGCACACTTAGTTCTAGAATTTAAACCACAAATCAATCATGAAAATATAAATGTTGAGGAACTATTAAAAACAAAGAGTGAACAAAGAGTTCAGCAAAGTTTCCAGAGTCTTATCAAACATGGTTCCTCTGTCTTCGTTTTTAGCCTCAGTCTCTCCAGGTGCAAAGATGGTTAGTGGGAGCAAAGCTGTTCAATATCAGTTTATTTGCCACCACCATGCCAAATAAAATGGTCTTTCATATGTATTAGCAGAGGTTATGAGGCTGATATCACTAAGAAAGGCAACAAGTGGGTCACGACTTCAATGTTTCCCAAGTGCAGCAGAGAAACCGTTGAAAATATTTCCCAGTTTGAAAACAGATGACTGCATGATCTATATACTATACTAGCATCATCACTATCAGCAGATCAACATCTATTACAAACATAGACAAACAGCCATGTAGTGTTACCCTGGAATGATCAATTTCATGAAGAGTAATTTATTAACTTGAATGATCAAACACTGCAGGAAAACTCCTGCACAATGTCTAAATTGAATGCCTGCAGAATTGATATTAGAAACACAACAAGATTGATCGAATGATGCCCAGGTAAAGTTTTCATCATCTCTGTAATATTTTCCTCATATACGCAGCAGTCTCATGGTGAAGTTAATCCAAAAAGTCTATCATGCTTGGCTACAAGGTAAACAACACAAGGTGTGATGAGGAAGCAGAAATCTCTGGAGTAAATATCGGGTCAGAAGGGGAGAAGTTAGCTGGATATCAGAGCCACAGAAGGGCATAATCAGAGAAAGAAAAACATCCGATTGTCAGATCCCAAAGCTCTGGAAACTGCCAAGCACAGACTATGTATGGTGTAGGACTGTGATTTCTGCCTCTTCCCCTGTTTACAGCACCAGTGGCTGCTTAAAATGGCTTGTTCCCAAGTCCCTCCTGAATAGGCCTACCCATGTGATGTCATACCGTTGTTTCATCAGCAGTTTAAGCTCATTGTCTGAAGGTTTAAAGCTCAGCGCTGAGCAGAGATGTTGACAACTGACAAAAAACTGCAGAGAAGATGTTTTTATGTTTTTATTTCATGTGGATCATTCTCTTTAAATGCAACCTAAAAACATATTTATTCAGCCTGGCTTTTATGTAGAACTTGATAGCTTTAATTACTTTTATATTTATTTATCTAATTGTAACTATCACTTTTCCTTACATTATAATTAAATTTAAGTTGAACATTTTATTGGCTGATGTTAAATTCCATTTTTGATTTTATTTAATACAATTTCTGATCATGTTTGTATTTCTCATCATGCTGATATATTTTTTTAAATTTTTACACTTAAGAATTTCAGATTTATTTTAATTTTTTACCATGTTTTTTATTAACTTATTTGTTTTAAATTTATTTTTCGCATTTAACTTATATCCATCTGATGTGCCTTGGTTTTATTGCTTTGCATTTTCTCTTGTTTCTTCTCATTTGTTTTATCAGACATATTTATTTTATGATTTATTTTACTTTCACTTGTCCGGTGTGTATTAGTCTCGCAATTCTTTTGACCTACTGACTTACTATCAGTACAAATACAGTGAAATACCACTTTGCAGATGGACCTCTGCTGAGCGTTTTCTTTTACTTGGTGAAAATGATCATTATCATGATTTATAAACATGTGTATTTATGTATCTGTATATATGTATGTATATATATATATATATATATGTGTGTGTGTATATATATATATATATATATATATATATATATATATATATATGTATATGTATATATATATATATATATATATATATATATATATATATATATATATATATATATATATATATATATATATATATATATATATATATATATATATATATATATATATATATATATATATATATATATATATATATATATATATATATATATATATATATATATATATATATATATATATATATACATATACACACACACACACACACAAACACATAAATATCTTTTTGTCTATCCTTTTTTGTCTTGATGTAAACACTTTGAGCTGCAACATAATTTGGATGAACTGTTGCATTTTGACTGATTGATTGATTGCTGCAGCTCTGATGTCTCTCGTCCTGCAGGTCTGTCCAAAGCGGCCCGTGTGGGTCATCTTAAATCCATCATGAGTATGGCGTTCTTAGACATGTGTGGAGCGACTTCTGACGACATCATCTACGTCACCCTCCCGCTGTATCACATGTCTGCGTCTTTGTTGGCCATCGGGGGATGTATACACCTCGGTAAGACCTAAAGAAGAAAAGAAGAACCATGGTTATGATAAATCTTAAACAATTATAAATAATTCACCTGTCTAATGTACAGAAAATCTTAAAAGATAAGAAGGCAAAGTCATCTCAGTGATGGAATTTCAAACTTTATGTTATTTAAGTCAAATGATATCAACACGTCTGAAAGCTCAGCTAAACTGTTGTCCATTTTATTGTTAAATTATTTGAAATGTGCAGGTGTTATTCCTCAGGGTCTCTGTCCTCTGAAGAACATTTAGTTGTGTAAAAATATGTATTTAAAACATAAACCATTTAGGCATATAGGGAAGGTCAAGATGACCTTAAACTGAACATGAGGATGGAGAAGAAGTTGTTTTAAGCGACTCTGAACACTTAAAGGGAGGGAGGTCCTGTAACACAGGACAACAGAAGATTGTAAAAAAATTCTCCTGGTCTGATGAGTCTGGATTTCTGCTCTGCTTTTGGGTGAAGACCAGAGGTTGGTGTGAACATCATGAAAGCATGGATCCATCCTGCCTTGGGTCAGAAGTTTAGGCCACTGCTGATGGTGTGGGGGACATTTTCTTGGCACACTTTGGCCCCTTAGTCCAACCTGAGCATGGTTTAAACCCCACAGCCTACCTGAGTGTTGCTGCTGACCCTGTCCATCCCTCTATGACCTCAGTGAACCATCTTCTGATGGAGACTTCCAGCAGCTCCATGTCTCAAAGCTCAGATCATCTCATACTGGTTTCATCAGCATGACAGAGAGTTCACTGTACTCCAGCAGCCTCCACAGTCACCTGGGGCCTCAAACTGAGCATTGGAAAGATCACTATAGGTGGCGTACGTCAGAAACACAGGAAATGCATGCGCACAAAAACTTTCAGATTCAAAAAAAGTGCGCACGTACGTCCGTAACGCCTGTTTCCATTTATAAATCACAATCAACTCTAAGGCTGTCGGACATGAGGGAACGTATGCCCCGCCCATATGGTGCCTATAATGGTTAGGTAAAAGTCCTTGATGAATGTTCACTGATACCAATTTCAGGATGGACTGAGAGGAAAAACAAGCAAAAGAGAAATTTCACACAATGTGAGGTTGACACTTAAATCATCCCCCAAAACAAAATCTGTCGGGGATCATTGGGGACCTCCTGAGTGGTGTGGTGGTGGAGGCGGTGTCTCCTGTTTGTCATGTGCCAGACAAGTCACAGTGTGTCTTGAAGAGACTGTGAGGAGTTTCTAAGTAATTACAAAAAAGTCTCACTTTTAGATATATGCCTGATCGAAATACACACTTTAAGATGAGTTTTATATCATCAAAATAGGTTATCTATAAATGCTATTCCTTAGCCTTCTGATCGGGTCGGACAGGGCTGGACTGGCCTGGTTACTCAACTTTGGGAACAAGACAATTAAAACTAGAGCAAATTTATATTATTTTATTATGTATATTAAACGTCTTAGAGCACCGGGCTGTAAGTAGTGATATATAGCCAGCTACAACCACGATAATAAGTTTTCTAAAAATTGCTTGTTGTCACACATCAAAAACTACCACTACGTAACTAGAAAGAGATACATTACCTCATCATTTTGCATCCTGTAAGTTGTTGAAAAAAGAAGTTGTAAAGCAATGCAGAGTTCTCAGGAAGGTCCAGTCTTCATTCATTAGCATCACAACAAGCACACGCTTTGGCTTCAGTAACGTCTTGTGGTGTGTTCCAGTTGTAGTCAGAAGTAGGAATTTCTGGGTTCTGAGTAGGAAACTGCAACTGGAACGTTCCTCGAATTTCCTACTGGGAACTCAGTGAAACCTCGCCACCCCCGAGTTGACAATCGAAGATGGATGCCCCCAGTGTGAACAGTTATTTAGCTCCTGTAATAGTCCATTTATTTGCACTTCTGACTGGGGTGTGTCGCTCTAGATCAACTGTATACATCGTATTGCTAAACTTATAATTACAAAAATGCTGCCATAGTGATAATCACATTCTTCATACAACAACACAGGGCGTGCTAACAACAGCTAACAATAGCCTGGTAGATTGGCATGTTTTTTCCCGACTTCAACTGGAACGCCGATAAGTCGGAGATGATGTCACTCCCAGTTCCGAGGTTACTGGAACGCAGCATTACGACAGGTGCCGCGCGAGCTCATGGGTAGCAAAGTCTTTATTTCGCCAGTAATAGATTCATCTCACAGCACCTTTAATGCATTGTGAGTGCGTGCCTTTTTATATCCAACCGTCACTTCATTTCCTAAACAGCTTCAGGTGGTGTAGCCTAACTGATCAGCAGTTTTGTGCAACAATCATGTTGCATTAATTACAATTATTATTTTAAAACTTTATTTGTAGGCGATGGCACATTTTGGGAACACAGGTACTGCCCACTTTATTGTTTATGTGAATGGATTTCATAAAAAAAAAGGTTTGTTGCACCAGGACAGAACATAATTGATTCAATAAAATAGGAGTTTTTATGGGAGCACATGTGCATGCGTTCACTAAGTCCCTGGGGCATCAATATAAATTTTCTTCTCTCTTTGTTTTGCAGTACACCCTTCACATATGAGATGTGTTGTGAAATGTGTAATATTCAATTGTTTCACATAAATGTATACATTTCACAGAGCCGTTTTTACTCTTATCCTTCGACTGTTGGGGTCACAGTTTCATGTTTTCCCAGATTTCGTGCGTGTGGCAGGGTCAGAGCTGCCGTGTAGATGCGCACATTCTCCCGTCAAGTTTAGTTTTTTATAAATCCCAAACATTGCTTAAAAGTGACATACGCTTTCGTGTGTAAGAATGCTTTATAAATGAGGCTCCAGATCTCAATCAAATGGTTTTGGGATGTGGTGGGTAGGAGATTGTCATCATGGATGTTCAGCAGACAAATCTGCAGCAGCTGAGTGATGCTGACATGGAGATATGGACCAACATCTCTGAGCGATGTTTCAGCTTCAAGAAGAATTCAGAAGCTCTGACAGTGAGTACTTGGAGGGTGTCCCTAATAAAGAGGCCTGTGAGAGTGTTTAATTGGTTTTGGACCCTAATTAACAGAGGACACAGATTTTAGGATTGTTTATGTTTTTGTTTGTTTCTCCTGATTATTTGTTTTCAGAAGAATCTGTGACCTTCACTCACAGATCAGTCTCAGCTTAATGACTGCAGCATAATGCGATCCTGACAAACAAACAATTCCTGGAAGGTTTACTGAAAACTAACATTAAAAACAAAGACGAGGAAACCATCATGGGGACAGATTTCCTTTTTTCAGCACCTGTGAGGAAGTCTGACTTCCTAAAAAAACAAAACAGAGGAAGTTTGTCGGACAAACAGTCTAAATTCACACTGAAAAATATAATCTATTTACTCACTCTTATAACTCACTCTTTTCTTTTTTTTCCCTCTGTTTCAGGAGCCACGTGTGTGTTGAAGAAGAAGTTTTCAGCCAGTAATTTCTGGAAGGACTGTGTGAAGCATAAAGTGACGGTGGTTCAGTACATCGGAGAGCTGCTCAGATACCTCGTCAACCATCCGACTGTGAGAACAATGAATACACAAACTTTAACACTTGATAAATAAAAGAAGGCAGATGTTAGATCAGGGATTTCAATCTTTTCTTGTGTGATGGCCCCTGTGAAAATATGTTATGTAAATTATCACATTTTAGATTAGAAAGTCTTAAAGAGATGCACCAACTTGTTTTTCTTTGTTTTCTTGTCCTGCCTCAGTCCTGAGTCCACGACAAACAGATAGACACCATTCTTGGGACCATTCATGGGCAGATCTCACCCACTGTTAAATTAGCTTAGCTCAAACACTGGGAGTCGGTGGGTAGTGTTTGCCTGCCTCTGCCAACAGTCAGAAGATAAATATCAGCAACTCTAAACAGTCCTGTGTGCTTGTGACTTGTTTTTTTTTACTGCTTCTACTATCATTTTAATATCTTCTTTTACCCTTAAACAGAGGCTTTGTTTTATTTTATTGGCGACCCTGTGGTTAAGTTTGTGTGTGTTGTTTCGAAAATTACACCAAGCTCTAATCTTGGCACTTAAAAGTCTAAAAATAGATATTATTGCATAACGCAGTAAAAAAATAGAGTCACAACAAGCACACAGGACTGTTTAGAGTTTCTGAAGACTTTTTCTGATGACTGTAGGCAGAGGCTAACTCCACCTCCCTGTGTTTGAGCTAACAGCGTATCAAATGTTTGTTCATACTTGATTTTAACTATATTCCAAAGGTGATTTGAGCTTGTTACTTGTATCTTTAGGTGAGTGTAAGTCATCCACCATTCACAAACACGAGTATCCACAGTTTGAGAAGGAAGCATAAATATTAGGGACAGGTTTAGTCCCATTCACAAACACGAGTATCCACAGTTTGAGAAGGAAGCATAAATATTAGGGACAGGTTTAGTCCCTGCCCATAAATGCTGTTTCCAAGTCATGTCTTTAATATCCTGCTGGTGAGTAAATGGTTCTGACCGCCTGCAGGTTCAAGAGGAAAAATGCCATCAAGTTCGTCTGGCGGCGGGCAGCGGTCTGAGGGCGGACGTTTGGAAACAGTTTGTGAAACGTTTTGGTCAAGTCAAAATCAGAGAAGGTTACGGTCTGACCGAGGCCAGCATCGGATTCTTAAACTACACGGACGAGGTCGGAGCCATTGGGAGAGCAAGCTACTTCAACAAGGTGAGAGCGTGATCAGCCGGTCACAGTGTCTTTACATCAGGTCAGGTTTTGTTGGCAATATTAAATCATATATAGTTGAAAACATTTTATGATTAAATAAGAAATAAAGGATTTGAAAAGACCCTCGCTGGACAATGGTGCAAAAGATGCTGGAAATTGCACAGTGATAAATAGGATTCTTTTTTAAAGATGGTCACATTTTCAAAAGGGGGGAGGAATTTTTTTTTTTTTTTTTTAATTTTACTTGTGAAGACCGACAGCTAATGTGTTCAGGAAGTTTTTGCAAATTGTAGAAGACTGTAAAAATGTACATATTTTATCTTTTGATTACATTTTACAGAACAAGAAGTGCTCCGGTAGCACAAAGGACGAGGCATTTCCAACATAGTCTAGTTCATTCTTTTAATATTTATATATAATAACAATACACACAGGTCCAGACCTCAAAATTTCAGCTAATTAGATTCTTAATTTTTGAGTTATCTTGTAACAAACAAGCAAATTAACAAATGCAGGCAAACATAACCTCCCCGATGGAGGTAAATATGTCACATTTTTGTGTTGATGAAACATTTTTTCATGCAGTTTTCCTTGAAACATAGTTACTGTTCATCAAGTACTTCTTGTTTGAAAAGTGCACTTCCTGCTAAAGACAGCTGGAAGTGCACTGCTTAGACAGATTTACATAGATGCTAACAGCTACAGTAGCAGTTTTATCAGATTTTGACCACATTTCTTTTATAAATGAATAACATATATCAGCACAACAAACTTCTCTAAAGTAAGGATATTTTCACTCCACATTTAACGTGTTTTGATGAGAGTTTGTTTTATAAAATGGCTGACTTTCTGTACTGCAGTGTACTGTACTTGCCTATTAAATTATCTGATTGGTCCGTAATGAATGTGATTGGCAGAACAACAATCCCATCACTTGCTGGATATGCTTCTGGAAGGTTCTGCCCTCCCCAAACACTTTCTACAGGCCCTTCACAGATGAACTAGTGAAATATATTGAACAATCTGGTGCGCCAGGTTATCTTTGGCTCATACAACCTGAGTCAAAACAAGAACAAAATGTTTTTTGAAAATGTTGAATCTGGTAAATGTTTGTTAAATGATGGTGTTAATTGTTTCTTTGTTTAAAAGTCCTTAAACTATCATAAATGCTAGATAAAATACACTGATGGAAAAATGTACTAATTTACATGAGACAAGAAGCTGAAAAACTACAAAACAAAAACGTAAATGAAAAATGCAATAACTCTTGCTTTGATAATTTGAAATTAAACATATGGCCATGAATTATTGACAAATTGGATAGTAAGTTCTTTATTTTTCACTTCTCCTTGCATCTGCTTGAATGTAAGCTCTAATTCATTTCCCTTTTAATTAGGTTATATTTTAGTTAAACAAGTTTTTTGTAATAAATTAACATTCAATAATTCTTTCTTACATCCGTGTCTTACATTTAAAGTGTTTCTATCAAAACGATCACATCATTTACTGCAGTCCAAACAACAGTTCAGGCCTGAGGTTTATTAGACAAAAATCTATTTTATTTTTTCCACAACTATTTTTTTTGTCTTAAGTGAACTGAATCTGACTGACTCAGTAAACACCAGAGGCTGTGAGACTGTAACTGTTGTCTTTTCTCCTCTTCAGCTCTCGATGTCCTTCGAGCTCCTAAAATATGATCCTCAAACATACGAGGCGGTCCGAACAGAATCAGGACGATGTATCCAAGCTAAACCAGGTCAGTAACTCACTAATCCTGTCACGTTAAAATCTGCAGTTAATATTATTTTAGGTTTTAAAATCCTGTTTGTTGTTAATCCAGGTGAGCCGGGGATCCTGGTCTCTCCTCTGAGTGTCATGAATCAGTTTCTGGGTTATGCAGGAAACAAAGTTCAGTCTGAGAAGAAACTCCTGAGGGACGTTTTTGTAGAAGGAGATGTTTATTTCAACACCGGAGATCTGCTGCTGACTGACCACAGACAGTTTCTCTACTTTAGCGATCGGATCGGAGACACTTTTAGGTAAAAACACAGATGTAAAAAGTTTGATGATGTGATTTTCATATAAAAAGATCAGATAGAGGGTCATGATATATAATAATATTGGTAGAGCAGGACAGTGCTCAAATGTAACCGCACTAATGTGTGTTTGATTCTGCAGGTGGAAAGGAGAAAATGTTTCTACCATGGAGGTGTCTGAGGTTTTAGGAGCTCTTGGTTTATTCCAGGAGGCAAATGTTTATGGAGTCTCTATTTCAGGTCTGTGCAGATTATTGTAACATTGTTATCATCATAATGCAGTGGCAGCACAATGTGTAACACAAAAGAAGTCGGAGAAAAATGTACTCCGAAAATGTGTGATTGTCCTGGAAACTCTGGAACATGATTGACCAATTTTTCAGTCTTAGAAAACATTGAAAAGCTTGAATTGTCCTGGAAAATTATTTACTTTCCTTCTACCTTGTTAGTGAGCAAAAACCAGTGAAGTAAAAATGTACTTGGTAACTAATGCACACTTAGAGATTAAATATGAATAGAAAAAATAATGCAAGTTAAGGAATGAAATATAAAATCTTAAAACAATAGTAACAAAAAGAAATAATAAAACAATGGCGAAATAAAATATAGGCAAATCAACAAAATATGTAGTATCTGTAATATTTTATTATATCTTTTCATGGGACAAGAGTGAGGAAATGTCACTTTGATACAATGTAGAGTGTTGAGTGTGCAGCTTGTATAACAGTGTAAATTTACTGTCCCCTCAAAGTAACTTAACACACAACCAAGGTCTGAAAGTGAGTAGACCACCAAGTAAATGTGTCCAAATTGGGACCAAAGTGTCAATATTTTTTGTGACCATCATTATTTTTCAGCACTGCCTTAACCCTCTTGGCCATGGAGTTCACCAGAGTTTCACATTTTGTTACTGGAATCTTTTTACACCCCTATGACCACATCACAGAGCTGGTGGGTGTTAGAAACCTTGGTCTCTAACCACCACCACACACACACACACAAACAATGAGTATTAAGAGAATAAGGATTGTACATTTGGAAGATGGGCAGCACAACTAAACATGTGGTAGCACCCAAAAAGCACCAGAATCCCCTCGCTGAGGCAAGGGTGTTGTCTCCCTGGGTGGCCCACTTCACGGTCTCTCTTTGACTTCACCATCCTCTTGGTCCTGAGTTTGGAAATGGCACCAAATAATCCTGACAGTCTGCGCACCAAAACACCATCTACACCTGCAGAGGATTTTGGTACTATATTTTGGGGCACTACCCACATGTTTAGCGGTGTTGCTCTTTTCACAAATGCACAACCCGTTCAAGTTGTACCTCGTTGTAAAGGTGACCAATCAAGTTTACCAACAATATGAAATGCAATATTAATCAGTATTGGTAAAATGGAGAAATAATCAACTAAAGTAACATTTCCAAACAGTATATGGATGTTAACATTAACATGTACCATCAAGACTTCCTCTCTGGCAGGTTGAATTGATCTCTGTATGAAGCAGCACTGCAGGGCCTTATTAATACAGTTATTACTGGGGCTGGGTTAAAAAAATCGACTGAATCGAAATCACTTTTCCTTTAACTGGTTCATAATCGACCTATTAAATCCAAAGATCGATCTTTTAACTTGGGTAGTTTTTTCTTCTTTGGATGTGCAGAGAAGCAGCCTGTGGTATCAACCCTGCTGGTCTCGTGTGATCAGTGTTTAGCGTTGCTTTCTACTGAACAAGATTTCATGAGATGTTACTGCAAACAAACATGGTGGAAGCACTATATGGGCACCACTGGCAAGTTTAAAAGCTGATGTTTGGATGTACAGTATTTTAGATTTAACAAGTAAAAAGGAAAATACAAGTTGGTCAAAAACAAGTAATATGCAGAATATGCATTAAAGGATAAGTTCGGTTTCTGCAGCTTTCACATTGTTTATAGAATGAAGTAGAACAATATACTCACCCAGAAGGCTTTCCTGATCCAAACAGTGCTTCAGGAGATATTTAGATCCAAAAACGAGAGGCGGACAGCCGTATAATGGTAGCACAATATTCTTCAATATTCCATCATGGTCCACTCGCACTACTCCTCCATTACAGTCTGGGGTCGCTCCACCCATGTTTTTCTGACTCTGCTGACCTTTGAACTGGAAACTTTCTTCACGGCTGCCGCGCAGTACGGCTTCCTCCTAACGATGAGCTCCTCATTTATAAACTCTGGCTCGAAACTGTGAGGACACCCATCATATTCAAAGTTCTCGTACACAACATCTTCATCAGATAGATATTCTTCCATTTTGCACAAAACTCGAAGAAGAAAGTTGTTCAGTAGCCGGCGGTCGCCCCTGAAACAATGAGCCGTACTGCGCATGCGCGGGAGCCGTGAAGAAAGTTTCCAGTTCAGAGGTCAGCAGAGTCAGAAAAACATGGGTGGAGCGACCCCAGACTGTAAAGGTGCGTTCACACCGCAAGCGACCCAGCTACCAAAATCGCGTCGCCCACTGACATAGCGTCACGCGTCCATAAATACCTCATTTTGGTCATCGGCCGTTGCTCGGTGACGTCACGTCCATTCGAGTTTCACCGCGATCATATCATATATCACATGATAGGATGTATAAGCGGACATTATTCCAGGTGTATCCTTTTCATTCACTTATCAAACACAAAACACTGCAGCTGATGCCTTGCAGCAGCATTATCTGTGAGTTTACCGCGGTCCGTCTAGGCAGAACTAATGTCCTCACTGACATTAGTTCCGCCTCGACAGAACTCATCCGCCCTGTAGTCCGGATGAATAACTGTTTGTCTAGGGTACCGTCACACATACACACACCGCTGATTGGCTGATGCTGCATAGTCACACACGACATCGCCTGAATAGATCAACTTTTTTTAACTTTGACATCGCGCGAAGAGTGAAGTGGTCGTCTTGTACACGGCCGTTGCATCGCGGGTGGGTTAGCCCTGCCCCATCGCGGCTGTACATTGACTTTGAATGGAGAGTGATCGGCGAGGTAGTACAAGTAGCGTCCGGCGTGAACACACCTTAATGTAGGAGTAGCGCGAGCGGACCGTGATGGAATATTGAAGAAACAAATGAGTTTTTGGACGATTAATGCAGTTTTAGGAGCGGCGCTGTATGCCCTATGTGCTACCATTATACGGATGTCCGCCGCTTGTTTTTGGATCTAAATATCTCCCGAAGCACTGTTTGGATCAGGAAAGCCTTCTGGGTGAGTATATGGTTCTACTTCATTCTGTAAACAATGTGAAAGCTGTCTTAACCGAACTTATCGTTTAATGCATATCATTAAAATATGATTAATGTAACTGCTTTGGGTTTAGTTCTTCATGTTAAAACATTTTTTAATGATGTGCCAAGTCAAAAGGTCACTTTTTAAATTTACAGCACTATTTTAACTGAGATATCACAGACTGAATAAATATCGAATTGAATCGTGAATTGAATCGATTTGAGACCTGGTAATATCGAATGGAATCGATCCAGAAAATCTAAATCGATACCCAGCCCTAGTTATTACTCAACCCATCCTTTGCTGTTCATGCCTGTTTGTGAGTTAGATCCTCTCTGTGATGAGTGTGTTGTTAACAGAGGAGGTGATTCATTTCCTCCTTCATGACTCCATCATAACTCAGCTTCTCTGTGAGCTTGTTAGGCCGCAGGGTTCAAAATGGAGGCCCATTGGAAAGTGCCAAAAGCTTTAGTTCCTCAAGTGTCCTCTTTAGGGTCGCTGTAGGAACCCTGGAGGTCACTTGATTGTGTGGGAAACAGACGGTTTTTACAGCTTTAAGAAATGTCTGCAGTTGAACAAATGACTTCAGTCTAAAGATGGAGGATTTCTGGGTTTAGGGCGGCACAGTGGTGCAGCAGGTGGTGCACGTGCCTCAAGGCTAGAAGGTTGTTGGTTGGATCTCCGGGTCAGACAGGGAATTTTTTGTGGAGTTTGCCATGCATGGATGGGTTCTCTCTGGGCAATCTGGCCTCCTCCCACCAAAAATATGCTTTTTAGGTTGACTGGTGACTCTCTGTGTGGCCCTGCGATCAAATGATGATGTGTGAAAGACTTTAGCAGACATTTTGTTCAGAGTCTTAAGAACACGGAGACATCAACAAAAGAAATGCATCAGCAGTTTCTCATAATTTTCTAGTTGGAGAGTGACTGAAAGTCTTGACACTCTGGACCTCCATAATGAAAAATAATAAAACAAAATAAAACATACTGATGTGACCTTGTTTTGTTACTGATGGGGACATCTCTCCTCTCTTTTTCTCTCCAGGTTATGAAGGTCGAGCAGGAATGGCGGCCGTCGTCTTAAAACCTGATCAAGAATTTGACGGAGGACAACTTTACGGCCATTTGGTTCAGTCTCTTCCAGCGTACGCTTGGCCATGGTTCCTCAGGATACAAGTGAGTCAGCTATAAATCATTTCATTAGACGTGTTTTCTAAAATTTGTATTAAAATATGTCACCCTTGTGTGTCTTGCAGAACGCCCTGGACGTGACGGAGACGTTCAAGCAGCAGAAGGTGAAACTGGTCCAGGAGGGTTTTAATCCAGAGGTGGTCAAAGATCCTCTCTTCTTCTTAAAGGCCTCGCAGAGGGATTATGTTCCCCTCACTGCATCACTTTACGAAGACATTATTTCAGGAAATATTAAATTATAAACACACTAAAGCAGGGTTACTAACAAGTCATACACAGCACGCAGAAGGATAAGCTAAAGCTCAAACATGTAGACTTTTAACGTTCCTGGGTTTTTAACTTTTATCTTCCTGCCTTAATTTCTGAACACGTTTGCTATGAATCAACATTTTTGTAATAAGAGCTGAAATTATTCTTTTAATATATATTTACAGAGCTTTATTACATATATACTGTAAGTGAACTTAGCCACCGTGACACCGGACACTGTTCATCTCAGACTACCTTTTTTAACCTCAGGTTTGATGTCGACTGTCTTAGTCATGCTTTTGCAGCAGGACATGAGTATGTTTGGACTAAAATATCATCACGATACTGCACTTTCCAGTCATAATAGCCTTGATTTGAAGAAATTTTATCTGCATTGAATACTAAAACTTAGTAGATATTCCTCTTTGTCTCATGAGTCATTTAGTCTGTCGACGAGTTGATATGCTACCTACAAAGAGGCTGAAGTACATCCTCAGGTTTAAGAATGAGACCCAATGACCTAGGGACAGAGCTGCCATGGTGGCACAGGGTGGCATCTGCCGCCTCCTTAAAACAGATTGGCTTCCCATGAGCCCCTCAGCTGTAACTTACTGGTTTCAATCACTTTGTAAACTCTCCACCCACAATAGTGTCATTAAACGAAACCATAAAACAAAACCATAAAGTTATTGAGCATAAAAATTAGACATTACATATGATGCTTTCTCAGGTTTTATTTTGAAATAATTGCACAGGAAGTGGTTCTAAATACCACTGCATGACTCCTCAGAACTCCCAATGCATTAAGTTTAACCGCACCAACAACAAAGCCAAATTCTGATGCCCCCCTTATTAAACCTACGTTACCCCTTGTCCACCTTTTCAGATGCATTTCATGAAATATTTTGACCTGACACACCAGATGAACTGTTCCAGATATTTCACTAGCCCATCTGGGAGACTTTAAATAGCATATACAGCAGGTGATTGGACGATCGTTCTGTCAATCAACATGGATTTTAAGCCGATCATAAAATATAGAAGACGTAAAGTACAAATGTGAGGCACTTTGTCGAACAAATTCTCTCCAAAACTTGAAGGAAGTGGAGTGAAAACATTCTTTCTTTAAGTGTTGTTATTCATTTTGGGACCCAGCTGCACTGCAAGATTACGTTAGAGGTCCTTGACTGAAGAAGACGACAGAACATCTGCAAAGAGCAGAGATTCTGAGGCCTATAAACCAGACACCGCTGCACCTCAACATCCTGTCCATGAAAAGCACAAAAATGACCATGACAACCAGAGACCCTGACAAATTCTAGTGTGGAACATTTCTGACTTTGGGATGAGAGTTGTTGTTTATAAAAGCACGGGGATCATAAACATATCAGAGCAGCTGTTTGGATTGTGGCCTATTTTTTTTTTTTGCACATGCTGCAAGAAATATGACACATGGCTGGGCTGACATCTGCCCCACTGTAAGGTCACTCACAAATCAGAGTCAGACTTAACATTGTGCAGCTGCTGGATCAGCCTGATTCATGACCTGTAATCATGCAGGTCCAACTTGTCAAGCTCCAGTCTACAGTGTTTGTTCTCAGCCCAAAGCGGGATTGCCCAATCAGAGTCCTTTAGAGCAGGGAGAGGTGAAAGATATGAGGGAGACCACAGCAGGAAGTGAACGCACTAATGGAGATTAGCATAGATGCTAACAAGTTCAGAATCAATTTTCTTCAAATGAGAAACAAACAGCACTACAAACTTCTCTATTGTAATAGTTTGTTTTATGAAGTGGCTCATGTTTTTCACGCAGTAGTAGTAGCCGCCTTCTACGTTATCTGACCGGCCTGTAATAAATGTTTGAGAGAACAACTGTCCCCTTATTACTCAGGCCAAAAAAGCTCTTCAGGTCTTCTGGGTGTCAACAGCTAAGCAACATGTTAACATGTCTCAGTACTTTACTCCTCTGTTACACCTCATTTTGTCCTCTAATCACTGTTCCTCCTCTAAAGTCAAGCATTAAGCCCCACAAATCCCACCCCTCCCCCAAAAAAACCTTTAGACGTCACTGTGAATGAGCCGTGTGACTCTCCAAAGGACCAACATGTATTCAGTAAACATCTTTATTTAAAAAAAAAAAAAGATCTAATGTGATTTTTAATGCTTAATAAATGACTATGTTTTTCTATTTCTCTGTATTTCAGTCCAACATAAGAAACCTCACACTGGAACACAAATGAACAATTAACAGATTTCTTGGGGGATATTTAAAGTAATATTAATCAGATCCCTGACTGACTTTATAATGAGACTGTCTTTTAAACTATATTTTATTAGAGACAATGAATTTTCCCTCTGCATGAGATGGGTAAAAAGTGCTTGTTTGTTTCCCTCTATGCCAAAACTTTGTGGCTGTGAAATAAATAAAGTTGTCTTCGTACTCAAATATGATCAAATTTAAGATATGTAAATAGTCACTCTGTAAAGAATAAGATCTGTAATTCAGAGCAGTATTAATTTACCTTAAAAACTACTGTACACGTCCATAAAGATGTTTTTACTTTACCTGATATAACCTCCTTTTTCTGTTTCCATGTTTTCACTGACGTTAATATACATGAATATAAAGGCACATTATCTGTGCATGAATGACTTTTCTCCATCATATCTATATCATAAAAGAAAACACAGCTCTGACATGTGTTTGATGTAATGAATCAGGATTCAAGGTCCACTGGTTTATTTTGATTTAAAATAAGAAACTTGTGCTTTTCATTTTTGCAATAAAAGACTAAAAACATGTTAAAGTTTTTCTGTTTCATTGAGTTCTTGTGCATCACACACTGAGCTTTTGTTAAGTCCTGTTCTGGTTATTGTTAAAGGGCCACAAAAGTGTTTTTTATGCATTTTGGGTAAAGGCACACCAAAAATCCTACCAAAATCTCAATGGCTTAATCATGTCATCCATCAATCCTCATTTGTTTAGTGCAAATTCATAATGACTATTATCTCAAGGCACTTTAGAGTCAAAAGCAAACTCCACAAAACTCTTAAAGATGATTAAAAATAGATGTTACCAAAAGCTTTGTAAACCTTGATATGCTGCAGACAGTGATCTAGGGACAGAGCAACCATGGTGGCACAGGGTGGCATCTGCCGCCTCCTTAAAACAGATTGGCTTCCCATGAGCTCTTCAACTGTAACTTACTGGTTTCAATCACTGTGTAAACTCTCCACTCACAATAGTATCATTAAACAAAAACAGAAAACAAAACCATGAAGTTATTGAGCATAAAAATTAGACATTGCATATGATGCTTTCTCAGGTTTTATTTTGAAATAATTGCACAGGAAGTGGTTCTAAATACCACTGCATGACTCTTCAGAACTCCCAATGCGTTAAGTTTAACCGCACCAACAACAAAGCCAAATTCTGATGCCCCCCTTATTAAACCTACGTTACACCTTGTCCACCTTTTCAGATGCATTTCATGAAATATTTTGACCTGACACACCAGATAAGAAGATAAAATCACTGTTGATTTTGAGCTCTTTAGATAGACTTGCACCTCGTAACATCTCTGATCTTTCTAAAAATCTACATCTCATTTAGATTTTTCATATCTGTGGACTGGCTTTTTTCACTTCAGTTATTCACTTTAACATTTTAAGAGTACTCTATTATTTGTTCTTAGTTCCTGATTTTTATTGCTGTATTTTCATGTTATTCTTTTCTTGCTTGGTAGTAGCTGTGCAGCACTTTGGTAAACTTGATTATTTAAAAATGTGTTGTATTAATAAGTGGATTTGTTTGGATGACTTGAGGAATTTGCTTTCATGTTCAGTTAAGATTTATTCATCAAACAAGCAAACATATCATCCCCCTCCTAGGCTCCCTCCATTGGCTCCTCAATCATCAAGGTTAATTTGATTTAGTTATGTTCATTTAGTTGTGTTCTTGCTTGGTAGTCGCTGTGCCACACTTTGGGAAATGTAATTGTTTGTAAAATGTGTTAAATAAGTCAATGCATTTGCTACCATTTTTTTTAGACCAAGTTATCAAACAAGTAAAACAGCCATCATATAATGTGGACCAACTTTTGGAGTTGGTAATTAAAAGTGGCCCAAAAGGCTGCATCTTGCCCCTGAGCCATAGTTTGGACACTCCTGGGGTACAGATTTTTTCATTTGTGTTTCTGACATGCTGTTTGTGTTTGTTTGATGGGAAAATGTAAATACTGATGGAGTAAATAAACTAAACTCATTCACCTAATCAGAGTTTTTATGTGAAAGTGAATGAGTGACGTCAGCCTCGATCTGTCCGGTTCATCCCGGTAGTGGGCGGGGCATTCCGCGAGCAGACGTGGCAACAGATGACGTCATCAGAGAGCGTCGGAGGTTTGTTGTACTGTGCTCCTGAAGCTAGCAGGTGAGTAGTTAGGCTTTTTGCTTTTCTTACAAAAAACAGGGGCGTTTTCCGTCTCCTCTGACTACAGGCAGAGACATTGGACTGAACGTGCGTGCGCGCGTGTGCAGGTGTGATGGTTCGTGCAGTCTCGAGCTCTCTGTGTGTGTTTGTACACGTGTACAGCTGAATGTTCAAGTGAAGCCGACGGTGTGAAGAGGCTAACACAGAGGCAGGACAGGACATTAATGATCATTTCTGACTAAAGCACGCGGATATAAGCGCGTGAGCACGTGATGGTCTTAGTTATAATGATGATTAATCATAGTTTTATTTTTATCGGCAGACTTAAGATGAGATTTACTGCAGCAGCACTGAAATCTGCCGACATGGTACATATTAAGATGTTCAAGCCTTTAGTCACAACGTCATAAAACAGGTAGAGATGGGAAAATGCTCCAAAGAAAGCACAAAGGGGAAGGAAGAATATCTGTCCTGTGACACTTCAAAAGCATTTCTGTCACAGTACAGTGATTTATTCTAAAATACAACTGAAGTGAGGTTATCAAAATGTCCCTGTTAAACTTATTGTTCAATAAAATCCTCTTTACACTGTTCCCCCAACCATCCCGTCACACCCCCATAACAAAAATATTACCACTGTCATGAACGGTGTCACCACAGTGGACAAAATATGGAGGACATGTTCTGCCATATTTCAGTTACAGTATAATGATGAACAGCCTGTTTCAGTTTAATGGTTGTTTGAAAGAAATTACTTACTTTTGTTTTTTTAAATATTAATTTCATTTCTTCTTTCTGCATTTTGAGCTCTATGTCGAGCTTTCTTAAGATCCAGCAGTGCAAAATGTAAATTCTTCCAAATTTTTCAACTGGTCTTAAAATATTGATCAGTACACTTTAGGCTTGGGTCGTGCTCTTGGTAATTGGGGGTTCATGAGGGATTGTGGGTGGGTTTGAAGTTTTCATTTTCTGTAGAAGTTCAGTATGTTATTATGTATGTATATATCTGTATGTATATATGTTATATAACCTAAAAATCTTGAATTAGGGGCCATGAATATGAATTTATGGTAATGACAAATCCAGATCATAAATCTGTCCTCATCATAGCTGTCTCTGTTGAATGTAGCATTATTTTAGGATTTATATAGATGTGGCAACTTGTTTTCTAGAGGGTCCTCATGTACACATGGTTGTATAGGTATTTATTATAAAGGTATAATCAATAACAACCATGAGATCAATCTAATGTAAACATTAGTATCTACAATTATTATAATCTGGAGAGGAGTAGTGTTGATTAACATAGTAGCATCTAACTGAAATCCTATTAAATTGTGTTAAACTGATCTAAAAGTATGAATTTGTGTTAAATAATGTCATTTCTGTTGATGGTTGATGCAGGGTAGAGCACATGGAGTGGAGCAGGTCAGCAGCAGGTCATTCATGATTGTTTTGTCAAGATCACACTCCTATGTGTGTGCTGTTTGCAGAGACTACCATGTATTTAATCTTGTTGATGCCTCTGAAGTTAATATCAGGGACTATGATGATAAGGTAATGGGGCTAAAGGAAAGGCCAAATATATGTAGCTGTAGTAAATGAAGCTTCGTAGATCCTCAACAGCAGTTGGTCTACAAGACCAGAAACAGAGACGAGTACCAGAGAACTGAAACCTGTCATGTAAGAGAGTAAAAGGACTGATAGAGGTCCCAGACAGACTCCTGTGTGCTGTCAAAACTGCCTCAGACTGACAATATTTACTTCACCTAAATATATTATAACGATTATAAGAAAACCCCCATTATTAGATGTGAGGGACTGATATTATTGTTGCTGTGGTATCAACAGGTGATGATAATGTTTTAACCCCCAGCACCCATCTGTCTTTTGATGGTATAACCTGAAACAGCAGGGAAACAATCTCCTAAAATAAGTAAAGCTCAAGCTGTGCAGTCGTCTAAAGTCTGTCTTTGTTTCCGTTTTAAAGTATTAAGGAGAGGGTTTAGAGTTTAATTTAGAGTGTTCAAGGGATGGGATAACAACTACCGCAAAGAATCAATATGATTAGTCTTTTTCCTTATTGATTCTCTTATTGATTTCATCCATTTCTTTTTGCATGCCTTATAAATCAAGGAGGTCACTCTTTCATCAGAGGCAGTCAGCAGAGACAAAGAAACAGAGAGAAATAACAGCAGACAGGAGCTGTCAAATTGTGTCTGGATTTTAGTCAAATTATGCACAAAACATTCAGCAAGTGGCTGCATGGGCAACTTGCAGGAGTATTTATTCAACACAGCTTTAAATATCAGAAGTGTCTCTGAAAACCTGTGTAGACTGACAAAATACCAGACAGAAAATCATCAGGAATCACTAAGGGAATCGTTAAATAATGTGATCAGTAATCATAATCATCTTATCAGTTCCAATCACACCGTCAGATCAGCTGTAAGGTCAGTTTGCTTTTGGTAAGATATTCATAAGATTTTTTTAAAGCACATTTACACATTTAAGTCCCCTCTGACCCCATAACTAAAATAGTGTTGTTGTTTTTTTCCCATAATATTTTAGTTAAAACCAAAAAATACAGCTTTATTACAGACCATATTTCACTTTCGTGGCTGCATGATTGTATCTCAAGGTTTAACAAACAGACAAACAACAAAATAAAGTGAAATAAGTAGATAAATGAATGGACCTTCTCTTGAATCAAACAAGACTTTAAATTGGACAAAAAAATATCATTGTTGGTTGGCAAATATTAAAACACAATGAAGTGTGTATTTCGACGTGGATTTGGGACTGCAGTGTTGGTTTTTAACATAATCAGTGAAGGGTTTCCTAATTTCCTCATACACGTTGTTTGGCTGTCTCAATTTGTTTTATTTTTATAGAGAGGATAATTAATCACAAAGTGACACTACGTCTGTTAATGTCTTTCCACTTTTGTGCAACACATTTTTTTGCAGACCACAGACTGTGGTCAATAACTTGCATCCATTTTTAGTGTAAAAGTGATTTTGCTGGATATATCGCTAACAAAACAATTGGGCTCCAGTATTATCGGTTTGGAAATGATTTTTTCAATTATTTAATACACATTTAATACATATGTCTGTATTGTTCTGATTGTATTTGTTCACTTTTACACGTTTAATGTATGTACACATTAGACCTTTAAGTTGTAATATTCTCTAACCTCCAGTTTTAGCAGATTAACAAAAATCATCCATCAGACACGTCCTGATGGTTCTTGTCTCATTCTCTCAGCTTTTCTTTCTGGGCTGAAGTGAAGAGAGAAAAGACCGAGAAGATGATGGAAGAAAGCGGGATTGAGACTACGCCTCCAAACAGCCCCTCACCACCTCCGTCTGTCGCTGAGACCATCAGCAGCCCCCCCATGACCACAGGTAAGACCGTATCATGGGAGGTTTGAGGCCGATGAGGGCCGTGCATCCTCACTGATATCACACTGCTCTGTAAGTGGAGATTAGGGCATGAATGATTGTCTATGTGACTTTCTTTGAAATCATAGTCAGGATTAATTGCTAGATATTGATTAGTCAGCTCATGATTAGTCAGTGATTTTACAACACTTACCTAATGCTAACATTAAAGTTCAAGTGTGTCATAAAGTGTTGGTTATGTAGCTCAAACGTAGGCAGGTTTGTCTTCATAAACACTGAAGGCCGAGGCATTTTCACGGTATATTAACATGAACTCTCTGATCAATATTTAATCTCATTTATAAAACAAATACAAGGTTTTTAAGGCACTCGTGCAAAGTCTGACATGGCCTACCATTATGAAAACTACATTATTTTTTCAAACATTGTTATGACTGTAGTAAGTCAAGAGAAAAACCTTGATTTTTTTAATTTTTAGATGTTCAACAGAAAATAATTAGAAATAATCAATTTAATCGATATATTGCCCAGCCCTACATTGAACCTCTGAGTTGCTCAGTAGTTTTTCTGGAGCAGCAAGCCGTCACTCTGATGTCTCTCGTGATCGAAGAACCTGTTTGTGCATGTGGATCTTGGCATGTCTCAACAACAGAGAGTAAAGAATTGAGTTTACCCACAAGGGGTTGATGAAGTATGTCCACTGTCTTCTTCTTCTTTTTCCTGTTTTTTGTGCAGTATAAATATAGAAATAGAAATATTTCAGTTTAAAAGGGCTGTTATCTTTAATACTGGTATAACATGCCAGCCTGTCACACTATTGGAGTTACAGATGTATACTGCCATCTGCTGTTACTTACTGTTACTGCAGGCCTCACATGACAGACCACTGACTCCTGGGGCTTTGTATAACGTAAACATCATGCCTCAATATTAAATGAGGCTAAATTTATTTGTATCCATATTAAGAACAGAGGACTCTGCTGAAAGTTTTAAAAAGATCAAACCTGGTCTGAGTAAAAGTTTGTATATGAAAGCTCATCTTCATCGTCAGACATGTTCCTGATGGTTTTTGTGTGTTGCAGGTCTGTCCAGCCCCCTGTCCCTCCCCGGCACCATCTCCATCCCCCCCTCAGTCTCCCCCGCCATCCCCTCTCTCTCCTCTGGTCCCCCCCTCCCAGCCTTCAGCAGGCCACTCCCCTCCCAGTTCCCCCCTCCCTCCTCGCTCTCCTCCCCGTTCACCAGCAGCTCTCCCTTCCCCCCCTCTGCCTCCCCCTCCGTGCCTCCTCTGGCCTCCTCCCTCAGACCCCCTCCTCCCCCCATGGCTGCCTCCCCAGGCATGTCGGCGCCCCCCACAGGCTCGATGATGTCTGGCTTCTCCATGAGCGCAGGATATGACATCACACGGGGCCACGCTGGGCGGACGCCACAGACGCCGCTGATGCCGACGTTCTCCAGTCCGACCGCCATGCCAGGTGAGTGGCAGACATCCTCCTTCTGGCTCGTGAAGTTTATGTTCAGTCTGTGGGACTTTGGACTGACGACATTCACCTTATTTTCATGTCATGTTATCTCTCAGGCGTGATGTCAAGTCCGATGGTTCAGCAGCCGATGATGACTGGAGGAACTGAAGCTGGATCTCCAATCACATTCCCGGAGGAGAACGATGATCCTAGAGTGTCCGGAGAGGTCAACCCCGGAGGAGGAATCTGGGGCTTCTTCAAGGTGGGAGCAAAATCAAACACAATCATCAGACTAGAAAAGCTCTCACAAAGCACAGACCTCTGCCAAGCAGCTCAGTTCCAGCAGTGGCTTTTCCACAACCCCTGTAATACCCCTTTAAGACTGGCCAAAAACCCTGTCTTAACCCGGTAACAATCGGTTCCTGTCTGCAGGTTTTAATCAGCTCACCTCCAATCGGCTTTAGTGGGAACATCACACCCGGGTCAATCGCTAATATCCGGGTGACGTTGGCGTAACGTCCCCACAGCATAAAATCATGCCTGCCCCCTCCGTCTGTAACTTACCTGCCTCTTTGCCATCTTGGCAACAAATTCGATCCACCTATGTATAATCATCAGCGCCGAGTTTTTTTAAAGAGAGACAGAAGGACAAAGTAAAAAAAAAAAACGCTCCATGCTCCTTTCTATTGTTTACATGGATGTCATCAACGTGATGACATCAGCTTGATGCACCAGAGGGGAAAAAAACAGCTGGTTAGACCGCAGGCAGTGGGAAAGAGTCACTTGCTGATTGTTACCTGGTTAACCGTGTTGACCCGCTAATTTCACTGTGAAAACGGTACAAAAGATACAATTCTGGATCATCAGATCCAGCATAGAGCCAGGATCCGGACAAAACTCAGCACATTCATGGAGGTTGTTATATCCTTTATAAATGCAACAAGTTTTGGGAACATCACTTTATATTTGGATTTTATGTAAATTATTGAATATCATCAGTGTTTTTATGCTTTAATTGTTAAATGAAAATAAAGACATTTGGGGAAAAAATCAACAAAGGTCTGTCTAATATCAACCTCAGATTCATAAAAATTAAAGAATGCGACTCTCTTAGGTTACAAATTAAAATGTAGACTGTCTGTGCAAAGTAAGCAAGTGGTCAAAATTTAAATAGATACATAAAAGCAACTAAAAATCATCAAATACTGAAAGCCAGTTGAGCAAAACGGACCAAAGTTAAAATGGATAAAATCTAGATCATATAAATGTTTGTAGTAACGACCTCCTTATTCTGGGACCACCAGACTTTTCTCTTAGATATGTGGAAATAAATGAAACAAAAAATTGAATGTGAACACCAAGGGCTCTAATTTCGTGGCGCAGCGCAGGGGACGCAAGCCTGGCGCACCCCGCGCAGTGTTAATTTCGTGCGGCGCACAGCCGTGCGCTGCCAATTTGACAGTTTGGTAGACTGTCTGCGCAGAGTTGGGTGTGACAGCGCACCAGGGGGAGGTGTCGGCAGATTCATGTGGGCGCAGTGACAATTTCGTGCCAAAAACAGTGCAGAAAGTGCGCTGAAAGCTCGCCAGCTCCAACCTGGTCTATTCTCGGCGCAAAGCGGAGCGCACCCTCCGCAGCTTTAATTTGGTGACAGGCGCACATGTGCGCACACGTCAACAAAGCCTCAGAGGCAGGTTTCCAGAGCGTCAGGCACATTTTAATGCAATAAACAATCACAGCAATCTGTTTAATGTAACAGTCTGAACCAGTAGATACATTTGTATCCATATTAACTGTCCCGTCACATTAGATGTCGGATTAAAGCCGTTTGTCATAATGGAAACTTAACCTGACGGCATCTGGAAGTTTGATGCACATCTTACAAGTCAACAATAAACAGCCTTAACATCTGATACTGAGTAAATATCTGGCTTCTCTCATTTCATTAAATTCAGAGAAAAGAGAAAGAAAAAAGACGAAGAAAAAAGAGAGAAAATAAATGTATGTCACTCAGGATTTACCTGTTATTTCCTCTAATTTAGTCTATTTTTAACGTGATCTAAAAAGATGGAGTACATTATTGTAAGGAGGATGAGGCAGAGACACCGGGAGAGTATACAGTATATCACTAAAGGCTCTGCTATTTGGCGATGACAAAACCAGGAGTGCAGGTGGATCACAAGCATTATGAATGGATAAACCAGCTGCGGTGTAACTGTCTCTTGATTTTGTGCTCCTATAATGACAAAGGAACAGATTACATCTGTCCTGGGAGCTGGCCCGCACGGTGACGCATAGACCGATGCGCGCCCCGATGGCCAGTCTGTTCTCCCAGCTGCTGAATGACAGCAGCTCTGACCGTCTCCAGCAGCGGGGATCATTCAGACCAATCAGACGCTGCGCCTCGACCACAGCGCATTTAAAGGCGAGGAGAGGCGCTCATTTGATTGGTGAAGACAGCGATCGGCTGTGTTAATCCCACTCATGTCTATTCTCCTCCTACTCTGACATTTGCACGGAGAGGCAGGGACGTGGGCGTGCGCCTCCCTTGGCAGTGCAGGAAACTTGCAAAGTGCGCTGGTCACACCCTGTGCGCATGGCGAAGGCCGGCGCAGGGCAGGTGCGCCTGCGCTTGCGCCTGGTCTACGAAATTAGAGCCCCAAGTCTCGATCCCACCAGCCTTCTCTGGCAAATCCTCTGTTTTTTTAGGATTTGTCATTTATTGCTTGTAAAGGCAACATCAACAAAAACTCTTTATTCCAGGGAAACAGCAGTCTCAATCTTTTAATACTCCTCACTATAAATGAACCTCTGATAATGTTCTGGCCATCACACAGTGACCAGGTGTAATTTGTCCCGTGGCCAGATTAATTTCCATCCCCTGATCTACAGAATTTAAAATATGATCACGCGAGAAGCTGAAAGCCTCGTAGGTCAGTGTCCACTCATCCCATGTGCTGAGGCTCTTGGAAAATTCTCTATGAATCCACAAACAAGAAGCCAAACCAGTGAAACCATAAACAGAATTAATGACATGAGGAGACTCTGTCAGCGGTGGAGATCTGCCAGGGAGAGGGGAAGACCAGAGGAGAGTCATGGAAGGGGACTAACTGGAAGGAGACAATGCTCTGATCACCTTCATAGATATTCCTGTGTTTCTGTTCTCAGGGAGTTGCCGGAAACCCCATGGTGAAGACGGTCCTGGACAAAACCAAACACTCAGTGGAGTCGATGATCACCACGCTGGACCCCGGCATGGCTCCGTACATACGTGAGTTAGACTGGGAAACTTAAACCACTTGTAGATTGTTTTAGTATAAAACTACGTATTTGGAGTCAGAGAATAAAAAGATTGATTAAAGCATGATAAACTTTTCCCTTTTGATTTTGAGTACAGTGTGGTTCCTGAAGTCACGCTCATGTTCACTCTCTGTTTTTTGGATTTTATCACTGCCCGTAATGCCACAACCCTCCTTGGTATATTTGACGATGGTGTATGATCCTTTCGAAGAGACCAAGAAACTACTCTGATATTCAAACTGCTTCATCACTTCCTGTTGCTTCTCTTCAGGATCTGGAGGAGACGTGGACATCGTGGTGACCTCAGATAAAGAGTCCCACATTGCGGCAGTCAGAGACGCCTTCCAGGAGGTGTTTGGGATGGCCATGGTGACCGGAGAGCCCGGTCAGTCTAACATCGCCCCCCAGCCCGTGGGATATGCCGCTGGGGTGAAGGTCAGTGCACTGGCTTGTTCACAACTATTTAAAAAACTTTTGATAGATTTCCAGGTTTGCACCGATGTATGATATTAACAATGTGAGGGGAAAGCAGTTCTGCTAGAGAAGGTACAAAATCATTATTTTCATGAAAAAAAGCTTTTTTATTCAAAGTAGTTTTAGACAGTACCTCATATTTGTTGCTCAGAAGAAAAGCTAGAACTTTTTTATTCCTAAAGCTGAGGGATGTCTTCCAAATTACATGCAGCATAAAATCTTGAACAACCATCATTGGAGAAAAAAGTTAAAAAAAATAATTGTTGATGCTCACAAAGCAAGATATACAAACTCTATATCGGTGATTCCTAACCAGTGGTACATTAGTAAATTGCAAGGGGTATGTAGAAAAATTGTATTATTTTTTCCAACTTGGAAGTCTTTAGATTAGCCTGTCAATACAGTAGTAAGTGTGCCCTCCAGCTAGTTTCCCCAGGGGGACAATAAGCTGTGCCACAGGTTGTCTTTCACTTCCAGAGTGTTTGGTGCTCTGGTGTTGCTGTAAATGAGCTGGTTTCATTTGATTATTTGCCAAGACTTAAGTGCAAAAGAAGCACTGAGGCTGGAGTGGGTCTGCAGACATAGAAGTAAATCCATATAAACCACGTTGATAACGTTCTACTTCTGAAGAATCATGAACATGTGTGAGTGAGAGGTACTCGTGGTATGACAAAAATACTCAGGGGTACACAAGACTAAAAGGTTGGGAACCACTGTACTATACAACCAAAAGTCTTCACTCACTCTATCAAATCACTGAATTCAGGTGTTAAATCACTCCCATGGCCACAGGTGAATAAAATCATCACCTCAGACTGCTTCTACAAACATTAGTAAATAACTGTGACAGGAGGCCATCTGAGCAATAAGTCATGAAACTTCCTCACTACTAAATATCCCACAGTCAACTGTTAGTGGTTTTATAACAAAGTCAAAGTGACAACAGCAACTCAGCCATGAATGCTATGCCTTGTAAAATCACAGAGCAGGGTCAACATATGCTGAGGGTCATATTTCACAAAGGTCACAAACATTCTGCAGAGTAAGCAGCTTCAGACTTCAAACTTCATGTGCCCTTCAGATTAGCTCAAGAACAGTGAGTAGAGAGCTGGGTTTCCATGGCTGAACAGCTTCATCCAAGCCTCATATCACCAAGTGTAATGCAAAACATTAGATGCAGTGGGGTAAATCACACTGCTGGTCTCCAGAGCAGTGGAGATGTCTTCTCTGGAGTGACCAATCAAGCTTCTCTGTCTGACAATCTGATGGATGAGTCTGGGTTTGGTTGTTGGAGAACGATACTTGTCGGACTGTATTGTGCCAAGTGTAAAGTTTGGTGGAGGGGGGATTATGGTGTGGGGGTGTTTTTCAGGAGCTGGACTTGGCCCCTAAGCTCAAGTGAAAGGAAGACATTTGGACAGTTCCACGCTCCTGACTTTGTGGGACCAGTTTAAGAACAGCCCCTTCCTCTTCCAACATGACCGCACACCAGTGCACAAAACAGGTCCATAAAGACATGGATGACAGAGTCTGCCATGGAAGAACTTGACAGGCCTGCACAGAGTCCTGACCTCAACCCTATAGAACACCTTTGGGATGAATTAGAGCAGAGACTGAGAGCCAGGACTTCTTGTCCAACATCAGTATGTGACCTCACAAATGTGCCTCTAGAAGAATGGTCAGAAACTCCTATGAACACTCCTAAACCTTGAGGACAGCCTTCCCAGAAGAGCTGAAGCTGTTAGAGCTGCACAGGGACAAACATCATATTACACCGTCTAGATCAAGAATGGGAGGTCACTCAAGTTGCTGCAAACCTCAGACTTTCCCCTGCACGAAGACTGTATTAAATCTCCAGATAAGATTTTCTTTCACAGCCTTAAACTCTGTGTTCTTTGTAATCTGGGCACTTTGTGATGAGCTGCTGTGCAGATGATGCATGAAGCTGAGAAGAGTTAACTGCAGGGGCCTGTTGCACGAAAGTAGGATTCAGACATCCGGGCTAAATGATTAAGCCAGGCTCATCGAATCCAAAACAAGGGGGTTCAGGCTTATTTGGTTGCACAAAAGACCAAGCGAGGATGAGAGCACAGGGATTCTTTTAGCCAGGTTTAACCCATCCTGGATCAGTGTGCGCACGTGATTACTCCAACAGACCCTGCGATCGATCACAGAATCACGGATTCACCATGACAACAAGAGCGGCGTGCTTGTCTCTGTCGAAGCAGGAAGTCCTCATGGAGGCGTATTAGGAGGTAAAAAACCGAATTAAAAAGGAGAAAACACCGCCACAGCGACAACGACAGAAGCTCTGCGGACCGCCTGAATGTATAATAGTGCACTGATACACACTCCGCTGAAACATCACAATATCGATTTAAATAGTTCAATAAAGTCTCCAGAATCAAAGTTGTGCCCTTATATGAATTTGTTAAAATTGCACATGAAACTGAAATTGAAACATCCACATTTACTGTTTATGCTACATGCTACTGTTGGATATGTGTGCAAGTGTGCACGAGTTTGCGCGTGCATGCAGAGTCGTCTCTATCTAACGTTGGGCCCTAAATGAGATTTTATATGATACCTCCCTCCATCTGTGATTTTTATGCTTACAGAAGAAATCGAATAGCATTGGTTTTACCATTGTCTTCAATTTATAAAAAAATGAGTCACCAAATTTGCATGCTCAACAAATAACTAGCTTTAATACAAAAAATTCTGAAATAAGAAATACCTTCACCACAAAATAAAAACCCTTAAAATAGGTGAACAAATAATAAACATTGTAATAAACTGTAACTAAAAAAATCAGCATCAGATACTTCAAATGACCATGTAGTTAGCATAAAAAATAACTCTGTACATAAACATTTACACTCTGCAATAACTGTACATTAACATTTAAATCATTGTGAGCTTTTCCATTTTAAAAGTTAATAGTAATCATTTGTTTTAAATTAATTACACTGAGAGTGTTTTGTTTCACTGATTTTATAATTTGATTTTGTTTATATGTTTTGATTCTGAGCTTTGTATGTTGAGCTCTGTGTAACTTCAGTTTTAAAGGAGCTGAAGGTTTACCTGCTCTGATTTATCCTTATTCACTAAACACCTGACTCTTTGACTTTTACACTAACTAATATGGGATGTGCATTTTATATGTATTCTATGGCTAACTCTTATCTAATGATTGCAAAATCATGTAAAATCGTAATTTCATCTAGAATCACTGCGATTAATGATGACAAATGTTCAAATAAAGACTGTGGGTCTTGTTTAATATGATAACGATGTGTGGTGAGTGATGGAATAAAAATTCATTTCCGTTTGTGGGGACAGCTGACTGAGAAAAGGGATGAGACTAAATAAATCCTGGGACTTAGCCTGGTCTGGAGCAGGCTAGAGCTAAAGAATAAATCTCCATGGTAACATATATCAAAACATATCCCACTTCGCCCTATCCGGCTTTTGTGCAACCAGATCATGGATTACTTGATCCAGGATAACTAAGATATCCCAGCTTAATCCCTTATCCTACTTTTGTGCAACAGGCCCCGGGTGTGCAGAGCAGTAAATAGTTTGTTGATATCATGGTTTTGATAGGGTTGATGCTGAATACTTGTTATAGAGTATCACCTCAAACTTATTTCTCTCGAGTCTCACTGTAACAACAGGCCTGGCCCAACTTGAGCAAAGGGGGACGGATCCCTTGCAGGACTTGGCTTTGGACTCCAGGCTGGGTCAGGCCGGGCTCCGGGTTAGCTAAATCTTGAGGCCTCTCGGAGCTCAAGCCCCTGGGGAATTGCCTGCCTTTATGGGAGTTAGAAACCATTTTGGCTTACAGGGAATAATCTGCAAAGGAAAAATGGATGTGCTAACTTCAACCCAAAGCAAGAAACTCCTGGCAGGGAGATTTTGAAATCAGAAAATGAGAGGTTATATTTGGGTCAGGACGGAGGCCTGCACTGTCACTAATACAGAAACCTAAAAAAATCACTCATTCTCTGTCCTCGGCCTGTGTCCTTATTTGAACCCACCTGAGGCAGCCGTGTGCTGAACTTTTACAGACGAGGGAAGTTTTGTGGGACATTTTGTGGTCAATAAGAAACACAAAGGTTCAGATTTACGCCTCATTCAGGGTGTTTTACAGGAGAGGAGGCTTCAAGGACAACCACGTGGCAAATTTATGACTTGTTAATTTCCCCGCTGCAGACAAAGGACAGCACGCAGGCACCTCAATAAAACCAGTTTCACCCCCAGAGAGGGATAAAGAGAGGAGAGAGAGAGAGAATACTGTTCAGAGTTATGGGCAACAAAACAAGAAGATGGCGGAAATATCAACAATGGTCCTGTTAGCAATATTCATGTGTAATTTGTTGAATAGCAAGTAGCTCAGCAGCAGTGAGCTCTCTAATGGTTTTAAAAGAAGCTTTAAAAGTTTGAAAGAATCCCTTTTTTTGTCATTAGACTACATTTATTTTCTTTTAGCTGTTTGGAAATCAACATCAGCATGAGGGCCTCCAGGCTAATTTGTGTTTCTAAAGTTTTAAGGGATGCCAGGTGAAGACAAATGATAACAAACTTTTCTTTTTCAGGGCAACAGTGATGAACAAGCAAACTGGTGTTTATTATCTCCCTGCTGCAGGACTAAATTAGCATTTTAAAACAGGACAGTCTCAACTTTATCCTCTCTGGGAGTGATGGCCGACTTTTTGGGGCATTAAGTGATAAAGGACCTCCAGATCTCACTTTCTTTATGGTGAGCTCCCGAATTTAGTGTCTGCCAGGAAACTATTCGTGCAGAGAAATGATGCAGGAGAGCGGACTATAAACCGCACCTGTAAGATGTTTATTTGAGGGAATAAATTGATGCTGAATTGTTGTTAGGTGAAGCTGAGAAGATTAAAGATGTCATCATTGTGTTCTGACCTTTCTGTTCTGCACTCGGGCTGTTTTTCCTGCATGAAGTTGAACATTTTCAGTCGTTTATTTTCAAGACTAAAGGCCTGTAAGCACCAAAAGGATACAGATAAATGGCACATAATTGTGAAGTCAAAACAGACCCTACATCAAGAAGCCACAGAGCTCTTATTTATCAGGGAGCAGCTTTAAAAGGTTGAGATCCACGCCACGAAATGTCAAACTAAAACATGCATTATTCTGTCTGCCTCACTCTAAACCATGTCTGAGGGGGAACTTGAACTCTGTTTGGTCATTCAGTGCAGAAAACGTCTTCATATTTCAGTCACGCACAAGCTGAGTGTGTATTTTTCATGTGTGTGTGTGCAGGGAGCTCAGGAGCGCATTGACAGCCTGCGTCGAGTTGGTGCGATCCACGAGAAGCAGCCGGTGGTCTCTCTGGAGAACTTCATCGCTGAGCTGTTTCCTGACAAGTGAGAGAAAAAACATGCACACTACATCCCCAGTGACAGCAGAGCACTTTTACACCAACCGTTTTCTTGTCTGTACTTCTGAAAGGGGTTTTACTCTGATCTTACATTTTTAAATCTGATTTTAAATCTCTGAATTTAGTCTGTTATTAGCGATGCAGCAATTGTAAAAATCAGGGCAGATGCCAAAACAGATGTTTTTCTGCACCTCTTTTGGAGTTGTTCTTCTACAATGCCAGTATTTCCTTTTGTTTTGATCATGAAAACACACCGCAGTTTGTCCAACCAGTCAATTTGACTGATTATAAAAAGTCATTTTGATAAAATTAGCAGTTGGTTGTGCCAGATGTCAGCATTAACTGCGAAGACGTTTGTAAAAGGGGGCTGATGTCACCTGATGTGGATGTAGCCCAATCTGTTACATAAATTTAATACATTGCAGTTTGAAAATATCAAATTAATCTTTAACAAAAAGCTCTTTTCTTTTTCAAATGCAGTGCACACACACACACACACACCCACACACACACGCACACGCACACACACATTTTCTTAAATTACTTAAAGGTTTAAAGTTTCTGTTTTGCTTGAATTTAATTATTTATCAAATGAGCTTTATTTTTATATTTTTGAGTGGGACCTGTGTTTGTTGAATTTGTTTGATTATGATTACTTGTTTTTTTGATTTCTGATGATCAGGTGGTTTGATATGGGCTGTCTGATCCTGGAGGATCCTGGTCACAACATCCGCATCGAGGTTTTCACTCAGGCCACTCCTGTCGCTCTGGATCACATCCAGCAGGTAAAAACACTGACACAAGACTAGGGTTGAAAATCGAAAACCAACCGCAGTCAAGAATAATTAACGATTCACTCAAGGAGTCAGGACTCAGTAGAATTAGTCCTCTCTCTTATCAGTTCTCTCATTTGTCCCCCCAGGATTTCACTGTAAATGTTTTTGATTGTTGTATCAGAAAAAGGCAGATTTTTGTGGCAGGTTTTTCAAAAAGTTGTGAAAACTGTTCGGATTTTTAAAATTCTTCATGTATTAAAAAATGACCCTCCGGGATTTTGCAGGACTTTTTATGTATTTGTTACAGAAAAAAATGCCAGGTGTTGTGGCAGACTTTTTAAAAAGCTGCAGTGTTTTAAGGCTTAATCTTTTTAACATTACCACAGCAGATCAGTCTGCAACTTCTTATGTTGTTTAAAGTAACCTTAAACAAAGAGGCAGCATGCAAACATTCAACCTTAATTTGTCTTAAGTCAGGGGCTTGGCCACCCCAACCAGAAAGATTAGGTTCGCCCCTACTTGTTCAGCTAAATGTCCTTGCAGGCTCGTTAGTTTTCATTCAGGCAGCTGCAGGACAGAGAACATTTGCTGATGATTGCAAAGCTCAAGACAAGGAGTTATGTTTCTCTGAGGTAAGGCGGTATTAAACTGATTTTTCTATCCTGCAGAAGTCTCAGACTGACGCTGCTAAGAGTCACCATCTGATTTCATGTGTACACACGCACACACAAACAGTGTAAGGCCATCTCATAATTCTCTGGCCGATTAACTTGGTTGCAAACTCATCCCTGTACACACAATCGCGCCTGCATGCTTATGATCCACAGGATGTGTTTTGTTGTTGCACCACATCTGCATATAACTCAAACGGTGCACCTCTGTTTGAATAAAGGACTATAGGCGGCTGCTTTCCACAGACATATGTAGTTATTTTGGCGGTCAATGTGCGCTGTTTGTGCCACAAATCCTCTCAACCAAAGACAAGGAGGTCAGACTGAAGTGTGACGATGATGTGGAGCTGGGAGAGCGCGAGAGCAAAGATGGTTGGCCAGAGTTGCGAGAAAGCTGCTGTGATTTGACAAAGTTGCAAGGAAACCTGAATTCACGAGGATTGCCTGGATTTGCATTGGTTGTTGCGCTCATGAAATTGTGGTTTTCTGGAGGGATTGCCTTATCAGTTCCTTCTACTTATTTCTGCATGCCTTGCAAATAGAGAACATCACAGTCTCATCAGAGTTAGTCAGTGGAAATCTTAACAAAGTCAGAAGTGATGGCAGACAGGTGACATAGGCGGTCAAAATTGTGGCTGAAATTAAAAAAAAAAAATATTGCACAACCCATACAGCCATGTGCAGAATAATCTGTGACCTAACTCAAGCTGGGGTCTAAAAACACCGGCCTGCAGTCCTGTACTGGGCCGTGGACCTTCAGGCTCCAGGCAATAAATTTCCCCTATTATAGTAACAGACTGAAGAAATGACTGGATCCTCATATGTCTCCCTGTTAAGCTCGACTTTTCATACATACAGGCTCTCTGTCTTATCTGTGCTCATGTTCTCTTCGACCTGTGCTCTGGACATAGCTGTAGATATATTTGACTGCATGATATAAAATAAAATACCCCCCAAAAAATAATAATAAATAAAAAGATTATCAATATTTTCCCTCATGCCCGTGAAGTGTTGTGATTTACTTAGTTAGTGTATCAATAGGTGACTTTTAGAGGACTGTGTTCCTAAATGTCTCTGATCAGCAGCTAAAGAAAATAGTCAGTCTTCATCTGTTTTTTTTTTGGTTTGGAAAGAGTTCACGTCTCCTGCTTGCCTGTCTTTAAAGTGATACGCCAACCTTTTTGTTGTTTTCATGTCTTGCCTCACTCTGGACTTCATGATAAGCAGATAGACACACTCTTTCGACTGTGCATGCCGAATCAAGGATAAGAGAGGCAAAGCTCGCCCACTGCTAATTAACTTAGTTTAAACACTGGGAGTCAGTGGGTAGTGTTAGCCTGCCTCTGCCTACAGTCATCAGGTACACTCTTCAATAACTCTGAACGGTCCTGTGTGGTTGTTGTGACTCATTTTTTGACTCTTTTTTTTGTTTTGTTATCTTGTATCACTGTATTATGTTAAATGTAAGTTACCTGCAAATTGAGGAAAAGCTCCCAAACGAACGGCTTACTCTCAACTGGGAATCAATCATCTTTCTTACCTTAATTGTGCTGTTTAAAAGACTCAACTCGTTAGCGAACTGCACTCATGATTCCTGACGTAATGCTATCTGTGCTTGAGGTGACTGCGCTCAGGCTTCAGTGGTCTTGGAGGACTGTGAGTCTAGGTTATCAGGGGGACTGGGGAGGGGGGCAGTCCAGCTTTGGTGCTGTGGGTCTACCTTGAGTGCTCCCTCAAGAACCTCCAGCATTTCCTCACCCTGTCCTCTGAATCCCTCCTGCAGGCCCAGTCCCTGACCCCCCCGGACTACAGCCTGCGCTGGTCGGGTCTGATCGCGACCATCGGTGAGGTTTTGGAGCGCAGCGTTCCCAACATCAACCGGACGGACTGGCATTTCGCCATGACGGGAATGAGTCAGCGTTACATGATCCAGAGCGCCGCCAAAGCGTTAGCCGGCCTCTACAAACAGCAGCTGCCCCCCAGGACTATGTGAGGCCCACTGCCCCAGTTTGGGACTCGTACTGGGAGGAGGCGGGGCCACGTGAGGGGGAAGAGGAGCCTGCTGATTGGACAGCGGGGTTCCCCGTAGTTCCTCGAAAGTCCTTAAAAAGCCAAATGAACTTTTCATTAAAGACAAACGCGTCCTAATGTCCCGGCGTGATCCAGCACATCTGCAGGTTTTTACTGAGAGGACGTCGACATCAGACTCATTAACTGATCATCGTCCTTCACAGAGTTTTCTCATCATTAATGTCATAAACTTCTGTTTCCTTTAGTGCACAGACTGACTCAGACTGTGTCCCAGTTGTTTTCTGTCTACTAGAGGTCCTCAAAATTAACACAGAAATTTAAAATAAAAAAACTGAACATAATTTAGAGGAGCTTAGGGCAAAGGGTGAGGAGAGCCTGGAGACTTAAATAGAGTAAACAATTAAAATAAATTAAAGACTGGTGCTGTAATAAATGTATGATTATAAAAATATTCTCTAAATTTGTGAATACTGATATTTATCACAGTTTAATTTTAGAATCCTGTCAGTTTGAAGATCTTCCTGAAGAAAACCCATAAAAATCATTAAATGTTGACTATAAACTTCATTAAGTTGATACTAGCCAATCAATGTATATTATCTGCAACTTAAATAAAAGAAACATTAAAATAACACTGCCAAGCTGTTGTTAGCTTATTACTAAGGATGGAATATATTATCATATTATTGAATTTCTGTTTTTTTTTTTTTAGTTGATATATAAGACAAGTGGTGTCAATTATTAAAGAGTAAATAGAACTTTTTTAAGTTTTCCATCTGTCCCTGATAGACTGCCACATTGAAATCAGTTAGTCCGTTTTTGTTAATCATTGTTCCCCTGGTGAAAAATATCAATTCCAGCATTGCCAATAATCAGCTCAGAAATATTGACAAATAGGATATCAGTAAAAAGCCAATCTTGTGCATCCATACTTATAAATTAGGTCAGGCTGTCCCAGGTTTCTTTTTGAAGGGTTCAGCAGAATATAACATGTAGTTATTATGTTATTATATCTGCCTCCATGTGGTCGTTAAATTATGTTCACTACACTGTGCTACAGAAAATTATAATTTAATGAAACTTTAAAAGTGCACTTTTAAGACTGAGTAGATAGTAGCTTATTTTAGTATTTGTTAAAATCTTGTAAATGGACCTGTTAAACAAGTTAACTCTTCTTTTTTATTTAGAACTTTAAGATGTCAATCCATTTTACACCAACAGCCAAACAAAATCTCCTTGTTTGGTAACATACATGCATTTGTTTAGTTTTTAGCAATTATTATCATCATCATCCTAAGCACATAAACGTATCCTCATTCCTAAGATAACTGTTGAGTTTACTAACAATTCTAAATATAATTCTTAAACCTAATAACATGTTTTTGATCATTTACTGTTTATCTACAAAAAGCTGATTTTTTTTTCAATTCATACAACAAATGATTCACCGTTAAATTAATCTGAATCACTGATGTTACCTGTTGAAGCCAAAATAAAACTGTATCATGAATGCAGTAGTGCATATTTCCATTTTTTTCCATCAACATGAAATCAAATCATTTTTTCAGAGTGTAGTTTACAACTGGGGCGCAGCTTAAAGTGTCTGATGAATTAAATAAGATCATGATTACTATTTGTATTTAGGTTTAAAATGAAATGAAAGTGCTCCATCTTTGTTGATTCCTGTTTTTTAATCAATTACTATTGCCAACATTATTTGTTGTTATTTTAAGGAATGCAGTCATGAGTAAATGTAGCAGGATGCTAACAGTAGCTCTGTGTCTTTGTTTAATTGGAAGGATTTTTTCTGTTTTGTGTCCTTTTAAATGTGCCTTTTTACACAACATGAAATAAATCACTCCTAACGGTGGTTTCTGTCCATGCAATATAGTTTTCACTGTTTTTTAGTGCCTTTTTTTTACTCTGTGTTACACTTTTATGGTGCTTGAATGACAAGCAGGTAGAAGTGGTGAGCAGTTAAAGTGCACATGTTTTGATTTTAGCTACTGACATTCATGAAAACAGGATAGAGAAGTATTATGGATTACTCTTCTGCATGTTTCCTCTCCTTTTAGTTTTGTCATGTGTGCTGAATGGTTCTCATCTTTCTTAACTGCCCCTTACCAAAACAGCTCTCAGTCGAATTTAAGTGAAGAGTAGGAAGAGTAAATGCACATTTTATTTAGCTTGAAAGAGAGAAATCAGAGCCAGACGATAGAGGTGCTTCGCTAAAAAGGTAAAATGACCTCTGTTTTGGGAATTTAGACAGCACAACAAAAATGACTTGCTCACCCTTTGACCTCTGGGAGGTGCCTTGTGCCTCTGGGCAGTCATGACCCTGATATGGAAACAGCTGGTCTATTTAACCAATACAAAATTATTAATTATCCAGCATTATAAGTAATAATCATGCAGGGTTCCCACGCGTCCTGCAAAACCTGGAAAAGCTGGAAAGTGACTGCCCAATTTTCCAGTCATGGAAAACAAATGGAAAATTAGGAAAAAAGTGAAATGTCCTGGAAAAACTTAAATTGTCCTGGAAAATTATTTGTCTTCCTTCTAGCTCGAAACATAAGAAATGAAGTAAAAATGTACTTGTTAACTAATGTACACGTAGCCAGAAAATGTGAGTAGGTAAAATAATGCAAGTTAAGGCATAAAATATAAAAACTCAAAACAATGGGGACAAAAAAATAAAATAAAAAAAATGACAAAATAAAATTTAGGCTAAATTAACAAAATCTATTCATAAAAAAGCTGAGTAAATAAAGATCAAAAAATACGTATGCGTATCATGTTGGAGAGTTAGAAACAAAGAAATTCTAAGATCAATATGATCAATAGCTAGAGATATTGTGCATCAACCTCTAAACTTGTTTTCTAGAAGGCTGACTAGAATTGAAAACTGCCCACAGTAACAATGTAACTTCAGTTGGTTATGTGACACTGGAAGAAGTCCTGGAAAATGATTTCTACAAAAGAGTGGGAACCCTGTCATGGTATCTATATATCATATTCAGTATGGTCTGACTCAAACTGGGCCTAACATACCAGGACCGGATTGGTCTCATAGTGCAATCTGTTGAATCTCAGAGACACTGGGAGGGCATCATGAACTTACACCTCATACTTGGTCAACTTATGTGTGTGACTCCAGAGTTCCAAGTAAAGGGAGACAGACTGTCAGATCTCATCACGTCGTCTCCGCTTTAGTAACTTACAAATCAGTGTTGTAGCTAGTAATAGTGCCCTGTTTCTTCCTTAGGTTGGCACAATGACACATACAATCTGTATTTTTTCAATGCCGTATTACCCAGCCCTGGAGTGGAGGTTAGAATAGTAATTTTAATCTATGTGTGAATAAAACAAGGACAAATCAATACTATAGATTTCTGTGTTTGCACAGTGACATTAATGAAGACCTGAGTTTTCTCACGTGTGACTTTATTTTGAAAAGTCTTCACTTCCCACTTTAATTAACTTCATGGTTGACAGGGCACTAAAACATATTTATCTTGAAGGGGGAGCATGACAAAAATAAATTGAAAACCCCTGCTGTGATACATAACCTCATCCCTTTAAACATAAAGTACATTCATATTCTGCAGGCGTTATTCCCACAGCTCCTCCTGCAGACAGAGGTCGTGTTGTTTCATATTTATTTACTTATTATCACTCAGCAGGACGTTTATTCAAGACTCAAAGAGGAATCCTGCAGTCAGCCCACACAATCCCGTAATCCAATCAAAGCATTTTGTTCTTTAAATCATGTTAAATGTTGTTGTGCCCCTTGCAGTTCCATTTTATCTTCAGCTCCAGTTTGGAGGCTGACGAAGAAAATTCTCATCTGCTGAGCTTTCAATAAAGCGTAGGAGGAGTATGGGGTATTTCACATCAATGATTCATGTTACCCCGGGGCGGAAATCCTTTCTTACCGCAGGAGATCCTTCACATATGAGGATGATTCAGGTTGGCACTGAAGAAGAGGTGTGCTAAATTTTCATCCCTCTCTTCTTCATTTTTTTTCCATGATGCCTCCATCCCATGAACCATGACCTTTAACCTCAAACTTTCTTCCTTCTAGCCCTCCATCCCTCATGCAAGCTTCCCTCTGTCCTTCACCCTATCTCCTGAGATCCTTAACCTCATACCTTTAGAGAGAGAGAATCCACACATGTACATGAAGAACATGCATGCTCCACACAGACAGGCCCTGACCAACACGGGGAATGAACCAGCAACCCTCTTGGTGTAAGGCACATGCATGACCTGCTGCACCACCATTACGCTGGCTTATTTCACAGGTAAGAAGATTTCTAAGGACTGCGTCGTGGGCATGGCTGCTCTGACGGGAAGAGCTTGATTGTGGGAGTAAAGTAGCTTTGCTGCCTTTATGTGGACAGGACTTGGTGTTTATTTTTTTGTCTCTGGCTGGGTTATTTGTTCCTAAAAACATAAAACAAACAGGTCCTTTATTTATACATGAACCACTTTTTCTTTTCGTCTTGGATGTACATGTAGCCTATATATACAGTATATATATATATTTTATTATTATTTTATATTATAATTATAAGATATAATATTTATACAATTATATAAAAACATTTTATTGTTTTATTATTATTTATTTTATTTCTTTAACCTTTAAGATGGCATTTCCTCGGTATGTACTGGGTACAAAAAACAAAGGAAATATGTATGAATATGTCTAGATATTGAGAGGACCAACTAGTCTGCCACACTACTGAACACTTTAGGTGTTACTTATGTATGCATAGTTCAATCTTCTTTTCCTTTCTCCTTTTTCTGCTTTGTCCTGAATTTGTGTTTATGTGTTTGTGTTATTTATATTTGATCAAGAAATGAAACTGCTATGCTCTGCGTCAAATGAAAATTAAGCATTATGTTAAAAAACACAAAAATACATGTCCTCAGATTTTTAGATAGCTCATAGTCTGTATGATCATAAATAAGGAAAATATTTGTTGATTTGTGACCCAGGGGGCTTTAAATGGACCAGCACTAAGGAAGTAGGAGGTTCCCATGTGGCATCCCAGGGTTAAGCTCTTCTTCCTTCCAGTCTGTGAATCTAACCCTCAACACTTTCTTCCTTGACACTAACCAGCACCACCCGGAGTCATGAAGGGGGCCAAAAAGAGCAAGAAAAAACTTCAGCAATGATGTCCTGCTCTTTTAAATCAGGTTCTTGCAGTAACTGACAGTCATCATCATGCAGATTTGTTTTGTAGCTGCCTGTTTCAAAATTTAGCCCTTTCTTTTGAAATGGATTTAGCCCCTTCTGTTGTCATAATGATGCTGTTATTGGGTAGAAACAGAGTCAGAAAATGTGTTTATGCAAGACAGCAAACCAGTGTTTACAGCTGACCACTCTGTGAACCCATTTATAAACAACAATATCATACAGTGGGACATCGGATACAGTAAATGAAAATAGTCAGTACATTCACAAATATGCTCACTGGCACATCGGTGCCCACCTGTAGCCTCCCAAAGAGAACACACAAGGACTTTGCTCCTCAAGGTTCAGACACTGATGTTGGACGAGAAGGCCTGGCTCACAGTCTCTGCTTGAATTCATCCCAAAGGTGTTCTATGGGGTTGAGGTCAGGACTCTGTGCAGGCCAATCAAGTTCTTTCACACCAAAATGTCTTGGTGTGCTGAAGCATTCAGAGTTTCTTTGACTGGAACTAGGGCCAAGCCCAGCTCCTGAAACAACACCCCCACACCGTAATCCCCATTCCACCAAACTTTACACTTGGCACAATGCAGTCCGACAAGTATCGTTCTCCCGCTTTACACCACTACATAGAAGATGTGCATTGCACTTGGTGATGTGAGGCTTGGATGAAGCTGCCCAGCCATGAAGACACATTCCATGAAGCTCTCATGATGCACTGTTCTTCAGCTAATCTTCATGTGGTCTTCAACTGATCCTGCTCTGGGGTTTTGTCTCAACACTTCATGGCTGAGTTTCTGTCATTCCCAATCACTTTCGCTTTGCTATAACATCACTAAAAGTTAACTGTGGACTATTTAGAGTGAGGAAATTTCATAACTCGCCCCTCTGCTTTAAATGAAAGCTCAGCACTCATCTATTAACTCTGTTCGGAGTCTGCTTCATGCTGATGTGGAGAACAAGGCCCCTCTGTGTGTGCCTTCCCTGCAGGTTGATGTAGCAGCTGATCACCGTGAAGATGAGTTCAAACGAACGCCTGCAGAAATGAATGCGAGCTGCATTAATTATTACACTCACTGCTTTTATCATAACAGCAGAGTCATAATGGAGGCTGAGACTCTGGGAGGAGGTCTGTTATTTAACTTCATAGCACCATCATGGTCCTCAGAGGACAACTCCCCCACGCACCAGGTTTGAAACTTGTTGACTTTAACTTCTGCCGCATAGAATATATAAACTATGCACCTTACAAATGGTTTGAGACGTTATTTCAGACAAGTTTTTCATCAACTGGTGTACTTTATGTTGTTGGAGAGCCTGATCTGTCAACTTCACAACAGAGTAAGCCCATGGTTCCTCAGGGAAGCAAGGGTCAGGAACCAGTCTTTTTGGGGTGAGGTCTTCCACTTTGTTAAAGAGGACATATCATGCTTGTTTCTCCTTTTCACTGTGCCAGACTAGGATGCCTGTAAAGCATTTCTTTTTCTTTTCTTTTTTTTTTCCCCTTGTCTGCATTATCTTTTCAGCTGAGCACTGTGTCCGGTGGCAGCGTTGGAAAGACTAATGCATTTTTTTTGTAGCAGTGAGAGATATGTGAATATGATTCACTGCTATAGTGACCATCACCAGCCCTCCCTGTAGGCTACTCGATCATATAAAACTTTATTTAACCCCTGATGGGAGCTGAAGGGGAGGGCCATGCCACACCACAGTGTGAAAGAAGGGGAAATAGTGACAGACAAGACAGGACAAGACAAGACAACTGGGAGAAGAACAAACAGGTATTGTAGCTAGTTTAAGATAGTGGTTCAAGTGCTGTGCTGATGCAAGTCCATACTGGAAGTATGTGGTGTGTATGAAGAGGGTGGCTCATGTGTAGAGTGGGGAGTGGGGGTGGGGGTGGGGAGGGGTAGGCAAGGGATAAAGACCCTGGTTCGGGTAGTGGGTTAGGACAGGGAGGGTTGGAAGGGGAGGAGGCCCTGGTTCGGGTAGTGGGTGTGGGGAGGGGGGGAGTGGGAGTGGGAAGGGGATGAAGACCCTGGTTCGGGTAGTGGGTTTGGGAGGGGGGGTAGGAAAGGGATGAAGACCCTGGTTCGGGTAGTGGATGAGGGAAGGGGGGTGGGGGAGGGTCCTATGGAGGAGACATAGGAAGTGAGGAGATGTGTAGGAGTGCCCAACTCAGCATGTTCTGACGGGACCAACCGGTTCTTTACAGTTAGTCTCAACAGGAGCTCGAGTGTCTATACACACATGCGTGTCAGGTGGTCACCGAATACCCAAGTAGCCGCCCATACCCCGGGAGACCGCGGCCAAAGGCCCCCCCAGACCCACCCCACGGCCGCCAGAGCCACAGGACCCAGACATAGACCCAGAACCCAAGGAGGCACCGACCCATCCCCACAAAGGCACCAAGAGACAGCACCAGGGCATCCGGGGCAGCCGCCTCACCGCAGACAGCACACACACCCCCCCACCACCCGTCCACCCCCACCCCAAGCGCCCAACCACCCCCACCCCCCCGCGGCAGGCCAGAGGCCCCCAGGCCCCCCCCCCAGGAGGGGGCGCGACTGATTCTATGTTGAACCAGATACCAGCCGCAGCAAGGCCAGGCGGGGCGGAGTGTGGGCATGCGGCAGTGGGGTCGCAGCTACGCCCCGCCCCCTCAGGAGAACCAGGGCCAAGGCGAGTGCCGGAGACCGCCGCCCAAGCGCCAAAGGGGGCCTGTAAAGCATTTCTGCCCTCAGTACAAGTCATTTAGTTCCTTCATGGCCCCACAATAGCGTTCTCAAAATCCTCCTTTTAGGCCGTTATCAAGCTCTCGTTGAAAAGCTTGGATCTCAGGATGACCTACAGTTACCTCGCAACGTCACAGCCCTTTGTGCTCTGATTGGTCAGTTCTCCCGGGGGTTGAGCCAGCTTGTCGTTCTTCTTCTACTGTATTTTCCAGCAGGCTCAAAGCAGCGATCGCGTATTGAGTCCCCCTACAGGCCAGAGCTGGAAATGACAGAGTGTGAGCTCGGGACCTATATACTGCTGCTGGATGTGTTCCTCGGTGAGGGTTTGGGGCTGACGAACATCACAGAGGAGGAAGTGTTTTATCAGATTACTCCAATAAAAAGAAAGGTACCTTGTGTCGTCACGACATTTGAAATCTCGCGGACATCTCGCAATGACCTATTTTCAGAGGCATCAAATCTCGTTCTAGGATATCAGAAAAAATACAATATCTCATTTTTTGAAAATTAAGGGGGTGTAAGGTCTTGTTTTCAAATTTATTATATTATATGTAAGTATTAAATCATGCATCAGCATGATATGTCTCCTTTAAGGAATCTTCTCCCATAAGGAGATATGGACTCAAAAGCAGACTCAGACAGAATAAAAGGGGTTACAATTAATCTTTGAAGTGGCGAGTGAGTCCAGAGCATGGCAGTGATCATGGAGATTGGGAATGTGACGCACGCTGTGAGATACTCGAAAGTAGTCGAGTCAGCCAACAATACCAGAATATGCAGAGTGAATCGTGTTACAGAAGAGGAGGAGAAGCAGCACTTAAGAAGCTCCGGTGATTGCAGTAAATCTGAGTCAGGTTTGAGCCCCAGTGTCAGGTAGCCACGCCCAATCTGTGAAACAACCAGACACACAACAGCAGGAGCAAAGGAGTCCAATAAATAATAAAAATTCAATCAAAAAACAGAGTCGTCACACACTTTAATTTGACTTCACCAGCCTCATGGAGTTATGATTCTGCCCGTCATTTAGTCAAGTCACCCGTTTTGTCCTTGTTTTAGGGCTTGTCTTTGGTAAATCCTGTTTTTTAAAAAAAATCTGATTCTCATTTCCTTATTTTCGTAGGTTTTGTTTCCTGTCTCATCTCGTCACACCTGCTCCCTGATTGGGGTGAGTCTACCCCAATCACCTCATGTATTCAACACTTGTCTTCTCCCTGTCTTACTGTCAGACTGTTGTTCCTGAGAGTCACTTTCAAGCGTGTTTGTCATAGTCATCATTAATCACAACCCATTTGTTAGACTTTTCTGTCCTTAGCCTGCCGCCTGTTGAATACTTCTGCTTGATTCTGCCTCTTTTGGTGTACCAACTGTTGGACTGTATTTAACCTGCCTTTCACTTCATGCCCTTGTTGTGTCTGCTTTTTTAAGGTCCTTCTGTGTCTGATTTTCTGCTAATCCATGACATGGTCCTGAGGTTGGAAATGGCACCAGACAAATAACCTTGGCACTCTATACCACAAGACCAGCCTTCAGCTGCCAGGAACGTTGGCTCATTTTCAGGGGTGCTACCCACATGTTTAGCTGTGCTGCTCATTCCATGAATGTGTGAACCTTACAAGTTGTACCTTGTTGTAAAAATGAATAATCAGGCATTCCAACGGTATAAAATAAAATACTTGGTTTATTAAAGGGAAGAAATGGGTGAAATAATGTCTCCAAACTGCTTTTGAGGACTGAAGTTTACAAAGTCATGTGTCACCAGCAGAATGAGGACCATAAACTGAATGAATTATATATTGCTTTTTTAGTTAGCTGGTCAGTTTGGGTTTTTTAATGCAGGTTAAACCACTAACAATCGCGAAGTGATTCATTTCCCACTGCCAGCAGACCAGGGTCTAATCGGCAGCAGACGAGCTGCATGGCTTTTTTTGTCCTCTGTTGTGTCAAGCTGGGGTCATCACGTTGATGACATCATCAGTGCGCCCATGTAAACAGGTCCATGTAATGGAGAGGAGGATGGAAGACATGGACACAGTGGTCAACTGTTTTCTGTACTTTGTACCAGACAATTGGACTCGAGTCCTAGGGACTTGAGGCAACTTGAGCCGCTAATGAGACGACTTGCAACTCGACTCGGACTCGGGAGGTAAAAACTTGAGACTCAACTTGGACTCGGGAGAAAATGTCTCAAGACTCGACCTGACTTGAGACAACATGATTCGGAAAATTGCACGCACTCAGGCTTTATATGAAGAGCCAGACAGAAGATATATGCGTCTCTTTCCCTTTAGGTTCACTTTATTGATGCTCCATTCACAGTACACTCGTCCGTCACCTATTATTGTCCCGCACACGACACAGTACTACACACATACATTCCTACCACACGCCTGCTTCTGCTACAGTGATGATCAGTGGGCAGGGAGCGCGGGAGGTGGGTTTCACATTGGCAACCGCTATGTCTTCTGTGCCAAGAGTTACAAGAGTTATTTTCTTTGCATATAAAGAATTTCATCAGATGGGAAACGAAGACAAGCCAAGTGCACGACCTGCAACGCTTCGACGAGCGAAAAAGAGGGCACAACATCAAACTTTATCCACCACCTGAGGACACATGAGGCCAAGTAAGCAAAACCTGCAAACATTAGCCAGGAAGCTAACGTTCCTTACATAGGTCAATATGGCAGGAACGTTAGCCCGACCTGTGGTCAATATGAAGCTAGCAAAGCTAACTTTAGTAAAGAGGGTGTGCGTGTGTTGTATGTGTGGGAAGATAAGGTTTCTCTCTTCAAGATAAAAACCTGAGTGCTTTTTGGGTGGACTGGGAAACAATGGTGAGGGACTCGACCCGTCATAACCTGTGACTCGACTCGACTTGACAAAACCTGTGACTCGACTCGACTCGACTTGCTCACAACAGAACAAACTTGAGACTTGCTTGAGACTTGGATTGAAGGGACTTGGGCAATTGTCTGCTTTGTGCCTTTGTCGCTCTTGAAAAATGTACAAACTCTGCGCAGACCTGAACAACATTTCAGCGCTGATGATGCAAAGGAAGATGAAATTTGATGCTGAGATGGCAAAGAGTCCCGTAACTTACAGACAGAGGATCAGGCATGATGTTATACGGCACCTTACGCCGACGTCATGACATAAATTAACGGGATGACCCTGGTGTGATGTTCCCACTGAAGCTGACTGGAAGCAAGCAAAAAATAAAACATATCATGCAGGGTCAGATGACCCGGGTCAAAATGTCGATTAGACCTTTTCAAACTGCCAACAGGTCCCGATAGTTGCCGGGTTCAAACTGTTTTTTTGGCCAGTGTGAAAAGGGCAATATGAAGATATTAGAAAGCATGAATCGTGTATCTGAGCATGTCTCTGGTTTGTTTCTGAGCCGACCAAACTCCTCTTCTTCTCCTTCTCATTCTTCTTCTCTGGTCTCAGCTGAAAAAGTTTCTGTAGTCATTAAAATTCCTCTGGTGTCCACTCTGTAATCCTCAGATTATTCACTTCCCATGTCTCTGACTTTAATAAGCTTCCAGAAGAATCCCAGGACATTCAGTGCAGCATTAAATATCTGATTCAGAGCTTCATTAAGGCCTCGGGCTGACAGCTAAACTCTCACACAGTCTGTCTGTCTGTACCGAGGTTTTTTTATTCTTAATGCTGAACACCACAGTCTGTGAGATCCAATCTGTGAACGAACAATCATCTTCAAGATGTAAATGTATCGGAAGTTATTTGCAGTGATGGTAAAGCTACTCATACAATGTTGTAAGCTAAGTGTCTCATGAAAAAAAAAAAACTAACCAAAAACTAAAACAATTAACTAAAGCTACAGCCTGGTGGAAAAAAGCAGATACTGTAAGTTACAGCAACATGACCAAATTTGCTCAATACATCCAAGCTTTTTTCATATACAAAAGTATATTAATAACATATCATAAACATCATTTTTTCATTATTATCAGTATTGTTATCACTTTAGTGCTGCTATTATTACACATGACCAAAGCTTTTCTGCATATTTTCTCGACACTTCAGTTTGTTTCTATATCTGATATCTGATATATTTGTTTCTGTTGTGTGAAGAATAATTTGACCCTTGTACAGTTTATGTATTCAGTCATGTAATTAACCTCTGTACAACTCTGTACACATGTTTATGATCACTTAACCTTATAACCTTTTCATGTATTTGACTCTATGTAACTCTGTTTTAATCCTGTCATGTAACCATGCTTGTAATTATCTAGCTCTTCTTACAACACATCACGCACCCACATGCCTTAGACATATCTTAGTACATGCCATATATACTGATTCATTGACCTCCGTATCTGACCTCGGTGTGGAGGCTGTCTTTCGACCTCTTATCTGTTGAGGGACATCTTCCATACCAGCTCTGTCTGACTCATTCCAAGACAGTGAGGTACGGAGGTCAACACACACACACACCTTTCTTGACACTCTCATAAATAGAGACAGAACATGACACATCTTCAGTTTTTCAGCATCAGCATCTTGTTGACATGTTGTAAAACTCCAGCGCTGTATTAAACCTCATCATTTTTGCCTTCAGTTGTCTCATCATCATTTTTCCTTTTTGGAGTTATGTCAGGGGTTTTTGGTACGGACCTTACTGAGCTTTTTGAATTATGAAGGGACAAAATCCTGACATAAATTGGTCCTTCGAGTCGCTCCTCACAGCTGTGACCCTGGGAGAGTGGGAGGCCATCGCGAAAGTCCGTGCACGGCCTGGGAAAAAATTTCCAGCATTGAACAGCCCGTCTTGAGGGTTCGGTGGTCTCCGCACTCGACTGGGGCCCGGTGACGAGGATCCATACATGAGACAGCTGACAGCAAACTGGTGAGCATGAATGTTTTGTCTAGCATAAATGTTTTGTCTAGAGTGCAGGCCTAGTGAATGTTTTGTCTAGAGTGCAGGCCTAGTGAGAGAAGCTTCAGAGCGGCTTTACAAACCGCTGGATATCAGTGTAGGATGAACTAGAGCAGCTTTGTAACCTGCTAATTGCCTTACACTAAGAGTTTAGGATGAACTAGAGGTAGTGTGTACAGCTATCTAATTGCCCTAAACTAGTAATCCACTCCTAAGTGTTTTTAACTGCGATAGAAGGCAGTCTCAGGAGTGAAGACAATTGTCTATTATGTGACAATTGTATGTATGTTGTGTGTGTGACACAATTGACTGCAGTTGTTCTTGGTCCTAAATTGAGAGACTGTGTGTGCGTGACACTGGTCAAATGGAGAAGCTGCAGATAAAGACGGCTACATCCGCTGTGAACTAGTCACAGTAGAAGGTTGATGTAGTGGACGATCTTTTTCTGATGGTGGCTGATCTATATTGATTAGTGTATGATTTACACTTTGTACAATGGGGAAGAGAAACAGTAAACCAAGTAAACAGTAAACTGAGTAAAAGATAGAATAAGGAGTATGGATTTGATGTGAACATTAAAGAAGCCAATAAGATAAGAAAAGATAACTATGGTCATTACCAAAATACGATGACTTTCCAAGTTAAAAGTAAAAAGTTTAATTCAGTTTTTAAAAATTTAAGTTAATGGGAAGTTTTTATAAGCACATTGATTATGTTACCAACAATAATAGACAACTAGAACATTCGCTTTGTTTTTTTCTTTAAAAAGACGTGCCTAGTTTTCTGTCATTAATGTAACCACACTTTAGGTTATCATTACAAATTCATATATGTGTACTTTTGATAAAAGATAAACTATGCTGATAAAATTACTGCCATTCACTATGGATGAAGTTAAGCAAAAATATATTTGGATAAGAGCTAAATTGCAATGACATAAGTGATAAGATCTTAAATAATGTCTAAATGATATATGACCCCGGGGGTTCTCTTACATATTCTTGACATTTTAAAGCATAAGGTCTGTGATACCAGTAACACCAGTGATGTTGATGTTTGACTATTAAATTGCCACTTCAGTTTTAACTTTATTCATATATTAAACCAAGTGATTTTACATAACTGACCAATTATCATATATATATGTTCATATATAAAAATAAGTAAATTTTGAACACTGTTCAATAGAATTGAATCATGGCAGTGGGATAAGTGTTCTTTTAGATATAAAAAGAATTAATGCTGAACTAAGAAAATAATAATTATAATGAAATTGCTACCCTAAATAAACTGAAATTATCTTCATTTAATATGGTATCTAATTACATAATTTTAGTTTAATCTGGATGATAACTTTTTAAGGATACAAAGTTTTACTCTATTATTATTATTATTTTAATTATATAAATATATCTATATATTGTTTGTCTGGAATATGCAGGGACATGTTTGTCATAGTACTTTGAGAATAACCCAGTCACAAGCAGCAGTAAATGCTGAGAACAAAGAGGAGCTCAGCAATATAAAGCAAAAATATATGTTAGAAAAACAAAAAAAGATTGATTACAATATGATATGATGACATGGCAATTGTTTAAACAAGATAAGAGTATAACGGAGCAAGCTCTGACACCTAAAGAAAGACAAAGAAAACCAGATTCAAAAGACCAGATATCAGAAGAGGTCCCTGCAAACAGAGGAACCCCTCCGTCTCATTCTTATTCTAAGACTTAAAAAGAATTCTCTTTAAAGAAAAGTTAGAGGTACTTTAATGTTAAATTCTTAAGTGAGCTCTAATTGCTCCTAAACACATAATGCATCAAAATCAATTTATCTATGAATTAATGACCTTATTAAGACTCCAATAACCTCACACCAAAAAAATTCCACTTTGCAAACAAAGAAAATTCAAGATTTAAGGTTTTCTCCTATTGAAAAAACAAACAAACAATAGTTTTATAACAAAAAAGTACATTAAAGCACAAAAAAAACCCTTGAAAAATAATGAAATATGTTATATCTATACTGACGTTCAAGTTGTTAAAAAGGTTTAATGCAATGAAATTAAAAGGAATGTATTGAGATTTCACTTTTATTACATTAATGAGAAGAACTGTTTTGGCACATGAGTGACTTTACAATGCATTAATCAATTAATTAATTTAGTTTTATTATTTTTCTTTTTGGGTTGCCTCAAGGATTAAAGACAAAAAATGAACACAGGCCTCGATAGAGATAATATTTATTAAAGCCTGGTACACTACAGGTATTACGCCTGTGATACAATAATGCAAGACTTACTTAAAGCTGGAGTCCTAACACCATGAGAGGACTGACCTGTGAATACACCTATTTTTCCTGTAATGAAAGCTCTACCCAGTACAGGATTCAGAATGGTAAAGTGTTTACGAGCTGTAAAAAGAGCTGTTTAAACAAATGTACCACTTGTGCCTGATGCACATACATTACTTACTAACTTATGGCCACAGAAAAACATTTTCCAGTTGTGGATCTAGCAAATGCATTTCTTCTTCTATATCTGTAGATAAAAATCACAATTCTTTCTAAATTTAACCCACCTTGTGGTTTACAAATTGTTTTGTATGTTGATGATATCCTTCTCGCCTGAGATGATGATATGCTGCCTAGACTGATTGGCATTATTTAAATTTTTTTAGCTGAATAAGGACATGTAGTAAAATTCCCTTTCAAGACTTCAGTCTGTTCCTTTTTGATGTCCGCTGCACCCACGTGCACCATCAGGTGTTTGACTCCTCGGTGTGTTGACAAAACTTTTGGGAGGAGTGTTGTTATTTCAGAGACAGTGGCTCTGGGATAGCAGCATGTTTTAAATTCTTGTATGGTTAAGGCCTCTGATAGCACCGTCTCCTAGCAGCAGCGTATCTCTGACCTTGACGTTTGGTCCAGATTGTCTGTCTGTCTGCTTTATGGCTCCTGTTTAGTGAAAATGATCCGTTTTCTCTTTGTTTGATAGAATCATTGGTTAAATTCTTAGGACACACTATTTCTCAACCTAAAGACTTTATGGCGTTCTTAGGAACTCTTAACTACTGCAGATAATAGATTCAAAATTTCTGTGCTATATGAGGACTGCTGTACTTGCTGTTAATATTAAACAATAAAGTCTTTCTACTATCTATAAGGAATGAAAACCTCTGTGATTATTTGAAAAAGGCAATACATCAGTCCCTGTCATTAAAGCTACCTGACTATGATAAACCATTTGATCTTTTCTGCCACTCTAAAGGTGGTCACATGTCTGCAGTATTGGCACAGAAAGAAACAAAATGCTATTGACCTATAGCCTATTACTCTAAAAAAAGCTTGACCCCGTTGTCACAGCAGCTGCAGAAGCAGTTTCATCCAGTGCTGATGTTGTTTCTTTTTTCTTTTGTCCTTATGCGCTGCTACAGGACAGGATTAGTTTAACTTTCACTTTCAAACATCTGCACTGTATGACTGTTCTTCTATAGTACACTGCACAGTTTTAACCCTTTAAGGCCCAAGACCATAGATTATAGCCAGAAAAATCTATTTCTTTTTGGAGCTGAAATGTTTGTTTCACTTTCTGCTAAAAATCCATAAAAATCAAAATGTCCATAAAATTCAACATATAGATTTTTTCGTATTTCATTTGATACATTAGGTGCTTTTGGCGACTGATAATCCATGTGAGGACATTTTTTACCATTTATTTGATTGTTTTCAGATGTTTTTTGTTTTCTTTTTTTAATTTGTTGATCATATTGAGTTGATAGGGATATTATAAAAGTATGTATCAAATATGATACAATTGGCTTTATAGGGTTAAAACATGCAACTCTTACACCACATGTTGAAAATGCAAGTGATGATCATGACTAATTAAAATATTCTCTTAAGACATTTCTGCCCAGACCTGACTTGATAGACACATATTTCTGATTGAATTAGATTTTTACTGATGGCAGCTCTTTGAAACATTCTTATGGCAAAGCTCACTCTGCTTATGCTGTACCTACTCTGAAGTTAAACATGTAGTCCTGCTTAAGACCTTGAATAAGGCTCTTAAACTTTCCTCAGCTTTGGCTATTGTCCATATCCCAGCTCATATACAGAAAAATGATATTTTTTCACGTGGAAATGCCCGAGCTGACTCTGCTGCTCAAGCTTTAGCTCGTGGTGAGCCTGCTACTGTGAGCCTGCTACTGCTCTGATAACTGTTAATTCTAATTACATTTTGCATGATCACTAACACCATGCCATGCTGGTGTGTTATTTTTAACACATGAGGATAATTTTTTTTTATTATTAATACCCAGATACTACTTTGCTTTGGTTGCCTCCTTCCTTATATCCCTGGGCGTGCCAAGTGTCCCATTGACCTTGTCATGTGACAACAGCGGGGATGTTAGGGGGAGTACACAAATGTTAGGGGGGTACAAAAAACAAAACAATGTTTTTTATGCTTCAAATTTCGAAAAAGCAGCACATGATCATGTTAAGAAAATGTTTAATATGACTAAAGAATAATGTTCAAGGGGGCATACGAACAAGACAAGGTTCATTTCCAGAACCAACATCACCTTTTTAAGTTTTGAGTTTGAATTACATTGAATTAGATAAATGTCAGAATAAAAAGGTTTTTTTCAGTTGTTATGTGACACTACAGTAATTGGACTGAAATATACCCAACTGCACATGTTGATACAGATTTTACAGTTAAAGTGCTAAAAGAGAGTATTTTCTACAGATTTAAAAAAAAAACTGAAATTTTTTATTCAGATAATGGTACTGTTAAACAACAACTGATCAAAGCAGTGGGATCAACAGGAAAACCATGGCCTGATTGTTTACATCTGGTTAAAACTTCTACTAATACAACACCTTGTGACAAACATAAGCCAACACCATTTGAATGTGTATTTCATAGAACTTAGCAGCTGCCTGAGCTGAGCTGACAATTATTCAACCTAAGAAACCTGTGAAACACTCTGACTTTGTGACACATTTGGAACAATGTTTTAAAGTGAAAGAACAAATTGATGCTGCCAAGTCTGTTTCTGTGTCCCAAGGAGGAGAACCAGAGCCAGAGCCAAAGCCAACACCTGTCCAGCCTGTCCATCCGGGAGATCTCGTGTTCATCAAGGCCCATCAGAGACAGAAGTGGTCGTCTCCACGTTGTACTGGGCCGTACCAAGTTCTCCTGGCCACACCCACAGCACTGAAACTTGCTGAAAGGCCGTCTTGCAAACTGCAAACTTCTGAGGTGTGAGGAGGAGAGGCTTTATCAAGACTGTTAAGGTACACTGGTGATCCAGACGGGCTACAAAGGGGGGCGGAGGACTAGCCCCGTCACGTCTCAAACCCGTGAAGAATCCATCGCGGCGATTCCGCCCCAGTGTGCCTCAGGTAAATGCCTCCAAAACCAACTGTCCATCTCCTGACTGCAGTGCTGTGTGGCCTCATCATCTGGACTGGGACTGAACGGTTTCTGGCTCCCTCTGGCGAACATGTTCTGAAAAGTGAGATCACAGCCCCTTGGACTGGTACACCAAGGCTTTCAACTTCTCGTCGTCCTTCGAACTGAACGTTTGGTACCGATATGCACAGTTCTTGGTGAAATCCCGAAATCAAACGAACTGCTATGCCTCTAGAAATCCACATATCATACCTAAATCTGTCACAAATGTCAGCTCTTTGTTTCCACATGTTCTCAGCTCTTCTCTTGCAGCTAAGTTCCTGAACCAAACGAACTGCTCTATGATTTCAGGGCCTGGACCGAACGTGAGTATGTTAGATTTCACACACTTCCTGAGTACTACTGATACCAAAAACACTCCAATTTATGGTCCAGTGCATCTAACTAAACTTTTTCAGTTTGACTGTTTTTACAATAAAGACAATCCTCCAAATTTTACACCTATCCCCATGGGTACTGTTGATCCAGGATATTGCTCAAAGGTTTGTATGCCCTGCTTGAAGAATGGTTTCAATAGTTACAATGACACTAATAAACCACTTGGGGTCATGTGTGCTGATTTCTTTACTGTTCCAGATGTTATGGGTACATATCCACAAACTGATTTTGTATTACTATTTGTTTTTGCCTACAATTAATTATATTAATAATTAACAATATTTAGTTCACCTTACCAACAACCCCACCAGTTAAAGAGAATAAAACACAAATTTATTTTGCCTATATGATGCCTTTACAGAAAATCTAAGTGAAATTGTATAAGGTTGACGTGAGAAGTGCATTATTATCTGTTCAAATAAATGAAAAACAGCGGGGAATGTGAAGAATAATTTGACCCTTGTACAGTTTATGTATTCAGTCATGTAATTAACCTCTGTACAACTCTGTACACATGTTTATGATCACTTAACCTTATAACCTTTTCATGTATTTGACTCTATGTAACTCTGTTTTAATCCTGTCATGTAACCATGCTTGTAATTATCTAGCTCTTCTTACAACACATCACGCACCCACATGCCTTAGACATATCTTAGTACATGCCATATATACTGATTCATTGACCTCCGTATCTGACCTCGGTGTGGAGGCTGTCTTTCGACCTCTTATCTGTTGAGGGACATCTTCCATACCAGCTCTGTCTGACTCATTCCAAGACAGTGAGGTACGGAGGTCAACACACACACACACCTTTCTTGACACTCTCATAAATAGAGACAGAACATGACACATCTTCAGTTTTTCAGCATCAGCATCTTGTTGACATGTTGTAAAACTCCAGCGCTGTATTAAACCTCATCATTTTTGCCTTCAGTTGTCTCATCATCATTTTTCCTTTTTGGAGTTATGTCAGGGGTTTTTGGTACGGACCTTACTGAGCTTTTTGAATTATGAAGGGACAAAATCCTGACATGTTGCATCTCTTTTATTTGCCTTTTAAGAAAATGAATGCCACTGTGCAGTTCTGCTCCTGTAAGGCTCTGTATTAAAAATCATATTCACTTATTTAGTTGCCCACATCCATTAAAATAATATCAACAGTAATCAATCAGAAACAAACATCAAATATATTCCCTTATGATGGAGGTAATTAAACAACAGCTTAACTGTTCTAAATCATGAGTTTAATGTGCTTGTAACTAAATAAAGGTGCTGAAATATTTTTTTAATAGCAGAAATCATGTTTTGTGTATAAAAAGTCTGATAAATGGTCTGCATACTGTTGAATTAACACAAAACAAACTCAGAAAGTTGCTTAATAGCAAGAGACCTTTTATGTTACCTAATTGGTTCACCTTGTTCCAGTCTCCTATAATCTGAAAATTTCTCCTCCTCCCCCCTCCCTGTACAGTAGTTACTGAATGATTGACAGCTGACCTTTAAAGATTACTCTTTTAAAAAAAAATAGTGTATCACCTGCCTGCTGCACCTCCTCTCCTTCCTCTCATGAGTTCAGCTGCAGCACAGACACTGGAGGTCTAAAAGTGATTAGCCAGCAGCGTCTCCATCATACTGAAGCACTCGCTCGTATCGCTCACGTCAGTTACTCTTAAAAGTGTCCTGGACTGTGACAGAGCTCTGCTGCTGCTGCCCTCCCACTCTGATGAAGGAAATGTGGAGCTTATTTAGATGCTACTGCACTGCTTCATCAATAATATAACTCAACTATTGAGCTGCTATTTGACTCAGAAAACAACAATGCCACCACAAAGCTACTGGAAAATGTAATTAAGCTGCTAGCAATGCTCTTTATAGCAATGTTGTTGCCCATTAGTCATGGTGTTTTGGGGGTCCAAAAAACACACATTCTTTAGACTGGGTCCCTGAGTGAATTAAGTCCATAATTGATAAAAAGAAGAATTTCTTTTGGAAGAACAGCCTTAGAGCAATCAGGAATGTTTTTTTTTTTTTGGAAACGTCTATGGAGAAGGTTTTGTGCTTGGAGGAGTCTTTGTTATCAAAGACAGCAGAAATCTTTGTATTTCTGTGTTTACGACAAATGTGTACATTTTCAGAAACCGTAATTGACAGAATACAGTGTTGTGTCTGTGCTGCAGAAGCTCTTGAGCTTGTTTTGGCTTTAACAGCAAAATCCTCTGCTCCTCTATGACCACCATGAGCAACAAGAGGACACACAGAACATGCACTGCATGCCTAAAGCCATCCTCATCTTCTTGTTCTGTTAGTTTCATAGACTGCGAAAGAATTGGACGAAGCTATGTGATGTCAGCTGTTTAATTAACATGGAAAGCCTCTGGAAGGCTGTTGAGGCCTTTTAATGGATGCTGCCACAATGCACACGTTATCTAAACCAGACTTTGGCTCCATCTACTCACTGACAGAGAGGCTTGTTAAAGCTGGACACAAGGCTGTCAGACCAGAAGTGCTGCCCTGTTTCCAAAATCCTCAATCAAATTTGAACCAGGCATTAAAAACGTGACTAAAGGTTGCAAAAACAGTATTTTTACTGCAAACAATCATTATGGCATCAGGTGTCTGCAGCTAGCCTCTAGTGGACACTCAGGGTACTGCAGCTTTTAGCCATCTCAATGCAAGTGTATCTGTCTGCGGCTTGCAAGACGGAGGCGTGTCCTGTAGCGTGTCCTGTAGTGGGCGTGTCCTGTAGTGGGTTCTGTCGCATAGTGGGCGTGTCGTGTAGTGACGTCACTACGTGACAGAACCCACTATACTGTTCTTAAAGAGATATGAGCCCCGGGAGCATTTAAAGTTTGAACGTTCTGTTCTGTTTCTACACTAAATACCGTTTTGCTTGTTGCCTTATAATGAATTGATTTAAAAGCATTGAAATGTTAATATTGTTTGACTCTGCCACGAAATAATAATAATAATTAAACAACTCGGGACAAGAATTAATGAGCTAAAATACATACATACATACATATCTGTATATGTATGTATGTATATTTATATTCAAGGGGAAACTTACATTTAGGCACTAAAAGAGTGATGGTTAGGTTAAGGGTTAGCAGATGGGTGACTTTAGGTTTTATTTGTGTAAGAGAAACCACAGACCAAACGTTCTTTTCCCTCTTATTTTTCGTCTTCTTCCTTTTTATAAACTTTTAACAGTGTCTCGCGTGGTTTTCCGTGATTTCCTTCTTAGCTAGTGGGCGTGTCGTGTAGTCATTACGTCATTACGCGACACGCCCACTACATGACACGCCTCTGTCTTGCGGGCCGCAGACAGACCCTTCTCTCTCAATGGGCCTCCATTTTCAGTCCTGGGGGTTGCATCACACTTTTAAATGTGCATGTTCTGTCTTCTCTTGTTTTTACCATGAACACAAGAAGGAGGTCCCAAAAGCAAGACCCAAGGCAAAGTCGCTGTTTAATGACAGATCGGGTTCGATACATAGAATATCAGTCAGACAAGGCAGAGGTACCCAAAAACAGGAGGCCTAAGACAAGGTCCAAAAACAAACAGGGTCAGAGCAAATGTGGTAACCATGATAATAGCTCTACATTTAGCTTTCTGCCTCTTTTTCTTGTTTACAGCGGGTGATATCCAGCATCAGAGGAGCATTACAGCCACCTACTAAGCAGGAAAATAATAGTTAGGAAAATAAATGCATATTTACTTTACACTAAATTGCGTTCATTAAATCTGTTTTAAAGATTCAAAAACTGCTTTATATTCTCCTTTTCCCGACGTTTAGCTTTTGCCTCGAGGGGGAAGTGACATATACCATAAATAGGGATGTAACGGTTACCGGTAAAATGGTAAACCGTGATAAAATTTCCCATGATAATCGTTACCGTGTCCAATTAAAATTGCCGTTATATCGTGCTTGATCACCACACTGCCTCAGTAACGCACGGTGATGCTACTCTTTGCCTGGAAAAGCCGGAACTATGTATCTGCCCTCGATTAAAGAGCCTCACGCGAGGTGCACATGCGCAGTTTGCATTGTTTGGCCTCTGAGTCTAACACATTTATCGACAAAAAAGACAAAAGAACTGTTATGAATATAATAATAAAGGGGTTAAATGATTTCAATTCTGTGTAAAAGTACTTTTAGAAAATTTTGAGCACACTGCAACAATACCGCGATAATAATGATAACCGTGATAATTTTGGTTACAATAACCATGATACAAAATTTCCATATCGTTACATCCCTAACCATAAAGCAATCAAAGCAGTAGAAAAGTGCTTTTTTTTTTTAGGGGTTGCTGGAGTGGTTAGCAACCAGGCATGTCCCATGTATATGCTTCTGCTGGTCCGGGACGGAATCCAGCCTGTGGCCAGTTTGCAGAGTGTCTTCCCCTACTCTCTAACTCCCTTTCACAAGCCTATCCACTGTCTCTCTCCTATCAATAAAGGCACAGAATGCCCAAAAATACATTTTAAAAAAACTGCATTGTTTTAGTGGGGAAGTGTTCCTACCATCCACATCGAAGTTACATAGTGCCATTGAAGGTGATACAGGCCCCTTTAGACCATGACAGAGGTGTCATTCAATCTGTTGTAAAGTGATGTATGGTCACAATGATCCTAGGAATATTACACAAGGGTGGAAAAACTACTTGGTGTTGGTTTAATATTTCTTCTACAGCTGTTGTAAACTTGGAATTTCCCTGTGGGACTAATAAAGGGATATCATATCTTATCTTAATATGGTATGTGAGCTACTTTGGTGGAGGTTTGTGCTCTCTGAGTGCTTTCTAGTTTGAGGACGCTTTACTGTCTCTCACAATCCCACCCAATTCTCAGTCAATGCTAAGCTCCCCACATCAGAACAGGGACAAAAGTTTAAACTGAAAAAATAAGATCTGGAATTGAAAACAAGAACAGAACATGAAAAAAAAAATCTGAAACCAAAAGGTAAGGTTTGACTTTGAAAATATCAATCCTAAGAAAAAATGACAAATAACATGTTAGAACATATTTCAGAGTAAAAAAGGAAAATAAAATACTTTAATCTTTTTTTTAATTCTCTTGCACTGATTTTTAATTAAATTTATTGATTTTTAGAAAAAAAAACAAAACAAACACTGACATTTCAGTTTAATTTTTTCTTATTTACTTTTTATTGTCAAATTACAACACTTTTTGTCTGAACTTTGCTCCATAGATATGCATGTTTGTTTAATTTCTGCCCTTAACATGAATTTAAGTGTTTTTGTGCTCATAGATTTGACGTAGCTCCATCTAGGTGATCAGCAACTTCAGATCTCCTGAATCCCTGCTCTGCATTACTCTTCAAAACTTCTAGTACCTGGATCTTCATATTTCAGTGTCATGCCAAATAATGCTCTAAAACCACCCTCCATCAGATTTTTTTAATCAGGTCACTACTGTCACCTGTGAGTCTGTGTCTCCTGACGCTGCAGACAAACACACACTGGAGCAGAGTGTGATGCATCAGAAAATCAATGAGGAGGTCTTTGTGTGGACCGTCTGAGCTGTCTGTAAGCTGCAGGTCGATATCCGAACAGGAAGAGTCTGCAGCAGCTCTTCCTCTGTCACAGAAAGTCCTTTACACTCCGGTACATCCTGTTCAATACTCATTAAGGACGGGACAGAGAGGGGCGTTCAAACAGAGCTGTCACTGCTCACTGACGCCTCCCTAAAGGATATACAGTCTGAGGGGAGGCTGAGCACTGCAGGAGCAGACCAGGACTGACAGGACTTAGTCTCCATAACCTGGTGTCAGGATGCAGATCCATCAGGATCAACATCAACATCCTGAAACTTCACTGGAAATGATCAGAAAGCCTCGTCATCGGGCCAGAAACATGATGGCCTTTTGTTGTCTTGTAAGATTATTTAATTTATCTATATGTGCATTTATTTTCTTGATTCTGTAATGATCATACCCAATACAATAAGTAAATCTATTTTTATGTTTGTCTCTGCTATCAGCATCGCAACAATATTGAATATATCTATCTATCTATCTATCTATCTATCTATCTATCTATCTATCTATCTATCTATCTATCTATCTATATATATATATATATGTATATACATAAAAAATTTTTTAAGGGTATTTCCTTCTAACTCTTCCCCAATACCTGCTCTGGTTCTAGAATAATTTTAGTAAATTATAGGGGTCATGCATCCTCATACTGTAGTCTTACTTGGGACTGCAATATCCAAACAAGTCTTTGGAGGATTTTCTGTGAGTTTAGATCAAATGTTCACATTCACTGAAAAAAATAAAACATGATTGTGTTTTTAAGGTCGTGTCAAAAGATCATGGAAAAGGCTTCTAACCTAACACACCAGATCAACGGTTTGATAAATCTGGAAAAGAGCCCATAGAAAGTGTTTGGGGAGGGCCGACCCTTTCAAAAGGGTAACAAGCAGATGGTTGGATGATCGTTCTGTCAATCACAGGCCAATCAGATAATGTAGTCGACTGGTGCTACAGAACTTAGGTCACTTCACAACACAAATTCTGGTCAAAACATGTCAGAAGTGGAGCAGCAGTGTCCTTACTACAGAGAAGTTTGTTAGAGTGTAGTTTGTTTTTCATTTCATAAAGAAATGCTGCCCAGACCTGATAAAACTGCTACTGAAGCTGTTAGCATCAATGCTAACCTCACCTCCTTCCTCTCTTAAGGACGCTGATTGGGCCGTTCCACTTTTGACTGCTCACAGTCGTTGTGGGTAGAAGCTTGACGATTGGTTTAGATACATATGTAATAAAAAGGCACTGAACTTGGTTAGAGAAAAGCTGCTCAGCTGCTTATGTCAGTTAAAAACAAATTGAAGGATGGAGCAACCACTGAGAAAACAAGAGGAGACAAGGGGGGCATCTAATTGGTCAATAGGAAGACAGGAAGTTGTCACATTCTCTAAAACCTCTTTCCCACTTAATTAGTGAGTAAAACTTTTTTTTGATGCAAAACCTGCAAACAATGGGCAAATGACTCCTTTCCCACTGCCAGCAGAGCCAGGTCTAATCTGTGGCAGATGAGCTGCATAGCTGTTTTTTATTCCTCTGGTACATGAAGAATGGAAGCCATGGACACGTTAGTCAACTGTTTTCCATACTTCGCACTTTTGTCCCTCTTTATAAATGTACAAACTCAGTGCTGAATAATAGTTACTTGGTTCAGGGGTATCAGGGTCAAAATGGAGGTTTTCATCACTATGTTATTTTCGATTTTAATTTACAAAAGGATTAAGAAAATCAACCATTTTAAATTTACCCCAGCAGATCCACAAATAAATTTCCAATAAAAAACTACACCTCCTCTTGAATGATAAAAAAATATGGAATATTTGACTTGATTTGACCTTATTAATGAAACAGTGTACTCTGTAAAGATTTGTCCTAAGGCTACAAAGACACAAAATAAAGAGAGTTACGCTTGGGCATACCAGTGATCCCATTTGGAGGGTTGACCCTGTGTTACAGTGAGTGGTTACCTTAGTTTGTGTTCTTGTGTAATTTCAAGATAATTTCAGGGTTTCTCTGCAGGTGTGAAAGGGCTGATGGAGGTGAAGAGATACCCACTTCTGATTTGGTATCTATGGGTTGCCCAAACTTGGGGTCCCCTTTGTTGCCTGGTAACTGTGCCATAGTAAGGTGTTGTAAGACAGTTGGTCTTATTCAGCCCTCCCTGTTTCTTCATTTTAAGTTCTCTTACCCGAAACAGCTGCTCCTCCTGCTCCTCTCTCTCTCTCCACTGGGCTCTTGGTAGAGCTGCTGCTGTGGGGAGGGGGGGCAGACCCTCATCCTGATCCTCCTCCTCCTCCCAGAGGAGCAGGAAGCAGCTGAACGGCTCAGAGGCTGCAGAGCCTCAGCCGGGGACGGCAGCATCCTCCCTCCTCTCCCTCCTTATCTCCTCTCCTCTCCTCTTCCTTCTCTTCATGTCGCAGCCTGAGTTTCCTGTGAGGCGGACTGAGGGAAGCATGGACCGAGCCCCCCGGCCCCCCCTCTGACTCCGGACATGGATCCCTCTCCCCCGCACACACGCAAAGGTAACCTGCTCCTCTTGTCCTCATTCTGCAGCTGCAGGAGGCTGTGCGTGTGCGTGCGTGTGTGTGCAGGTGCGCATGTGTTGCATGTGTGAGCGCAGCCAGGTGCGCCTCTGCAGATGTGTCACACACGATGATAGAGATGATGATGATGATGGAGATGATGAAGGCTCTGCACTTGTTGCGTGATCCGTGTGCGTTGACTCTGTCAGTGCAGCAGCCTCCCTGCTCGCGCCTGTCCGGCTCATCGATCACCTGATTCTGGATTTATTGATCATTTTATGATTTCCGGGTGTTTTCGGCTCAACGGCTGCAGCGTCCTTGTTGCTCTGATTGATTCCTGCAGACAACTTTGTCCCCCTGACGGTCTCCTCATGTCCCCTGACGGTCCCCTGTTGTCCCCTAACTGTCTCTCGTCTTCACGTGCAGCAGTAAGCTGAGCTCTGTCATCATCTTTAAGTCACCGTCAGTCTGTCGGTCTCATTGTCTCGTGCAGCTCTCAAGCAGACCTTTATTTGGCATTAGAAACATGTTTGTAAAAGGAGACCAAACTTCACTGAAAAGGATTAAAAATCACAGAAAATTCACAGAAGATCGGATTAATCAGGAGAATATAGGGAGTCCCAGAGATTTAAGCAAATAAAAGAAGAATAAAAATAAATATAAACCAAACACTCGATGAAGGAAGAAAGGGTTTTATACAGTGAGGTAGCTGGCCTCGTTTCTTTTCTTAAATTATAATGAAATGCATTTCTTAGATAATATATATTTATTTCAGAAATTACAATTAATTCAATCTTTGACAGTAAATTACATGTTTCTGTGACTCACAAGTTTTACCAATTTTCTAAATAGTGATTGTTAAGAGTTTATGTCAATACCTGTATTGTGCAGCATCTGGTCAAGATTTTCTATAAAGCCAAATTTAAGTCTGTCATCCAAAAACAGAGCAGCAGAGAGAATTTTTTGTTTTCCATGTGCAGCACGTTCAGACTGTCTTTGGATATTTAAATTGTCAGTATCACACCCGCTGAAAAACGGTGAAACTCCTGTTAAATACAACTTAACAAATTAATAAGACCGCCACCCAATCCAAGGGTTAGCACAGCTGCCCTTAATTAACATTACTGTTACCAAAATCATTTTATGTTTCTGTAATGTTATATACAGGTGTAGAAGCTCTTTAAGGTGACTAATATGTTTAATGGTAAAATATAATTTAAGTGGCTTGTACTTTAAGTGGCATGAGTCCAATAAGTCAAATAAGTGTTACAGTTTTGTCTACACTCCACTTAAACTGACTGTGAGCCAATGGGCTTAAACTGATGACAAAACAATAGTATGACATCACAGTGGTAGGTCTATTCTGGGGACTGGAACTTGATGTTCTGTTCTGTGACTGCAGACTGTTTTGTGTTTGTGGATAAACCTTGTCTTGCGGGGGAGACATGTTAACACACTGAAGTGCAGATTAAACAAAAAAGCAGAACATTGGCTCTCTCAGTGCCAAAGTGAAGGGTTTCACCCTGCAGTGCTCCTAGCCAGTTCCCAAACCTTTCTTTTCTTTTTACTCTTTTTTTTAAATATCCATACTCACCTCCAAAGTAAAACAAACAAACAAACAACTAAACAACAAAGTCAAAATAATAATACATGCTGTGGAATAAAAATCCTATCTTGTTTTGTGTGTGAGCAGAAAAAAAATCTGAGAGTAGAAACAAGATTTGAGTGCACAAAAAAGGTATTAAAGGAAAATCTGAGCACAAATGACAAAGTTTTGCTTTCAAAACATGTAGATCTGCTCTCAAAGGTGAAAAATTATCTCAAAATTAAAATGCTTCACTCTCAAAACTTGAAACTTTGCTCTCAAACATTTAGAGTATGCTCTCCAAAAAATAAGTGATTTTTATTCCAAAATGTACACCCAACAACTGTACATATACTTTAAATAAATGTACACATATGAGAACATTCTCATGTATAATAAAGGGCTTATCTGGTCCTGCCCCTTCGTTACAAATCCAATTTTCCAACACTGAATTAAAATCATAATTCAAAGGATTTAAAGGAGTTTTATTTGTCATCCCAGTCTGCACTTACATGAGAAAAGAACAAAACTAGTTACCAAGGTTCCAGTATTAGCCATAAAGAAATGTAAAATAAATGAATAGGCAGTGAATATACAGAATAAGGAAATATTTACATACCATAATCTAAGGCTAGTAAAATTTTAATAATTAATAATTCTAACCAAAAATATCTTCTCAATGAAAATAAAATATTTACAACACTAGCATAATCTAAGGCAGGTAGAATATAATTGAAACTATAACCTATAATAAAACCTCAATAAAACGATATGCTTTACAACACTAACCCAATCTAAACAAAGTAAACACCAGAGAACAGAGCAGCAGAGTTAATTGAGTGTAAAGAGGCTGCAACAAGCAACTCATTTTCAGCTGTCAGTATTCATGAAATAATATTAATACAAGGGTAAAAGCTCAATTAAGAGCCTGATTTTGAATCTGTCCACGTGTTCAAACCAGGGAGAAAAATAGTTTCATACACTGGAACCAAAATGTCGGTCCCAGCTCGGGAAAATAAGCAGGAAGTAGAGAAAGTAGAGGAAAATGGGGAAAAGCGTGCAGTGGTTGAGAGAGGAGACGAAATGTTTGATGGCTATTTCAGCTTGAGAGCAGTGCTTGATTTCTGGATAAAAACAAATACCTGATGTAAATCAAAATGCTTTTAGAACCTCGACGTGATCCACCATTTTGTCGGTGTGTTGTTTACTCCTGCCTGAGTAGCACAGAATAACACCCTCCCACTTTCATTCCAGCAGTAAACAGGTATGAACGTGGGCTGGTTTGTTTGAACAGGTTCTGAGAATTAGACCAGAGCCGTGCTGATGTGAAAGCCCTCAGTGAGTTTCCAGGAGGGTTTGACGAAGCAGGTGGATCCAGAACAGAATCACGTCCTAACAGTTTTGTATCAGTATGGGCAGTGAAGTTAGTTTGAGGCAGGACTCGGTGATATGCTTCATCCATATTTAACAGGATATATAAATGTATTAATGTCAGGGGGAAAAGTTCACCTTGACCGAAGCATGAAGATGGAAGAAAGTGAGGGAGCTGTAAATTTTTAACTCGTACTTACAAATCTGGAGCTAAAGCCCTGCAAAGTATTTTCTGATGAGGGATTTAAACTCAGCTTTTCTGGTTTAGAACCAGGTTTTGTTTGTCCTACAGGGCTAAAGGGGTCACAATAAAAGTTGGAGATGATTGATGCCTGTGTGGCGTCATCAGTAATTCTGTAATAAAAGGAAAAGTTCGGTTTCTGCGGCTTTCACATTGTTTATAGAATGAAGAAGAACAATATACTCACCCAGAAGGCTTTCCTGATCCAAACAGTGCTTCGGGAGATATTTAGATCCAAAATTGAGCGGCGGACATCCGTATAATGGTAGCACATAGGGCATACAGCGCCGCTCCTAAAACTGCATTAATCATCCAAAAACTCATTAGTTTCCCCAATATTCCATCATGGTCCGCTCATGCTACTCCTCCATTACAGTCTGTGTCACACCAGACATGTTTTTGTAACTGTGCTGACCTCTGAACTGAAGAAGAAGAATGTATGCCTCCGCACATGTGCAGTACTCTCTGGAGCGCTGCCTCCGCGTCCTCCTTTCGATGAGCTCCTCATCTGCAAACTCTGGCTCGAAACTGTCAGGACACCCATCATATTCAAAGTTCTCTTCCACAACATCATCATCCGATAGATATTCGTCCATTTTGCACAAAACTGGAAGAAGAAAGTCGTTGTGTAGCCGGCTGTCTTCCGCTGAAACAATGACCCGCACTGCGCAGGCGCGGAGGCAAACATTCTTCTTCTTCAGTTCAGAGGTCAGCACAGTCACACAACATGTCTGGAGTGACACAGACTGTAATGGAGGAGTAGCCCGAGCGGACCATGATGAAATATTGGTGAAACTAATGAGTTTTTGGACGATTAATGCAGTTTTAGGAACGGCGCTGTATGCCCTATGTGCTACCATTATACGGATGTCTGCCGCTCAATTTTGGATCTAAATATCTCCCGAAGAACTGTTTGCATCAGGAAAGCCTTCAGGGTGAGTATATTGTTCTACTTCATTCTATAAACAATGTGAAAGCTGTAGAAACTGAACTTATCCTTTAAGTCTGAATAATTTTGTGAATTAGATTTTATCCACAGATCATTTTAGAGCTAAAGTCCAGCCCATTGTAAGCGCTAAAGTCTGAAGGTCTCCTGATGAAGTCGACGTCATGCAGGAGTATTTTTATATTCTCGTCCTGATCCTTGCTGTCTGAACATGACCCGTCTGACAGATCTTTGCCCGCTGGGACTTTTGTTTGTTCCTGTCCAAGAAAAACTTCCCTGACATCCGTCTGACGTGACGAGCATGAATAAATCAGGATGTTATTATTCCCTGTGGAGGCTCGGTTGGATTCAAATGTCTTCATGTTTCATGAAGCTGAACTTTTCCTCCTGTTGGATGTTACAGATATAGAAATGTATTTATTTTACAGTAAACAGCTGTGAGCTTCATCTTTATTCAGATGGGAGCTCGCTCCACCCGGCCCTCAGGTGAGATAAAGACTGCTCAGTTTGTCAGCGTCCTTCAGAGGAAACAGCTCCTGAATTAAAATGCAGGGGGGACGGAGACAGAGGGGAGCGATGAGACTGCAGGGCAATTTTTATTTAGATAGAGGACCAGAGAAGATTATTCTGGAAGGAAAGCACCGAAGGACTGATGCACCAGGAACAGATTGAAGCCCATGTATAAATAGGGATGGAAGCTGAAATTGTACCAATACATCCAAAATGGACAGGACAAATCAATTCAAATAAAGTGGTTCTAACTTTAATCTCCATTAAAGAAGGGTCCCTTATCCTTAGGGTGAGACTCCAATTTTGCAAAGCTGCTGCTAAAACGTGACAAAGAGCCTGCTGATCACTGATTGGTCAGAAAGTTTCATCACTTGACAAGATTAGAAAATGAGTGGGATGTCCATCATGGGAATCAAACCTCTCTGGTGGTCTTGACACAGCCATGCTATGATTGCTATTAAAAGAGATACGCCAACATTTTTTTCTTTCGTGTCTTGCCTCACCCTCGAGTCCACGACAGGCAGATAGACATAATTCTTAGACGGGCCTGTGTGCTTGTTGTGACTTGTAAGTAGTGGAACAAAACAAAACACATTTTTGTGCATGTGCACTGCAGTTAAGTTTGGTATGTCTTTCTTTAGAAAATTACAACAAGTGATAATCTTAGTCTATAAATAGAAAACATAACATGGCATGGTAGAAAAACGGGTCACAACAAGCACACAGGACTATTTAGAGTTACTGAAGAGTTTATCTGAAGACTGTAAGCAAAGGCTGGCTAACGCTACCCATTGACTCTCAGTGTTTGAGCTAAGCTTATTAGCCATTGGTGAGCTCTGCCTGTTACATAGAATAGAATAGAATAGAATAGCCTTTTTTGTCACTGCTTGCCCTGCATACAATGAAATTTGTTTACCGATCTACCATGACTGCAGAACAAATGAAACAGACATTAGAAACACACAATCAACCAACTCTTTAAAATGATAAATATATGGTAAAAAAATAACCAGCAAGTTCCAAAAAGTGACCTGAACATGTTGCAGTATTGCCCACAGTACTGACTTCACATTTTGTGGCCTCACAGGACTTTAAAAGGCCATTGGCCCATGGGTAAAAACAGTTTTTTAGTCTGTTAGTTCTGCTTTGAATGCTGCTGTATCTCCTGCCAGAGATGAAAAGACACTGTCTGGGGTGAGAGATGTCAATCAAGATCTTTTTGGCTTTCTGCAGAGCTTTCTTGTTCGCAGTTGTGGAGCCAGCATACCACGCTGTTCTGCAGTACACCAGCACACTTTCAATGGTGACACGGTAAAAGGAGGGTTTTTCTTACACAGTCATCCTTGTTACTGCAGACACAGTCGAAAGAATAGTGTCTATCTGCTTGTCATGGACTCATGAGTGAGGCAAGACATAAAAAGAAAAAAAGTGTTGGCATATCCTTCATGTGATAGGAGCTCAAACAAGCATTGTTTATTTTTTGTTGTTTTTTTGTTTAGAAGGATCCCCATTAGCCTCCGCACTGACCATAGCTACTCCTCCTGGAGTCCATAACACATTTTTTTAAATCACAAAAAACTGATGATCTGTCAAAAACTCAGTACAAAGACACATTCAAAAAGTGAATCATGTTACAACATGTTCAAAGCAACAAAAAATACATAGTTGACCTACAAAATACTAGAAACCGTACAAGTCAAAAACAACAAAACCAAAATAACTCATTAAAGCTAAAACAGTTTTAAATAAGGCCTAGTGTATTATAATAACAAGAATCAAACAATTCATAAAATAAATTGTTATGAATATACAATAAAAAATATGAACTTACATTAACTGGATAATAGCTAAAATGCAAAACTTTGAAAAAACACATATGTTACACAATATAACACAAAAGATCATCTCAGAATCCATCTCTGTATGAGTGAGCTAGAAGGTTTTGTCAACATTAAAAATGAAGATATGAACCGGAGTTGAGATGAAACATGAGCTCTTCCCTTTTTACACGGTCTGCAACATGAAGTAAGGGTGAGGTGAGCAGATGGCCTGTTGGATATGTGTTACCTGATGCTCATGGACCCTCACCTCAGTGCAGGCAGCCAGTTTGGCTGCAGCCTGTGGCCTCATGCTCACCAGTCTTAACTTGACACTGTTGCACCAGGTTCTGATCCCACGGTTCCTCCTTAAAAGGAAAAAAACAACATCATTTCCTTCCCTCTTGTTTGACTGTGTGATAGAGCGGGTTGCTGCAGCCTCCACTGGACTCCCTGTTGATCCTGACAGAGGATTGTCCATTAGACAAAGAAATATTGGGTTCAGTGTTTGTTCTGCTCATATTTAAGAGCTCTCTTTAATAAATGTCCTCTATGATTCATTAACTGCAGCCTCAGGGCTCTCGTCTTTGTGGAGATTTTCTCTTTCATCTTTAAAACGTTTTATCACACAGATCCTCAGAGTGAGCGTTAGAGAGTGAAAACTACACAGGAAGTTTATTTTAGTAAGAAATGTGTGTCTAAAGCATCAATGGGCAACTTTGGATACCACAAATGGCTCTCACAAGTCATAAATAAAAGGTTATTCTCAACAACATGATCATAAATATTCATTATTAAAAATAAATGAATAACTGGCCTGTATAACAGTTCATTTTTTCAAGTTAAAAAACAAACATTAGAGCTAAATTCCATGAGAAAAATACAGAATTAAAGCAAATTATAGGCTCTTTTTCAATGCAGTTTAGTAGTATATAGAGTTTCTAAAATGCATTAATTTATTTTTGATTTTATGATCGGTAGCTGCATTCAGAGTAAAAACACTTTGCTAAACTAATCCACAAAGATCTTGGTTGTTAGTGGTTATTTAACTTCATTTGACTCTTTTATGTCATGCACTAATGGTGCTTCATTAAGACTTTTACAGAGACCCTCATAGCAAAATAAATCTACTAAATTCTTGTGAATAAAAACAGGTGTCAAAAACTACTTTAGAAATATTCAAAAGTTATTTTTTATTGATTTTTACCCTGACACTGTTATGTAGTGACAAAGCAGACCATAACACTTCACACTTGTCAGAACATGTCAGAAGTAAAGTAAAATTTTCCTGTTTCTTAACTTGATAAAGGAATGCAGTTCAGATCTGATAAAACTACAACTGAAGCTGTTGACATCTATGCTAATCCCTGTGTGTGCAGTCACTTGCTGCTCTTAAATCTCTCGTATACCATTCCTTTTTCTGGTCTAAAGGATTCCAATTGGGTTGTCCTGCTTTTGGCTACCCACAGATGTTGTAGAACATGTTGTAAAAACATGTTCTGGACCTTTGCAAGAAGGATCTGTGTGATTATTGACAGTCATTCAGCCAGGTCACAGGGTTATGGCGCTGCAGCAGGTCGGGCAAGTGCTTTCCAGCCAAAGGTTGGTGACTCAACTCATGTGACTTGTTCTTTTTTTTTTTGCCTGATTTGGTAAAACAGGTTAGGTTATGTTTTGCAGATTTGGCTCAGTCTGCACGGTAGAGAACAGCGGGAAGTGACTGCTATTTCAAAACAATGGTGGCATGTGAAGCGGTCTCTATGGATGCGGCGTTATCTGCAGTTTTATCAGAACTTGACTCAATTTCTTCTTTAAAAGAGAAGCAAAGAATGTCACCTAAAGTTTTTAGTATGGGACACAGTATTTTTGCCCTTCTCCCGACCAAGTTTAATAACTGTTTGCTCTACCAACTGGCTCCTCTGGTCATGAAAAGATGGGACGGACTCCAAACCTCATTGTGATAATAGTGTCTCTCCTGGTTGACCTCATGGGTGATCAAATCGGAGTAGCCGGGAAGCTGGGGATCACTGCTGGTACACTGGGAGAAAATCCTAAAATCCTATGACTACCATAGAGAGTCTATGGTAGTCATAGCTACTCAGTGATACCTGGTGAAATATGCTCTCCTCAGAAGTTCTACTATTGCATTTAGCAGACGCTTTTGTCCAAAGCGACGTACAACACAAGCAAGAATTCGGACTGAGGGGAAAAACCTTAGCAAGTGCGTCGAAGTGCTTCAAGTCAATTGGCCACAGGTGCTGCCATCTTGTGTCAGAAGAAGTGCCATTTTTTTTTTACCAGTTTACCAGGAGAACTTGGTGGGCGTTGTTGTTGATGAGGTTCATATCACATATAAGTGGTAAATGATACATCTGTGTTGTATAATTTAATGTAAGACGATTGTTTAAGGGCTTAAACATAGTTTGAGCTGCTGCTAACAACAGGGTTGAGTTGCTATGTCATACTGTGTCTTGATATGACTGCTCTGTTATGAGTGTGACAGGCAGAACGACTGTCCAATCACCAGCTGCAGTTGTTTCTGAAGGTTCTGCCTTCTGAAAAACATTTCTATGCTCTTCTTCAGATGGACTAGAGACATGTTTCTGTGGTGGATAGATGGAGCTGTCTGTCTGGCATGTCACATTAGCCAAGGCAGGTATCAAGCAAAAACAGATTTTAATGAGAAAATCCAAGAAAAAGGTTACCGTCAAATGTCCAGAGGGAAAATTAATTATGAAACATTGCAACATTTCTTTTATAGTGTTGAATAACTGGTAAATGTTTTGGTATCTGTGTTTTATGATTTGCTGTTATGGTTTCTGTGAAGGTCTTTTATAAAACATTGCTGACAGGATTAAAAAAAAATGACACTAAGTCAGACCAGCGCTTAATTTAATTGAAAACACGTGTCTTCAATTGGATTTAATTCCATGGTTTTATTACATGTTTTTTGCTTTTTAACTTAAGATGCTAACATTAAGGGCGACACAATGGTGCAGCAGGTAGTGCACATACCTCACAGCAAGAGGGTTGCTGGTTTGATCCTCTCTGGTGAGGGCCTGTCTGTGTGGAGTTTACATGTTCTCCCTGTGCATTTGTGGGTTCTGTCTGGTCACTCTGGCTTCTTCCACAGTATAAAAACATGTTCATTAGGTTGATTGGTGACTCCAAATTGCGCTTAGGTATGTTGCCCTGTGATTGAATGGTGACCAGCTCAGGGTTTAAATATTAATACTGTAAATTTCGTAGTTGTATTCATTTTTCATTTTGAATTGGATTAGAGTTTATAAAACCCACTCACTGCCATGAAAGGTGACAAAGGACTGATTAATGAAGAGAAATGAAGAGAGTTGGAATCACAATGATATTGGGTTCCCATCTGACTGCAGTGATATTTATTTTTATTACATTATTCTTTTACTCTAATTGTGAGCCTGCATCAGTTTGTAACCATCTGTTCCTCTGAAAGTAAGAACAATGTTTATTTGGCAATATTTTTTTTTAAAAAATTGCCCATCTCTGCTTTGTTTATTTACTTTTAATAGGTATTAATTGATGTGGATAAATTAAGTCTGTCACTTTATCAGTATTATTTCACTGAGGAAGTATGAGGATTGTGCAATGAAACGCTGATGGATCAGAACATGCAGGAACATGTTTTCAGAGCACGTCTATGTGCTGAGGGTCACAAAAAAACAAAACAAAAAAGAAGTTCATAAATTGCTGATACAATGTGTTGATACATTGATTATGTCTTAACGCCACTTTATTACCAGTGGAGCTGCAGACCAAGGGCTAATCGAAACACCTCTGTGGGACATGCAGGGGAGGGAGTTTCTTTAAAGAGGGTCTGTGTCCATGTATGAAATCCACATAACATTAGGGGGCAAAATAAATTAAACATGCGCTCATGGCCACTTTATTAGGTACAAGTATGTTCAGCTTGAAGCCATCTTTGTGTTTTTGTTGTGTTTGATGTTTATGTTTTTGTTACCTCCACCAAGTAAGTTATGTTTTGTTGGTGTTTGTCTGCCTGTTGTCTTTCAACATTTTAGCAGCATGGACTTAAAAATATGAAAATTACTCTGAAAGATACAGTTCTGGATTGTCAGATCCAGAATAGAGCCAGGATCTAGAACAAACCCAGCACGTATATGGAGGTTGTTATCCTGTGTGAACACACCAGGTTTTGGGAACATCATCTAATATTTTGATTTATATGAATTATTGAATGTTGTCATTGGGTTTCATATTTTTTGTGACATCAGTCTGAATCAGATCCAGATGAAATCTACCTTGATGATCGAGACATGGATCCCTTTTATCCTGTAACATTGAAAGCAAATCTGATCAAAAATGGCAGATATGTATTTTTTTAAAAGTTCGTCCAATGTTTATCTTAAATCAAAAAATTTCTAAGTTAACTTATGGGGATGTTCGGAAATTTGGGGACATTTCCCCAAAATCTAATCATTTTAAAGTTGAACCATAACCAACATCTCCTGGAAATTTCAGCAGGATCAGTCGAGTAATTTTTGTGTAATCTAAAACAGGCAAACAAACGCCAGCAAAAACATAACCTCCTTGGTGGAGGTGAAAGTTGATTTATTGGACCAGACTTCTTTGTGGAATGATGATATTAATAAAACCCTGTCTCTACCTGCAGCATGTTGACGCCTGTCCTCTTCCTCCCTGCAGATGCTGAGGTCCATGTGAAGGGGCCGTCCCGCTGTGAAGACGATGCCACAGCGCCCCCTGTGGGAGCTGCAGAGCTGCTGTCCTGCCCGCTCCTCAGTCTTCTGCTGGTGGATGATGGAGGGAGAGCCCTTCACCTCTGCCCTCTCCTCTCTGATCTACTCTGCCGGGGGACACTTTGTCGCCCTCTCCTCGTCCTCCTCTGCCTCGTCCTCCTCGTCCTCTGCGGCGGACTCGGCCATCGCTGCCGCCATGTCCCTGGAGCAGAAGACGACCTTTGCCCTGGTCATCTTCCTCTTCGTGTTCCTCCTCATCCTCATTGTGAGGTGTTTCCGTATCCTGCTGGACCCGTACAGGAGCATGCCCACCTCCACCTGGGCTGATGGCCTGGACGGGCTCGAGAAAGGACAGTTTGACTACACACTCGCTTAGAGTCAAATTTATGAACACACACATCCAGAACACTGCCGTCAAGTCATCTTAAAGAAGAAACGTGAACATGGGGGCACCAGAGAGCGGGAAACCAGTCCATGCTCTGCTCTTCATCACGCTGCCTTCATGGTGTTTGGTGCAGAGGACTTTTCTCTGGCCTCACCGACTGTGAACAAGCAAAAGCTGCCATGTTGACACTAAAATGAGTGTTTGATGACGTCCACAGATGGACAAACGGACGTTGGAACTTTGATACTAGTAAAGTGTTCAGGTTATCAGAAGTAGACTTCAGCCAAGCTTAACTTAAAAACTGGTTATCTCCCTGAAGACCCCATTCACACCCTAAAATGACATCAAACCTGAGTAATCAGATACCAAGTGACAGTCCTGAATGTGTGAGAGCACCTCAACATGAGCTAAAAATAGTTTGATATCTAAGAGCAGAGATGGTCTGGGCCTTCAGTGTTTGGCAGTGTGGACTCAATGCTTACCCCCATGTTACAGGTTTACAACCATTTTTGATATTCAAATCTGCCTGCTGCATCTCTTTTTTGTACCCAAAGTTCACGCACATCTTTAAAGAAAGCAGGTAGCTTCTTATTCTGCATTTTCTGCATGCATCCAAATCAGTTTGGAAGCATTTTTGAGCTCTCAGAGCTGCAGCTGCAGTTAGCACAGTGAGCTCAAAAACAAGGATACAAGGAAGCTCATTGTGTACAGAGGCTTGCATAATGAAACTAAACTGTGGTTCCCTCTTGATGGATTGATTAATTGCATCAAAAAAAAAAAATCTGCGGTCTGGTGGTACGGCAGATACTTCTGTACCTCCTGCCTGATGGCAGCAGGGTGAGCAGGCTGCACCATCCATTTGGTTCTGCGTAGGTATCTCACCTCCCAGATATCACCTATGCTCAGTGGGTCAGTGTTCATTATGTCAACTAATTACTTTTATCATAGTTTTACTCATCAACATTTTTCCCCAGATGAAAACTAGACTACCACTAAAAATAACAATGGGCAATGCATATGAACAAAAATAAAAAATAAATTAACTGACATTTTCCTTAACAAATAAAAACTGGACTAATATGTTTGACAGAGACAAATCCCATCAGCTGTTGGGAAATTTAATCAACTAAAACTAGACAACATTTAAAACAATTTAGATGACTAAATTATGACTAAAACTAAAAGATATTTTAGGCCAAAGAGTTCAACTCAAAGTTATTTTAAAAGTGACGTTAAAATGAACTGCAGTAGATGGGTGCTGATGATGTTTTGGGCAGTTTTTATCACTCTTTGCAGTCCAGCTCTTGTCCTGGGTTGTGCACTTCCCTTGCTAGTTTGTGATGTTTCTGGCTATTTCCGAGTTTGTTTGTTTTTTTAAAACAAGAACAGAGACATCTGAAATCCAAAACAGGTTCTCCGTTTTGCTGACTCCCAGGAGCTTGAAACTGCTCACTGGCTCCACTGGTTCCCTTAAGATGCCGTGCTGTGATATTTCTGTGGATATTAATCGTGAAACATGAGAGATCAGGAGACAGTAAGAGCTCATGGTCACAGGCTAAACCTAAAAGATGCCTCTGTGAGTATTCTAGCACTTGCACGGTGCTCTGATGCACCTACATGACACTTAAAGAAATGGATTACTCTGTAACAGTTACTAGAAATTGTGGAGCATTAAACTCTGGGCCTTGTCACATATCTAGCACAGAGTGTTTTGGTCTGAAACACGCAGTCTTCCTTAAATTTGTCTGTTACAAGAGTCACTGACACACTGATTTGGCATTTTTTAAATGTCCATTGAGAACAACAAGCGCTAAAGAAGCTAATTAGCTATCATGGGAGCAAGCTCTTGATGTTTACGGAGTTGCTCCAGAAGAAGCTTGCTTCTTGCTACTTTGATTGAGTTTTTTCTCCAGCCAGAGCCTAACATGGTTCATTTGCTCAAAAGTATTTCAGTGCCTCCTTGAAGCGTGTTTATGACAAAAATCAGGCAGAAAGGCTGTGATAAAGGCGTTGCTAACATCGGTGGTGTTCAGACTTTGTTTTTCACAGAGCACACCTAAGTAAAATATTTTTATTTCTAAACAAACGTGCCTCTTCAATATGTGCAGCAGAATCTTATCAGCCCATTTATTCTCACTTATGTCAGCTAAAGCCAAACAAAATCTGACCAACAGTTAAGTTTCTCACCAGAGCCTGTTGTTTTTTTTTTTGAGGTTAAATTTAACCACAATATAAAAACAATGAATTTCACATTTCAGTAATTTTTTCAGAGCTGATGGTGAAGCTGTCGCAGTGCTACCACAGGTCAGCTTGTAAGTTAGAAAAATAACTTTAATTGTGACAGTTAAAATCAAGGATTAATATCAAGGACACTCCAGAGATGTTTTTCCCAAGTCAACCATTGATTATACAGCTTTTTAGTTCATTGTGATGCACACTGCAGATGTGCTTGACACAAACTAATGAATGTTGCAATTCAGTGGATACATTAAAGATGTTTTTGTTGCAGAACCAATGAACATAAATGCTGATATTGACAGTGGTGGTGAAGCTCATCCCCTAAGGCCTAGGGACCAGGGGTGGCCTGTTCAAGTCCCAAATGAAGCATACTTGGAAGTTGGTTTTGTAGCTGGGGAGATACCGGGTGACTTCCTGAAACACTGAGTTGGTAACGCAGCTGGAGAGGGTAGCGCCCCTAGCCTCTAAAGCCTTGAGGTGTAGGGTGTGAACCGTTGCACCCTTAAACTTCACTGCGTGTAGTCAATAAAAAAATACAAGTGTTTACAAGAGTTTATCTTATGTCTGTAGACAGAGACAGGCTGAAGCACTACCCATATACTCCTGGCGCTTGAGCTAAGCTAAGCTAGCTGTTGGGGATCTAAGTCCATTTCTGTCTTGTTACTGGAGGCACAGTAAACAGAATGTTGTCCACCTGCTTGTCATAGACTCGAGAGTTAGGCAAGACATGAAAACACAAACATGTTGGCCTAGTCCTTTAAAAAACAGAGCTGCCTAATGAGGGACATTAAATCTGTTGGTCCAAGCTGCTGTGCAAAAGTTTGTCTGATCTAAGAATAACGTCAAACCTGAGCCGACTGCTGTCCAGTTACCACCAGATCCTTTGTTACTGGAGCTATTCTAAGATTTCTAACTTGAGGATTTTTTCTGATGATTTTTTTGAATTTGCAACCTGCTTAAATTAAATGTACAATTTTACTGCAAAGGCAACAAGCCACAAGTGGAGAGGGAAGTAGTGGATCTTTTAACAGCTTTTCTCCCTCATTTTGTGATCAATCATCCAAAGCAGCAGTTTCCAGCCTGTCCTTTATGGAGAAGGTTTCCAATCCTCACAGACCAAGTGGGGCAACACACATTCTTATCAAAGACATACAAAGAGCATGAAAAGGGATCACTGGCTCTGTTCACATATGTAAAAGTAATTCTGACAACCTAAGAGTTGAACGCTCCATGCTGTTAACTGTGGCGCCCCCTTGAGGGGTCCAGACCCCAGGCTGGTAAGCAAGGATTTAAAGGGAAAGAAAAAACACTAAAAATAAAACCTTGAGGTGATATTTGGTTTGTGTGAATGCAAGTGCTGTCATCTTGGTGTCTGATTACCCAGCAGAGAGGGCTGGGGTGCAGTGAGCGTGCAGAGGTTTGGAAACTTGTACAGTTTCTGTCTGATTCTTGGTTCACTGCCTCTCCATCATCCTGAATCACCTCTGGAAACATGAACTCTGACTCCTGAACATCTGCTGCTGCTGCTGAGCTGATCTGACTCTTCTGGCTCATACCTACGTTTGTTGTCCAGCCTCTAAGTGTTAAAAAGCTTTTTAAACTAACAGCTGCTTTAGGTGGTGACATCTTTATCAACTTTGAGAAGAACATTGTGAAACACAGACCGCTGCAGCAAACCGCTCGCTAAACTTGCTGCCAGTGTATAAGTCAAGTTGGTCTATAACACAGACATGATGCAGTTTTTAAAAGCAGCAGAGCTTCTGCTCTCTTTGTTTTGAAGCTTTTCTTCTTCTTGTCTTTTAGTTTTATCTCCTCTTTCTGATTCTTCTTTAACCTCCATTAATGTATCATGTTCTTGTTTGCTGGGTTGGGAATTGTTTCAAATTTTTCACAATGATGAATTAACATAAGCGGAACTCTGCCACTTATTTAACAGTATTACTTTATGTTTTGCTCTTTACAGAAAGAAGCCAAAGCTCACAAATGCTGTCTTGTTTAAATAGATAAAGGTAAATAATAAGCAGATATTAGATGTTGAAAAGCATCTGTTGATGTTGAAATACTGCAAACTGTCTGAATAAGGATATAGATGTTAGAGAGATGAGCATCAGTTTTAGGTTCAGGTAGTTTGGAGGTAGAGCCAAATAGGAGACTTGATCGTGCATGCGGGTCCAGTGACATAATCCTGTGTGTTTAAAAACTTTCAGATCCTCCATGTTGTCGCAGAATAGGCCATCTACAAATTTCCACCAAGTTGAAATTTCCTCAATAACAAATGAAGCCAAGTGAAGCCAGTGATATTCTGCTGCAGCCTCGGAGATTGGCCCCTCTCTGCACAGCCCCTTGGCTGCAAGCAGTAATAAATTTGAGTGCAGATGCACGGCAATTTAGCCCAGAAAAGCTAAACAACATAAAGTTTCTTTACCTCCATGTTTCATCCGTGTTTTGGTTTAAACATCCTTATGCTAATTTCTGAACCCTCAGTATTAATGCAGTAAGAGGGCTGTGCAGCAGGGTGCCAGTCTGCAGGGCTGAAGCTGAATGTTCCTCAAAGTTTAATTTCTCATTCATTTGGATCCCCTTCTGCCATCTCAAAGGCAACAGCTACTCGTCCTGGAGACCATACAGCCAGTGCAGTGAAAGGGCTGTGCAGCAAGAGGCCTATCTCCATGGCTGCTCCAGGTTGAATGTCAAGACTGAGACCACCATGGATCAGATTCAAAAACAATTCTTTAACAACCAAACAGCCGAAGTTGCCCAACTTCATCCAGAATTTTCTTCATCCTACTCCAGATTCAAAAATTAAAAATATCCCAAACTTCTGCAGAATGAACAACTTATTGTAAAAACCTATGACACTGAAAGGGATAAGCAATATAGAAAATAAATGAATAAATGAATTGTAAAAACATTGAGCTATTGCTCTTCCCACAGAGGATCAATAGGGCCACAGAAAAAAAAAACAATTAAAAGTTGTGTTTTGTTATTAGGCCTGTGAAAACAGTCAGATTATTTGGGTTGACACCAAATAATCTGACACTCTGTATACCAAAACACCAGCTTCCAGTTGCAGAAAATTTTGTCTCATTTTTTAGGGGGCACTACCCACACGTTTAGCTGTGTTGCTGATTCCACAAATGCACATTCACTTTGCAAAGTGACTTCCCAACGATATAAAATATAAAATGGGCTGGTGTTATTAGAGGGGAGAAGTAATCGACTAAAATAAATTATTTTGGGAGAGTCTGAGTGACGAGGTAGAACAAGAGTTGTTGTGCTGAAAAGTTTGGGTATTTGGTGCTATAGTGACACAGAAATGACAGTTTTGATCAAACATGGATGGTGATGGATGCACTTACTTTAGAGGATGGTGAGTTCGTATCTGGTTTGAATAGAGCAAAATTGATTTTATTTTAAAGGCTTCAGTGCATAACCAGATATTTTCTGACTCTTTCTGCACATATACAGAGAGTCCTGCTGCTCCTTGGTCAAGCTGATTGACTCCCATGAATGTTCATTGTGACCAGAAACAGACATTTGGGCCTTTTCATACAGGGTAGATTTTTATTTTTCAGCCTTCAGTGTCTGTGTGCTCTGATAGATCTAACTGTGATGTTAAAAGCTGCCAAAAATGTAAGCTTAAAGACAATTTAATGATAATTGCACTTTCTGTGTTCATTAAATGTTCAGTCCCTCTTTAATATGTGTGATTGTTAATCATATATTTCCATTTTTGCACAAATATCAAACATTGATGTGTCTGCTAGACTGCCTGAACATGTGCCATAAAGAAGGAGTGAAATAAAACCTGCCATTTATGAATAAAACAACGGTCATCACTGTGGATGGACAACATCCACAGAAAGTGTTTTTGTTTGTGATTAACGGGGTCATATTTTGCAAAATTTTAATGAGGATGGAGATACAGAAGAAAAATACAAATGCATATAACAGCTGATGTGTGTCTGTCTTTAATTGAATAATAAATGACAGTAATGCTGTACTTAAGGAAGCCTGGTCCTGCAATCTTTAGGAAATCAGAACCAGAGACAATTATTTAGAAGGTTTTAAGACCAAAAAATACAAATCATCTGAATTGCTCAAAGATCTGAAGAGTACATGAAATAGACAATATATAATACTGGAGATATTTAAATATAACAGTGTGTACTTTTCTTTCATGAGATAAATATTGTAACTGACCAATAATGTAAGGCTTTGTGCTGAATTTAAATATTTTTCATTTATTGTAAATAAAAGGCTTGAAGCTAATGCATAAAATTTCTAAATGATTAGCCACAGAGTTTAGAACTGTTCAGTCAGAATACTGTCTAATCAGAATGGAGAAGAAATGTAATTTAAGTGACTTTGAATCTGGCATGGTTGTCAGAAACTGCTGATCTACTGGGGTTTACAGAGGAGCCCCAAGAACAGGAAACTGAGGGTTTAACTCCCAAAACTGGACAATAGAATTTTGTCCATAATTTGGTGTGAACCTCATAAAGCATGGATCCATCCTGCCTTGGATCAGCACTTCAGGCTGTGCTGGTAACCTGATGGTGTGGGGGACGTTTTCTCTGCTCACTTTGGGTCCCTTAGCACCACCTGAGTTTGGTTTAAACCCCACAGCCTACCTGAGTGTTGCTGCTGACCATGTCCATCCCACCGTGGACCATCTTCTGATGGAGACTTTCAGCAGCTCCATGTCTCAAAGCTCAGATCATCTCAAAGGGTTTTTTTTCAACATGACGATGAGTTCACTGCACTCCGGTGGTCTCTGCAGTCACCAGATCTCAATTGAACAGTTTGAGATGTGGTGGAGCAGGAGATTCTCATCATGGACTTTCAGCTTACAAATCTACGGCAACTCTGATGCTGTCATGAAGAAATGGACCGACATCTCTGAGGGATGTTTCAGCATCAAGAAGAACGAAGGAACTCTGAAAGTGACAGGAGATCCAATCCAGGACTAGGATGGCGTACCTAATAAAGAGGCCAATGAGTGCACATCAGCCAACAAGAACTGGCATGTTCAGGCAAAACTTGGAAGATTAGACTCCCTGTGACATGGAATGAGGAGTTTTGATTGACTTGATAGATTATGATTTGAGGCAGGCTTATTTTAGGAGTTAACTCTGTTAATGGGGACGTGATCGTAATCTTTGGCTCCAAATACACGACTTTAAAAATTGGATGGTTGAAGGGCCGACTTATTTTCTGGTCTGGAACCATAAACAGAACGATAAAGCTGATCCTCAGGACCTAACTTCTGGATTTTATTGGATGAAAAGTACTTTATATACTTCAGGGATTAAAACTGCCTAATCATCGGCGTAGAAGCTTTTACACCATCATATCACATAAATGAAAACTTCTTCAGCCTTAAGGGTCCTGATGAGCTGTGACAGGCTGCAGATGAAGATCACGTCCACCATCAGGCTCCATCTCTGCATTAAAGATGAGTTTAAACGGTGTCCACATGAATAATTCTTCATGCTGCTTCAAACCTGTTTGATGTAAACGCAGCTAAGTGTTCTGCTGTTAGCACGAGCTGCATCTTTAGTCAGATGCTAAAATCTTTTTATACCCATGATGAAAAGCAGAAACAGCTCTCATCAATGTACTGCCACATACAAACCAACATGTCTGCAGGTTCTGTGAAGTAAATATGAAGGAGAAAGGATTCACTGATTAGTAATTTAGTTACAAAATGAGAATCACATAAAAAATAAATGCCTCTTTATCTTAATTTACAAAATTATTAGCTCCAACTAGCAAGACATTTTTTAATGAGTATTTATACACTTCCATAAAAAGGTCGCACACTCAAATATTTCCATTAGCACTGAGTACAGCACACAGTTGCTGTGGTATTGTTTCAATAGGCTTCTGCAGTGTCACAAGATTTATTTCCACCCAGTGTTGCATTAATTTTTCACCAAGATCTTGTTTTGATGATGGGAGAGTCTGTGCAAAGCCTTCTCCAGCACATCCAAAAGATTCTCCATGTGGTTAAGGTCTGGACTCTGTGGTGTCTAATCCATGTGTGAAAATGATGTCTCATGCCCCCTGAACTACTCTTTCACAATTTGAGCCCCATTAATCCTGGCATTGTCTTCTTTTAATATGCCCATGACATTAGGGAAGAAAAAAATCCACTGATGGAGTAACCTGGTCATTCAGTTTATTCAGGTAATCAGCTGACCTCTTTCTTTGGGCCATAATGTTGCTGAACCTCGACCTGACCAACTGCAGCAGCCCCAGATCACAGCACTGCACTTATAGGCTTGGATGGTAGACACTAGGCATGATGGGTCCGTCACTTCACCTGCCTCTCTTCTTACCCTGAAGCTCCCATCACTCTGGAACAGGGTCTGCCTGGACTCATCAGATCACATGACCTTCTTCCAGTCCTCCACAGTGCAATCTTATTCTCCCTAGCAAACTGAAGACTTTTTTCTGGTGCATGTGGAAATGCTCTTGCTTTCACTATTAAACACATGCCTGTTGTTTTTCTTCAATTTGATTTGGCCAAAGGTTCAAGTGATCACTGATCAATATCATTCAGTTTTTTTTCTGACCATATTCCTTCCACGAAGACGATAGTTCCCCACTATCCTTCGGATTTTTAATAATGTGTTTTACAGTTCCGAACACAATTTTAGTAGTTTCTGCATCTCCTTAGATGTTTTCTATACTTGATGCATGCCAATGATTTGACCTTTCTTAAACAGACTAACATCTTTGTCAAGACCACAGGATGTGTCTTTCAGCATGGTTGTTTAAGAAATGAGAAGATACTCATTGCGTTACCTGGAGTTAAATAATATGTTGCCACCTGAAATAAACAAGTAATTATCCAATAGGAGGCTCATTTGCTAAGTTATATCCTTGTGGTGCCTTTTTTTGGCCAGGCATTGTATTTGTAACATTATTATTGCAAGATAAAGATTATATATATCTACATCACATATTATTTACTTTATTTCTATGAATAATCATCTAAAATTAGTTTGTTGCAGATAGATTAATCTATCCTGCATCAACCATCAACAGAAATGACATTTAACATAAAATCATATTTTAGACCAGTTAAACCCAATTTAATAACAGTTCAGCAAGATGTTGCTTTCATCAACATCGGTCCTCTCCAGTTACAGTCTTTATAGATGTTAATGTCAGCATTAGGTTGATCTATGCATTGTTGAATTGATTATGCATCCATAGTAACTATTTTACAACAATATAAACATAAGGATCCTCTTGAAAATGATGTGCCACATCTCAAGGGGCTAACCTCCAATAAATTAATATTCATCAGAGTCAAATGTGATGAGGACAGATTTATGATAAGTTTGTTGCTATTATAAATTTTATTTCAATCATTTTGTCTCATAATCTAAAATGTGATTTTTGATGTTCTTACTTCACTTTTCATAACAGAACTTTGAAAGAAAGTGAATAAATTAGAGATAAAATTGATGAAGACTAGATCACAGTGGAGAAGGAATAATCCCCAGCAGTGATAACACCTTGGAGTGAGCGCAGAGAGATAAGAGCTCATTTAAATACTTATAAATCAATCAGTGCAGCTTCTGTAAGAGGAGTAACAACAGTTTCACCCCTGATGACATTATTTAACAGCTCTGTGGGGACTCTTGTTGCCTCTCGCTGCCCTGCAGGAGTGTTAAGATCGATCACAGAGATGATGGAGCTGCAGCCTGCTGTTATTTGGTATGTTCTTTATTTCAATTTATGTATTAAAAAGATGATAAATGTCAGTTAAGTGTCAGTTTTTGTTAGATAATCTGATCTTTATTGTTGCATGGTCTTTCAGATCGTCATAAAATAAATGTGTGTGTGTGCTGGAGAACTCTGGAGAGAAGAGGAGACTTTGAATTGAGAAACAGCATAAAAACCAATGAAACTTGTTCAGTCAAGAAACAGTAGATAACATTGCTCTTCCCCTAAAATATGCTGCTTAGGAATGATGACTAATTAATCTTAATGCACATTTATTGCCTCTTAAACTAAACTGTGTACAGAGCCCCGGTAGCTGTGAGCTCCTCACGATATTAAGATATAAGTTTGGACCAACACTTTAAACAAATAAATTCTGCCATCTGCTGGTTTATTTCCAGATAGTCTTTAATCCATTTGTAGACCAAAAACCTTCGTGGTTTAGTTACAAAATCATGGTGAAAGAGATGATCACCCCTGCATCAAGCTGATATTTATCTGAATTATTGGTGAAAGTCTGAGCTAGGGGTGGGAAACTAGCAGCCTAGGGCCACATGTGGCCCTCTTGCAACTGGCTGGTGGCACAGTAAGTCTAAATTTAAAGAAAATAAAAACGGTATGTACATGAAGAAAACCTGCAATTTGCAATTTTGTGCATTTTTTCAAAACAGAAATAAAAATATAAATACACTCTAATAGCTAGTTAAAGCTCTGTTGCTTCTTTAAAAACTCTCTATGATCCTGTGTGAAGCTCAATAACACTGCCAAATGCATTTGTATTTCTTTTAAATGTATTTTTTGGCATTTTGTGCCTTTATTGATAGGAGAGAATTACAGTGGATAGGCTCATGAAGGGGGTGAGAGAGGGGAAGACATTCTGGCAAACTGTCTACAGGCTGGCAGAAGTATGTATATGGGGCATGCCTGGATTCTTACCACTCAGACAAACCAGCACCCCAAATGCATTTGTATTTAAACATATATTAATATCATTAAGGCGGCTCGATGGCGCAGTAGGTAGTGCGCGTGCCTTACAGCACGAAGGTTTCTATTTCAATCCCCAGGTTGGGCAGAGCCTGTCCATGTTGAGTTTGCATGTTCTACCCATGCATGGTTCTCTTTGGGCACTCCAACTTCCACAAACCAAAAATATCTTCTTAAGGTTGCCTGGTAACTCCAAATTGCACGAGTGGGAGCATTAGTGGTTGTCTGTCTATCTATGTGACCCTGTGATTGGCTGGCAACTGATTTAGACCCTTGTCCAGTGATAGGTCTCAGCCATGACCCCAAAGGGATAAGGGGTATGGATAATTGGTGGATGTTTGCCAAATTAACTCCTAACGACAACAATGGGCCAAAACCTCTTATCTCCATTTCCTACGACGTACTTTCATAAAACAGTGCTGACAGTGACAACATATTTCTTTCTTTTAGTACCATCCAAATGGTGAAAAAAGTTCTCTTACTTTTAAATTCCCCAAATATTAATGGTTAAACAGCAGACTGTGCAGAACTATTTTTTCTTTTTTGTTCAAGTGCATGTTTCTGGGGCAAACTCTTGGATCAAAAACCTTTGAAACTGTAGTTGTTTATTTTTGGATTCTTATGCAACAATAATTTCTCTATTTAAGGTCATGCTGGAAACTTTATGGTTCACAGCATTGGCATCCATGGTCTTTAGGAAGGATCAGTCCCAAGAGGATGTCATGAGTGTATGTTCATCTTTAAGACTTTTTTTTTTTTTTTTTTTTACATTTTATTCCAAGACCATTTTGTGTCTTTACTGATAGGAGAGCGAGACGGTGGATAGGCGTGTGAAAGGGGGCAAGAGAGAGTAGGGGAGGTAACTCTGCCAACTGAACACAGAGGGGAACCCAGGCCATATATTTTGGTCGTGCCTGGATTCTTACCAGTCTGACAAACTAGTGATGTGTCATGCTTAGAGACACATCACAGGTCTCCCAGAGCTCAGCTCTGCTCTGCTCTCAGAAGAGCTTTGTTTTGATTGGCCAGCATAGCAGCCATCTGGACAATCACATGTGAGGATATAGGAGTGAATGAGACAACAGACAGCAGTGAGGAGAGTGTGTGAGTGCGTTGTGTTGTCGTGTAGTATAACTATGAGTGACTCGAGAGTGAAGCAACATCTGATTGCAATTAAAGATATTGGAAAAAGATTGGTTTTATAACAGAATGAATGCACAGAATTAAGCAATAAAAAGGATTTTTAGGAAAACACCAGACACAAACAGGTTTTCTACACAAAAAATATTAATTTTTACAACATTAAGGTAAAATATAGGGCTTCAAAAAATCCTAGAGGAAGACCTTTTCGTGAGTGGAAAGAGTCGGCTCTTCTCAGGGAGTACAGCCAAAAGAGCCGGCTCTCTGAAAGGAGCCAAACTTCCCATCACTAGGTAAAAACCAGCACCCGTAGACTCATTCCTGATGTTCCTCCACTTACAACCTTTTATTTAAAATTTCTTAATTCCTCTAACACATGGAGGCAATTTCCTAATGCCTGGTGGTTTTATGTCTCTTCATTTAGCCAAAGGCTTTGGGTATCTTGTTTGCAGTGTGTCCTGCAGTCTTGCATTTTAAAATCATGGGTCAAGCACGGTAAATTAATCTCTGATGCTTGTATTTTTTTTGTAATATAATCGCTTTGTGAAGGACTTAATATCCACATACTTTTATCGGTGTTACATGATGATACCCAAATCACTGGTTTCTCTTTGGAAAAAAAAATTGATTTCGGATCATCAAATTCCAGTCCTCCCCTTCTTATATCCACTTTAAGAAGAAACTAAATCAAATACAGTCGTGCAACATTCCTCATATTACTAATAACATCAAGGTAAAATGTTTCTTTTTTTTCTGTAAATTTCATAACATACGTCTGAATAGGTAAATCAAACTGAATCTAAAATCTACACCACCTTAAAATATTTGAAGAATTTTAGAGCCAGTGAAGCTTTTAGTTTGTTTTGGTCCTTGTTTGTCACTGTAGCAGCCGACAGAGCAGCCATGACATGTACAGCTCATTTATTGTCGCCATGGAAACGATGGATAATTCAGCACATTCCTGTGTGGGACCTAGAATGCTCCTTACAGCCAGGATCCAATCTGGGAAAGCTGAACTTAATCCTTTAGTTATGAGCTCCGAGCAGGAACACGGTCAACTCGACTGCGATATCTGCGTCATGGTCGTGATGGCAATGAGGGGCAAAGCTCGATTATCAGACCCTGATATTAACTTCAAAGAGATCAACAAAATGAAATACATGGTAGTTCCAGCACACTTATATTAGTATGGCTGTGAAAAACAATCATGAATTACCTGCTGCTGTGGACCTGCTCGACTCCATGTGCTCTACCCTACATCAACCATCAATAGAAATGACATAGCTTAAATAAATACTAGTTTTAGACCAGTTAAACCCAAGTTAATGTCACTTCGGCTAGATGCTGCTATTTTCATCGAACTCAGTCCTCTCAAGGTTACCATCATTTTACTGTAAATGTTAAAGTTAATATTAGATTGATCTCTCTAACGAGGGTTGTTATTGATTATACGTCCACAGTGATTATCTTTACAGCCACAGAGACATGAGGTCCCTCTTGAAAATGAGATGCCACAACTGGTAAACACAGACGGCTTGTGTTTATGACCTGTTCACTGGAGAGCAGTTATTTTAGTTATGATGTCTTCTCCTGTACTTCTGACCCATACTGGTATTCATGCCTTAAACTGTCTCCCTTACTTTAGATTCATAGGATAACCCCTTTACCCCTTTTACCATAAGGGGTGCATATTAAAGCCTTTCTCTATCTTAACCACATATACAACAGGTGGTGAAAAGGTCAAAGCTGGAACTGGGTTTTTAATTTCATGATTAAGTCTTGTCTTTCTTTTGACCCAATAAAGAGACATGTTGCTGCCATGTTATGTCTGTACTTGATTATATTGATGTTTTGTACCTTTACACTTGTCTCAGCTCTGACATGCTCTGGATACAAGGAGCTCTGAGGTTCATCACTATCTGGAGGATCTTACACTCTTCGGTCCCAGAAATCTCCTCTTGTTGTCTGAACTGAGAAAGAAAAAAGCTTAACTTGGTGCTCCCTTAAGTAAGAATGAGCTAAAAGACCTGAAACTCAATTATCTATTTTCACAAGACACTTTTCAGATGATGCTAAATGATTTGGAGACTGTAGCATCTGGCTGCATATGTTTAGACCGATAATTTCGCTTTTTCCTGCTTGTCTGACTGACTGTTATCGATTGATTTTAATTTTGTTTGGGAGTTAAACATGTTGTCTTTACTGTTGCTGTTGTAATTGTAAGTAACTTTATTAACTGTACTAATGCCTAAACCTTGGCAAGGCACTCTTGAAAATGCGTGTTAAATGGAAATGAAAAAAACAACAACAAAGAAACAGCTGCTACCATATGTTATATTCTGGAAAGCACTGGACCCAACGCCAGTGAAGAAAAGGGCCTTATTCATAATTTCAAATTTTTATAAACAGGTTTGATGTTTTTAACTGTTATGACGAATTTCAAATAATTAAACTTACGGTAACAGGAATTTTGCTTTAGAAAAGACCGATGAAATATCATGTTAATCGCTTACAATGAAGGGTTTCTGATGTTTATTTTTACCGATCTGCTGTGAGAGTAAACTACAGAAAACTGGGTAAAAGTTCAGGATTTTAAAAGTCAAACGTTGTAAAAACCTCCTTTGTTCGGTGTCTTGACCGCTTCATTGTGTCTGTACAGTGCATCATTCTGACCGGGAGAACCGATACAATCAAATAATTTCAAGCTCAGGCGTTATTTTTAGAGGCGCTTGTTATATACTCCAAGACGCAGCGGTTCAAGGGCGGTGTTTACTCTTCTATCCAGCATGAGGAAATATCACACCGCCTGCGCGGGAGTTTTCCGGACCTCGTCGGTACAACATTCAAGCGAACCCACAAGTCAAAGTTGAAAGAACGCAGTGCGTCGAGGTTCGCCATTGGCTCGCTGGGCCTAACGTAAAATTTTCAATGAGCCGCCATATTGGGAAAGCCAAACCCCTCTTTCATTCGGCAGAGAAAGGACAGGATACACTTCAGAGGAGTTTACGGAAGTGCGAGCTCCATTTCTGCCGTAAAATCTGCCCCGTTACGCCCGCCGAGGTGCTGCCTGAGCCCGCTTCTCCTTTCGGCCTCTCCTCTCCGAGTTTTCACCGACTCCTGCGGCAATGGCGGCGACCGCGACTCCGAGCGGCCAGAGGAGCACGTGCGTCAGCGGCAGCGGCACTCCTCTGAGCCCGACCAGGATCTCCCGCCTGCAGGAGAAGCAGCAGCTCCGGGAGCTCAACGACCGCCTGGCCGTCTACATCGACAAGGTCCGCAGCCTCGAGTCTGAGAATGACATCCTGCATCTCCAGATCAGCGAGAAGGAGGACGTGCGGAGCCGCGAGCTGTCCGGGCTCAAGGTGCTGTACGAGACGGAGCTGGCGGACGCCCGCAGGAGCCTGGACGACTCCTCCAAGGAGCGGGCCTGGCTGCAGATCGAGCTGGGCAAGATCAGAGCCGACCATGAGCAGCTCGTGCAAAGGTAAGCCTCTTAATCACACCTGACGGACTTAATGCGGACACCAGCGCCGCTCCACCGGCTAACGGCTAAAGGCTAAACTTTGATTTTCGAGCCATTTTTGCAGCATTACGTACGCGGGCTGTGCGGAAGGTTACGTTTCACTCTGCCTACTGCGTCACTCTGACTCCCATCATCATGAACTCATCCAATTATAACACGTTTCAGCCCATATATCTGGTGTAATATACATGGATTTGTCATTATTATTGTAATTAAACAGTGCACAGAATGTTAAGGTGATTGGCAGCTGGTACCCGCCCACTATTGTCCGAGCAGCTGAATTTGAAACTATCAGACCCGAAAGTTGAACAGGACTTCGGTGATAAATACAACTATGATGTGAAGTGGTAGTTAAAGATGACGATAAGACGATTACAGAGACTTATTGAATGTTTAATTGGGCTGACTTCTCCAAGATTGAAGTATACCTAAAGCGTCTGCTAGGGCTGGGAAAACATCAAGCTGTCATTTTGATTTGAGTCAAGAAAAAATTGTAACACAATATTTTAATGTATAACTGTTTATGATACACTATTTCAAAACTTTTTGGCTGATACTGATGCATAAAATGACTAAAAGTAGTCATTTTCTGTCATATGTAAAATGTATTTTTGACAGCAACAGTATAATCAAGCTTCATCTGCCCTTTAAATAACCATAACAGTAATTTGCTTAATTGTTGACAGATAATACACCCTTTTTTGGTGCTTTTACTCTAAAATTAAGATTTATATTCAAAGAAATCCACAATCTCAATGTAAATACATAAAACTTAAATAACTTCAGCTTTTGAAGCAATTATCTACCATTGCTGATATACTGATAATATCAGTATTCTTATAGCTTAACAAAAATGACTTATCATATAAAGAAGTAGGGCTGGGCAGTATGGAGCAAAATTCTTATTTTGAGCTGACAATACTGAGCATCAAACATGTATTTTGGGATAGTCTGTGAGCAGTTAACTGGGTTTAACTTTCGTAAACTGATACTAGTGGTTGCCACAGTGTCATAAACAGAAGTCACTAAAATATCTGCAGTGTTTTCTTAGTATCAGCAGTCCAACAGAGATATGTGACCATGTATTTTTAGAGATATGTTAAATGCTGATGTGTTTTCTGACTTTAAATTGAGCAGAAAACTGTCCTGTAGGAAATAGGGTTACACAATTTCATTGGGACAATACATGTTTTGATCATGGATATTGTCTATAAAATCACACAGTAAAGCTTTTACATTGGCAGATTTCACAAACAGAAATTTTTCATAATAGTTGAACTTGTCAACCTAGAATTTCAACTTTCATTAATCAAAATGTGATTTATTGGTGGATAAAATGTTGTTTTCTTGCCTCACATCTGTCCCCATGAGAAGAACAGATCAGTTTTAATGGAGTCTGTTTGCTCTTGACCCAAACTGTCAGTATAATGGTTATTAGTCTGTTTGCATACCTGCAAAAATCCCATTTCCTGCACCCCAAGTGAGTTATTATCCTAGATTAAAACTCTTTTCATTGACATTAAGTGATATAAGATGATGCATAACAGCACATTTGTACATTCTTCTGATATTACCTTTAAGTTTGACTGATACATTGTCGACAAATTTTGGCAAACATTTTAATATCTTAAGTCATTGATAACAGAAACTTTCAGTAATATTGTGTGGCATTTTTGTCAGTAAATATAATTGTAAGGGATGCATTATATTGGATTTTGCCTATATCCAACTCGCCAATATTTCCGAGCGTCATATTGCAAACACTGACATTTTTGTTGAGCAAAAAGTCTTGACACAACCTGACTTGTTTCTTTCAATGTGACATTACATCAGTGTAAATAACTTTTTAAAACAAGAAAAAGTTCACTCTAGATAAAAACTCTTTTTCTGAAGAAATGTACCGATACAGTGATGAGGTGAAGCATTATGCTTCATTCTGGCTCGAGCTGACTATACTGAAAATCAACTTTTTAGGCTGATATCTGAAATAGTCCCTTTATCTCTGCCTGTATGGATACATCTCTGGATTTATGTATGGGTACATATATCTATATCTATATGTCTCTCTCTCTCTAGATATATATATATCTATATCTATATATCTATATATCTATCTATATATATATATCTATATCTATATATCTATATATCTATCTATATATATATATATATATATATATATATAGATAGATAGATAATATATACACATTTGTGTGTATCTATAAAATGAGGATTATGGCTTCAGCCTGCTGTGTTGTGAAGTGTCCTGAGATAAAACTTGTTATGCACTGGTGCTATACAAATAAAGGTTTATTGATTGATAATGAGAGTTTTGACCAGAGTGCAGTGTCTCCCCAAAGTTTGTGTGTCAGCGGTGGGGTCCGTTGGGGCTCATTGGTGGCTGCTTGCCCCGTAAGATGTTAGAAATTATACCAGAGTGTAAAATGAACCGAACTCTTAAACACGTCAAAGATGGTCACGTTCTGCAGAAACAACACGAGTGCACATGAATTATGTTGTTTTCATGATTAAAGGTTCTTGTGGACTTCTGAGTGTTGGTGGGTGGAGTTGAATGGAGGAGGAAAAGCTGCTGTAAAGTGTGTTGGTGTGTGTTTGCCTGTATGTGACGAGCGTCAGCAGCTGCAGCTCACAGCTGTTGGCCACCACAGTATGAATGGACAATGTGGAGCTTCACCTCCTCTGACTGAAGCTGTAGGAGCTGCATGCTCACACTAAAGCACAAACTGCATTTCTTTTTTAACGTGCGAGGAAAGTCGGATGTGTATTTTTAAACCTCCTCCCACAGCTGTGTGTGTGTTTTCGTGTGTGGCGGTAAAATAGTCGTGTAGCGGCGTGATTTCACCGCTGTGTAAAACGCCTCATAATGGTGAAACAGTGTTGCAGAATTTCACTTTTGGTGTTAAATGAACGTCCAGATCCTGACGTTAAACTACACACACGTGTTACAGGCAGGTGGTGTGATTAAACAGGATGGTGTGCGTCCGTGCGTCCGTCCATCAGCCCCCTGACGGCAGACCACAGGTGGCGTTGACGCCTGTTTGGGTCTGTGCTCCCTCGCTCAGTTGACGCGACACGTTGCCCCACTTTAACGATTTTGACACACTCACCTTGTACTAAGGCTGGGAAACATGAACCAAAAGTCATGTCTTGGTTATATTCCCTGTGAGGAAATTAGGAATCCATTTACAACACCAGAAATGTCAAATAAAGCTTAATTTAATCAGAAATCAAATCATAACAGACAAAATAAAAGTTGTAAACACCATATGTTTGTGTTTTTATCTCTAAAATAATGCATGCTGAATCCTACTCACTGAGTTATTTGCACAAAACATTGGCAGAACATCCACTTATAACAGTAAAAATAAAGAAAAAAACCTTGAATCATGTGTTTTTATATGTTAAATTTTCCTCTTTGGACCTGCCAAGCATTTTGTCAATTTTTTTGTTAGGGATAAACTGTATTATTGATATCATAGCAGTTTTGGCAGGTGATTGCTCCAAAAGTTAAATACTGTCTATCGTCTGATATGAAAATTTTGCTGTTTACTTTCCATGGAAAATATGCACAGATATTTTAGCCTTAAATATTTTTATCCATACTGTGGAGTTAAGTATTAATCTTAAATTGAGAGTATAAGCTCCCAAAAAAGTAAATAAATCAGTAAAAAGGGTGGATTAAGCTTGATTTAACTGCAACTGTGAAAAATATTTTTTGCATATGACGTAGGTGTGATGTTTAAAAAAAATCTGTCATTTATATGTATTGATATCAGTGTTGGCATAAAAAGTTTGACAGTATCGGCCAAAATCCAACACCAAGTGTCCTTATGAATGTACATCTCAGACAGCATGCAAGAGTTGGTCTGCAGTTTTGCTAAACAAAAACAACCAGTAAACCTCTATCAGGGTTTGCAGGAAGTATTTTTTGTTGCAGTGATTTCAATATTGCCTAATTATTGTGAATATTATATTACAAATTTAAAAAAGGTAATATTCAGTTTCCCCCATCATTATCCTGTAAGAGGCAGCCCACTGCCCCAGTTCAACCCCCCACCACCCTAGAAACGTGCAGCAGAAACCTGATTTAGGCAAAGAAATCAACAACATGACTGTTTTCTCAGGAACATTCATAAAACACAGCTTTTCTTGATCAGCTGATTTTAAGGCTGGACAATTTAACAATTGTCCAAGTACATTTTAGGATTGTATTTGTTTTTAAATGAGATTTAATACTGTAGAAGCTTTACAGGTAAATAAACATGTTGTGAATATATTGCAGTTTTCAGTATTAATGTAGCCGAGCCTACCGAGGTCCAAACTACGTAATGGATATTTGATGACAAAATCCAAAATTATGTTGTCATCATGCTATACATGTTATTGGATTTCTGCAGATATCTGATATGCCAGTATTTCCATAAACTTATTATTGCCAAAATCATTTTTGGAAATCGATGTTGTTTATGTTGTTGCTTTTTCAAAATGAATATCTTCAATGTTCAATGATCTCGATATAAATACGATAACGATATATCTTTCAGCCCCAATGTTAAGCAAGAAAAACAAGATTTTTTTCTTTGATAAATTCAATTTTCTGGCAAGTCTCTGCCAATGTTGGTGAGATAAGATTGTGCATCCTGAGAAAATAACTGTATTAACTTTAAATTTGAGAGGGAAATTCAGTTTACCTTAGAGGTATATCTGAACAAAATGAAGGACAAACTTGTTTGATGTTATTTTTGTGTCATTTTTTTCTCTGAGAGGGAAAATTGATTAAGATTGTTTTGTAGAAAAAAAGTCAGAGATCTTATTTTTGGGCCATGTCATCCAGCTTTAGTTGATTTTTTAATACTTCAATCTATGCAAACCTTTAAAAAATGCTTGTCTTATTGTGCAGAATTTTGTGCCTGTACAATTTTATCAACACCATGTTGTATCCTGCAGATCGTAGCTTAAAGTGGTATATATATGTTGGCATATATACACGTCTGGCTATTGACCGCCAGTAAATCGGGTAGAGCTGGACGGTTTATCAAGGTGCAGGTTTACTTGGTTTTCCACAGTTATGAAAAGTCCTTAATTGTTTTTTTGCTTATTTTGTCTGTTGTCATGTGTGGCTAATGTGTCAATGTCTGCTTGTTTTCTTTAATTTGTAGCAAAAAATAATCTATCCCTGCAACTTAATCACAAATATCTTGAAGTTTGATGATATTTAAAATAAATAACTGTCTTTAATTTATACTCACAACCTCAAGATTAATCAGTAAATGCACAGTCAGGATTTTTTCCATGATCGAGTGAGTCTTTTATTATCTGTAATATTGGCAGAGCACAGGAATACGCAGTAATGCTTTTATATTATTGTTAACTGCATCAACAGCATTATTATTATTCAGTGACTCAGTATTCTATATTATCTAATCAATGATAACTCAGTCAGGACATACTGTCTGTAAAGGTTTTTGCACAAGAGTTTGATCGCCTAATGTTAATTTAAATGTTTAACGAATGACAAACATCAATGATGTTGTCTTACATCATATCCCAACAGAAAATGTAATGATTTGACTGGCCCTTACTCTACTTTATCGCTGTGTATGTGTTAATCATTAACCTCGCTTGAGTTTTAATCTCAGCAGCAGTTACTATTGTGAGTTTGCTTTTGCCTCATTAAATGTGTTACCTGCTGTATAACGGGGATATGAGTCAACTATTAGTTGATAAGGACTCCATTACACAACAATTACCTGCATTGGTTGATTCAGTTGTTCAGAGTGGCAACAAAATGAGGTGAAATAATGTGCCTGTGTGTAAATAATGGACATGGAGGGGCTGCCAGACCAATCAGAAGCAGGAAACAGCTCAGCACTGTGGAAATGTGAAATCATATTTTCTCATTGAGGATCCAGACAGTAAAATGAGGGGGAAAAAAACTATAAATGTAGGGATGTACAACAGTGCGTTTTCGACTGTTTTCGCCCAAGGTACACCTAAAACTAAATCAAAATAATTTTATTTCTGTCTTTAATGAGTGGGATTGTAACTTGTCAGCCTGTCATTCACTTATTTTGATGCATGTATTGTACTCTGTGGTTCAGTATTTGTGAATTGTGTCATCCCTAGTATTTATCGTTCCTGAGGCTTGCACATAGAAAGGGTTACTTCATCCTCACTCTCCATGATGTTTTTATTGATTGCGAAACATCATAGTTGCACAATTACCACGCCTTGTAATGGTAGCCTGAATAAAAGTGCTGCCACCACTGACTGTGATTCTGTTAATCACCTTTAAGTGGATTAAACTTTAATTTTGCTTTAACAAACATTGAAATTCAGTTTAAAAAGCTGCTTGAGGAACATTTGTTTATGCAAGGCATAAAAAACTGTTAGCGTTTGTTTCCTGTAAAGTTTATTTCCATCTTAGTTAAGGGTAAGAGGGAGTATTTAAGGTATTTTCAAAGTGCTTCTCTTGCTTGATTTGAAGTTTTAAGAGGCTGTTGAGGCTTTTTTCCAGACATTTAACCTGATCTGCAGTAAACCCGACCACAGCAGGCTTCACTTTAACAATCTTTCATTAAGCACATGTGTTAAAACCACCTGTTTTTAATTAGAGGAGCTGGGTTGTATGTTCTGCAGATAATTTATAGGCATATGTATGCAGTCACAGTATATGACATGGTCTTTTTCTGTCTCCATGGGAGTGTTCCCCTGTAGTAAGATCCTGTGATCCGTGGTTTCCCGCCCAGCCTGCATTTCTCACTAAAATGTGAGCGGGAAGACATACCTCAGTGCATTCCTCTCATAGTTTTTCCTCTTTAGCTTCCATCCTCCCCCTCCGCCTGGCGTAACCCCGAGGCCGTCCCAGCCCAGCTCAATAACGGACTGATTTATACTCACAAACGGTCCCTCTGTTGACTTAGTTAACCCCGCGCAGGGCTGGGAAACGGAAGTACGGCGTGTTTTTGAATGTGGAAATATGTGGCTCATATCTGTTTTGAAAATGGTTTTAAAATTAGGCATCCAGGAATCTGTGTTTGACCACAGAGGCAGAAATAATGTGCAAAGGAAGACATAATAAAGATAGTTATTGACATTGTAACTCTGGGGCTATGATGAGGTGTTTGTATTTATTTGTCCTGCTTTGAGCGTTGTTGTCCAGCAGAGGACTCTGTTTACTCTAAACTGGTTAAACAAGAAGCCACTCTTTACTGTTTGTAACGCCTCAGGCTCACAATAGTTTACTGTAGCCATGAGGGAAGTTTATTATCATCAAGTGAGTGCTGTAGAAGGCTGTGAGTGCAGAGTTTGTATTCATGTTTTAATGACGATGCAGACAAAGGCAGAGAGCTGCAGGCACGACTGAACCAGGTAGTGGAAGGATATGAAGTGAGGGGGGAATCAATAACAGGGCTGGAAAATAGATCAAAATATAGATATATACTGATGCATTTGAATAGGATAGAGCAGTATCATTGATATTATTATATCACTAATAATGTCAGTTAATTATTTAATTTATGTAAATATTTAACCTTTATTCAACCAGGAAAACCGCATTGAGATTAAAAATCTCTTGTGCAAGAGTGTCCTGGGATGGGACAGCTGCACATTCAGCAGTTTTACACAAAGGCATGTGGTCATCAAACACGTAAACAAGAACTCAATACATTAAGAAAAAAAAAGACACAATTTCAGACAGTCAGTTTTGCTTGGATTGTCCACATTAGAAAGTTTAAGTGTATCAGTCAGAACATCTGCAGTCAGATGTGTCTGACTCCAAGTCGCTCAACATCGTCTTAAAAGTGTCCAGTGACACTAGATCTTTTAGTTTCAGGTCTTTTTGTCATCATTCCAAGCATGTGGAGCCGCAAACCTGAACGCCTTTATTCCAGCTCACTTCCTACTTTCTTACTCTGAGACAGACAATAAGAAAAGATCCTGGGACCGAAGATTAAAAGATGCTTTGCTCATCTGACTGGTCGGGGGGAGGATCATGAGCAAAGTTTATCAGTGATGCAGCAGAGGGAAAGAAACTGTTCTTCAGGGAGTACCCCGCCTCTCGCCCAATGACAGCCATGATAGGCCCCGGCTCCAGGGTCCATGAAGGGGATCAGTGATGTTCATGAGGGATGGACAAAGGTGTGTTTTACACACTGTCAGTGATAAACAGCGCCTTTAAAAACACATCTGTTCTGTAACCCTGGATTGTGGTCTGCTGTTCTCAGTAAATCTGTCAGATAGGGAAACATTGACACATCTTTTCGTGGTGAACAGATTTCAGTTTCTGTTTCTTCTTCTGTTGTATCATTCCAATTTAATGCAGACATCTGGCACCGTTAACTGCAATTTTTGACAATAAAGATTCTGAAAATGTACAAGTTTTCATGATGATTGTCCCTGTCAGGTTTTGCATAAGCATTAGGGATGGGAATTTTTCACAGCTCCATCAGGAGTATCGATATCATGAGTCTTTTTGCTGTTCACTCCCTTATCAATTCCTTCCACTGACAGGGTTCAAAATCAGTCAGAATTGTGTTTTTTTTTTTTTGTTTTTTTTTTTTACAAAAGGCGCCTAGTGCACAACCTTAAGTGAGTGAAAACACCAGCAACTTGCAGAAGCAGTTATCTGTGCTGTGACGTGTGTTTGACATTGCTGCCACTGAAAATCTACAGGCCAACATTTGCCCACTCGCAAAATCTGCAGGAATCAATAAGAGAATTGTTAAAGAATTGGATTGATTAGCAGGATCATTACTGGCATAGATATCTATAAAATCTTTAGGGCTGTAAAGTCCAAGTCGACTGGTCGACTAATTGGTCGATGCGTGCTCAGTTGACCAAAATTCTGATTGGTCGACCAAATGTATCAACTTATTTTTTTCCCCTGCAGTTTATCATCAGGAGAAACGTATCAAGTGAAATGGGGGTATTTTCTGAGCACCTCCATCATGTCTCAGAACACCATTTTAATGTATTTATCATTCATTTCAATATTTTTATTTAAGAACATTTCGATATTCTAGTCTAATAATCGTTTATTCGTTTCATAGCTGCATACGCACCTGCCCGCTGCAACAGCGGCATCCCTCACCCAGTCCGCACTGGATTTTATGCCTCATATAAATACCCAAATGCAAAAACGACATCACAGAGTGAATTGACAGTTTTATTTCTTAGGATATGAGGCCCATTGGTGTCGTGGAAGGCCAAGAAAACATTGAAACCTGGATATTCAGTGCCAGCGCGCCAGACAATTATGCATGCACTAACGGCAAATTCAAGGAACTCAAAAGGAGAAAGTTTCCGAGTTAATAGATAAAGATAACAGATATGTAAGTCTCTTTGAATGGACCCCTATATGAAAGTGACTGCCCATTTCATTGATGAAGACTGGAAAGCAAGAGTCTTGTGTTGAGAGAAAGAAAGGAGGGAAAACCCTCTCCTCCTGCTCAGATACCCACCCTCATGTTGCAGTTGAGCTTGTGGTAGAAATGCAAAGAAGGTCAGGGTTTACTGCTCAGACTGTACCGAGCTATACTGAACCAAACAAACAGACCACTGAGTGCACATGAGGCTAAATTAAAGGGTCAGAAGTTCACCTCCAGGTTCTAAGATAACGTCTTCAGGTCTCGTCACACCACCATCTCACACTCATCCCAGAAGCACTCACTCCTCTTTTCCTCCGTTTCAGCTTCAATAAGAAGGATGCTGAGGCGGCAGGAGCTCAGGCCCGGCTGAAGGATGTGGAGGCTCAGCTGAACTCTAAAGAGGCCATGTTAGCCACGGCGCTGTCTGAGAAGAGGGCGCTGGAGGCCACGCTGGCCGAGCTGCAGGAGCAACTGCAGGAGGTAAACAAGTGATGATGTACCAACATGTTTCAGCACCAACAAGAGGAAATGTTCACTGTTTTCTTATAGTTACTTTCTTTAATTACTGAAACTTCTGTGGGTTTCTGGTAAAATCTACTCAGAAGGCAGTAAACTTTGATCCAAAACTTAAAAACACATTTTTTTTTTTAAATATTTTTCATTCACCATGGGGAAGATCTCCTTTTTTACTGGAGGTGAGCATATCTTCTTTCCTGCTCCTGATGCACAGTTAGCCTACTTTATCTCTCTGAAGTAGCATAACATGTTAAACTGATTGCCAAGCACATTGTGGACCTGACTAAAGACCACTGCGGATACATCAAATTCTCTCAGCTCACACAGCTGGTCTTAGCTCACTGAAGGTCATCATAAAGCAATTAAAAAGGAAAAAAAAATCAAAGAGTGTAAAATTTCAAATGGTGAATTAAAATGCTTGAGTGTATGCAAAAAAGATTTAATGAGCACTGGAGAGGGTCACATCTTTTTAAATGAGGCATTGTAGACCCTTTATTGCAGGAACACATCCCTCTATTTCTCTGTAAATCTCTTTACAAAAGTCCTTCATAATACCAATGCCACACCCATCCACCATTTTTACAGAAATTGAGCACCATCACACCCCAAGACATCCACATTAACCCTGTAAAATCAGGATTCAGACATGAACAGACTTCACAGACTCCTCTACCTTCAACCAATCAGAGTGCACCAGGCCCACGTGGGGGAGGGGCTCCAACAGAGAGACGGAGAGAGAATGGAGGTGGATCAGGGGTGCGCAGTTAGAAAACTAAAAGGGTTTTTGAGCTTCAGAGATCGTGGGTATAATGAAACAGTCATCAAAAACAAAGAGTGCTCCAAGAGCACTTCACAGATAAAATCAGAAAACTGCCCTCTCTCACGTCGTTAACAGACCTTTGAAAAAGAACCATGAATCCACCTCTGGATTCAAACCACCAACAAAACTGAATCACTCCTGTTTTGTGCCATGACCAACATTTGCTGAAAATTTTATCAAAATCAAATCCTAAATTTTTAAGTGCTAACACACAAAGCTAGTAAAAATGTAACCTCCTCGACAAAGTTAATATGTGAGCTCTTTAGTTTGGGATGTTTGATTAAGCACAGTAAATATCGAAACAGTAGGGCTGCACAATATTGTTGAAACAGTATCCAGTGTTTCCTCTAGGTTCATTGCCTTGGGGCGGCGGGTTCGGGGTTCGGGGTTCGGGTTGGGTCTGTCAATAATGCTCCATAATAATAATATCATAATTAAGAGCATTTACATCTGAACAAATAGTGAGCTCTGTCGGCACACAACTACAACATTCTCAAAAATTAAAATAAACTGCATAAAGTATAAAAAGTATTTAAAAAAAAAACAGGAAGAATGGAACATTTCATGTAACCATGTAAGCTCAGCAGGTGGAGAGAAGACGAATCATAAAGTTATAGCAAGTGACTGACAATGAGGAGAAACTACATGCTGAAAGTTTCCTACACTGCTGCTAGCTGTGCTTCCCTTCTTAGTAAGGACAATTGGCTTAAAAATGCTGAGATTTTTGCTTGGGGAGATAGTTTGGTAAGCTTCAGGTCATCCATTAATGTTTGTTTAAATTGGGTTTTTTTATTATTTTTTTTACCGTTATGGTCGCTCCTTCATCCACCGCCTGAGTGTGAGTGTGTGTGTATGTCTATATGTGTAGTGTGTGTGTCTTTATCATCCCCTTCACACAACGCGCCGCTTCCAGTCATTTCAATGAGGGACAGGCGGCAGACAGCACGCGGTTTGGACCGCCGCGGTAGGAGCGGTTGCCGCCGAAGAGCATGCACACAGATTTTGTCCTTGCTGCTCAGAAACCAGCGTTTTGAACTTTCTGGCTGTAGTCGCCTGGCAGCAGCAAATCATATCGTACTATCGAAGAACTGGACGTGGGGAAGCATTTCTACTGAATTGTTTTTAGGGAAGGGAGTGTCATAGTAGTATGTCAGAGTGAGCATCTTCAGAGTAGACGATCTTTGTAGTGTTCACGCTGCTAAGGGGGAGCCCGGGGATTGGCTGAGGGTAACGGAAGTGTAGACTGAGAGAGAGAACTGCTAACTGTATGACACGCTGTTTGAGTCTGTTAAAAAGAGAATTAACGATTCAGAAGTTATCGGCTCGTTCTATGACAGGGAGTGTTGTGAGACACTTTTAGGTGGCCTCTGCTCTGACGTTTGCTGAATCACCGCTACGTCTCGGGCCGCGGTGGCAGCAGCCTCTTAAAAAAATGCATGTGGGGGGACTCTGCCTGCAGAGAGACGCTTTGGTTGCCGCGCGGCTTATCGGTGTAGTGCGAGAGGAGCGGGGGAGGAGGCATTTGTCAGAGCGGAGAGGAAAAATGCATTTTATTAAATGTAAGCAAACCATAGCGACACAACTATGGGCAAGATAGTTATCTGCCTAAGCACCCGCGACACCCGATTTAATGCAGGACTCTGATGTGAAGGCGGCGACATGATGCTGCGGTGGTGTATTTACAGTTTAAAAAAAAAAATGCAGGAGCGGCGGGTAGGATTTAGGAGCGGCGGCCCGCCGCTCCTAAATGAATGTAGAGGAAACACTGGTATCAGTATCAAATTATTAAAAGCTGAATGTCAGTATTTATAGGTATGAACATTTTTGAATCATACTTATTTGGCTGCACAAATTGGTGATAAACTCGTGTAATGGCAGTGAGCATAATACTTTACCTCATCATCACTGAATGTCCAAATTTATAAATTAAAAGTGTAATTTCTTTAGCAATAAAATATTTTTCATTACGTCTCTTTCAAACAAAAATAGACTGTCACCGTAGAAGGAAAATGGCAATTGAAGTAAAAGTAGACTTTGTGCACTTGTCAGAAAATATCTGTAATACGGAGTTGAGAAATATCTGCATTTAGGATGTCAGCAAAATTCCAATATTGTGCATCTTGCAAAATACCATTCATTTTAAAAGGAAGATAAAAAAAGGAAATACACATTTTCTCTCTATGTCACACAGAAGGGCACATAAAAAGACAAATCTGATGATTTTAATCAGTCTTTACAACTATTTTAGGTACAGAATCAAAGAAAAGTATCATCCAGAAAACTGTTCAATATTGACTAAAATATTCGCAAGGTCTTGTCAGATTAAATGTTGCTGCTTTTTCCTCTAATTTCATTTGATTAATTTGACAGCCTTCCATAGATGGGGATTACAAGAAATAATTAATTTTGTTTATAGCATGTCGTCCATTATAATCAACTTGAGATGATCTAATTATTCTGCCTGCATAGGAATTGTATGATTTTTTTTTTTTTTTTTAACCTTTATTTAACCAGGAAAAGAAACTCATTGAGATTAAAAATCTCTTTTACAAGAGTGTCCTGGCCAAGATAGGCAGCAGCACAATTTACAAAGTTTCTTACATTCACAAAACAGCATTACTTGCAAATTTGTAATTTGCCTCAACTGATCAGGGCTTCTAATGTTTGGTAATGTGTCTTCAATATTATAAACTGTGTAAACACAAATGTCAGTATTTATTTACACTTTTATACATCCACACATGAATAATAACTTACATAGCACCCTTCCCTCCATCTTATCAAGACAACAACAAAATTGCTGCTGCACTCATTTATTTAAATATTTGAAGAATATATTAAAGTCTAGAGTCACAATCAGTAAGTGGGTGGTAAAGTCAGTAAGTAGGGATGCATGATGTTAGAACAATATCTCTCTTGGCATGTAATTGCCTTCAAGTTTTATTATGAATGTTAATATGAGGTTAGTGTTGAGGTTATTTTTTGATGTCATTCAGGTTCCACATGTTGGCTACATATATAAAAGTCATTTATTGACAGCCATAATGGTTTGTCTCTTCACTGAATATCATTTATGAAAGAATGACATTAAGTTCATTAAGGAAATATTTACCAGTGTACGCATTTGCGCTAATGAATTTCTGCTCAGTGAATATCGCAAAATAACCAACACTGTGCATCCCTTTGGCAAAGCCCATGTTAATTTCAACAACAATCACAGTTTTGGCGTTGGACAATATAGCAATCAACTGATTATTTTCTGCAGACAATTTAAAAATTAAAAATCAAGATTTTTTTGTCTTGACTTGCTCGGATTATAAGTTGTTGTAATGTTTTACAATTAAAATACTTAAAATGTGGTTTTCATGGCAGACCCTGTCAGGTTTTGCAAAGCATTTTTATAAGCTGGTATTTGATTTTTAAATGAAATAAACTATTGATCAGAGTTCTATGTAAACACTCTGTGAATATATCTGTTTTCAGTGTTTATGTAACAAACCTGCCTACGTTTGAACTCCATAATCAACATTTATGTCATGTACTTAAGCTTTAAGAGAAAACATTCTATATAATTTGGGAATATCATCAGCAACATAAAGGCAAAATTTGATCACGCCATTTTTGTCATTTGGAGTTTGTGTTTGTTTGAGGAAAAAAACCCATAATTATTTATAGTCTTTAGGCCGTATTGCCCAGCCCTGTTTACCACATACCACTTTTTGATACAGGTTTATTTTTACAGATATTTGTATTTATTTCTTGTTGATAAATTTAGATGGACAGTGGTAAGGGCTGCTTTTAGTTCGATGATTGCATTTGTTATGTGCTGTTTAATAAGTGATTTTTCTGTTTTGTTATCATGACCTCATAATCTATCAGTATAACTGTGATTCAGATTTTTGTCTTGATTGATCAGCCCTCAGTGCCATAAAAAATAAAACGGCTCTTTAGCTTGTCGTCCTATTTCATGCTTGTATTATTATCAGCTGTGAGGGGACTTGAAGGTCTTTTTCTTCATTTTTTCTTCTTTGTTTTCTAACATTTATTTCCTGTTTCTTTAGTTGGAAACAGGCCTGGCTCAGACGAAGAAACACCTCACTGATGAGATGCTGGTGCGAGTCGATTTAGAGAACCGCTGTCAGAGTTTGACAGAGGAAATGGACTTCCGTAAGAGCATGCATGAGGAGGTGAGGAGCTCCGATATTCTCTTAAACAAAGTTGTTAATGAAGAAGAATGTTGTGACATGTGAGAACAAAACTCATCTCAGTGAGTTTTCTGTTTGCAGGAGGTGAAGGAGGCCCGACACCGGTACGAGAGCCGTCTGGTGGAGGTGGACTCGGGGCGTAAAGAGGAGTACGAGTACAAGCTGACTCAGGCTCTGGCTGATATGAGAGCTCAGAACGAGGAGCAGATCAAGATCTACAAGGACAACATGGAGAGCACCTACATCGCCAAGGTATCCACACAAACACTGTGTTAGTGCACAGGTTAACATTCGTAGCTCAGTGTTTTGGTCCAAACGACAGCACTGAATCATCCCTGTTAACACGAGTGTCTGTTTGTGAGAACTTGTGGTTTCTGTCACCACATACAGAGAACAGAAGGTTGTGTGAAGGTCAAACCTCCTGCAGAAAAGACCCAGACATGTTTGTAATGAGTGTATATTTTGTATTTTCTGCAGAATATCAGTGAACTAGTTTAAATAATCTGCATGCATGATGTAAGAGGAAACCACACATGCAGGGGTTTCTTCATAAATCAAGTCAAACTGAAGCTCTCGGGTGTAAGAGCCCAAAACACAAACAGGAGAAACTTCCTGTGCGTCAGGAAGCCAGCGGTGCGTCTTGGTTCCTCTTTCTTCGTCTGATGGAGAGGAAACAGAGTTTCCAGTAATGTATCTCTGACTCTGCTTGTTTGTCCACAGCTGGAGGATCTTCACCGTCTGTCCGAGATGAACGGAGCCTCGGCCAACATGGCCCGAGAGGAGCTGAGGGAGTCCGCGCTGAGGATCGAGAGTCTGACCTCTCAGCTGGCAGGGCTGCAGAAGGAGGTGACGCTCTCAAGCTGCCTTACCTTTTACAGTTTGAGGGTTAAAGATAGTTTTCCAAGCCTTTTGGTAAATTTTAAAACATCTCATCATACCTCGGGTTGACTTCTTATCCAAATTGACCTCAGGTTACTCATCCTCCTTTTTTATTAAGTTATGTTTATCTCACTTTATGTATAAATTCATCAACACAGTCGAAACAGACAAGTAAAATTCATAACTTTCTTATACTTCTGTCCTGGCATGAGTTTATAAACTTGCATTGCAGTTAACATATTTGACTAGAAAGCACTCACAGAGATTATCTGCTGTTTCCTGGAGTACATCTGAGATTCTCGCATGAAAAAAAAGGCAACAATTTATTGTACTGAATTGACAGTGAAGGTGGACGTTCATCAATTTAAACATGAGGAACTGAAATGCTTGTTGCATGAAGCTCTTTTTAATGGATGCATTAATTTACTCAGCAGTTTGGTCATATCAAGATGCAACAATGCTAAAACTGTATCTTTATTTTGCTGTTAAAAGGGGAATAAGGTCTGTTTGATAAACCTTTGATTTTAAAAGTGCCATACAAACAGACTTAATGCAGAGTTGATGATGTTTTATGGCTCTATAAGGTAATCATCCTCTCATGGTCGGCCCTCTGATGTTTGACAGACTCGGGGTTGGCGTGATCGTATCATGGAGCTGGAGGCGGCGCTCACTCAAGAAAAAGACATGAGCCGCAGGTTGCTCGCAGACAAGGACATGGAGATGGCTGAGATCCGCGCCAAGATGCAGCAGCAGCTGAGCGAGTACGAGCAGCTGCTGGATGTCAAACTGGCTCTCGACATGGAGATCAACGCCTACAGGAAGCTCCTGGAGGGAGAGGAGGAGAGGTCAGGACCCTCACGCACAGTTTTAAATCTTATTTAATCTTAACAATGAACTAAATCCAACTTTTCTGCTCCCTCCTCAGGTTGAAGCTGTCTCCCAGCCCGTCCTCTCGTGTTACCGTGTCCAGAGCTTCGTCCAGCCGCAGCGTTCGCACTGCTCTGGGGAAGAGGAAACGCGTGGATGTGGAGGAACAGGAAGCCAGCAGCTCGGTGTCTATCGCTCACACCGCCACCGCCACCGGACCGATCGTCATCGATGAGATTGACACGGACGGGAAGTTCATCTCCCTGCAGAACAGCGGGGAAGAGGTGAGACTGCAGACGTGCTTTGTCACTAAATGTTCTTGAGGAGATTCAGCCCTGATGTTAAAACTTCAAACCTCATGTTTCAGGACCAGGCCATGGTGGGATACGAGATGACCAAGACCATAGGAGAAGATTCAGCAACCTACAAGTTCACCCCCAAATACGTGCTGAAGGCCGGACAGAAAGTCACGGTGAGAGATGGACTTGAATAAACTCATAACCTCTGCCCTGAAGGAGCTCCAGATTTGACTTTGAAGTTATTCTCAAAGAGAGAAGAAGAGAGGGTGAACAGACTGACGTTATTTCCCACTGGGTTTTTTTCCGTAGATTTGGGCCTCTGATGCCGGCGTGAGCTCCAAACCTCCGTCTGATCTGGTGTGGAAGAATCTGAGCTCCTGGAGCTCCGGAGAAGACGTCCACGTGGTGCTGATCAACCCTCAGGGAGAGGTCAGAACATACGCCAACACCAACACAGTTTCCATCCTGTTACCCTGAACGACTGTGCTCCTTATCCAGATAAAAGATTTTCAGGGTTAAACATTCTCCACATTTCACTCTTTTCTTTCTTAAAGTGTTGGTGCTGAATCATGTTTGTGTTTTTCCAGGAGGTGGCAAAGAGAACCACCACCTACACGACTGAAGTAATGGAGCAGGAGGAGGAAGAGGAGGAGGAAGGCGAGGTTGAAGAGGAGCTCATTGTGGCGGTGAGAGTGATGCCATTTCCACTTTTAGGCCGATTTTTCTGAAAATGCAGCTTCTTTTGTGCACACGTACACAACTGAAAACACATTAAAGAAATTCACGAGCTCCATGTTGACAGAGAGGATCTCACCTGCTCCTCAGGGTTAAAGTCACACATGATCGATGTTAAAGGGGCACGCCAACTTTTTTTTTGTATCTTGCCTCACTCCTGAGTCCATGACAAGTGGATCGACTCCATTCTTTCAGCTGTGTGTGCAGCAACAAGGAAGAGACAGACAGTGCTTGCCCACCGCTAATTCGCTTAGCTAAAAACACTGGGGGTCAATTGGTAGTGATAACTAGCCTCTGCCTACAGTCATCAGATAAACTTCTTAAGCAAAAGTAATGAGATAATAATAATCGGATAAACTTCTTAAGCAGCTTTTACACGGTCCTGTGTGCTTGCTGTGACTCATTTTGTTACCGAGTTATGCCATCTGTTTTTAGCCCAAGATCAGCACTTTATGTAATTTTCAACAGAAATACACAAGAAACTAAACCGCAGCGTGCATCCTTCATCCACCTGGGACATGTTGTTTTCCTGACCTTCTTGTAAGCACGTCCACAGTGGTGTTTCATGCGCCCTGTGGTTTAGTTTCATATATATTTCTTTCAAAAATTACATCAAGTGCTAATCTTAGTATAAAAATGGACAACATAAATGTAACGCAGTAAAAAAAAAACAGAGTCACAACAAGTGAGGCAAGACACAGAAAATCTCAATTTGTTAGCAAATCCTTTCAGAAGTTTTCAGTAAACTTTTCAGAGATGAATATGTGGCGCTTGTTCACTTTCAGTTTCCTGATAGAGTAAAGAAATGAAGCTCAGACTCAGAGCTCAGGACGAATTAATGGAGGCACTTTTTACTGCAGATAGTTTTTGACATTTTAACCCAAGATGTTCAATTTCACACTGATAATACACATGATTATTAAATCAAATGTTTCAATGTATCTTTTATGTTTGTTGGGGGATTTCACAGCCTCATATGAAAATAAATATTAAAAGTGATAGTTGTACTTACGATTGACTGGCCTGCAGTTTATTAGCTGCAATGATAGAAATGAGCTCTTAAAATAGAATCAGAAATATTTTATTAACCCACAATGTGAAATCTGGTTGTTTAATTTGCTCTTTTACATAGTATAACGGTTAGAAATATAAAAAAGACATTGAAATAGATAAGAGACGTTACAATAGATAAAAATACAAAAATGAAGTAAAAATTTTGAGAATGCACATTGCAAAATGCAGAATCTTTAAACTATAGCAACTTCCTTATAAAGGAAAAAAAACTTTAAGTCAAGAGAGACTATGAACAAGGCCAATGAATTCACACTATTAACATCACCAATATTTACCAAATGAATAGAATATAACAGCACTATGTTACAGTAGACCACGTTTGACTGGGTATTGCACTACAGATATTTCATGAAATATTGGCTGATTATTGCTCTCAAACATTGGCCAGATTGGCCTGATTTTTTCTCTGCCAAATATTGATGTCGGTATCAGCATAAAAATATCCATATTGGTTGTACTCTATTCACCACAGTTAAAACAAACCTTAAGAGGTTATTTTTAGACTGTTGTTAAACTGCTGAAACGCTGTTTGAAAAGTACCCTAACTTTTTAATTAATGTTTTACTTTTCGTATCAAACCCTGATTTTCTCCCTCTAATTTAATCTCGGTAAAAAAGCTGAACTTGAGCTCGAGCTAAAATAAATTTGCCTTCATAGGCCTCCCTGACGATGGTCTGCAGGTCTTCTAATGTTGACACATTAAATCTTCTTGAAATGAGCTTTGTTAAGGAATATCTGTGAACGTGGGACAGTAGAACCATTTTTAGGTTTATTGCAGACAGTCTTTATAAGTGCTGAAGAAACCTTAAAGCAGGAGACTTAACTGAAGGTCGTTGGTATTTCCTTGTCTAAAAAAAAACATGAATAACTATCACTAACTAGAGAAACACTCTGAGAGCACAGACCTCTGCCAATCAGCTCAGTTCCAGACATAAATTGTAATTTCCACCCAACATTATAGCCCTAAAGTCCTGCTGCTTGTACAGATGTTGGTGGTGGGTAACTCTCCAGCCTGTCAGTTGGAGCAAAAACAAAAAAAAGGTGCTTCAGTGCGTTTGTTCGATGCAGAATTGGGGTTAGGTTTTTACTCCCACACACACATGCAGACTTCTGCTATGATGGACTGTTTCTGTATTGACATCAGCAGCCTTGTTTCGAGTGTAACAGGCACGTGTGGAGGGACTGTGAGTGAGCAGAGCTGCTGTGCATGTTTCTATCACGCTAATGTGCTCACAGTAATGTTACTAGTGGTTGTGAGTACAGACGGAGCAGTGTGGAGAACTCCTCCCTTGGCATTGCAAGCGATGCTGGGAAAAATGTGACATCAGCTTGAAAAACTCTGCGTCAGTTTGCAAATGAACCACAACTCCCATAATCTCATAAATGAATGGAATTTGCCATTATAAACCTAAATGTTTCTTTTGTGATGTCAGTCTGGATCAGAATGAATGAATTGGCCTCTTCCTTTGACAAAAAATGTTCATCTAAATCCATCCAGTAGTTTTTGTGTAATCTTGTTAACAGGCAAACAAATGGACAGACAGACCCTGGTAAAAACAAACTCCTGGGCGGAGGTAAAAAGTTTGTAGGATCTTTTTTCCTTTTCAAACTTTTTTCAGTTTTAATGATTTTATTCCAGTTTATTCCTGCTGATGCTTAAAGGGACTGTGAGGAGTTTCTAAGTAATTACAAAAAAGTCTCACTTTTAGATATATGCCTGATCCAAATACACACTTTAATATGAGTTCTATAGCATCAAAATAGGTTATCTATAAATGCTATTCCTTAGCTTCGCGGTCGGGTCGGACAGGGCTGGACTAGCCTGGGTACTCAACTTCGGGAACAAGACAAATAAAACTAGAGCAAATTTATATTATTTGGACACGTCTTAGAGCACCGGGCTGTAAGTAGCGATATATAGCCGGCTACAAAACTATGATAATAAGTTTTCCAAAACTTGCTTGTTGTCACACATCAAAAACTACCGCCATTTAACTACAAAGAGATACATTACCTCGTCGCTTTGCATCCTGTAAGTTGTTGAAAAAAGAAGTTGTAAAGCAATGCAGAGTTCTGAGGAAGGTCCGAGCTGCATTTACCACAACAAACACACGCTTTGGCTTCAGTCACGTCTTTTGGTGCGTTCCAGTTGTAGTCAGAAGAAGGAATTTCCGGATTCTGAGTAGGAAACTGCAACTGGAACGTTCCCTGAAGTCGGAATTTCCTACTGGGAACTCGGTGAAACCTCGCCACTCCCGAGTTGACAATCAAAGATGGATGCCCCCAGTGTGAACAGTTATTTAGCTCCTGTAATAATCAATTTATTTGCTCTTCTGACTGGGGTGTGTCGCTTTAGATCAGCTGTATACATAGTATTGTTAGATTTATATTTGCCAAAATGCTGCCATAGTGATAATCACATTCTTCATGTGATATTTGTGAACAACAACACAGGGCGTGCTAACAACAGCTAACAATAGCCTGGTAGATCGGCATGTTTTTTTACAACTTCAACTGGAACGCCGATAAGTCAGAGATGATGTCACTCCCAGTTCCGAGGTTATTGGAATGCAGCATTACGACAGTCGCCGCGCGTGCTCATGGGTAGCAGAGTCTTAATGTTGCCGGTAATAGATTCTCCTCATAGCACCTTTAAATTGCACAGTCTGACGGAGCTCGGCGTGGCTCCACATTCCTCGATACGTTGCTTAAAATGCCAGAGTGAGAGCGGCTTTAGGGGGTCGAGTTCTTAAGTTAAAACCACCAGACGAGGAAGTTTGAGTTTTTCCTTAATGAACTAAAACTGCAGCGTGTTGGTTTCGGCCTCTGCAGGTGAACAGCTGTCATGAAGGTACAGCGGCGGGGCTGTTTCCATGGCGATATGCTTCATCGAAATCTTATCGGCTGCTGTTGTTTCCTTGTTTGTCAGCAGGGAGACGCTCCTGCCGCCAAGAGAGGCTGCTCCATCATGTGATCAGCCTGCACCAACCAGCAACAAACACCTCCACCACCACCACCTCCTCTGTCTGCGTGTCCTCTGAGCCCACCACCCTCACCACCTCCTCCTCCTCTGTCTGCGTGTCCTCTGAGCCCACCACCCTCACCACCTCCTCCTCCTCTGTCTGCGTGTCCTCTGAGCCCACCCCCCTCACCACCTCCTCCTCCTCTGTCTGCGTGTCCTCTGAGCCCACCCCCCTCACCACCTCCTCCCCTCATTTCCTCCCCTCTTGTCTCCTCTGAGCCCAGCCAGTCTGCTGCCAACTGTAATACTAGAACTATTTTTCTATCTTTTGTAGTGTGTTTCAATAAAATGTATGAATTTTATTTTGTCTTTTAATTTTCACACAAAAATCAAACAAAAAAAAATCTGCTTAGAAAAAAAGATTCACCTGAAGAACCAAACTGACATATCGACAGAGTTTGTAGGGTTTCAGTTTTATTTTTCATAAAGAACGTCAACGATCAGCTGAACTCAGAAGAGATTTGTGTTTTTACTACGTCTTTTTTAATAGAATTTATGTTTGTTATTTTATTGTATATTTTTATCGTATTATTTTATTATCAATGCTTCATTTTAGGCCTTTAACGCCACAAGAAAAGCCACAATTCATCAATGAGAAGATCAGTTTACATCCTTGAAAATGTACTGTAAGATGGTGAAACACTAAATCTCAGCAGGGACGGGATCAGATCCTTAAATCTCCCTCATGGATCATTTTGGACCTAAATGGGACAAAAAGTCTGATAAAATAATGTTTGAACACTTGTATTTCTGCTCCAATCTTGAGTAAAGAAAGCTAAAAAGATTGTACGATTGTATTCAAAGGAAAGTCTGAAAGTTTGCAGCTCTTGAAGCCTCTTTGTGCAGAAAGTGATGAAAACCGTCCTGTGTTGGTTTTCCTCATTTCTCCTTCAAAATGAAACTGGTGCCAGAATAATGATGTATTTTTAGACGCACACTCTGCCCTCTGAGTTTTTAAAGCGGTGAATATTTCCGTCTGACTTTGAATACGTGTTGCACCACTAATGAAAAATGTTGATTGTATCTTAACTTTTTACTCTCTGGACTGTTTGAAGTCAGTTTTGTGTTGCTGTGTTATTATGCATGCTCTGACTGTAGAAGTTGTAGATGAATGATTAAATGTTTTCTTGTATCCCGTCTCCTTTTCATCATTTTAGCAGAAACATGGGGTTGATTTTTTTTTTTTTGGTTGTTGAATCTATATTGCAAACAATACTAAATACAACAAAGTAGAACTGAGATGAAACAACACAATAGAAAGACAAAACAAACCCTTTCCAAGGTTCCACGTGTCCTGGAAAATTAGGAAAACAGTAAAAATGTCCTGGAAAAGCTTGAATAATAAAAAAAAAAACTATCTTTCTTCTACATCAGGGGTGGGCAACTATCAATACCAAAAGGGCCACATTCCTTTTTGTTCAGTGCCCGAGGGCTGAACTGTTTGTATTGTTGACATTCTCAATAAGAAAATATATATATCTATCTATATATATATATAGATATATAGATATAGATATATATATGAAAACCAAAAAAAAATAGCAAAGATAAAGCTTAAAGGATTATACCAACGCTTATATATTCTAACTCAAACAGTAATTCGTGATCTAAAGAGCATGATACATAACTAAAGGTAATTTAAGTTTATTTCAAATGCAATAAAGAATGAATGCTGACCAGTTTTTAAAGCTCAAAATTATTACGTTACCATTGTTTCCAATTTTTTTTTTTTAACCAGTACTATAAGTTATATTTTAATATCTCATAAAATATTTTTAGAGATACAATCATAGCAAAGTAAGAACTTTAAGTATGTTTAAAAACACCAAGCACGTACCAGCACGTACCAGCAGTTTAAAGTTAGTAAAAATATTTTATCACCTATCCTAATTTAGTCATTACGTAGTACTGGTTAGTCATGATGAATCATGTTCAGCAACTGTTGTTTTGTTTCTTCATATTTCCACATCGTTTGGGTTTTTTTCGGGGTGGGGGGGGATGACTGGTGGGCCACATTGAGTGACGTGAAGGGCCTGATATGGCCCCTGGGCTGCCATTTGCCCACCCCTGTTCTACATTGTTGATGAACAAAAATCAAACAGGAAATGAAGTAAACATGTGTTTGGTTGCTCATGCACACTTATCCATGAAATGTAAGTAGATACAAAAATGCAAGTTAAGGAATACAGGCCAAAAGTTTGGACACACCTACTTGTTCAATGTGTTTTCTTTATTTTCATCACTAATTACATTGCAGATTCTCACTGAAGTAATGATGGCCACTCGTTTCTCTTAGCTTAGCTGATCGGTTCTTGCCATAATATTAATTCTAACAGTTGTCTCATAGAGCTGTCGGCTGTGCATCAGCCTGACTACGGCACAACACAACTGATGGTCCAACCCCATTAAAAAGGAAACTAATTCCATTAATTAACCCTGGAAAGGCACACATGAGAAGAGAAAACCATTTCAGGTGACTACCTCTTGAAGCTCATAAAGAGAATGAAGAGTCTGCAAAGCAGTAATCAGAGCAAAGGGTGGATACTTTGAAGAAACTAGAATATAAGACATGTTTTCATTTATTTCACACTTTTTTGTTAAGTACATAATTCCACACGTTCATTCATAGTTTTGGTGCCTTCAGTGAGAATCTACAATGTAATTAGTGATGAAAATAAAGAAAATATATTTAATGAGAAGATGTGTCCAAACTTTTGGCCTGTACTGTAAAAAAAATTAACCCTATAAAGCCAATTGTATCATATTTGATGCATACTTTTATAATACCTCTTTCTACTCAATATGATCAACAAATTACAAAAAAAAAACATCTGAATACAATCAGATAAATGATGAAAATGTCCTCAAACTGAATTATCAGTTGCCAAAAACACCTAATGTATCAAATGAGATACAAAAAAATCTATATGTTGAATTTTATGTACATTTTGATTTTTATGGATTTTAGCAGAAAGTGAAACAAACATTTCAGCTCCAAAAAGATTAGAATTTTCTGGCTATAATCTACGGTCTTGGGCCTTAAAGGGCTAAGAATGATGGTGACAAAAAATAAAATATAATGCAAAATATATCGTAGACTACTTAAATAGTTAATCAACAAAATATATTTATAAAAAATTGGCAACAATCAGAATCAGAAATACTTTAGCCCCAAGGGGAAATTCTGTTTTTTCCGTTGATCTTATACATAGTTTAAAAGTAGGAATACCAAATAAAAATAAAATTGTACATAAATAAATAAAGCAGATTCCAACATGCAAAATCTTTAAGCTTTATCAGCTTGCTTATGAAGGAAAAATAAAAAAGTAAAGTGAGATTATGAACAAGGCCAAAGAAATTATAAGCACTGCATAGAACATTTATATTTAGACATTTTACATTAATTACATCAAAATGAAGTGTGTAGTCATGTGAACACAGACAAAAAAAGGTCTTAGATTGTACACGTAGGATAGCTATATGCAGGAATGCTGTGCTGCAGTTCAAGTAATGTAACACAGAGTCAACCAGCAGCAGAAGTAGATGGTTTGAAACTAAAAGTTGCCTTTAGAGTTTTGAAGGTAAAGTCCCAGGGCCTCCACGGTCTCCAGAATGGGTCAGCTCTGTGGTCCAGGTCATGAGTCAGTTTCTCCAAAGGGAAAAGGCTGCAGTTTGTGTTATCAGCTGATGCAACCTGTGAACAGACCAGCACTGCAAAATACACCTTTTTTTTGCCAAAAGCAAGAGTCGTTAGCAGAAATTTGACATCTCTCCAAAAAAGACAGGAGTATGATTCAACAAATAAGATAAAGGAGATGATGGAAACTGTTTGCCAGTAAACCTCCTGAATCACACAGTGAGTTTCTTCCCACAATGTCTGGACGAGGTTACATGACAAAAACAAGAAACCAGAAAGCACTCGGAGAGCACAAACCTCCTCCAAGGTAGCTTACATCTTTGTTACATCTATAAGCAATAGCTCCATGATAAAGTTACCATCATAATATGATTTATGACCCTGAAAAACCCACACCTATCACTCAGAATCATGCTATCACTTTTAATCAGACAGTTAATGAGCAAAAATTATTGTTCACTGATGGCAGTTACCTGATCACCACCAAAGTCGGATTATTTTAAGATGCACTACCAACATCTCCTGAAAATTTCTGCAAGATTCCCAAAATTGAAAAGTCTGATCAAGGTTTTTAGTAGGGGTGGGCTATACTGGGAATTTTGGTATCGATCTGAAACCAAGTAAATACAGGGCTAGTATCGCCGATACCGATACCGATACCGATACCGATACTTTTTACATGAAAAGCAATGATCATTGAATAATTTTATAATTTTGCCTTGTTGGCTGATTATGATTATGGTAAAACACAGCACAAAGATTTTAGGCAATAAAAATGCTTTTGATTAATGAACCACAACAATAGAACAAAATTTTAACTGTATAAAAGTAATAAATTATTCCACGTTTAAGAAAAAAAATCACAAGTGCAAAATAACAAAAAAAGCATCAATGTAAAAAAAAATTAAATATAACAATGTCAACATCACAACAAAAAATACCTTCCATTGCACAAATAAAGTATAAACTATGCTCACAGAGCCCTCTCTTGGGTTGCCCTTTTGGCTCTGTTTCCACATTGACAACAGATTTGTAGGTTTTTGTTCAGGAACAGTAACATGTTGACATAGAGGGAGAGAGGTGGGCCGTTTAGAAGCGGCGGTCGGAGCGGAGGAAAGTAAAGTAAAGATGACATAAGAGAAACTGCAGTATCGATCTCATCACGCTAGTATCGATCCAATACCAATACTCAGCTTGGTATCGATACTATCGATATTAAGATCGATACGCCCACCCCTAGTTTTTAGTCCTAAATTTGGTTTTTGGGATTCAAGGACTTGGAACCTTAAATCTCAAAAACTTAAGAGAAAATTGAGAAAACAATCAACAGCAGCGTTGTGTTGCGTAGTGAGCAGTAAAGAAGCTTTAACACACATGCATGCACTCTCTGCATCTCTGTGTGAAAACATTAGCCAGGCTCTATCCAGCCACTAAAGTAAAATCATACTGTCATCCTTGCTGCTGTCTTTAGGTCCGGGCACAAGCCTTTTAGTTTGATATTGAATTTCTAACTTTTAGCTTCTGTTTTAGGCCTTTATGCCTTTCTTTTTTCTTATCATGTCTTGCCTCACTCCTGAGCCCATGACAAGCAGACCATACAAAGGATAAGCAGTACAGACAATGGATGGATGTTATATAAATATGCTTTGTTATATAAGGTTTTTCAAATATTTGTATTTTTCAGGATGTTAGCGCATTTCACATTTTTTATTTCACAACATGGGTTTGGGTTTACTTAAATTTTGTTTTAAATAATTAAAAACAATTTAACACTGTTTTAAGACATGTATTTACATTAGTGCTGTCATACGATTAAAAAAAATAATCTAATTAATTACCTGATTTATAATTAATTAATATAATTAACCACATTTTAATCTCATATCTGCTTAAAGTATCAAAATAAAGAATTTAAATTCTAGGATATTATAAAATTGTAATGCATGATTAATCAAATGAATACACTAAGTGAAGATTTTTAAATCCTCATTTTTATTGGTGACTAAATAAAACCAAAGTCAGGGCAACTTGTCCAGAAAATTCTAAGCTCAATCAGGCAACTCAAATTACACTTTAAGTGTTTTTCATAAATCAAATTCAAAATAAGAAAAAGGTCGAGGACATCCAGCAAACCAATTAGGCCTGATGCATTATTAAAGAATGTAGTACAAATATAGATAAATAAATTCAAAAATAAAATAAGAGTAAGTCTTAAATGTGCCATTCCTGTTGTCACCTGGGCTTTGTTTGGTTTGACTAGAGACGCATGTGTGAAGTGACGTGCCAGTGCCATGTACGGGTCCTCCAGCTGGCCAATATTAAAATATTTGTGTGCTATGATTAATCTTGCAATTAATTTTTTTAACGCATTAATTTGCGGCGTAATTAATTAACCTAATTAATGCACTAAAGTGACAGCCCTAATTTACATCCATTGTTTTCTGCCATTTCTTTATTTTCTAGTTTTTTTTTCTCCAGTTTTCACCTTGAAGGAAATTTTTGCTGCATCAGGTATTTTTAGATGACTTTTCCCATATTATTTTTTTTAATACTTTTTCTTTCCTACCATATATTGCATGACATACATGTTTTTTATGTTTGATCAAAAGATGTTTTTAATCAGAAATGTGTTTTTAACATCACCACATTAACCACACTGACTCTTCTCATATTGAACATAATTTAATTTTATTTACAACCATCACACATAAGAAACAATGAACAACATGAGGCTTGAATAAAAATACTCTTTGGTATAAATGTGCTCCTATCAAATACTTAATTATAAATCAATGAAAAGTGCTTAAAATATCCATGAACTCTTTAGCAGGGTTTGACCCATCAGTGATCAGCGATGTGATCCAGAGGATCAGTTTGTGGCGAAGCTTCAACTGAGGTGAAACAAACAACCTTCAAAAGAAACTTCCATTAAATTCATTTTCACTTTGTTTCTGTAACATCAAGGCTCTTTTTCCTGAAACATCCACAGATTCTCCTGTTTGATATTTAACAACAGGACAGTCTTCACTTTGAAAGAGTTTTAAAGAATTTTAAAGCTCAGCTCTGATTTTAATTACTTGTAAAATGTCACCTGAAGACTCCAGAACTCAAATTTGACCTCCTGAAGTAAAAACATCAAACTGGTCTCATCTGCATATTTCTGCCCTTCACGTCTCCGTCTTCGTGATCGGTCAACAGCTCCTCCATCGTGAAACAAATTGGTCGCTCCACCACCCGACAGTGTTTGCATCAGTCAGTTATTTAAGTGCTGCTCATCCCCATCACAAACAAAGGAGTGCTGTCAGAAGGAGGAGGAGCTTAAAGTGCAGGTAGATTCAGAGAACGGGCTCCGCCCCCTCTTACCGAGACCTGGATTTTGGCTTTTCGACTCAGACTATGGACTCTTTGGACGTGGTCTTCCTGCTCTGTGAGGACTGTAAGGGGTTAAGTACTGACACCTGGCTGTGTGGGTGGGGCAACACGATGATCACTCTCTGATTGGACGATCTCCACTCTTTATACAGACGGCAGTGATACTTCAGGGACACCTGGAGGAGACAGAAGAAAAACTTTAACCTACAGATACGTCTCTTAATAAAATATTTACTTACATTACTCCCATTAAAGCTACAGTCTACGATTTGGAAGCTTTGTACATTTTAATAACACCGTTTATAAGGCTGTTATGGTCCTATGGTCCTATCTACACAGTATAAAGACCAAAAAGAACGAAAAAAATCCATTCAGTATATCTGCTGAAAAGCTGCATACTAGCTGACCAATCAAGCCTAGAAGCCTGTAAGGTTCAATTGGTCCGTGAGTTGGTCCGTGAGTCCATCCAATCCCCTGTCTCTCTCACTACGCAGCGTCATGCGTAGTGCGTCATGGTCCCGCCTCCTCCCCTCTACCTCCGGTGAGCAGCTAGCAGCGTTAGCTACTGAACTATCATGGAGCCGGAAAAGCCTAGCGCCAAAACCGGGAAGCCGCTTCCCTCTCCCGCGGGGCCCAACGGAGCTCTGCCCGCGGGTTGAGGCCTGTTAGCGGGCTAACAGCTAACGAATGGCCTCAGTCGGCCGTCAGACCTTCAGCATCGGCCGTTTCGCCCCTGGTTGATCAGGTAATGGCTTTGTTTACTACAGTGGGAGATGTCTGCTGAATAACTCTGGTTAGTCTGTGCCTGTCCTGGCTAATGACTTGTAGCGGAGCGGGTTAGCCTGTTAGCTGCTAATCGTTAGCACTGTAAGCTGAGCTGTGGAGGACAGGCTGAGAAAGATAAATCCTCCCCCACAATCGGCTCCGCTCTGGCGGCGCCAGACCCGCATTGCCGCCGGTCCAGTTGAAATGGCTACTGCTGTGTGTTACAAGGGGGATGTCTGTCGTGTTTGATACTTTCAGTTGAGCTGAGCTGTTTTTGATTGAGTTTGCTGCTGATATATTATGCTAGTCGCTCGCAGCTCAGTCCGAGGGGGCTTATATGAGGCGCCACGAGCTGGGGGCGGGATCTTGGAACACGGAGGGGAGAGGTGAGGGAAGGGGGGGCAGGCTGCGGTTTCAAATCGTAGACCACAGCTTTAAGGGATATTTTGTTGTTGTGTTTTGGATTCATTATATATTTACTGTTGGGATTTTGTTAAATTGTGTTATCCATTTGTGTTGTGTTTTTAATATAAAAGTTTTTGTGATCCTGATTAGCAGACGGGTGCTTGAACAACATGCTGCTGGGAGAGACTTGTTAACAGTGCAGTTACATCTCCACGCCCTGGTAGCTGAAAAGGCAACGACCTCTCTATCAGAGCACTTAATAAATGCGACTTATAGTCAAGTGCGAATCATAGTCCAGAAGATATGGAAGTTATTTTTTGTTGTGATACTGATTAGTTGTTGTGTTCTCCATATATATATATATTTATATAATTGCTTTTCATTGTGTTACTGATTTTCTGCTGTGTTTTTGTTTATTGTTATTTGTTGTCTGAGTTGTTGTTGTGTTCTATTATTGTTGTTGTGTTTTGGATTCATTATGATGTTTATTGCTGCGATTATGATATATTGTGTTATTTATTGCTGTGTTATTGATTTGAAATGGGTTTGCCATATATAGTTATTTTTGTAATGACACTGATTTGTTGTTGTGTTTTCTTGTTCATTGTTATTTGTTGTTGTTTTTAATTCACTCCGTAAATCATCCGCCAAGCCCGTCACAAAAGATGGCAGAAGACGCTGGTGTAGGTGTAACAAGCTTCCATGTGCTGATGTCGTGTTTGATTATCACTGAAGACACTGACCAGCGTCCAGAAGAGGTAGATGCTGAAGAGGGCCACAGTGAGTGTGATGAGCCCAATGGCCTCCATCCTGCTGGAGAAGCGGAGATGATCAATGGCTCCTCTGAGGCACAGCCAGCCGGAGACGGAGGCTAAAGGGGTGATGAGGAGGAAGCACACCAGATCCCCAAACAAAGTCCTCTTCTCCTGACGCAGAGAGTAGGTCTGGATCCACTGAGAGATGGAGGAGAACATCAGCTGAGGGTGGACCTACCATGATTAAACAACAACTCCCACTCTCCATACCTCCAGCAGAGACCTGGACCTCCTCTTCACGGTGAACTGGTACTGACAGAGCTCACAAATGCTGGTCCCTGAAGCCGACAGCCAGCGCTCCAGGCAGCTGCGATGGACCGAGGACAGCGAGCCCGAGCACTCACAAGGGGACAGAAGCTCCTCCTGGACACCCCCGTCGTGACAAATACGACACATGGACGTCTCCGACATCAGACTGAGTGATCAAGAAGAAGACATGATGCTTCTGTTAAAGGATAGGCCACCTTTTTTTGTTTTATGTGTCTTGCCTCACTCTCAAGTCCCTGACCAGTAGAAGCTCGCTTGCTGCTAGTTAGCTTAGCACAAGCACTGGGAGTCAGTGGGTACTGTTAGCCTGCCTCTGCCTACAGTCATCAGATGAACTTTTCTACATCTCTAAATGGCCGTGTGCTTGTTGTGACTCGTTTTTTGACGCGTTAGATTACGTTATCTTCTACTTTGACCATATAATCTTCTCCTACTCATAAACAGACACTTTGTTTTGTTTTCATAAAGCTGCAGTGGCTTGAGCTAGCTATGTGCCATTATTAATTGCTAATTAATAATGGTTTGCGAATGAACAGCTCACTCACAACTGGGAATAAGTTCCCATCGTTCACTTAAAAGAGCTGTTCAAAAGACTCAAACTGTTTGTGAACATCACATCTCTAACACAAACCACCGTGGTAGAAGGTCAACAAAACAAAGTCTCTGTTTACAAGTGGAAGAAGATAATATGATGATAGTAAAAGATAATGTGACATAATGCAGTAAAAAAAAGTCATAGCAAGCACATAGGGCTGTTTAGAGTTGCTGCAGAGTATATCTGATGACTGTAGGCAGAGGCAGGCTAACACTAACCACTGACTCCCACCATTTGAGCTAAGCTAAGTAGCAGCGAGCTTTGCCTGTGTCTTTCTCGTTGCTGTTCGCACAGTCAAAAGAATGATGTCTTTCTGCTTGTCATGGATTTGGGAGTGAGGTAACAAATGAAAACAAAAAGTTGGCATATTTCTTTAATGATTTGAAAGATCATTTAGGACTGATCAACAGGGGCAGGAGATCAGGCTTCTGGGGTCAAACCATGACTTACCAGGTCTTTGCGTCCGCGTCCCTCTGCAGGTCCATCTTTGTGCTCAGCTGATGTGAGTAACTCGGAGTCTCCTCTGTGGTTTTTCCAGGTAAAGGAGGATCTTCAGAACACATGCAGCTGGACTCAGAGAGAGACTCGGACCTGAGGAGAACATGGTCCAACAGGTTCTGGTTTGGTGAAACTTCTGGAAACAACGAGCAGTGAGTGGTCGTCATGGTGACAGAGCTGGATGATGGATCACTGGGATTCTCCCATCTGCAGGAACAAACAGGGATGTTTGTTATAGTCGGTTTAAGTTAAGGTCCAGGATAACATTTATTGAAGGAGTCACCATCTTATCTGTCTGAGTTGTGTCTGGTTTATTCTGTGTTTTGTTTTGGTGAGGTACACCATAAGCCGGTCGCCATAAATAAATCATTAAATTAAAATTTAAAATGATGATATGGTAAAAGTTGATAGCCAAACACCAAATGTGCAATAAAATCTGCTATGGTAGGATAATAAAAAAAACTGACTGAGAATAAAACAATAAATCTGAACTTAAATTGAGAAATAAAACAGATTAAGAGTGATGAAATAAATAAAAAGACAAGAAGAAACACGCCTCTCCAAAGATTTAACCTGATTATCTTTCAAAATGGAATTCATTTCAGGGATTTGAAGACCACTCGTGTTCTTTTTAATACATTTTATACTTCAAAATTCAGTGTATTTTATTTTGTGATCCTCCAGCCTATAATTCTGTGTTCATGGTTTTTGCAGATCAGGTTTTAACTTGAGTTTTTGAATGTGCTCTTTTAATAAAGGTTAAGCATTGACTTCTGCTTGGTTTTGAAGAATGACAGAAGCTGTTGAGCAATCAGGTCGGTCAGTGGTTTTGCTATAATGATGTACTGACCAAAGATCAAATTTAAATCATGGTTGTCCCCTGGATTAGAGATTTAAACCATAACATTCAAACCCTGTTTGTACCTGGATTAAAGATTAAAACCGAAATTAAACCGAATCTGAGATCAGAGACTGACGGCTCAGGTTTGTTCTTATATCTGTAAAATCATCAGCAAGAATAATCAGATATAAAGCTCCTCCTGATGTGATGACTGCCTAAGACCATCAGAAACCATCAGACTCTCAGTATCCAGCAGGAACTATCAGACGCTAAGGAACAAAAGGAGGCATAAGGCCCTCAAGAGCAACCAGGAACCATATGATCCCCAGGAACAATCAGAAACTACAAGGCCTCCAGGAACTATCAGGAACCATAAGCCCCTCAGGAACCATCAGACCCTCAGAAACTTAAAGATCCTTAGGAACCATCAGACTCCCAGGAACCACCAGGGACCATCAGACGGCAGGAATGAGAGGTTCACGTAAACACAGACCGGAAGTTACCCCGTTTACCGATAAACGCGCCAATAACGTGTGAATTATCTATAACTAAACAAACCCTTACCTTCACGGATTCTGACCTGATCATCTCCTGTCTAAGAATCACTCGGAGCTTGTCTGTTCTTCTTCTCTGTCTGTTTTCAGCTCCTTTCTCACCCTGAACTTCCGCTTTCAGATAAAATCCGTTGTTCGAGCCAAACTGCTCACAACATCACCACGTCCCTGAACGCGTCCTGCAGGCACCAAGCTACAATCGCCCCTCTGAGAAAATCCGACTTTATGATGAAATCCAGCAATTGTTCGGACTTAATATTGAATTGAAAACATAAAAAATCGCCCCGGTCTAAATCTTATCCAAAAATCTGCCGAGAAAACCTAACCAGTGTCCTCGGTGTTGCAGGAAGATCAGCCTGTCAGACTAAACTGAGGTCAAAGACAGCATGTGACAAACAGCCTCTCTGACCAATCAGATCGTACGCGCCGTACGTGAATGACGTCAGAGCGCAAACAACATGAAAACCACATTATTTTGCAATTGAGGGAGTATTTGTTCTGTCTCGTGGCTTGAAGAAGGAGAGCAGAAATCAGCATATTTTTTCAGACTTGAGAAACACCAATACAACACTAACTCCGTTTTACAACTAAACATTAACGGAACTGTTTCTAATGATAAGAACATCATAGCAAAACACTGTGCTGATTTTTATAGTAATCTCTGTTCTTTCAAATATTGCCCTCAAGCTGCTTCAGATTTTTTTTAATTCAATAGGTAATATCACACAGCTAAGTGAAAGTGGTAGTGAACTCTGTGACAGCACAATTTCTTTGGATGAGGTGGTAGATGCTATAAAGAATCTGAAAGTAAATAAGTGCCGGCCCAAGCCTTTATGGGGCCCTCAGCAAATTTCATTTGGGGCCCCCCTTACACTGAAGCATAGACTACTTTTAGTGAATGCTTTATCATTAGCACATGGTTACCGTTCACCAACACTAAATCTCTCACATCCACTATAAACTACACCATATTGCTTCAACATAATGCTAAGCACTCATGATTTTTAAGTCTTTGTTTAAGATGTAATCATGTGTTAATTTGTACTTTAAGTTTAAAAGATGCAGCCAATGCAGTATATCATAAAAAAGTGTCATTTATTTGCTTTTGAATTGCAAACTGAAAATTTCAGAAGTGCAACAATAATAAAAAATGAGCCAGCTCCGCTTCACTTTTTCCCCGTTGATTAATTGTCTGTAGGTGTAGTGGTGATGAAAACTTCGGCCATCAGGTTTTTTAGGGAATGAGAAGTTATCTGCACTGGCCCTCTGCTTACCAGATCAGTTCTTTCTAAATCTGAAAGGATAGTTGACCATTCAGCTGGGTCAAGTGGAGGAGCGGCTGATTGATGGTGTTTTTTTGAAGTGTCTGAGGGAGGAAGAGATGTGACACCAACCTCAATGCCAACAGGACCTGAACAGAAATTCAAGCAATGTTTTTTAATAAACTATACAGTGTTAATAATTTTATAATCTTCACCAAACAGAAAAATGCTTCCTAACTGTGTGCTTACCAGCAACATCAGCTGAAGATGACACAGAAACCAAGGGGACAGTAGTGACAGAGGATGCAGATGTTAACTGCTCCTCATGTTGAGAAGAGGATGGACCTAAGATGAGAAAACAGTCAAAAAAAGAAAGAAAAGAATTGTCAGGTTGCAAAATTTACCCCATTAACCACAGACATCAGGTTTACAGATCTGCATGAAAATTAAAGCATTTATTAGGATATTCTTAAGAAAATGGCTTCTGAGCTGTTAATTTACCAGCAACATCAGCAGAGGTTGAAGCAAAACCCAAGGGGATGGTGGAGGCAGAGAATGTATTTGTTGACTGCTCCTCATGTGAAGAAGATGGACATAAGATATAAAAATGATAAGACTTTTTAAACATTTGTAATTGTAATGGTCATGCTAATAATACGCTAAAAGCATGCCATTTAAACAGTTGTGGTCCGAACAACCACAAGATTTTTTTTTAATCCATGACATAACACTGATCTTAGAGAATGTCTTTGTCAAAATCTTGCCTGCTGTGAGAGGATCACCTGTGGATGTTGATGGTAGAGCTGACTGTACCACAGCTGGATCTTCACTGGTGCTAAGGGAAGCATCTCGGGCAGGTGGCCTCTGCTGTGATCCAGCTCCAAAATATTTAAGCAGCACTCCTGGGGAAGTTTCATATAGTATTAGTGATTATATCTAAAGAACAAGGTTCATTTATTTAACTTTTAAAATCATTAGTAGAAAACTATTGTATTCAGATGTATATTCTGTCCATGCACAAACAATGTATATAATAGCTATACATACATATAAACATCTCCAACTTTCCAGTTGTATATATCAAACATGTACAGTGCTCAGCATAAATGAGTACACCCCTACAGATTTGTCAGAAAACCTTTTGTTTTATTTCAAAAGCTTTTTCTACCACATACTATACCACAAAATACCCCCCAATGTGGGCTATTGATTGCAAACACGATTTTTTAAGCTGCACACCAAAAACTATATATATATGAGTGTGTGTGTATTTTTCATTTAAGATCAGGATGCAAAAATTGGTACACTACGATCAAAGGGGTGGAAGCTGCTACACTGCCCAGCATTACTGTCTGTGTTTTAGAATAGCTAAAAGAGTTCATTTTATGGGAACTAGCAAAAACGTGTACATTTGTAACATTTTAGGACATCCTCAGTCTCAGGAAAACCTCTGTCATTTCTCAGACCATACGGTCTCAGAAAAACCTCCCCTCAGACCAAACGGCCTCAGAACCCCCCCCCCTCTCAATAAAACCTCCGTCAGATAATACGGCCTCAGGCTTCAAAATGAAAGTCATCAGACAAAATACTGGAAAAACGGACTCAAATAAAAAACAGAGTCAGGTCATAACAATATCATAATCATCCTAATATCATACATGTTAAGTCGTCTTGAGACGGCATTCAGCTAAAAATCAGCCACTAGCAAACTTCCCGTTTTCAAAATAAAAGCATTCTTCATTATCTCCTATTAGTTCTTTAACGCTTTTGTAAATTAGGCTCTTGTTTTGGAGCTTTAATAGCATAATGGCGAGCATAACGGAATGTCCGAAATGCCGAAATGAAATTTGTATCCGTGCGTTTTATGGCTCAATTGACCACATTTTGGTATTCTACGTGGTGACTTTCTTGAATGAAATGCTCTCTGTACTTTCAAATGTGGCGAATCAACAGAGATATTTGATAGCCTGGTGTGTGTTTGGTCTGAGGTTTTTCTGAAGCCGTTTGGTCTGAGAAATGACACAGAGGTTTTCCTGAGACTGAGGATGTCCTAAAATGTACACCCTACTGGTCAATAAAACATCATATCTGTTCTGTATTTCCACAACATACCTTTATCTTGCTGTTTCTTTTCGTTGTCGGCTTTCTTCTTTTTTCTTTTCTCCGCCCCGAGGGATATGTCCTCTTTTGTGACATGACTTTTCAGGTTGTCATACGAATGTTACCGTTTGTAACTCTGCTGATGCTGCTGTTAATCATCCGTAAAATCGCCATCTCTGCTGTGATTGGTGTGTACCGTGGCATGGCCCAGTCATAAAAAAAATGCCCACACTGTCATCAGTTGTCAAGGCACAAAGCCATCCCCCGTGGCTGATCCCAAAACAGTTTGTTCAATGTACTGCTAAGTGCCTATGAACGCAACACATAAAAGTTCATGCGTTGCAGCTCTCGCTCTTGGGGGCCCCCTGGTGGCGATGGGGCCCTAAGCAGCTGCTTATGTCGCTTATGCCTTGGGCTGGCTCTGTCTCCTGGTATGGATGGTCTTACTGCCGAGTTGTACAAACAGTTTTCTGACAGCTTAGCCCCGTTTTTTTTAGAGGTTTTCAAAGAGAGCATTGAAAGAGGTGCACTTCCTCCGACTTTATGTCAGGGCCTAATCACCCTGATTCCCAAACCAAGAAAGGACCTTTTATTCTTAGATAATTGGTGTCCAATTTCCTTACTGAACAATGATTATAAGTTACTAGCTCTGATTCTTGCAAACAGAGTAAAACCTGTATTAGATACTCTCATCGATGAGTGTCAGTCTGGATTTATGCAGAATCATCATATTTCAAATAACATAAGATTAATTTTAGACATCATTGATTACCCTAAATTAGTGCAGGACAACAGTTTTATTCTTTTTTTTAGATTTCTATAAAGCGTTTTACTCATTGGAACATGACTTTATTATTACTGCTTTAAATAAATGTGGCTTTGGTCAATCTTTTTGTAATGCAGCTCAAACGCTATATTCCAATAGTAATAGTTCTATAAAACTCACTAGTGGTACTTCCCAGAGATTTTCTCTGAAGCGTGGAGTGAGGCAGGGATGCCCCCTCTCAGTCTATCTATTCCTTCTTTCTGTGCAGCTCCTTAAAGCTAGGGTTGGTAATCTGATTTAGATACACTTTTTGTAATACTGGTTAAAATGGTCTTTATGACCCGATGGTAATCAACTCATAATGTGTTCTTAAAACAGAGCGAAAAATATCTGCTATCTACAGCAGGAGTAAAACAGGGAAAACCCCGACCAATAATCATGCCGGGACACCTGTTTTTAAACCAATCAAATCCTGTGGCCATTCTGCCCGCCTGCTGCGTGTGCATTTTCCCGGCGTGCACAGACTCAGTGCGTGTAGCATGTAGCGTAGGGAACAGACTCCGCTGGAGAATGCTTACTTTTCAAGTTTTGTCCTTGAAAATAAGGGAAGTCCGCTGTGAGCCGTCCCACAACCCCAACCAAGCTCCAGTATGACTCACATTTTCGGACAGATGTACAAGAAATCTAAAATAAACACTTTGTTTTTCTAAGTTTGTTCTGCTGTTGGCTCAAATCTCACGAGAACTGCCACTCAGGCTACTGCAGGTGGACGTTCTCGCGAGGCTTTTTCTTCTTCTTTGGTTTTACAGCGGTTGGCATCCATCATTTTGGAGCATTACCGTCCCATTCAGGCTCAAGACAGAGTTCAGTTTGAAGAGGCAGAGGAATGTTTTTATTATTATATCGTCACAAGGGAGATTTACGGGGGAATACTGACATGGGAGGACGGCGGAAAAGAGGAGAAAGTAGGGGAAATACGGTAGTTTCATGGCCAAAAAGGGAGAGTTGACAGCTATGTGGAGAATGTCAGAGGAACTACTTATACCCGATCAACATCGGCTGTGAGTACGAACTAACTTTACATGTTTGTTTGGTGTTTTCTTACCGCTGACTGAGGCATGACTTGGTGTAGTGTGAAACAAACATGTTATGCTGAGGGTTTGGACTTGAATCAGTCTTCTGGATATAGCGGCTGCGCGCATGCATGTGAGGGGGGGGGCTAGGCGGAGCCCTGAGGAGATGCTACTTTCAAATTCATGCTAGCTTTCCAGAATCGCCAACCCCAGCTTTAATTTACATGTCAAACTCAGTCCTCTGAAAGGTATGAACGTCACTAGAGGAATATTTATAAGTCAACTAGCAGATGATACTGCTCTTTTTCTCAGGGATGCCTCACAAGTATCAGTGACAATTAACAGTATCCAGTCCTTTACAAAAGCCTCTGGACTGTCCCTTAACCTTAATAAATGTGAACTTTTACCTGTTAAAGACTGCTTATAGGCTTCAATTCATGGAATTCCTGTGAAGGACTCCGTAACATACTTTGGTATTCAAGTCACAAGGAATATCGACTCCAGATGCTCTATAAACTGCACTCCTATTATAGAAAAAAAACCCAAAATCCTAGATCACTGGCTGCAGAGAGACTTATCTTTAAAGGGAAGAGTTCTGCTTTCAAAGGCAGAGGGAATTTCACACCTAACCTATGCTGCTCAGTCTTTACATGTTAATAATACAACTTGCAAATCAATTGATAAAATGTTACACAGTTTTTTATGGAAAAATAAAACTCATTACTTGCGAAAGTCTATCACTTTAAGCCCTTATGACAAAGGTGGTTTGAACTGTATTGACTTTAGTGCTCTTAATAATACATTTAAAATAAACTGGATAAAGAAATACTTACAAAACCCCACATCTTTGTGGAATTTCATTTCACACCGTGTTTTCTCAAATTTGGGCGGCCTTAATTTCTTGTTGCTCTGCAATTATAGCATTCCAAAAATACCATTGAAACTCTCTAACTTCCATCGACAGGCTCTTTTAGCATGGACACTGATTTACAAGCACAATTTTTCTCCACAGAGTTGCTTCATTTGGAACAACTGTAATATTGTTTATAAGAACAAAACACTGTACTTAGATACTTGGTTTAACAATGGAATTATTTTGGTAAGTCAGTTGTTCAAAACTGATGGTCTGTTATATAATTACTCTGAGTTTCTTATGAGACATAATGAAATGTACCTATAACGCCTAGAGAATTTTCAATGGTTTTTGATGCTATTCCATCTGGTTTATGTATGTTATTTAGGTGCTCTAATAGCTCTCCTCCTTTAACATTTCATCCTCCTGATGTGTCACAGTGTCCTCTTGGTAAACTCTGCTTTTCATCTGTCAAAACTCTGAACCCCAAGATAAGAGCCATGTTTCAGGATGACCTAATTTCTATCCCACCAGCAACACTCTATTGGGCAAACTTTATGTCTGATATTGAATGGAGAAAAGTCTGGACGTTACCACAAAAATTCTTTTTAACGAACAAAGTAAAAGGTCTCATTTAAATTGATACATAGATTCTACCCTGCAAAACAATACATGTCAAAGTTTAAGAGCGACATAGATGTTAACTGTTCTTTCTGCCAAAACCATCCTGAAACATGTGCTCACTTATTTTGGTCCTGTGACTTCACTTATAGACTCTGGAAGGACTTCCACAAGTTTATTACTGATTTTGTTTTCTCTGATTTTCACCTGTATTATAAAAATGTTATTTTTGGTTTTCATTATTATAGCCATAAAGACAATAATGCTTTCTTCCTTATAAATATGCTCTTGTTGTTAGCCAAGTTCCACATACACAAATGTAAATTCTTGAACAGAAAACCGGAACTCTTTGTATTGAAAAAGGAACTTGAACAATATATGAGGACAATCTCCAAATCCACAAACACAAAGGCTTTAAAAACTTTCAGCATTTGCAAAGAATTTAGCTTGTTTACATAAAACGCATTCTCGCACAAGATTTTTTTCATTTTTTTATATTTATTTTTTTCCTCTAATGTATTTTTCTTTTCCTTTTCATTTCATTATCTTTCCTGTCTCTGTTATGGTCTGGGTGTTTTGTTTTTTGTTTGTTCTGTGCTGTTTTCTTCCCCCTCCCTATTTTTCTCCCTCAGGAGGCTGTGAGGAAGAAGGCGGGGCTGGTTGGTGCTCTCTCTTGGAACTGCAGCAGAGTCACACCTGCGGCTCATCTGAGACACACATGCTTCCAATCAGCAATCACCTCTCCTATAAAAGACCGGTCAAGACTCCACTACTCTGCCAGATAATTCCGTCCTGTTCGGTAGTGTCAAACTTTCTTGTGTGACTCAAAAGAGACATTTTTGTATTTTCTAGTGTTGGGTAAATCGATATATTCTCAGTTACTGACTGCTGCCTTTTTTTGGATCTTTTCCCTCCAGGGTGTGACTCTGCAGCACTCACCAGGGTTTTTGCAGAAAGCTCCAGCTTTCAGTCTCCAGCCAGTCCTCTGCCTCTTCAGTTTTGTCCTTGGCATTTTTGTGCATCTTGGTTCCTGTAAACCTGCTTGTGTTGATTAAACACTTTAAAACTTTTTTTTTTGTCAGTCTCCTGCCTCTGTGGTCCAGACTCTGATTCTTTAGACATAACAGTCTCGTTTGTTTTTGTATTTGTGTTACAACTCTCGAAGTTGTCAATGATTCAATAAAAAAAACAACAACTTTATTTTGCAATTAAATGCATGAGATGTGCCATTATAAACTTAAATGTTTTTTTGTGACGTCAACCTGGATTGGATCAACACCAAACTGAAATACCTTCTTTCTTGGACCAAACTCCACCTCTAGTAAAATGTTCATGTAAATCCATGCAGTAGTGTTTGCATTGTCTTCCTTAAGACAAACAAACAGACAGACCCTGGTAAAAACAAAGCCTCCTTGCCAAAGGTAATTTTTTCAGTGAAAAAAAATGGATCTTATGTTCATGTTTTATTTGTTCCAGGTATTTACATGCAGGGTCGTACAGAGGACGGACTTGGGCTGATGTTTGGCGTCAATCACATCGGTCACTTCCTGCTGACCAATCTGCTGCTGGATTGTTCGAAGACGTCCGAGCCCAGCCGGGTGGTCAATGTGTCATCAGTGGGTCATAACTGGGGGAAGACAGACTTTGACTGCCTGAACAAGCACAAAGCTCTGGGACTTGGGACGTCGTTTAGGGATGTTTTTCAGATTTATTCACGTCCTCTTCAACCACGAGCTCGCTAAGGGACTGAAGGGCACCAACGTAACGTGTTACTCCCTCCACCCAGGTAAGAGTGACAGCATTCAAACTTTGTCAATGAGATGATCCTTTGCAGAGCTTCTGATTGTTGCTCTGTTATCAAACAGGCATCAATATTGTCATTTCTTAACTCTAATCATATTAAATGGAAATAAAATTCACCTTGCTCTAGGTTGTTTTACAAAATTGTTTATTTTTTTTATTTCAGGAGCGATTAACACTGAGCTGGCCAGGAACACACGCTTTTTGCTGCAGCTTATCTTGAAGCCCTTGACGATGTACTTCTTCAAGAACCCAGAGCAGGGAGCTCAGACCATGCTGCACTGCGCCCTGCAGGAGGGACTCGAACCCCTGAGCGGACGCTACTTCTCCAACTGCACCGTGAGGGAGCTGTATGATCAGGCCAAGGGCCCACGCTGCAGCCAAGAAGTTGTGGGAGCTCAGCGAGGGGATGTGCGGGCTTGCTTAGGAAAATAGTAAAACCAAGAAATTTAAGGTTGTTTTCAATGACCACAGGGCCTTGTGTTTTAATATTTACTGCAGGAAGATGTCCTTAAAAGCTCCCTATGACTTTTTATAAACAGGAGTAATTATATGAGTTCAGGTTTGGAGAGCGAACAGAGAGACAGATCATCAGCTAAATAACCTCTTAATTTTTACAAAATAAATAAGTAATGATTGCTTTAAATATTTTTGAGAGCCATTTTTATCGTAAAAACATTTCCGTATGATGACCAAATGTACAAATGCATTATGTATTTTGAAGAGTTCATAACCACTCTCAATAAAACAATACTCTCAGAGCATGATCTTCTTTTAAATGGGATTAGCAGAGACTCTGGTTCCTCTGGTATGAAGTGGGCAGGTTTAATAGAGGAAGGTGCTGGTGAGTATCAAGATTAAATCAATCCTAAGTTAACAAAGAAGCATTAAAGGATCCGATAACTAACTTTTTAGAATTTATTTTAGTATGGATAGTGTGTGAGTGAATAAGTGACGCTATGTCATTATAACTATGTATTTCTATATTTAAAGTGACAGTGATTGAACCAATATCATCGCCTATTGGACTTTGAACTGATTTTAACAGATGACATCACATCACTGCTGTCCTTGCTTCTCTCCACTTGCTTTCTCTTCACTTATGAATCCATTTTGAGGTTTTACTGATCACTTTTAAAGCCCTTACAGATCTGGCTCCAGCCTACATCTCTGAATTACTGACACCTTGTGAGCCTCCGGGGGGGCCTTTTGGCTGCTCCAAAGTGGAAACTGAAGACTACCCTGATGGTGATCGGGCCTTGTCTGTCAGAGCTCCTCCACTTTGGAAACCATGCCCTAAGACTTAAAGCATGCAGAATCAGTGACATCTTTTAAATCGCATCTTAAAACTAGCTTTTTCAGACTTGCTTTTACATTATCCTTTTATTACTTACATACTCATTTATCGTCAATGTTAGCTATTTATTTTATGCACATGTTTTGTTTTACAATTACCTATTGAACTCCTCTTTTCTTATTCTCCTCACTGGTCTCATCATCTTAGTCCCGTTTTTACCATCTTTTTTCTTTTAATATACTCCCTTTATTATTATTGTTTTTTATTCTATTTTATTTTATGTATTTATTCTTTTCTCTTTGGGCCATCCTCTTTCTGCCCTCTTGTTTTCCATTTTACTCATGTGATGTCGTCAACTATCAACTGTCATAAATGTATGTATCTATAAATATATGATTTATTTATTGTCCTGTAATTTTACATAAAACGAAATACCTTCTCCACCAGTGTTCTTTTTCTGTATGGGTGGAAAATTATGTCATCTATTTCCAGCTCACCAGTTTGTTTTCTTTTGTTGCTTTAAGTAACATGACCCTCTGCTTTATCCTCTTAGTCTTTTGGTCTCTGTTTGACCTGTTTAATTTTATTGTACCCAGAGTTCTACCTTTTTCAGCTTTTGTTATCTCTGTTAAAGCACTTTTTAAACATCATTTTTTAAAGGTTCTAATGTAAATGAATAAAGTTACTCATTATTTTTTACATTATAATTACATGGAACATTACAGTCATTTGCTGATAAAAGAGGGAGGAAAACAATATGTTTGGATTTACCTTAGAGGGAGTTTTGTCTTAAATTAAATGCACTCACCAACTACAGCATCAAGCTTTGTGTTATCCAGTTTATTGACTACATCTTTGTGAGGTCGTGACTGCCTCCTAGTGAAATGGGAGTCGGACAGTGTTTCTCCACTGTAGATGAGCATCGCGAGATCCCAAATGTCTGATCCCCTACAATGCTGAACTTGCAGTCAGCAGAGACCTCAGCTTTTGTTTGGGAATTTTACATCATAGTCTGGCACAAGAGGCACCAAATAAGGATAAAACAATTAAATACAATATTCTTTAGAATTTATCAATCTATGCAGTGAATATACATAGGCCTGTAGTCTATAGACTAACTTCATAACAGGAGAAATCTTCATCATACCATTTGCTAATCCATCATTAATGGTACACATGCAACACAAAGTTGATGAATATGCTTTCTTTCTAGCTGATGCGCACAATCTAAAGATACAGAGGGAAAATGTAGCCAAAAACCTTTCCCTACCTGGGTAAATAACCCACAGTATCCATGCATTTTGAAGTATTTGCTATGTCTACAGGGTCAGACAATACTTGAAGAAAGAAACTGGTGGGTCTACAGATGGTGTGGGTGTTGAACAGGTGGATTTTCTGTCACATCTTTCAGCTGTGTCACTACTGCTGGAAGCTCTGTAAAGGGAATGGAAACAAGGGTCCAAAGTACTTTCATATATGAGGTTAATCCTGAAACTGTTAATGCTGTCTGGCCTGACATGATTAAAGTAAAACATGTTCTTGTTGAAACGGATGAAGTTGTGTACACTTAACCCACAATATTGGCATCATTATTTCTAAGCACCTCTTGTCCTCTCGGGTCAAATCGACCCAGTCTATTTTGATTGCTTATAATAAAAAGCATGAGGTATAAAATTATCTCCATTTTTTTCGTGGTTCTCCTTTTTGTGAACTTGTTTCCAACATATTTATATATATTTTTAATTGATATCATGATTAATGGTATGATGGACATGTTTTTCATAAAAGGATACCTCATTTTTGAGTAAAAATTGCAGTAATTCAAAATAATTTTCACTAAAATGCAACTGAAATGAAACCATGAGATAACTTACCGTACTTATGGGATAAGGCTCTCCCACCTGAAATAGGGTGCGAAGTGTGTATCCTTATTTTGAAATGTCGCTTCAGTCCCATCAACTGAATCTTACCAAATACAGATTCAGTATTATTTTCACTAAGTGTACACATACATTGATGGGCTGATTGTTGATCAAAGTTATGACTGGGATATTGTGTTAAGCCATGTTCAGCTCTATGATGTTCAGAGCATCAAATACTACAGGTTCCATGAATGCATTTAATGGTGTAACTCAGTGGGGATTACATAACAAATTTACATGCATGAGAAATACCAGATCTGGCATGTGAGTATGATTTGCCTGATTCATTGTCTGAAATTCTGCATGTGAGATATTCTCTTCCCATGGCAGATATAGCCTATGACAATGTGGAACACAATATGGAGGATGACAATTCTCAACATAGCCCAGGGAATGACAATTCACGGCACAGCAATCTTGATGACCCAATATGTGGGTTTCTCAAAATCACCAAGGCAGAAGTACTCTTTGTACGAAAGCACAATTTGACCATGTCTGCTCTCAAAGATTTGCTTCAAATTATTAACCACATATTTGCCAGCATAGTGGTACCAGGCACTAAACATCTGTTCAAAAAGGTTTCCAAACACTTGAGCACTGCTGCAGTACAACACTATGTGTGCAAATACTGCCAGTATTATGTTGGAAATAACACGGGCCCATCCAAGCTTCAAAAAAGTTCTACTTGTAACCAGTCACACACTATTACAGATCTAAAAAATACCAGGAGAACAGGTGAAATGTTTACTGGAAAAGAACAGTGACTGGTTAAATCATAGGTATTGAAAGTTAACAATCAGTGAAAACATAATCAGAATCAGAAATACTTTATTAATCCTCAAGGGGAATTATTGTTTCAGTTGCACTTTACACAGTAAAGCAGTCAGAAATAACAGTTAAAGACATCACGATTGACAGTTGCATTAATTTCACGAAATTAAAGTAAAATTAGAATTAAGTCAAATAAATAAAATAGAATAAAATCAAAGCAACTAAAATAAACAAAAAAGAGCATGAAGATAAATTAAGCAGGTTGCAACATGCAGAGCCCTTAAGCAATGTCAGTTGCACTGTCTTACAGTGCAATATGAGCTATGAGCTATGTGAAAATTAGAGGGAGGAGTTATAAAGTCTGATGGCCACAGGCAGGAATGACTTCCTGTGGCGCTCTGTGGTGCATCGCGGGGGGATGAGTCTGGCACTGAATGTGCTCCTGTGATTGTCCAGCACGCTGTGGAGGGGGTGGAAGGTATTGTCCATGACGTCCTGCAGCCTGGACAGCATCCTCCTCTCCATCACCTCAGTCAGAGAGTCCAGCTGCAGCCCCACAACATCACTGGCCTTACAGATCAGTTTTTTGAGCCTGTTAGTGTCCGCCACCTTGAGCCTGCTGCCCCAGCACACAACAGCGTAAGGATAGCACTGGCCACCACAGACTCGTAGAACATCCTCAGCATCGTCCCGCAGATGTTAAAGGACCTCAGCCTTCTCAGGAAGTACAGCCGGCTCAGGCCCTTCTTGTAGACGGCCTCAGTGTTCCTGGTCCAGTCCAGTTTGTAATCCAAATACTCTCCCAAGTACTTGTACTCCTCCACGATGTCCACCTGGACCCCATGGATGGAAACAGGGGCCACGGGAACCTTTGTCCTCCTCAGATCCACAACCAGCTCCTTGGTCTTTGTCACATTGAGCTGTAGGTGGTTCTGCTCACACCATGTGACAAAGTCTCCCACCACCGCCCTGTACTCCTCCTCATCACCCTTGCTGATACACCCCACAACAGCCGAGTCATCAGAAAATTTCTGAGGGTGGCAGGACTCGGTGTTGTGGCTGAAGTCAGTGGTGTACAGGGTGAAGAGGAAGGGGGACAGGACTGTGCCCTGGGGGGCCCCTGTATTGCTGACCACCCTGTCAGACACACTATAAGCAATATAAATGCCTGCTTATATATATAACTATATACAGTGGCGGTTCTGGGGAGGGGCCAACAGGGGCCAGTGCCCCTGTAAAACTGAGCCTGGACCCCCCTGGCCCCCCCTCCACACCAAGCATATACAATCATTAAAGGCTGTGGTGTCCCGCTGATGTAATAAGCGGAACAAATGATGCGACACTGGGTTCCAGTCAGACCCCTTAGGTGCTACACTGCCAGAACCTCTTGGGAGAAAAAGAGAATATGCCGACAGAATCATCACAGTGATACAAGAAGACTTACCACAGAGAATTGTGGTGAGTAAAGCTGTGTTGTTTGTGTAATTTTTACACGGTAAGACCAGGAAATGTTGTTGACCAACTTGAGTTAATAGGAGGTTGATAAAAGCACAGAGGCTGATGTGGTCTACCAAGTTTTACGCACCGGCTGTGATACGCACGCCTTTGACTGGCTTCACGCGCTCTCGCGCGCGCCACACCTCCGATTTTTTACGCTGGGTTTATAGGTACAAATCCCATGGGGGCCGCAGGAGTGTAGCATACGTGGTGCCCACAAGAAAACGTCCTGAAATATCTTGTAACAACAACAAAATGCGCAGAGATTAGTATAGCGTGGCTGTGTGTCTTGAACTTTCCCTCGGAGTCTGTGCGCGCACTCCTCTGTATGCAGGTGAGCGTAAAGACGCAGACAGGCGCGCATCACAGGGACAGTGAGGGACCGTCAGTCACTCAGTGTGTTTTTATGATTCAAACTGTGTCTTCATAGCTCATGTGCTCTGTTTAACTTAACGAAAATACTTAAAAAATGACGAGTCGGCCTGTTAATGAATCAAAACTCATTATTGTTCATCAGTCCAATTCTGGGCAGCTGTTTTCACTGAAGCACTGTTTTCTAAATGATAAATTCACCCAGAGGCTTCCTGCATCACTTATGCTCCATGATATAAGAACAATCTGTAAGTATTAAGCTTCAAATAACATCTACTAGTGCAGTGGTTCTCAACCTGTGGGTGGAGGCCCATAAGTGGGTCTCAGAGCTGTTTTCAGTGGACGGTGTATAAATCAGGTAAAAATGTGGCAAATATGTCTTCAGTGTATGGAGGCCCTAAGAGGACAAACACCCATCAGAGTATGTCAGAGTATACCCACTAGAATAAACCAGACTGCACCACTCATCCTTTCCCCTTCCATAAAGTTGATCCCACAAAAAATCCCCATTGTAAACACAAATAAATATTTTTCAATGGTGTAATTGCGTTTGGTGACTGTACAATACGAGTTAAATATGACAGTGTTTCAGATTTCTCTAGTGAGATTTTTCTGTCCTGAAATCATAAATTAATTTATGTCGGCTGTTATTACTTTTAGTTTGGTGTTCTTTTATAGATGTATTGATTTAAAAATAAAGTAGTGATAACTGTGACTTTGTATCACAAATTTGTATCACTAAAAGGGTATAGTGGATGCTCTCATTGTTTTTATTGTCCGAATTGCTACAGAAACAATTACCAATACTGTTTTTAAATTTTGTTCTGAAGTAAATGTGTTCAAGGCTTGAACATCGTGTTGTTGATGAAGACAAAAACAATGTCTTATTTTGTTTATTTAACAATTTCTTTGGACATATTGTTGAAAAAATGTAACTAACATACAATAAATTTAACTAAATAAATAAACAAATAAACTTTCCTGCAACTGAAATACTTTTACTAGTATTTTGTATTACATTAGACTAAATATTTTAAATGCAAGAACACTTCTCAGTTTCTTTTGTCGGGATTGAACGTGTTCCTCTGACAACACCCTAGGCCCCAGACAGGCAGCCCCTGTGAAATTGGTCTAGAACCGCCACTGGCAGCTTGTTAAAAAGTTAAAACTGAAGTTGGTTTTTCTTTACAAATAAGTCTTGTCTCTCCTTTGAATCCAGAAAAAGACTGGTGTCTGCTACATTTATGTCTGTGCTGGACTATGGTGATGTTTTGTACATGCATGCCTCCTCTAATAGCTTACATTCTCTGGATACTGTGTATCATGGAGCTCTGAGGTTCATCACTGGTTTTAAATCTCTTACTCATCATTGTTTGCTGTATGCTCATGTTGGATGGTCTTCTTTGTCTGCAGACTTAATCACTGGCGTATTCTTATTTATAAATGTATCCTTGGTCTGCTTCCATCCTACCTGCTGACTTACATCAGTCAGAAGAGCACAGCATCTTATAATCTTGGGTCCCAGGATCTTTTCTTATTGCCTGTTCCCAAAGTAAGAACTGAGCTGGGAAAAAGGCGCTCAGGTTTGCAGCTCCACATGCTTGGAATGAACTACAAGAAGACCTGAAACTAAAAGATCTGGTGTCACTAGACACTTTTAAGTCAATGTTGAGCAACTTGGAGGCAAATACATCTGGCTGCAGATGTTTTGACTGATGCACTTTATCTTTCTCCTGTGGACAATCCAAGCAAAATAAGCTGTCTGAATTGTGACTTCTCTTTCTTAATGTACTGAATTCTTGTTTTATGTGTTTGATGACTACATGTGTATGTGTAAAACTGTTGAATGTGCTGCTGTCTTGTCCAGGACACTCTTGTGAAAGAGATTTTTAATCTCAATGAAGTTAAATAAAGGTTAAATAAAATAAATATATATGGATATGGATATGGATATGTATATATATAGATATGTACATATAAAGACATATAGATATGTGTATATATATATAGATATAGATATATAGTAATTTATTACAAACATTTTTCTCTTTCATATAATTTTTTTTGTTTTTTGCAATAAATGTGTTATGAAGCACTTTTAGTTGATACTAAAGCATCTAGATGTAATTTAACCCCGCCACCATCCCCCCTCATAAGAAGACAGTCTCCAGCTGTTTTTTGGCCTATTTATTTTTATAGCTGTTTTAAATGTTTGGAATATTTTTGCTTTAGTAGAGGATTTTTTATTCATGACACATTCATTAATCTAATACCTACATTTATTTTTTTTACTTACTTTTTCTATCGCTTTAAATATGTTACCAAGCATTCTTACTTTAGTCTAAACTATGGTTTTTTTTTTGACCCTTTTCCACCCTATCTCATCATAGGACAAATTATCTTTAAGTCTAATTAATAATCAGACACTAACCCTTCACAAATAAAGAGATTTAATTGCATTACAGTAATTTCTAAGTTACTGTGTTAAAATAAACAAACAGGACTTGAATAAATTGGTCTTAGTGATAATTATAGTATCTACATGCGATCATTTTGTACAACATATTGAGTTTTGTTCAAGCAATTTGATAACATTTTATGTGTTTTCTTTCATTCATTTTCTTTTGTTGCTCTTCATCATTACACCCACAAACAGCTCCTCTTTTTAGACGACAAATAAACTTTACTTTGAACCGCGGTGTTACTTTAGAAGCTGTCTTATTAGTGACCATTCAAACTACTTCATATAAATATGAAAACTGAAGATACCTGAGCTCTATAATGGGCCAGAATTGTTCCACAATGTCATTAATTGAACTCATTCCTGTTTCTGAACTTAAACAATTATGGACACTTGAGCATTTAAACCATGACATTTTTTTTTTTTTTTTCATTTTAATGTTTTTATTTTGGTTCTGACATTAAAGGGATAGTTCTGTATTTTTGAAGTGAGGTTGTATGAGCTCCATATGGTCACTAAGGACAGTAGATACAGTAGAAAGTTCTCTCTTCTCCACCAGAAAGCCACAGTCTGTAAGAGTCTTTGTACGCTAATGGAAAAATGCCGGGGTTTAAAGGCTATTTTCTCCGCCTACAAGAACTCAAATCAAAAAGTAATACCACAGTTTAAGTCGCTAAATATACATTTTTTGAAGTGCATAAACCGTTAGGAAATATAAAGTTTATCGGACCTAAGCCAGCTCACGTCTGTGTCCCTCCGCTAAATCCCTCCGCCGTAGTTAGCTAAGCGGCGAACACCTTTTTTAGACTAATAAAAAGCACATTATAAGACAAATATTTCTGAGATGGGTTTTTGTGATGCTTCCCCTGATGCAGAAACAGATGTGCATTATCTAGAACTCAGCTGCACAGAAATCGTTGCGTGTGTGTGCATGTGTGAGAGACACACACACTCACTAGTAGTCTGCACTGTTAGGATAAACAAACAGCCTCATCTACTCTGCTTATTTGTCTCTGACATATCATTATTACTTACTTTGAGCAGAAACCATCATTAGGTCCTTCAGGTTTGGGACGTTTTTCCAGTTTATCTTCGGGAAATCGAAGAATGTCCACAAAACTCCAGGAAAGGAAAGTCCGTTTGACGAGTAATACCGCCGTCCATATCACCTATTTCCAGGTCAAACATTCGCCCCACTGTGTATTTACGTCTTTATCTTGATGTCCATTGTCCGTGGATGGAGTGTGGACACTGGACAAAGACGTAAACGTGACAGACTACAGACTGAAAGAACTTTCTACTGTATCTACTGTCCTTAGTGACCATATAGAGCTCATACAACCTCACCTGAACTATCCCTTTACAGGTGGTTTAGGTCCTTCCTTGTTTGTTCTCCAGCAGCTCGTTTCTTTTTTTTTTTTTTTCTTATCTGCCTTCTGTTTCTTGCATCCTCCTGTAAGCAAAAGAGAGTCGAGAGTGAGCCTGGAGTTCTGCTGAAAAAGTCTCAACAATTCATCTTCTGCTTTCGATGCAAAAGCTCCTCCATTTCTGAGCCTGAAAAGCAGACAGAGTGGAGGAGTGTTTCTTACCTCTGGCCAAAATGCTATTCCTCCTGTCGCTCCTTCTCCTCCTGCTCCTGCCTCTCCCTCTCCTCCTGCTCCTGCTTGTTAATCACCACCCGCCTCTCTCTCTCCTGTTTCTTCCTCTCCTTCTGCTTTCTTTTCCATTCAAGCCTCCGCTGCCTCTTCTTCTCAATCACCTTCTGCCTCAGGATCTCCTCCTGCTCCTGTTTGTCAGTCGTCTCTTGCTTGTCTGTTATCTCCTGCTGCCTCTCTCTCTCCTGTTTCTTCCTCTCCTTCTGCTTTCTTTTCCATTCCAGCCTCCGCTGCCTCTTCTTTTCAATCGTCTTCTGCCTAAGAATGTCCTCCTGCTCCTGCTTGTCAGTTGCCTCCTGCTCTATCTCACTCCCCTCCTGCTCCTGTTTGTCAGTTATCTCCTGCTGCCTCTCTCTCTCCTGTTTCTTCCTCTCCTTCTGCTTTCTTTTCCATTCAAGCCTCCGCTGCCTCTTCTTCTCAATCACCTTCTGCCTCAGGATCTCCTCCTGCTCCTGTTTGTCAGTCGTCTCCTCCTGCCTCTCACTCCCCTCCTGCTCCTGCTTTTCAGTCGTCTCCTGCTTGTCTGTTATCTCCTGCTGCCTCTCTCTCTCCTGTTTCTTCCTCTCCTTCTGCTTTCTTTTCCATTCCAGCCTCCGCTGCCTCTTCTTTTGAATCATCTTCTGCCTCAGAATCTCCTTCTGGTTCTGCATGTCAATAGTCTCCTGTTGCTCTCTCTCTTCTAGCTCAATTATCTGCTCCTTTCCAACCTGTTGTTTTAACATCTCGTCCTCCTCGCTCCCTCTCTCCCTCTCCAAAACCTCCTCCTCCACTCTCTGCCTCTCTCTCTCCTGCTCCTTTCTGTAGATCTCCTCCCTCACCTTCGTAGAACAACTCATGCATTTGAATATGCCTGGCAGCCTCAGTCTCCATCTCCTTCTCCTTCCTTTCTTCTCCTCCTTCATCCATCCTTGCTCCTTCTTGTTTTTCCCTTCAATATTCACCCATCTGTCCTCCTCCTCCTCTTTCCCTCTCTCGCTCCAACACCTCCTTCTCCACTCTTTGCTTCACCTCCTGCTCCTTTCTGTAAATCTCCTGCCTCCTGCTCCTGCTCCTGCTCCTGCATCTCACAGACTGCTTCAGTCCCATTCTCCTTCAAATGCTCTGCAAGGAGTAAAGGAATAAATAACACAAAGAAATCTTCATGTAATTGAGGTTGGTTGAAATAACCATTTGACATTCATTCAAAGTGACGCCTGAAATTAACCAGAAGAGACAACAAGCAAAAATGATGTCATAGATTATGAAAGAAAAAAAGGTGGCTGAACATTGGGGAAAAACATTCAGGGAAATTTCCTGTATGATTTAATGTAATGTAGTGACCAGGCAGAAAGGTTGTTAGTGATAAGCAACGTCTCTTAAAAATTGATAAATCGGATGTCATTCATTCACTGACAAAGATTTCAACCTCACAGGTCACAAGTTCAAGAGAAGATAAACATATAAATGAAAAAACACACAAGTAGAATTCAATCTACCTGCTGAAGTTCAACTGACTACAAAACCCTAAACGCTCTTGGTTTAGATGCAAAATGTCTAGCTCCATAATTAAATTCAAGTACACAGAAAACTGATGGGTTTGAGCTCATGTATCTGTTGTTGTGTAAGTTATGATTGAGTGTGTGTCCTGCTGCTCCATTTGAGATCCACTGATATGTCATTTTAACTTTCAGACTGCTGTATTCAATCCAAACAAAGTATAGCAGCAGACACACAGCAGCCACAACAACTGACTATCAATGGTTTTTAAACTCCAGCCATACAACCTAACTTCAAAATAAAAATATAGAGATATCTTATTGCACCACAGCACAGTGGTGTGGATTTAGAGAGACTCTGTTTAATGTCACATCCACACTCATTTTAGCTCAAGGCTAGCTCAAGGTCAGATGTGAAAAGAGACTAAAGTAAACATTTATCAAGCGTAAAAGTTGAAAATCTGTCATCAATTGTTTCATTTTCACATTAAGAACACTTCAAACTTTCTTTTCATACATGGTGTACTCTATGACTCTCATAACATGGATCATTCAGGGTAGCTACTAAACCTTTCTGTTTCACTCCTTCAGTCAAATCATGCTGACAAAAAATAACTTGGCTACAAAAGAAATGAAGAAGTCTGTGTCCTACCTAGGGATGTCACCGTGTCCAATTAAAACTACTGTTATATCGTGCTTGATCACCACTCTGCCTCAGTAACGCACGGTGATGTTGCTCTTTGTCTGGAGAAGCCGGGACTTTGTATCTGTCCTCGATTAAGGAGCCTCACGCGAGGTGCACATGCGCAGTTTGCGTTGTTTGGCCTCTGAGTCTGAAACATTTATTGACAAAAAAGACAAAAGAACTGTTATGAATATAATAATAAAGGGGTTAAATGATTTCAATTCTGTGTAAAAGTACTTTTAGAACATTTTGAGCACACTGCAACAATACTGCGATAATAATGATAACCGTGATAATTTTGGTTACAATAACCGTGATACAAAATTTTCATATCGTTACATCCCTAGTCCTACCCAATATGATTTAATTCCAAACAAAAAAGGCAAAGAAATGATCATGAACTAGCTAGCTTAAGCAAATTAATGATCCCTGCCTTGCAAGATAACACAAAATGAGTGTACTTACCTCCGAGTGGCTTGGTGAAAAGGGAAGAACTTCATTGGAGCTGGTTTATATACCCCACAGATAGGGTTGGGCATTGTTTGAATCTGAACGATTCCGTTTCCGATTCCGATTCTGAGTTTCGATTCCGGTTACTAACGATGCTCGATTCCGATTCTTTGAAGAGGCAGGGTCGGAAAAGTTTTGATGTTTTAAATGAGCTAGCTAACCAGAGGTCTTTCTGGATAAAATAGTCTGTACTTCTCCATGAATTTAATGCTATGAACTTACCACTTTCTATGAACTATACTATGAATGTCTCATAGGGCTGTTTTTATATACAGTTGTGCCCAAAAGTTTACACCCCCCAGCAGAATTTCTGACTTTTTGGCCTTTTCTCAGAAAATATGAATGATAACACAAAAACCTTTCTGTCACTCATGGTTAGTGGTTGGGTAAAGACATTTATTGAAAAAAAGATAAGTTTACTCTTTTTAAATCAGAATGACAACAGAAACTTCAAAAATGACCCTGTTCAAAAGTTTACACCCCCCAGTTTTTAATACAGTGTATTTCCCCTTTAACATCAATAACAGCTTGAAGTCTTTTGTGGTTGTTGTGGATGAGGGTCTTTATTTTCTCAGATGGTAAAACTACCCATTCCTCTTCTCAAAAAGCCTCCAGCTCCTGTAAATTCTTGGGCTGGCTTATTGCCATTTACTCACTGACACACATTTCAACCTGACAGGTCACAAATTCAAGAGAAGACAAACATATAAATGGGATAACACAAAAGTAAGAATTCAATCTACTATAATTAAAATACAAAACCCTTCAAGCTCTTAGTTTAAAAGCAGAATCTCTAGCTTCATAACTAAATTTACACAGGAAACTGATGGAGTGGGTTTGAGCTCATTTATCTGTTAATAAGTTATGCTGCTCCATTTGAGATCCACTGAAAAGTCATTTTAAATGTCAGACCACTGTATTCAATCCAGACACACCAAAATAAAAACAGAGAGATATTTTATTGCGCCACAGAGCAGTGCTGTGGATTTACAGAGGCTCTGTTAAATCCTTTGATGCGCAACAAACGTACCCTCCGTTTAATGCACAACATGGGTCAGAAATGACCCGCATTCATTTCAATGGCTATTTAACGCTGGCTAAGTTTATCTTTGTTCCATCATTTTAAATTAATTTATCTTATGATTAGTTATTACAAGTAATTTTGGGGTATCCTGTTTTTGATAACCACATATCCTTATTTTAATTTTTCCCTTTTGATGCTATGAAGAGAAGCAGTTTTTGTTTTACAATGTCAAATATCCACAAATGGGTCAATAATGACTCATATGTAATTAACGATTTACATCTTGTAATCATAATTTGTTTCTAGTTATTTCTTTAGCAGTGAGTGGGGCAAAACACTTGTGCGCTGTTCTGTACTTTTATTTGATAATTGAAAACTGCTGAATTCTGTTCTGACTTTACTTCAACTAAAATCAATAATACAGAAAGCTGTTTTGACATGAAATAGATATTGGCAATATCAACTGTAGTTAAGCTCTACTATTACTTGAATTTTCAGTACAGGCACTCAATTTAGGTCAACTAGTGCGCCAGTAGACTTTACTACTGAAGCAAAATGTGTCACTATTATGACTAGTAGATCAAAAACGACCTCGAGTAAAACTAGTAGACTGTTCAGGTCTATTTTAGTAACTTCAAAATGTTCACTAGTACTAAAAGTAAGCCTTAAATGCTACTAGGGGATTGGAAAGGCAACTTTAAGCTTCCCACTGGCTATTCAAAGTATTACAGCTCATCAGGGTGCTGGATTTGCTTATAATCCATCATACCTTATTTGCATTTGTTCTACTCATACTACTAGTTCATCTTTTGGCTTTACTAGTACTACTGGTAGACTGAAAAAGTATGCTAGTACTACCAGTGAGATATTTTGAGTTTACAACTAGTAAAAGTAAACAAATGTTTTGTTTTTCTAGTAAAGGTTTTTGGCCCACTTGAGTGCGAGTATGCCTTACTAACGAATCAAAAACAAATGATCTCTGATAATTGCCATTTACTCACTGACACACATTTCAACCTGACAGGTCACAAATTCAAGGGTAGACAAACGTATAAATGGGATAACACAAAAGTAAGAACTCAATCTACCTGCTAAAGTTCAACCGACAACAAAACACTTAAAGCTGTTCTTTTAAAAGCCAAATCTGCAGCTGTACAACTAAATTCATGTACACACTAAACTAATGGAGTGGGTTTGTATCTGTTATTGTGTAAGTTATGATTGAGTGTGTGTCCTGCTGCTCCATTTGAGATCCACTGATATGTCATTTTAACTTTCAGACTGCTGTATTCAATCCAAACAAAGTATAGCAGCAGACACACAGCAGCCACAACAACTGACTATCAACAGTTTTTAAACTCCAGTGGAAAAGGTCATACAACCTAACTTCAAATAAAAATATAGAGATATTGTTGCTGCACCACAGCACAGTGGTACGGTGGTGTATTAGGGCCATAAACTCATATTTTGGTTTAATAACTCATCAAAACAACAACGTAGTTCCAAACCCAATAATTTCATTTCATATAGTTTTTAATATAGTGGAATATGTTTATCAATAGGTAATGACTATAAAAACTGTAATAACTGTACTGTTGTGGACTGCAGTAACACCAAACCCTGCCTAATCATCAAACATCTCTTCTAGTTTATTACATAGCTCTTATTTAAGATGAATAGGTTTAATGTATTTAATGTCCATTTTTTTTTATTTCAGATGTATTTTGAGGGATTTTTATTGCCTTTGTTGGAGAGAGACAGTAGATAGGCTTTTGAAAGGGGACGAGAGAGTAGGGGAGGACACACTGGTCACAGGCTGGATTGGAACTCGAACCGGCAGAAGCATGTACATGGGACGTGCCTGGTTGCTAACCACTCCACCAAACCAGCACCCCTCAATTTTTACATTTGGACATATATTCATTTAAAGGTAATAACTATAAAAACTGTGATAACTTCACTGTTGTTGACTGTAGTGGCACCAAAGCCAGCCTGATGATCAGATATATCTTCAAGTTTATAGTACAGCTCTACACTATAAATATGTTTAAATCAATTCATATGTCTTTGAATAAAGAAAAGTATGTTTATCAACAGGGAATGATGACTATAAAACTGTAATAAATGTGGCTGACAAAAGTGACACATAAGTCAGCCTGATGATCAAACATCTCTTCTTGTTTAACATTCAACTATTACGGAATATAAATAGGTTTATATTTAATGTGTCATTTTTTTAACATGGACATATATTCATTCATAGTGACTGAAGTGACACCAAAGCCAGCCTGATGATCAGATATACCTTCTGTTTTATAATACAGCTCTACCCAAGATAAATGTTTTAATTTAATTCATGTGGCTTTTAATATAGTGAATCATGTTTATTGATAGGTAATGACTATTAAAACTGTAATGTAACTGTTTTGTTGCAAAGGGGTTAAGCAGCAAGCCAGTCTGATGGACCTAGTGGATGAAGTCCGTGAGCTGAAGGCCACAATCAAACTGAAAGACCAGAAGATCCATCTGCTTGAAGAAAGGATTGATGACTTGGAGCAGTACTCCAGGGGAAATGACCTGATCATCACTGGGCTGGATACCAGACATCGTAGCTATGCCAGGGCTGCAGCCAGCGACCAGCAAGGTGAGGACACACCACCTGAAGAACTGCTCACACTGGAGACACAAGTTGTTAAATTTTTGAGCAGTAAGAACATTGAACTGGACAATGGGAACATCTCAGCCTACCACAGCCTTCCACAGAAGGATAAAAATGCCAAACCAACTATTGTTGTTCAGCTTACCAACAGAAAATATTAGATTAATTTACTACGACAGGCAAAAAAACTCAAGGGCACAGGGGTGTACATAAATGAACGTCTGACAAAGAAAAATGCTGAAATAGCTAGATACAGTCGCTTACTCAGAAAACAAAATAAAATTCAAGCAACATGGACAAGAAATGGGAAAATATTTATCAAGTTCAATAGACCACCAGAGCAGGCAAAGGTGATTGCAGAAATATAAGAGACCTGGAACAATAAAAGTGACAACGGGTGTAGCTTGGTTAGCAAATGGCGCACTCAATGAGGATTAGAAAATGTTTGTCTGTTTTATTGGAACAAAGTAGCAAGATAAAGAGCTGTTTATTTAGCTGAGCCCTGTTTCAATAGAATAGTATATGAAGAGTCACATTTAAGTTTCTTGAAGTCAGCTGAACATAAATCATTTAGCTTTGAGAAGGAAATTGATCCAGATTTAAATTTTTACAAAGATTGGAATTCTGCGTCTAAATACTACACAGAAAATCAGTTTAATGAACTCAGTCTGAATTAGGCCTGCACAATATATCGTTTGAACATCGACATCACAATGTGCGCATGCGCAATAGTCACATCGCGCATGCAATGTGACTATTGCATTTCCCCCATTTATTGGGGAAATGAAAAAAAAAGCAACTGAAATTGAAACCTATTCTATTTTGTACAGAGACATGGCCTCCTGGATCCCTTTTATATACAGCAATCTTCATCATTCACAGATGAACCCCCTTAGCCTGGATTAAACTGCATTATACCAATACAATGGTGTCATTGTGAGTCAACCAAAGTCTTCCCAAACGGAGCTAACCAAGTCATCTGGTGAGAATTCTTCTATTTTTAATATCGCAATATATATCGCAATATATATCGCAATATATCGCAACCCCCCCAAAAATCGCAATGTCAGTTTTTTCCAATATCGTGCAGCCCTAGTCTGAATGGATTTTCAATCATACACTTCAATAGTCGAAGCCTCTATGCAAATTTTGATCACATCAAAGAAAATATGCAATCATTAAAACATCGTTTTCAAGTCATTGCCATCAGTGAAACCTGGCTGACAAATGAAAAGGGCTCCAATCTTATATTAGAGGGATACAATCTTTTTAGTTTAAACCGCAAAATAAAAAGGGTGGTGGAGTGGCTCTCTTTGTACAGAAAGATTTTCAGTGTAGAGTGGTTGACAGCACAGTTGTGGATGATATCATGGAGAGTCTGACCATTGAAATTCATTCCACTAATCTGAAAAGTATTATTGTGAGTTGTATATATAGGACACCTGGCTCTTGCATTGATTCCTTTGTTAGTTCCATGGTTGACATTCTAGGTAAGGTATGTGATAAGAAACAAGTTTTTGTTTGTTGTGATTTCAATATTGATTTATTGAAATGGAATGAACATAAGTGACAACAGAATTTTGTAACACAATGTTCAGTTTAGGTATCTGGCCCCTAATTGATAGACCGAGTCGAATAACCAAAGACAGTGCAACACTTATAGACAATATTTTTACGGATACTCATCACCAAGTAACAAGTGGTTTACTCATAAATGGTGTCAGTGATCAACTTCCTGTTTTTGTAGTAGCGCATAATTTAATTGCTAAATGTTCGGTTAATAAAAATAGACATCCTTGCAAATTAAAGAGATTGAAAACATTACAAAGAACAGAAGCCTTCAAAATGGATCTTAGGAATTGTAACTGGGACGAGGTTTATGTTGAAGATCCAGATCTAGCATATGATGCTTTTCTGTCTACATTTTTAAAATTATATAATAAGCATTGTCCTATAAAAATGTGTAGGGTGAAAGATCAATATGAAGGTAAACCATGGATTACAAAAGGTCTGCAAAAGGCATGTAATAAGAAAAATCAACTGTACAAAAAGTTTTTACTGCAGAGAGCTAGTGAAAGTGAGGAAAAATATAAGTGCTATAAGAACAAACTAACCACCATTATGAGGACTCAAAAAAGGAATAGTACAGTAAAGTGTTGGAGGATATTAAAAATAACATACAAAAAACTTGGAAGGTAATCAATCATATTATTCATAATAAAAGTAATAATTCAGAACTTCCAGACTTTTTTATAAATAAAGTCAATAATAAAGTGGATGACTTAAAAAATGTTGTTGACGAGTTCAATGACTTCTTTGTTGATGTTGGAGCTTCTTTGGCAAAACAGATTACTGTATCTGATGACCACAAATATATGTTTAATAATTTGATCAACACTAATGTTAATTCTATGTTTCTAAGTGGGACACACGAAACTGATGTTATTGAAATTGTAAGAAAATTAAAAGATAAGCGATCACTCGACATATATTCCATTGATATAGTGACTATTAAAGAAGTTATTGATTGTATCAGACCCTTGACCTATGTTTGTAATCTGTCTTTCCAAAAGGAATCTTTCCTAACAACATGAAGTTAGCAAAGGTGATCCCAATTTATAAAATGGAGATAAACACTGTATGGAAAATTACAGACCAATATCACTTCTGCCGCAGTTTTCTAAAATTCTAGAGAAATTGTTTGTAAAGCAATTAAAATTGTTCATACATAAAAATAAATTGTTAAGTGAAAATCAATATGGATTCAGAGAAAGTAGAACTACTGCTTTGGCAGTAATGCAAATGGTAGAAGAAGTAGCTAATGCAAATGAAAATGGTGAGTGTTGTATTGGTCTGTATATTGATCTGCAGAAGGCTTTTGACATCATAGATCACAGACAGTTATTGAAGAAATTAAAGATGCATGGAATACGAGGGGTTGCTTATTCTTGGTTGGAAAGTTATTTATGTAATAGACACCAGTGCGTACAAATCAATGATACTATGTCGGCACTTCGAAAGATCACATGTGGTGTGCCACAAGGATCAGTGATTGGTCCAATGCTGTTTATTCTTTACATCAATGACATCTGCAATGTAACAGATTTTTTTAGATATGTAATATTTGCAGATGATACCAGTTTGTTTTGCTCTGGTAAGAATCTGAAGGAGCTTTTGTGCTGTGTAGAAATGGAGCTGGAAAATCTCAAGACTTGGTTTGATGTCAATAAATTGTCTTTAAATATTAAGAAAACAAAATTTATGGTTTTTGGGAATCAAAATGATAGTGATTGTAATGTTAAATTAAAAATCTGCAATGTTGACATTGAAAGAGTTTCTGAGACTAAATTCCTTGGAGTTGTCATTGATGAAAAGCTAACATGGAAACATCACATTGAATACATTAAAGGGAAAATCTCAAAATCACTTGCAATCCTGTATAAATCCAGAAATGTATTGAATTCCAAGGCCTTGCATTTGATTTACTACTCATTGATTGTTCCCTATATATCTTACTGTGTGGAATTGTGGGGATCCACCTTTAAAACCACCATAAATTCAATAATAAAACTGCAGAAACGAGCTATACGTATTATCAATAAAGCTGACTATTATGCTCATACGGAGCCACTTTTTCTTAATTCTCATGCTATGAAATTTTCTGACCTGTTTTATTATAAAATAATGCAAATTATGTTCAAAGCAAAATCAAAAATGCTCCCTGACTCAATACAGAGGTTTTTTTTAATTCAGGACAGTCCATATAATCTCAGAGGCGTTTGCAAATTTACCGTACAAAAAGCTAAAAAAGGTATGAAAAGGAGATGTGTCTCCATTATTGGAGTTAAATTCTGGAATGATGCCAGCATAAATTTAAAAACTTGTCATTCTTTTTTTTTGTTTTTAAGAAAATGGTTAGTAAAACTATTTTTAAAGCTTATAAGTGCGATTCAGTATCTGTGTTGTTGCTTCTTTGCTTTTTTGGAGGTTGGTAGCCTAAAAGAAGTTGACAATATAGGATAGGCCTTTATAAGCAGTTTGCTTCTGCCTCTGCCTTTCAGTCATTATCTAACACATAATTCTTGGTTTTGTGATTTTGTGTGAAATGTCAATATTGTGGACAATAGTTGGTGTTGTCATGACTGAACAAACAATAAATCAATATTTTAAATAAATGTAAACCCTTTAGGTTGCAGTACAGTGTCAAAATACCAGGTGGTAAACTCCCAAACACATCTCTTAAGATTCATAAAAATATTATCTTGTCACACTTTTACCATATTGAGATATTTCATCACAAACCCAAAAAAGCCAGCGAAGGACAAATTGGACATTATGCCTGTATTTAGATTTGACATACTTTTTTATTTTTTATTTTAAATTTTGGTGTAATTCACAAGAGGATAGTTTGACTAATCAGCAATAATACATAAACCTCAGATTTATCATTTTTTATTCACTCTTATTGTTTGTCAAAGACATTTGTTTGTGGATCTTTAAGTTCCACTCAGTTACTTTTTATACCGTTGATGCATAACTCCATGATTTTTAACTTTCTTGAAAAGTAAAAAAACATTTTAAAAAGTATTTATCTGTGATTTAGTAATTCAAGCATGAAATGGTTAAATAAAAAAAATGGAACGAAAATCATTGCATGCAGGATTAAACTTCTCCTGAGTGTTTTAACTCCACATACTGCAGTAAAAATGTTGTCTCACAGCAGAATGAGCGGAGTCAGAGTATGTAACGGCTTCACTGAAGGTCATTATGACCAGTGTTGATCAGACCTCACCTGAGCAGCTGAGCCTGTTTCCTGTCCTACATTTCCCTCTAGTGGTTCAATGTGTGTACAGGATACCTGCCCACTTCAGTGATTTGATCTGTTCAGGAAAACTAAGACTGACAGCAGCAACAGACGGAAGAATAAAAGTCATTTATACGTCACACACTTGGGCTCAGTAATGCAGGGATTAGAGCGAGGGGCATCAGTTTAGTTCTGTGTGCTGTTGTTGGGTCAAAGCTGAAATACTCGTGCACAAACTGGTCCTATCATGTACTAAAGGAGAGATGCTAAAAAAAACAAAAAAACAATCTAAAAGCCGTTTTGGGGAATCGGTGCCGTGCTCAAGGTTCTTCAGCAAAGCCCAGGAAAGTCAGCTGGTTTCTCCATCGACCAAACCAACTTTCAAACATGTTTTGGTTTTAGTCAGACTGAGCTGTCGTTGGTGTGCATGCCCTACGGAAGGATATGAGGGACATATCAGATGGAGAAAATCATTTTGGGAAAGTTGAGTTCAACCCTTAAACTTCCAGCTCAACTGTTTGGCAAAGGTCAAAAATTAGCTCAGAGATATTTAATGTTTTATAAATCATTGTTCAAACACTGATTGGATTTGTTCTGTTTTATAAAACATGAAATATCTCTGAGTTTATTTTTGACCTTTGCCAAACAGTTGAGCTGGTACTTAAAGGGTTACAGTAAAATTTTGAGGTTAAAATTGAATTGTCGAGAATAAAGTCAAAATACATTTTAGGTGGACTTTCTTCTCAACATTTCAACTTTTTTTCTTGACATTTGTACTTTAATCTCATAATTTTGACTTTTTTAGATGTATTTTTTGGCATTTTGTGCCCTTATTAACCCTGTCATGCATGGGGTCCACTACGGTAAACAGATATTTGGGTTAAGTTTTTTACCCTTCAGGGTGCAGAAGCATGTCCAACTACCAGGCTGTAAATTCACAAACTCTTGTCTTAAGTTTCACTAAAATATTTTCTTTGCACATTTTTACCATATCAAATGTTGCATTGTGAATTCAAAGTAGCCAACAAATAGCACACTGGGTTTTGTGCCTGTATTCAGATTTCACAAAATTTTGTATTTTTTATTTTATATTTTGGTGTAATTCACAAGTGAATAGTTTGATTATACAGCAACAACACATATACTTCAGATTCTGATTTTTCTTTTATTTAATCTTAATAACTGTTTGCCAAAGACGTGTTTGTGGATCTTTCTTAAGTTCCACTAAATTGCTATTTACACCACTGATGCACAGAGTCCACTGGAGTAGACAGATGGATAACTCCCTCCGACTATAACACTGAAAAAATGACCATGATTTTTAACTTGTTTGAATGTAAAGACAAACATTTTCAAAGAGTATTCATTTGGATTTAATAATTCATGCATGGAAGGGTTAATTGGCTTGTGAAAGGGGGTGAGAGAATAGGAAAGACACTCTGCAAACTGGCCACAGGCTGGATTTGAACCCAGGTCGGCAGAAGCATGTATATGACACATGCATGGTTGGTAACCAGTCCACCAAACCAGCACCCCATAATGTTGACTTTTATCATGAAATTGTATTTCATCTTTATTGTCAACAATTCAACTTTATTCTCATCGATTCCACTTTAATCTCTAAATGTCAACTTTATACTTGTCATTTCAACTTTAATCTTGGCTTGCCAAAAATAATTTTTTCCGTCTTTAAATGGCCCTAATATTCTTCCATACTTGCCCGGAGCCAGCAGGGTTTAATGCCTTGCCTAAAGATATCTTTGCATTATGAGCAGGCATTTCTCAAATAACAAGATTTATTCACAGACCTGGTCCAACTGAGATCTAAATCCTAACACGGTGAACCAAATTTGCATTAGATTTTATGATACTTTAAAAAAAAACAACAACAACAAAGCATTTAATGTTTTTTTTATGTTGACAAACTAGTCTGTGGAAAAAAAAAAAATATTTTGATAAATATACAGTGACTGATCTACTTTGAGTTCCAAAAATGTTTTAAATAGTCCAAACAAATTTTCTTATGGCCATGAATGTTACAAGACAAAATTACCAGACTAAAAATACATTTTTTATATTACACCATTATTGTCACTTTGAATACATTAAGATTAGATTAGATTAGTAGAGAAAAATAAAATGTATTTGTATATGTACCTATGTATAGTCAACTTCACACATTTCATAGTCTCTTTTTCATGAAATGATTAAGTCTGTCTTTTTCACTAGGCTTAAAAAAGTGTCTGTATTTATATAGACAGGGAAGCTAAATAATCGGTTATTAATTGATGGAGAGGAGGTGGGATTAAATAAATTGTGACTTCTTCTCACTCCTTTTCAGACCTGTAAAATGTATCCAAGTGCTCATTTTCTTTGTTTCTTTCCCATCTGTATGTTTATTGCCTCTTGCTTTATGTTCTTTATGTATCATTCATTCAGTCATAAGATTAGATAAAATAGGAAATATATTAATCCCTTTGGGACACTCCCGCAGGAAAAATCTGGATTCAATTAGTAGTTTGAAAAATAGATAAAAGTAAATAAAAAAATATTGATACAAACAAAAATTTGAAAGTTTGAAATAAATTAATAATAATAACAATAATAATAATAATAATAATAATAATAATAATAATAATAATAATAATAATAATAATAATAATGAATAAATAAATAAATAAATAATAATTTTTATTTTATTTATGTTAAAGCTGCTTAAATTCTAACTGAACTGTTACTAAGTAAATGTAATCAGTTACTTTCACCACTGTTTGTCATTACATTGAAGTCTATGGAGCTGCTGCCCCCTACTGGACGCCGCTCGCTCATACCATAGGCTGTAAAACGAAATGTTATGAATATAACTTCTGTTCCCTGAAGGAGAGGAACGAGGTACAACACATATAGTATGGGATATCACGCCCCCGCGTGGCCTAACTGAAGACACCTTTATTCACGCCTTACGGCAGATGACCTGTGGTGACGTATGTGAGGCCCCGCCTGCACATATATACGTGCAACACCACAGTCATCCTTCAGTTCGATAGCCGCTCTTCACCGAGCCTAGCTGCCGTGGGGCAACCTAGTGTTGTACCTCGTTCCTCTCCTTCCTTCAGGGAACAGAAGTTATATTCACTTTCGGTACAACACATATAGTATGGGACATGTATTCACGCCCCACAGAGCAGCCACCGAACTGGAGTCAAACCTCCAACACTCTAGTGCATCACAGACCCAGCAGACAGGACAGAGTGAGCCACCGAAGGGGCTGTCACATCCAGACGATAAAACCCGGACAAAAGTGTGCGGTGAAGACCAGCTGGTTGCAGTACATATATCACCCACACAGACCCCTTTAAACAAGGCCCATGAAGCCGCCATGCCCCTGGTTGAATGTGCCCTCACACCTTGGGGTAATGGAAGACCCCTGCTTCTGTATGCTAGGGAGACAGCCTCCACAATCCAGTGGGAAGAGCTGTTTAGACAGCGCTTTACCCTTAGCGGATGTAGCAAACAGATAAACAACTGGTCGCATAAGCGCATACCTTGGGTGCGGTCTATGTAAGTCGTAGTGCACGCACAGGGCACAAAGAATGCAACGCTTTTGCTCCTCCGACAAAAAGCGGAGGGGGCAGTAGCTCAAGAGCTCAAAAGTCATAGAGCTATAAGTGGGGGGATAATCTTAGGCAAATCGCGCGCATTTGGGCATAACCTTAGATCCATCCGGAGTGAACTGGGTACAAGAGGGATGCACAGACAAAGCATGAAGGTCGCCCACTCGCTTTGCTGAAGACAAAGCAAGTAGCAGTGCAGACTTGTATGAAAGAAATTTCATATCTACAGACTCAATAGGCTCAAATGGAGGTCCACAAAGAGCCTCAAGAACCAACGCTAAATCCCATGAGGCAGCTGGGCTTAAACACAGGTTTCAGCCTGCGGACTCCCTTCAGGAAGCGCATAGCTAGAGGTGAGCACCTGGCGTCACTCCGTCAAAACCAACATGGCATGCAGATATAGCTGCCAAGTAGACCTTAATTGTTGAGAAAGAGGGCCATATCCAGCAACTCCTGAAGGAATGTTAAAACATCCGCAATAGAGCACTGAAATGGGAGTACATCTCGGTCCTGACACCACTGCTCAAAGGCCCGCCATTTGTAAGCATACAGGCCCCTAGTGGATGATGCCCTTGCACTCTGGATCGTCGCCACCACATTTGGAGGCAGACCCTGAGCTATTAAGTTGGACCTCTCAACAGGTAGGCATGTAGACGCCACAGTTCTGGGCGTGGGTGAGTCACCTCCCCTCCTGCCTGGGAGAGGAGGTCCCTGCGCAAAGGTAGCTGCCAGGGCCTGCGCCGCCAGACAGACTGATTATCTCTGGATACCACGACCCGCCCGACCAGCGAGGGGCCACCAGAATCAGGGAGAGCCCCTGCTGTGCCCTCTCAGTACAGACAAAATCATCTCCACGGGGGGGAAATGCATACAGGAGTGTGTTGGGCCATGTGTGCGCTAGCGCATCCATTCCCAGGGGAGCGTGGCAGTCCGTTATGGAAAAGAACAGGGGACAGTGGGTATTTGCTCTGGAGGCAAATAGATCCACCTCTGCCCTGCAGCAGTCCCATATCTGAGCCACCACTAGTGGGTGCAATCTCCACTCCCTTACAGGGGTCCCCCCTGGAGAGAAAGGTCCGGTCCCAGGTTTAGGTGACCTGGAACATGTGTGGCTCTGAGAGACAGAAGATGAACACTGCACCATAGCAACAGAGACTGTGACAGTTTTAACAGGGGAAGGGGCGTGTCCCTCCCTGCTTGTTTATATAGGAAACCACCGTAGTGTTGTCCGTCCTGATCAGAACATGCTGGCCTGTCAGAAGGACAAAAATGCTTCAGAGCTAGGAAGGTTGCTAGTAGCTCCAGGTGGTTGATGTGGAGTCTGCATTAGCTGGCGTCCACACTCCTTTCACCGCTGCGCCCTCGCACAGAGCACCCCAACCCGTCAGGGATGCATCTGTGGAGACCACCTTGCGAAAAGACACCCTCCCTATAGGGGACCCTTGTTGTAAAAAACCGGGTTCCCTCCACGGGAGAAGGGCCAACATGCAAGACGGAGTTATCACCAGCCTCCTCTGGAGATGGCGTGGCGCGCACAGCCTGTGAGATAGAGTCCAGCGTTGAAACGCTCTCATCTTTAACAGCCCGAGCGGTACTACAGCGATCATGGAAGCCATCATGCCTGACAGCTGTAAGATCGTCCGGAAACGCAGTTTGCGTCCCAACTGAAATTGATCGAGGCAGCGGTAAAATGCGCCACCCTGTGCTCTGAAAAGGCGTGCTCGGCTCGAAACAGAGCATATTTCCAGCCCGAGAAAAGAAAACTTTTGACTCGGGGTCAGTGAACTCTTCTGTAGATTTACTGAAAAGCCCAGCATTCGGATGTGCGACAGGGTCAGCGACAGCTGAGCCACTGCTCGCTCTCTGGAGCTCGCAATAAGAGCCCAATCGTCCAGATAGGCTAATATGCGAACGCCCCTTTCCCGGAGCGGAGCCAACGCCGCCTCGACACACTTGGTGAATGTTCGGGGGGCAAGTGACAAGCCGAACGGCAGCACTAGGTATTCGTAGGCTGTGCCCTCGAATGCAAATCTGAGAAACTGCCTGTGGTCCGGGTGAATCGCTACGTGAAAAGCGTCTGTCAGGTCGATAGTTGTAAACCAATCTCGGACTGATAGCACTCAGTAGCTGTCTGCGTGTTAGCATCTTGAACCCGTATGTCCACAGGTATTTGTTTAACACTTTCGCAAGTCTAGTATAGGGCCGGAGCCCTCCCCTTTCTTGAACAACGAAATACGGCTGTACCAACCTTTGTTCGCTTCCGAAGCGGGAACAACTCGTATCGCTCTCTTGGCCAACAAGTTGTTTATTTCCTCCCTCAGAACTGCTGCCGCTTCGTTTCTCACAGCTGTGTTTATTACAGAGTTGAAACAGGGCGGCCGAACCTGAACTGCAAGCGGTAGCCCATGCAGCGGTTCTCTCTACCCATGGTGAGACTGCGCATGCAGCGCCACCGAGAAGTGAACTGCCAGCCGGCTGACCTGCAAGCACTGTGGGAGAGGGCTGGCGCCCTCTGGCGTGCGGAGAGAACAGCGAGACCTGCCGCTCCGGCTCATTTGATTTACAGTGTTTTGAGGACAAAACAAAACCTTTATTGAGTTCAATAAATGAACATTTTGAACATTCACATTGTGAACAACAGGCTCTGTTTTGAACATCTGTATGTGAAGGGAGGTTGTGCTTGGGAGACTGTGTCAGGGAATACAGCGCCTCTCGGGACCATACCACTGAACATAACCATGGCGGCCTCTTTGGCGGCAATAACTGAGGGCAGCAGCGTCTCCGTGCTGCTGGAGCCCTACTGGAGTCAATCCCACAGCTAGGACGACTGCGGCTTCTTCCTCCTGGAAGCTGAGCTTCTTTGGAGGCCTGGCGGTGGACCCTTACTCCAAGCCGAGAGGCGTGGTGTCTGCCCAAGTGTTTGCTGCTTTACCGGCTGGGGGCGTGAACTCACGGGTGTCGCAGTCCTCTTGTGGGGAGGAGGCGGCGGTGCAGTCGGTGTGGATTAGCCGGCTGCTTGGGCTTTGCATCCCGCCTGGGGATAATGCAGCGCAAAGCCTCGGTTTGCTTTTCCTCAGCTCAAATTTAGCCTGGATGGCATCGGCGACTGACCAAACAAACCTTCAGCCGACACAGGCTCGTCTAGGTAGACAGCTCTGTGCCTGTCCAGAACATCAGTGCGAGTCAGCCACAGGTACCTCTTTGCTGCTACTGTGGAAGCCATCCCTCTACCCAGAGAAAGCGCTGCACAGCGGGACACTCGGAGGGTGTAATCTGTGGCAACTCTTACCTTGTTAAATGCTTGAGGACAGCTGGCTGTCAGGAGGTAGCTGTGAGCCGAGCTCCGCCAGACACATAGCCTGATATGTTTGCAGCATGGTGACAGAGCTAAGTGCACGAGCCGTGCTAGCCTGTGTCCTGTAGATTTTCTCTAGCTGCGAAGCGGAGAACCTACAGTGCTTGGATGGGAGCGTGGTGGGGCCGCCCACACCATGGTTTTGGGTCGGGGCCAGATAAGCTGCCAGGGGCGCCTCCATCGAAGGCTAACCAAACCAGCTTTTCAGCTCCATCTAGTTCCAAAAACAGTCCAGACTAGCACGGTGGTGCGTGTAGACAATGCTTTGTTCCATGTTGAGGTGAGCTCAGCAATAAAATCAGGAAACAAGAGCAGGCTGTTTTTAACAGTCGTCAGTTCGGGGAAGAAAAAACCCGCAAACCGGGGCGGTTTTGAGCAGTGGAGGGAGGGCCACTCCACTTCCAGTTTCTCAGCTGCGGCGGTACAGCGAGAGGAAGGATGTGTCGGTCTGGTTAACGGCGCAGTAGCGGCGGTGTATTGACCCGGCGACAGCGGCTCCTGTTCATCCTCCGACAGGCCATGCACATCAGGCCGATGTCAGTCGTCATCCTCCTCCTGGTAGCATGTTAGCTCGGCTGGCTGTCGGCTAAGCGCCCTCGGAGGGCCGTCTCTAACCCAGCTAACCCGTCAGCACACTCCATATGGTCTGCCCAGTTTCCAGCGGGGTCTTGACCAAACACTCCTCGCAGCGGACTCGAATGGCCGGGTCTCTCGACTCGGAGAGCAAAGGGTCGTGCCGTGCAATGGCCGTCTTTCCCAAGACCTTCTCCACAAACTTGACCCGCCTTTCCAGGGTTGAGCTCCGGAGCTGGTGACAGTACTCACAAGACTCCGGCTCAGTCAACGCTCTCCTGGCGTGGACAATCCCCAGGCAGACAGGACAGGCTTCGTGGAGGTCTTTATAGTGTAGGGAAAAGCCGCACCCCTGAGGACAGGGGCGAACAGAAGACTTTCCCTTCATTCGCTCCGCGCTCATGACGAGACGCAACACCGGAGAAGCACGCGAAATTAGCGCTCCGCGGGTAGCCAGCGGCTAACACCAACAGGGGCAGTTAAGCTAACTTCGTGCGGGCAGTAGCCAAAATCAAGACCAAGCTAACTAGCAGTAGCTAGTTAGCCTGACTCGGTAAGGTGTTCTCAGCGAGGTGAAGAGCGTAAGAACTGAAGGATGACTGTGGTGTTTGCGTATATATGTGCAGGCGGGGCCTCACATACGTCACCACAGGTCATCTGCCGTAAGGCGTGAATAAAGGTGTCTTCAGTTAGGCCACGCGGGGGCGTGATATCCCATACTATATGTGTTGTACCGAGTGAATCGACTGAAAGGGAACGTGGTCGGCCTCCAGCAACAGGTTCACCGTGCTCATCAATCCATGGTCATCCTCAAGTTCGATGTAAGTAATTGTTATATTCATGCAGGCATGTATCTTATACAGTGTGGTGAGCTTAAAAATATATTTTCACATTTGTGAGAGATTTTTGGTTAACTTTCTTATCTGGCAGGATGACAAAATGGCGGACTCAAACATTCACAGTTAAGAAACCCCAGTGTTAACAAAACAAGAGTTTAAGTGTCTTTAATTGCAACTGTTGATGTTTAGAAATGACTTGAAACCGAAGCAGAAAAAATGGGACGTTTGAAATCATTTACGTACCAGAACACTGCTGCATGTTGAGGTAACTTTTCTCAGAAGCTGGCGGGAAAATACAGTGTTCGTTCATACCTACGTATATAACAGTCTATCAGGGCTATCGCTAAATACTCGATATTGGAACAACCGTTTGAGCATGGGGAAAACTCGCGTGTAACTAAATACTCAAGTGCAAAATGTTGAGTGTGGCAGCAAATCGAGGCACCTGTGGAGCAGTGGACCGTTTGGTCCAACAAAGGGCGCTGTGAGCGCACCTTGACCGTCAGTCACATCCGCCTGCTCTCTTGACCTAAATAAACAAGGGCTGAATCTCTATCTCCTCCCTAGTCCCTGAGCCCTGAGCCCTCATTGACTTAAGTCCCTGCACCTGGAAAGTGATTGAGTGCATGAGGCTCGGGGAGACACTTCCTCGATGACCCCCCCTAAATGGGAGGTCAAAGGCGTTGCACTGGCCGGCACAAATCGTTCGGGGAGTACTCTCTCGATTTGGCCAGAGATGGTTTTGAATTTGTTTGTGTATTTATATGTTCACAAACAACACTGACTGTTGCTTAACTTTATAGTATTTTTATTCATTGTTAAAACAAAAACAGTACCAAAAAAACCCACAATAACATTCCATATTGGCTGCTGTACAGAATGAAATTAGTGAAAGACAATGACGGCGGCAGCCACACTTTAAATGGAAACTATCAGGCCTGTAGTCTACAGAGCGGATTGTGGCTGCATCAGACAGAGGAGAATGTGTGCACGCAATTGTCTGTGTGTGTGTGTACATCAGAGCAAAACTCTGCCTCATGTGATAGAGCAGAGGACAACTGTGAACACATGACCAGTGAGACAGAAATGACATGCAGTCTTGTAGATAAGATAAATAACGTAAGGCTATGTAGTATGAGCACTTTTGTTATCTGGAGCTATATAGAAAATTATCTGAACTTGCCCATTAAGGGGGGCAGGATGCCCCCCTAATATATAAGGTAGGTTATTTTTTTAAATATAAGGAGTAGAAAGTACAGATAGTTGTGTAAAATGTTAAGGGGTAGAAGAAAAAGTCGACTGAAAAATTATTTCAGTAAAGTACAGATACCCAAAATTTCTACTTAAAATAGTTAAAGTATTTGTGCTTCATTACTTGACACCTGATACATAGATATATATGTAGAGAGATAGATAGATATATACTATTGACTAACTGAACTTTAAAGTAGTACTATTTTTTTTAGTTCTCAACCTTTTCATGACCCCTTGCATATTGTTGACTTCTTGTTTTAGTTCTCAACCTTTCACGACCCCTTGCATATTGTTGACTTCTTGAGCTACCTTGTATTTGATTTTTATGAAACCGAAATCAATAACTTCAGTGGCAGAAATGGAATAAATGGGAGGCTGAAAATTAGTAGTTGTAGTTGTAGCAGTTGGGGCTGCAGGTCCACGGCAGCAGACCATCCACACCAACAGCCCAGGGCAACCAGCAGACATAAAACAGAGGCATGTACAAGAAGAAAGAGCAATCTGAGAGCATTATGTTTACACAGGGAAGGCTCGCTTTTCCACACTTTAAAAACTAGGAAATATAAGATTAATTAATTAAAAAAAAAACTTTCAAGAGTGTTTGACCCTGAGCTAACAGCCACTACTTGTGGTTAATAATACGGGAAAAACAAACAAATCTGACCCTCAAACAACTGGAATAACACAAGTTTTAAAATAACACATTTTATTTTTCTTGGAATAATGATAGAACACCTCACAATGACTTTTTTTTATGTTATTTTAGGATGAGGAAGGCGGAATGAGGATTTTTCAATTTCCAGAAGTTGAAACATTACTCTGGGGAAGTAGAAAGCCAACGACAACTTTTCTGGATCCTCTTCATCACCCTCCTCCTCCAGTTTGGGGTCGCTGGGACTTCAGCGGGGAGCCATCTGGTCGTCTCCTCTCGTGGAAAAGACTCGATCTTCTGTGAAGCTTGGTGTTCCTTCATCGGGGGACTGGGGGCTAATGATATGGGCACCGTAGGATCCTCTCCTGACAACTGTGCATCTCCATCAGGTACGCATGGTGATGGAGAATCTACACAAGGGAAGGAACGGGGCATGGGTACTCCAGAAGTCAGATTTGACCTCAGAGGAGCTTTAGACCACCTTCTGGGTCTCATCAGAGGACAGAGACGTGGACTCATTGTTAGAGAGGCCAAGTATGGCAGGTGAGCCAGGAGGTGAGGCATCCTCCACAGAAGACTCAGAACAAGAGTCTACATCAGAGTAGCCCGGACATAGGTCTCCATCAAAGAACAGACACAAGTCTCAGGGTTCAGTCCTCAGGTGGCTCTCAAGGGGAGATTGGAGACATGGAGCAGTCAGACAGACCCCAGTCTGCATCAAAGGAACGGCCTTGGCGTGCAAAATACATGTCCCAGAAGACAAAAGTGTATCTCAGGAGGATCGCTTTGTTTTCATCGTGGTCCTCAACATCAGAATGATCTCTGTCATGATCATTGTCCTCTTCGTCCGCATCATAACCCTCATCCTCAGAGGTTCTGTACCCAGTGTCTTCACTGAGGCAGGACTGATGGCTGCAGCTGATGTCTGGAGCCTTCTCAGGGTTTGTCACCATGTCCACCATTTCTCCATCAACACTGTTTGAAGGACAACAACATTCATACTTTAGTCAAATGTTCAAAAGCTCAAGTTCAACAGAATGTTTTTGTGTTAAGTTGAAGTTGTGTTAGCTTGAAGAGAATCATTACCCATCAGGACTGGCTTGGTATGCTCAAGCTGCGCGAATGGGCCTTCATCAGAGGACAGAGACATGGGCTCATTGTTAGAGAGGCCAAGTGTGTCAGGTGTGCTCTGATAGGTGATGTGGAAAAATGGCTGCTGCAGAGCCTGTCTGGGAGTGATCCTCTGTCTCCAGTCCACGTGCAGAAGATGTTTCAACAGGTCCACAAACATGAACCCATCCCAGAGCTCACCCTCCCTGCTAGCAGGATACATCTGATATTAGAAACACTCCGTTAGCTGATTTAGCCTGTACCTTTTCAGACACTGAAATTAACCTTGTGTACGTTCTGTTGAAACTGTGTTGAAACTGTGTTAAGTCCAACCATGAAAGTCATCTTAACTAGTAGACCCAACAGTTGAAATATTCTCACGCAGCAGGATTTCTACACACCTGCTTAAAACTTTTGTACATCACTGAAGGAGCTGGGTGTAAGGTTTGAGAAATAACTGTTGAAACTAGCTTAGTTACTGCAACAACTTGTGTGTTATTAGTCTTTAACTGTCAGTTTAGAGTAGATGTTATATTTAAAACCTTTAAAGAGGTGCTGATGGGCTTTATTTAGCATGGAAGATTTTACTTACATTGGCTAGGTCAGTCAGAGACTTGAGCTTGGAGATAGTCGGGTCCAATTATCTTCAGCTGGTGGGAAGTGACCAATTCGAACTCCTACATGTCCTAAGGACCAAAATCGAATTAAGAAAGATTTTAGATGCACTTATCAAACATCTCAGAACAAATGAGGAGCATTACTTACCATAAGTCTCCACAAGGGACCATTTGCACCCTGCTCCTAGATGAAAAGCATCGGGTGTAGACCCCAGTGTCCAGCATCTCCTGATCTGGCATACCCAGTGTCTCCACCAAGTGCTTCATCTGCACACAGAATAAACGCATTTACCATTTACCTGAATAAGATGTTTCTTTTGTATTTGTACGTCATATTGATTTGATAAAGATATCAAATACATATGTATCAAATAATTTACAACAGGCTTTAATTGGTTAATTATGTAAAGGTTTGTGTATTGTTAAGTTATGTGATATATTCAGATTTTGTTTTGTTGCTGCTTGTTGACAGTTTGATTAAAAAAAAACAATCAAGGTGTAGTTTGATTTAGTTCATCTTTTCATTAAAAATGTCATTTAGATTTATAAATTGTTTTGAGCTTTTAATTCTTGTAAAGCTGCTGCAGTGGTGATCAGACCAGTGTTTTTGGTGAGTAAACCCTGGTCTTGGAACTACTGGTTGTGCATGAACACAAACCTGTAGACAGGTAGGAAATAGACTTATGAGGAACAATGACATTATAGTTATTGTTTAGATATCACAATGTAGGTCAAAAGAGCTTGACGTACCAGACAGCAGAATATAGCATTTGTTTTAATTTTATTTTTTACCTTTAACCTAAGTTGATTGCACATGCACCTCTTTGTTACTTCTGAGTGCTATATAGTCTGATTAAACCTGCACAAAATTTGGTATTTTGTGTTAAATGTCGCCGTGTATCCGGGCAAAATTTTGATTGCCTTCACCAAATCTCACTCCAAGGTTGGCAGCCCTGGTATTTAGAAATTAGAAAAGTAGCTATGGAAGCAGCTTTTCCACTTCAGTTGGACAGTGGAGTGTCCACTCATGTCTGTCCATGTGTTGAATGCTGCATGCTGACGTGATCCCTGAAGAAGGGTCCAGCTGCAGGCTTGCAGGCAGCACTCTCCTGACCCGGACTCTCACGGCTGCACTCTCACTCCCCTCAGTCGCACATGCGCAGTGAGAAGGGTAACCCCGACCCTAACCCTATTTGCCCTGCAAAGACAACTCCAATTCACTGGGTGGCGCTGTTGTGAAAAACTGACAGTCCTGAGAGTGCTGTGTGCAAGGCTGCAGCGGGATACTATTGGATCTCAAAGTTATTGGCATCCCTGTTACAAAATCAGAAAAAAACATGCCTATCTACCACGCGTTTGTTCGCTGTTGTGTTAGCAGAAGTCTTCCTCAGGCACTGCAAGGGAAGCTGGGAAATGTAGTAACATAGACTTGAAAAACATTGACGCCAGTTTGCAAATCAACTACAATTGCCATAATGACTTAAATGCATGAGATGTGCCATTATAAACTTAAATGTTTTTTTGTGACGTCAACCTGGATTGGATCAACACCAAACTGAAATACCTTCTTTCTTGGACCAAACTCCACCTCTAGTAAAATGTTCATGTAAATCCATGCAGTAGTGTTTGCATTGTCTTCCTCAAGACAAACAAACAGACAGACCCTGGTTAAAACAAAGCCTCCTTGCCAAAGGTAATTTTTTCAGTGAAAAAAAATGGATCTTATGTTCATGTTTTATTTGTTCCAGGTATTTACATGCAGGGTCGTACAGAGGACGGACTTGGGCTGATGTTTGGCGTCAATCACATCGGTCACTTCCTGCTGACCAATCTGCTGCTGGATTGTTTGAAGACGTCTGAGCCCAGCCGGGTGGTCAATGTGTCATCAGTGGGTCATAACTGGGGGAAGATAGACTTTGACTGCCTGAACAAGCACAAAGCTCTGGGACTTGGGACGTCGTTTAGGGACGTTTTTCAGATTTATTCACGTCCTCTTCAACCACGAGCTCGCGAAGAGACTGAAGGGCACCAACGTCACGTGTTACTCCCTCCACCCAGGTAAGAGTGACAGCATTCAAACTTTGTCAATGAGATGATCCTTTGCAGAGCTTCTGATTGTTGCTCTGTTATCAAACAGGCATCAATATTGTCATTTCTTAACTTTAATCATATCAAATGGAAATAAAATTCACCTTGCTCTAGGTTGTTTTACAAAATTGTTTATTTTTTTTATTTCAGGAGCGATTAACACTGAGCTGGCCAGGAACACACGCTTTTTGCTGCAGCTTATCTTGAAGCCCTTGACGATGTACTTCTTCAAGAACCCAGAGCAGGGAGCTCAGACCATGCTGCACTGCGCCCTGCAGGAGGGACTCGAACCCCTGAGCGGCCCTACTTCTCCAACTGCACCGTGAGGAGCTGTATGATCAGGCCAAGGGCACGCTGCAGCCAAGAAGTTGTGGGAGCTCAGCGAGGATGTCTTGAACTTGCTTAGGAAAATAGTAAAACCAAGAAATTTAAGGTTGTTTTTAATGAGCACAGGGCCTTGTGTTTTAATATTTACTGCAGGAAGATGTCATAAAAGCTCCCTATGACTTTTTATAAACAGGAGTAATTATATGAGTTCAGGTTTGGAGAGCCGAACAGAGACGGACAGATCATCAGCTAAATAACCTCTTAATTTTTACAAAATAAATAAGTAATGACTGCTTTAAATATTTTTGAGAGCCATTTTATACGTAAAACATTTCCGTATGATGACCAAATGTACAAATGCATTATGTATTTTGAAGAGTTCATAACCACTCTCAATAAAACAATACTCTCAGAGCATGATCTTCTTTTAAATGGGATTAGCCAGAGACTCTGGTTCCTCTGGTATGAAGTGGGCAGGTTTAATAGAGGAAGGTGCTGGTGAGTACCATCAAGATTAAATCAATCCTAAGTTAACAAAGAAGCATTAAAGGATCCGATAACTAACTTTTTAGAATTTATTTTAGTATGGATAGTGTGTGAGTGAATAAGTGACGCTATGTCATTATAACTATGTATTTCTATATTTAAAGTGACAGTGATTGAACCAATATCATCTCCTATTGGACTTTGAACTGATTTTAACAGATGACATCACATCACTGCTGTCCTTGCTTCTCTCCACTTGCTTTCTCTTCACTTATGAATCCATTTTGAGGTTTTACTGATCACTTTTAAAGCCCTTACAGATCTGGCTCCAGCCTACATCTCTGAATTACTGACACCTTGTGAGCCTCCGGGGGGGCCTTTTGGCTGCTCCAAAGTGGAAACTGAAGACTACCCTGATGGTGATCGGGCCTTGTCTGTCAGAGCTCCTCCACTTTGGAAACCATGCCCTAAGACTTAAAGCATGCAGAATCAGTGACATCTTTTAAATCGCATATTAAAACTAGCTTTTTCAGACTTGCTTTTACATTATCCTTTTATTACTTACATACTCATTTATCGTCAATGTTAGCTATTTATTTTATGCACATGTTTTGTTTTACAATTACCTATTGAACTCCTCTTTTCTTATTCTCCTCACTGGTCTCATCATCTTAGTCCCGTTTTTACCATCTTTTTTCTTTTAATATACTCCCTTTATTATTATTGTTATTTTTTAATCCATTTTTATTTGATGTATTTATTCTTTTCTCTTTGGGCCATCCTCTTTCTGCCCTCTTGTTTTCCATTTTACTCATGTGATGTCGTCAACTATCAACTGTCATAAATGTATGTATCTATAAATATATGATTTATTTATTGTCCTGTAATTTTACATAAAACGAAATACCTTCTCCACCAGTGTTCTTTTTCTGTATGGGTGGAAAATTATGTCATCTATTTCCAGCTCACCAGTTTGTTTTCTTTTGTTGCTTTAAGTAACATGACCCTCTGCTTTATCCTCTTAGTCTTTTGGTCTCTGTTTGACCTGTTTAATTTTATTGTACCCAGAGTTCTACCTTTTTCAGCTTTTGTTATCTCTGTTAAAGCACTTTTTAAACATCGGTTTTTAAAGGTTCTAATGTAAATGAATAAAGTTACTCATTATTTTTTACATTATAATTACATGGAACATTACAGTCATTTGCTGATAAAAGAGGGAGGAAAACAATATGTTTGGATTTACCTTAGAAGGAGTTTTGTCTTAAATTAAATGCACTCACCAACTACAGCATCAAGCTTTGTGTTATCCAGTTTATTGACTACATCTTTGTGAGGTCGTGACTGCCTCCTAGTGAAATGGGAGTCGGACAGTGTTTCTCCACTGTAGATGAGCATCGCGAGATCCCAAATGTCTGATCCCCTACAATGCTGAACTTGCAGTCAGCAGAGACCTCAGCTTTTGTTTGGGAATTTTACATCATAGTCTGGCACAAGAGGCACCAAATAAGGATAAAACAATTAAATACAATATTCTTTAGAATTTATTAATCTATGCAGTGAATATACATAGGCCTGTAGTCTATAGACTAACTTCATAACAGGAGAAATCTTCATCATACCATTTGCTAATCCATCATTAATGGTACACATGCAACACAAAGTTGATGAATATGCTTTCTTTCTAGCTGATGTGCACAATCTAAAGATACAGAGGGAAAATGTAGCCAAAAACCTTTCCCTACCTGGGTAAATAACCCACAGTATCCATGCATTTTGAGGTATTTGCTATGTCTACAGGGTCAGACAATACTTGAAGAAAGAAACTGGTGGGTCTACAGATGGTGTGGGTGTTGAACAGGTGGATTTTCTGTCACATCTTTCAGCTGTGTCACTACTGCTGGAAGCTCTGTAAAGGGAATGGAAACAAGGGTCCAAAGTACTTTCATATATGAGGTTAATCCTGAAACTGTTAATGCTGTCTGGCCTGACATGATTAAAGTAAAACATGTTCTTGTTGAAACGGATGAAGTTGTGTACACTTAACCCACGCATTGGCATCATTATTTCTAAGCACCTCTTGTCCTCTCGGGTCAAATCGTCCCAGTCTATTTTGATTGCTTATAATAAAACATAACGTTTAAAATTATCGCCAATGTTTTTGTTTCTCCTTTTTAGTGAACTTGTTGCAAACATTGACATATATTTTATTTTTTTTGGTAATGTATGGTATGATACTCCTGATTTACATAAAATGTAACCTCATGAGTAAAAAAAAAACAGATTCAGTATTATTTTCACTAAGTTTATTATCAGAGGCACACAAATTGATGGGATATCACAGACAGTTTTATGTCAAAGTTTGCTCAGGATATTGTTTTAAAACCATTTTAATATTTTAAAGGCAACAAATAGCCACACCTGTTGTCTTTCCGGCTCAAATTGACCCAGTCTGTTTTAAAGAACTGAAAAAGCAGTGGGCATTACATAACAAATTTACATGCATGAGAAATACCAGATCTGGCATGTGAGCGTATGATTTGCCTGATTCATTGTCTGAAATTCTGCATGTGAGATATTCTCTTCCCATGGCAGATATAGCCTATGACAATGTGGAACACAATATGGAGGATGACAATTCTCAACATAGCCCAGGGAATGACAATTCACGGCACAGCAATCTTGATGACCCAATATGTGGGTTTCTCAAAATCACCAAGGCAGAAGTACTCTTTGTACGAAAGCACAATTTGACCATGTCTGCTCTCAAAGATTTGCTTCAAATTATTAACCACATATTTGCCAGCATAGTGGTACCAGGCACTAAACATCTGTTCAAAAAGGTTTTCAGACACTTGAGCACTGCTGCAGTACAACACTGTGTGTGCAAATACTGCCAGTATTATGTTGGAAATAACACGGGCCCATCCAAGCTTCAAAAAAGTTCTACTTGTAACCAGTCACACACTATTACAGATCTAAAAAATACCAGGAGAACAGGTGAAATGTTTACTGGAAAAGAACAGTGACTGGTTAAATCATAGGTATTGAAAGTTAACAATCAGTGAAAACATAATCAGAATCAGAAATACTTTATTAATCCTCAAGGGGGAATTAAGCTTGTTTCAGTTGCCCTTTACACAGTCAAGCAGTCAGAAATAACAGTTAAAGACATCACGATTGACAGTTGCATTAATTTCACGAAATTAAAGTAAAATTAGAATTAAGTCAAATAAATAAAATAGAATAAAATCAAAGCAACTAAAATAAACAACAAAGAGCATGAAGATAAATTAAGCAGGTTGCAACATGTAGAGCCCTTAAGCAATGTCAGTTGCACTGTCTTAAAGTGCAACATGAGGTATGAGCTATGAGAAAATTAGAGGGAGGAGTTATAAAGTCTGATGGCCACAGGCAGGAATGACTTCCCGTGGCACTCTGTGGTGCATCGCGGGGGGATGAGTCTGGCACTGAATGTGCTCCTGTGATTGTCCAGCACGCTGTGGAGAGGGTGGAAGGTATTGTCCATGACGTCCTGCAGCCTGGACAGCATCCTCCTCTCCATCACCTCAGTCAGAGAGTCCAGCTGCAGCCCCACAACATCATTGGCCTTACAGATCAGTTTTTGAGCCTGTTAGTGTCCGCCACCTTGAGCCTGCTGCCCCAGCACACAACAGCGTAAGGATAGCACTGGCCACCACAGACTCGTAGAACATCCTCAGCATCGTCCCGCAGATGTTAAAGGACCTCAGCCTTCTCAGGAAGTACAGCCGGCTCAGGCCCTTCTTGTAGACGGCCTCAGTGTTCCTGGTCCAGTCCAGTTTGTAATCCAAATACTCTCCCAAGTACTTGTACTCCTCCACGATGTCCACCTGGACCCCATGGATGGAAACAGGGGCCACAGGGAACCTTTGTCCTCCTCAGATCCACAACCAGCTCCTTGGTCTTTGTCACATTGAGCTGTAGGTGGTTCTGCTCACACCATGTGACAAAGTCTCCCACCACCGCCCTGTACTCCTCCTCATCACCCTTGCTGATACACCCCACAACAGCCGAGTCATCAGAAAATTTCTGAGGGTGGCAGGACTCGTGTTGTGGCTGAAGTCAGTGGTGTACAGGGTGAAGAGGAAGGGGACAGGACTGTGCCCTGGGGGCCCCTGTGTTGCTGACCACCCAGTCAGACTCACTATAAGCAATGTAAATGCCTGCTTATATATATAACTATATACAGTGGCGGTTCTGGGAGAGGGCCAACAGGGCCAGTGCCCCTGTAAAACTGAGCCTGGACCCCCCTGGCCCCCCCTCCACACCAAGCATATACAATCATTAAAGGCTGTGGTGTCCCGCTGATGTAATAAGCGGAACAAATGATGCGACACTGGGTTCCAGTCAGACCCCTTAGGTGCTACACTGCCAGAACCTCTTGGGAGAAAAAGAGAATATGCCGACAGAATCATCACAGTGATACAAGAAGACTTACCACAGAGAATTGTGGTGAGTAAAGCTGTGTTGTTTGTGTAATTTTTACACGGTAAGACCAGGAAATGTTGTTGACCAACTTGAGTTAATAGGAGGTTGATAAAAGCACAGAGGCTGATGTGGTCTACCAAGTTTTACGCACCGGCTGTGATACGCACGCCTTTGACTGGCTTCACGCGCTCTCGCGCGCCACACCTCCGATTTTTTACGCTGGGTTTATAGGTACAAATCCCATGGGGGCCGCAGGAGTGTAGCATACGTGGTGCCCACAAGAAAACGTCCTGAAATATCTTGTAACAACAACAAAATGCGCAGAGATTAGTATAGCGTGGCTGTGTGTCTTGAACTTTCCCTCGGAGTCTGTGCGCGCACTCCTCTGTATGCAGGTGAGCGTAAAGACGCAGACAGGCGCATCACAGGGACAGTGAGGGACCGTCAGTCACTCAGTGTGTTTTTATGATTCAAACTGTGTCTTCATAGCTCATGTGCTCTGTTTAACTTAACGAAAATACTTAAAAAATGACGAGTCGGCCTGTTAATGAATCAAAACTCATTATTGTTCATCAGTCCAATTCTGGGCAGCTGTTTTCACTGAAGCACTGTTTTCTAAATGATAAATTCACCCAGAGGCTTCCTGCATCACTTATGCTCCATGATATAAGAACAATCTGTAAGTATTAAGCTTCAAATAACATCTACTAGTGCAGTGGTTCTCAACCTGTGGGTGGAGGCCCATAAGTGGGTCTCAGAGCTGTTTTCAGTGGACGGTGTATAAATCAGGTAAAAATGTGGCAAATATGTCTTCAGTGTATGGAGGCCCTAAGAGGACAAACACCCATCAGAGTATGTCAGAGTATACCCACTAGAATAAACCAGACTGCACCACTCATCCTTTCCCCCTTCCATAAAGTTGATCCCACAAAAAATCCCCATTGTAAACACAAATAAATATTTTTCAATGGTGTAATTGCGTTTGGTGACTGTACAATACGAGTTAAATATGACAGTGTTTCAGATTTCTCTAGTGAGATTTTTCTGTCCTGAAATCATAAATTAATTTATGTCGGCTGTTATTACTTTTAGTTTGGTGTTCTTTTATAGATGTATTGATTTAAAAATAAAGTAGTGATAACTGTGACTTTGTATCACAAATTTGTATCACTAAAAGGGTATAGTGGATGCTCTCATTGTTTTTATTGTCCGAATTGCTACAGAAACAATTACCAATACTGTTTTTAAATTTTGTTCTGAAGTAAATGTGTTCAAGGCTTGAACATCGTGTTGTTGATGAAGACAAAAACAATGTCTTATTTTGTTTATTTAACAATTTCTTTGGACATATTGTTGAAAAAATGTAACTAACATACAATAAATTTAACTAAATAAATAAACAAATAAACTTTCCTGCAACTGAAATACTTTTACTAGTATTTTGTATTACATTAGACTAAATATTTTAAATGCAAGAACACTTCTCAGTTTCTTTTGTCGGGATTGAACGTGTCCCTCTGACAACACCCTTGGCCCCAGCCTGGCCCCCCCTGTGAAATTGGTCTAGAACCGCCACTGGCAGCTTGTTAAAAAGTTAAAACTGAAGTTGGGTTTTTTCTTTACAAATAAGTCTTGTCTCTCCTTTGAATCCAGAAAAAGACTGGTGTCTGCTACATTTATGTCTGTGCTGGACTATGGTGATGTTTTGTACATGCATGCCTCCTCTAATAGCTTACATTCTCTGGATACTGTGTATCATGGAGCTCTGAGGTTCATCACTGGTTTTAAATCTCTTACTCATCATTGTTTGCTGTATGCTCATGTTGGATGGTCTTCTTTGTCTGCACGCAGACTTAATCACTGGCGTATTCTTATTTATAAATGTATCCTTGGTCTGCTTCCATCCTACCTGCTGACTTACATCAGTCAGAAGAGCACAGCATCTTATAATCTTGGGTCCCAGGATCTTTTCTTATTGCCTGTTCCCAAAGTAAGAACTGAGCTGGGAAAAAAGGCGCTCAGGTTTGCAGCTCCACATGCTTGGAATGAACTACAAGAAGACCTGAAACTAAAAGATCTGGTGTCACTAGACACTTTTAAGTCAATGTTGAGCAACTTGGAGGCAAATACATCTGGCTGCAGATGTTTTGACTGATGCACTTTATCTTTCTCCTGTGGACAATCCAAGCAAAATAAGCTGTCTGAATTGTGACTTCTCTTTCTTAATGTACTGAATTCTTGTTTTATGTGTTTGATGACTACATGTGTATGTGTAAAACTGTTGAATGTGCTGCTGTCTTGTCCAGGACACTCTTGTGAAAGAGATTTTTAATCTCAATGAAGTTAAATAAAGGTTAAATAAAATAAATATATATGGATATGGATATGGATATGTATATATATAGATATGTACATATAAAGACATATAGATATGTGTATATATATATAGATATAGATATATAGTAATTTATTACAAACATTTTTCTCTTTCATATAATTTTTTTTGTTTTTTGCAATAAATGTGTTATGAAGCACTTTTAGTTGATACTAAAGCATCTAGATGTAATTTAACCCCGCCACCATCCCCCCTCATAAGAAGACAGTCTCCAGCTGTTTTTGGCCTATTTATTTTTATAGCTGTTTTAAATGTTTGGAATATTTTTTGCTTTAGTAGAGGATTTTTTATTCATGACACATTCATTAATCTAATACCTACATTTATTTTTTTACTTACTTTTCTATCGCTTTAAATATGTTACCAAGCATTCTTACTTTAGTCTAAACTATGGTTTTTTTGACCCTTTTCCACCCTATCTCATCATAGGACAAATTATCTTTAAGTCTAATTAATAATCAGACACTAACCCTTCACAAATAAAGAGATTTAATTGCATTACAGTAATTTCTAAGTTACTGTGTTAAAATAAACAAACAGGACTTGAATAAATTGGTCTTAGTGATAATTATAGTATCTACATGCGATCATTTTGTACAACATATTGAGTTTTGTTCAAGCAATTTGATAACATTTTATGTGTTTTCTTTCATTCATTTTCTTTTGTTGCTCTTCATCATTACACCCACAAACAGCTCCTCTTTTTAGACGACAAATAAACTTTACTTTGAACCGCGGTGTTACTTTAGAAGCTGTCTTATTAGTGACCATTCAAACTACTTCATATAAATATGAAAACTGAAGATACCTGAGCTCTATAATGGGCCAGAATTGTTCCACAATGTCATTAATTGAACTCATTCCTGTTTCTGAACTTAAATAATTATGGACACTTGAGCATTTAAACCATTACATTTTATTTTTTTTTCATTTTAATGTTTTTATTTTGGTTCTGACATTAAAGGGATAGTTCTGTATTTTTGAAGTGAGGTTGTATGAGCTCCATATGGTCACTAAGGACAGTAGATACAGTAGAAAGTTCTCTCTTCTCCACCAGAAAGCCACAGTCTGTAAGAGTCTTTGACGAAGAAAAGACGCTAATGGAAAAAATGCCGTGCGGGTTTAAAGGCTATTTTCTCCGCCTACAAGAACTCAAATCAAAAAGTAATACCACAGTTTAAAATGCGCTAAATATACATTTTTTGAAGTGCATAAACCGTTCGGAAATATAAAGTTTATCCGGACCTAAGCCAGCTCACGTCTGTGTCCCTCCGCTAAATCCCTCCGCCGTAGTTAGCTAGCGGCTTCGAACACCTTTTTTAGACTAATAAAAAGCACATTATAAGACAAATATTTCTGAGATGGCTTTTTGTGATGCTTCCCCTGATGCAGAAACAGATGTGCATTATCTAGAACTCAGCTGCACAGAAATCGTTGCGTGTGTGTGCATGTGTGAGAGACACACACACTCACTAGTAGTCTGCACTGTTAGGATAAACAAACAGCCTCCTCTACTCTGCTTATTTGTCTCTGACATATCATTATTACTTACTTTGAGCAGAAACCATCATTAGGTCCTTCAGGTTTGGGACGTTTTTCCAGTTTATCTTCGGGAAATCGAAGAATGTCCACAAAACTCCAGGAAAGGAAAGTCCGTTTGACGAGTAATACCGCCGTCCATATCACCTATTTCCAGGTCAAACATTCGCCCCACTGTGTATTTACGTCTTTATCTTGATGTCCATTGTCCGTGGATGGAGTGTGGACACTGGACAAAGACGTAAATACACAGTGGGAACCATTGTGTCCTTCCTTTGAAATGGGTGGTATAGATGGCGGTGTTGGACAGGTCATACTAGAGTCCTTCCTTGTTTGTTCTCCAGCAGCTCGTTTCTTTTTTTTTTTTTCTTATCTGCCTTCTGTTTCTTGCATCCTCCTGTAAGCAAAAAGTCGAGTGAGCCTGGAGTTCTGCTGAAAAAGTCTCAACAATTCATCTTCTGCTTTCGATGCAAAAGCTCCTCCATTTCTGAGCCTGAAAAGCAGACAGAGTGGAGGAGTGTTTCTTACCTCTGGCCAAAATGCTATTCCTCCTGTCTCTCCTTCTCCTCCTGCTCCTGCCTCTCCCTCTCCTCCTGCTCCTGCTTGTTAATCACCACCCGCCTCTCTCTCTCCTGTTTCTTCCTCTCCTTCTGCTTTCTTTTCCATTCAAGCCTCCGCTGCCTCTTCTTCTCAATCACCTTCTGCCTCAGGATCTCCTCCTGCTCCTGTTTGTCAGTCGTCTCCTGTTTGTCAGTTATCTCCTGCTGCCTCTCTCTCTCCTGTTTCTTCCTCTCCTTCTGCTTTCTTTTCCATTCCAGCCTCCGCTGCCTCTTCTTTTTCGTCTTCTGCCTAAGAATGTCCTCCTGCTCCTGTTTGTCAGTCGTCTCCTCCTGCCTCTCACTCCCCTCCTGCTCCTGCTTTTCAGTCGTCTCCTGGTTGTCTGTTATCTCCTGCTGCCTCTCTCTCTCCTGTTTCTTCCTCTCCTTCTGCTTTCTTTTCCATTCCAGCCTCCGCTGCCTCTTCTTTTGAATCATCTTCTGCCTAAGAATGTCCTCCTTCTCCTGTTTGTCAGTTGTCTCCTGCTCTATCTCACTCCCCTCCTGCTCCTTTTTGTCAGTCATCTCTTGCTGCCTCTCTCTCTCCTGTTTCTTCCTCTCCTTCTGCTTTCTTTTCCATTCCAGCCTCCGCTGCCTCTTCTTTTGAATCATCTTCTGCCTCAGAATCTCCTTCTGGTTCTGCATGTCAATAGTCTCCTGTTGCTCTCTCTCTTCTAGCTCAATTATCTGCTCCTTTCCAACCTGTTGTTTTAACATCTCGTCCTCCTCTCTCCCTCTCTCCCTCTCCAAAACCTCCTCCTCCACTCTCTGCCTCTCTCTCTCCTGCTCCTTTCTGTAGATCTCCTCCCTCACCTTCGTAGAACAACTCATGCATTTGAATATGCCTGGCAGCCTCAGTCTCCATCTCCTTCTCCTTCCTTTCTTCTCCTCCTTCATCCATCCTTGCTCCTTCTTGTTTTTCCCTTCAATATTCACCCATCTGTCCTCCTCCTCCTCTTTCCCTCTCTCGCTCTCCAACACCTCCTTCTCCACTCTTTGCTTCACCTCCTGCTCCTTTCTGTAAATCTCCTGCCTCCTGCTCCTGCTCCTGCTCCTGCATCTCACAGACTGCTTCAGTCCCATTCTCCTTCAAATGCTCTGCAAGGAGTAAAGGAATAAATAACACAAAGAAATCTTCATGTAATTGAGGTTGGTTGAAATAACCATTTGACATTCATTCAAAGTGACGCCTGAAATTAACCAGAAGAGACAACAAGCAAAAATGATGTCATAGATTATGAAAGAAAAAAAGGTGGCTGAACATTGGGGAAAAACATTCAGGGAAATTTCCTGTATGATTTAATGTAATGTAGTGACCAGGCAGAAAGGTTGTTAGTGATAAGCAACGTCTCTTAAAAATTGATAAATCGGATGTCATTCATTCACTGACAAAGATTTCAACCTCACAGGTCACAAGTTCAAGAGAAGATAAACATATAAATGAAAAAACACACAAGTAGAATTCAATCTACCTGCTGAAGTTCAACTGACTACAAAACCCTAAACGCTCTTGGTTTAGATGCAAAATGTCTAGCTCCATAATTAAATTCAAGTACACAGAAAACTGATGGGTTTGAGCTCATGTATCTGTTGTTGTGTAAGTTATGATTGAGTGTGTGTCCTGCTGCTCCATTTGAGATCCACTGATATGTCATTTTAACTTTCAGACTGCTGTATTCAATCCAAACAAAGTATAGCAGCAGACACACAGCAGCCACAACAACTGACTATCAATGGTTTTTAAACTCCAGCCATACAACCTAACTTCAAAATAAAAATATAGAGATATCTTATTGCACCACAGCACAGTGGTGTGGATTTAGAGAGACTCTGTTTAATGTCACATCCACACTCATTTTAGCTCAAGGCTAGCTCAAGGTCAGATGTGAAAAGAGACTAAAGTAAACATTTATCAAGCGTAAAAGTTGAAAATCTGTCATCAATTGTTTCATTTTCACATTAAGAACACTTCAAACTTTCTTTTCATACATGGTGTACTCTATGACTCTCATAACATGGATCATTCAGGGTAGCTACTAAACCTTTCTGTTTCACTCCTTCAGTCAAATCATGCTGACAAAAAATAACTTGGCTACAAAAGAAATGAAGAAGTCTGTGTCCTACCTAGGGATGTCACCGTGTCCAATTAAAACTACTGTTATATCGTGCTTGATCACCACTCTGCCTCAGTAACGCACGGTGATGTTGCTCTTTGTCTGGAGAAGCCGGGACTTTGTATCTGTCCTCGATTAAGGAGCCTCACGCGAGGTGCACATGCGCAGTTTGCGTTGTTTGGCCTCTGAGTCTGAAACATTTATTGACAAAAAAGACAAAAGAACTGTTATGAATATAATAATAAAGGGGTTAAATGATTTCAATTCTGTGTAAAAGTACTTTTAGAACATTTTGAGCACACTGCAACAATACTGCGATAATAATGATAACCATGATAATTTTGGTTACAATAACCGTGATACAAAATGTTCATATTGTTACATCCCTAGTCCTACCCAATATGATTTAATTCCAAACAAAAAAGGCAAAGAAATGATCATGAACTAGCTAGCTTAAGCAAATTAATGATCCCTGCCTTGCAAGATAACACAAAATGAGTGTACTTACCTCCGAGTGGCTTGGTGAAAAGGGAAGAACTTCATTGGAGCTGGTTTATATACCCCACAGATAGGGTTGGGCATTGTTTGAATCTGAACGATTCCGTTTCCGATTCCGATTCCGAGTTTCGATTCCGGTTACTAACGATGCTCGATTCCGATTCTTTGAAGAGGCAGGGTCGGAAAAGTTTTGATGTTTTAAATGAGCTAGCTAACCAGAGGTCTTTCTGGATAAAATAGTCTGTACTTCTCCATGAATTTAATGCTATGAACTTACCACTTTCTATGAACTATACTATGAATGTCTCATAGGGCTGTTTTTATATACAGTTGTGCCCAAAAGTTTACACCCCCCAGCAGAATTTCTGATTTTTTGGCCTTTTCTCAGAAAATATGAATGATAACACAAAAACCTTTCTGTCACTCATGGTTAGTGGTTGGGTGAAGACATTTATTGAAAAAAAGATAAGTTTACTCTTTTTAAATCAGAATGACAACAGAAACTTCAAAAATTACCCTGTTCAAAAGTTTACACCCCCCAGTTTTTAATACAGTGTATTTCCCCCTTTAACATCAATAACAGCTTGAAGTCTTTTGTGGTTGTTGTGGATGAGGGTCTTTATTTTCTCAGATGGTAAAACTACCCATTCCTCTTCTCAAAAAGCCTCCAGCTCCTGTAAATTCTTGGGCTGGCTTATTGCCATTTACTCACTGACACACATTTCAACCTGACAGGTCACAAATTCAAGAGAAGACAAACATATAAATGGGATAACACAAAAGTAAGAATTCAATCTACTATAATTAAAATACAAAACCCTTCAAGCTCTTAGTTTAAAAGCAGAATCTCTAGCTTCATAACTAAATTTACACAGGAAACTGATGGAGTGGGTTTGAGCTCATTTATCTGTTAATAAGTTATGCTGCTCCATTTGAGATCCACTGAAAAGTCATTTTAAATGTCAGACCACTGTATTCAATCCAGACACACCAAAATAAAAACTGAATTCTGTTCTGACTTACTTCAACAGAGCAGTGCTGTGGATTTACAGATATTGGCAATATCAACTGTAGTTAAATCTACTATTGATGAATTTTCAGTAAGCGTACCCTCAATTTAATGCACAACATGGGTCAGAAATGACCGCATTCATTTCAATGACTATAGATTAACGACCTCGGCTAAGTTTATCTTTGTTCCAGGTCTATTTTAGTAATTAATTTCATCTAGTATAAAAGATTAGTTATTACAAGTAATTTTGGGGTATCCTGTTTTTGATAACCACATATCCTTATTTTAATTTTTTCCCTTTTGATGCTATGAAGAGAAGCAGTCTTTTGCTTTACAATGTCAAATATCCACAAATGGGTCAATAATGACTACCATATGTAATTTTGATTTACATCTTGTAATCATAATTTGTTTCTAGTTATTTCTTATGCAGTGAGTGGGGCAAAACACTTGTGCGCTGTTCTGTACTTTTATTTGATAATTGAAAACTGCTGAATTCTGTTCTGACTTTACTTCAACTAAAATCAATAATACAGAAAGCTGTTTTTGACATGAAATAGATATTGGCAATATCAACTGTAGTTCAGCTCTACTATTACTTGAATTTTCAGTACAGGCACTCAATTTAGGTCAACTAGTGCGCCAGTAGACTTTACTACTGAAGCATTGAAATGTGTCACTATTATGACTAGTAGATCAAAAAAGCGACACACAGCAGTAAAACTAGTAGACTATCAAGGTCTATTTTAGTAACTCCAGTGGAAAATGTCATACAACCTAGTACTAAAAGTAAGCCTTAAATGCTACTAGAGATTGGAAAGGCAACTTTAAGCTTCCCACTGGCTATTCAAAGTATTACAGCTCATCAGGGTGCTGGATTTGCTTATAACTCCATCATACCTTATTTGCATATAGTTCTACTCATACTACTAGTTATCAATTTGACTATAAAAACTAGTAATAACTGTACTGGTAGACTGCAGTAACAAAACCCTGCCTAATGCTAGTACTACCAGTGAGATATTTTGAGTTTACAACTAGTAAAAGTAAACAAATATTTTGTTTTTCTAGTAAAGGTTTTTGGCCCACTTGAGTGCGAGTATGCCTTACTAACGAATCAAAAACAAATGATCTCTGATAATTACCATTTACTCACTGACACACATTTCAACCTGACAGGTCACAAATTCATTTAAAGGGTAATAACTATAAATGGGATAACACAAAAGTAAGAACTCAATCTACCTGCTAAAGTTCAACCGACAACAAAACACTTAAAGCTGTTCTTTTAAAAGCAACATCTGCAGCTGTACAACTAAATTCATGTACACACTAAACTAATGGAGTGGGTTTGTATCTGTTGTTGTGTAAGTTATGATTGAGTGTGTGTCCTGCTGCTCCATTTGAGATCCATTGATATGTCTTTTTAACTTTCAGACTGCTGTATTCAATCCAAACAAAGTATAGCAGCAGACACACAGCAGCCACAACAACTGACTATCAACAGTTTTTAAACTCCAGTGGAAAAGGTCATACAACCTAACTTCAAATAAAAATATAGAGATATTGTTGCTGCACCACAGCACAGTGAGTAACTTCACTGTTGTGGACTGCAGTAACACCAAACCCTGCCTAATCATCAAACATCTCTTCTAGTTTATTACATAGCTCTTATTTAAGATGAATAGGTTTCATGTATTTAATGTCCATTTTTTTTTATTTTAGATGTATTTTGAGGGATTTTTATTGCCTTTGTTGGAGAGAGACAGTAGATAGGCTTTTGAAAGGGGACGAGAGAGTAGGGGAGGACACACTGGTCACAGGCTGGGTTGGAACTCGAACCGGCAGAAGCATGTACATGGGACGTGCCTGGTTGCTAACCACTCCACCAAACCGGCACCCCTCAATTTTTACATTTGGACATATATTCATTTAAAGGTAATAACTATAAAAACTGTGATAACTTCACTGTTGTTGACTGTAGTGGCACCAAAGCCAGCCTGATGATCAGACATACCTTCTGTTTTATAATACAGCTCTACCCACTATAAATATGTTTAAATCAATTCATATGTCTTTGAATAAAGAAAAGTATGTTTGTCAACAGGGAATGATGACTATAAAAACTGTAATAAATGTGGCTGACAAAAGTGACACATAAGTCAGCCTGATGATCAAACATCTCTTCTTGTTTAACATTCAACTATTACGGAATATAAATAGGTTTATATTTAATGTGTCATTTTTTTAACATGGACATATATTCATTCATAGTGACTGAAGTGACACCAAAGCCAGCCTGATGATCAGATATACCTTCTGTTTTATAATACAGCTCTACCCAAGATAAATGTTTTAATTTAATTCATGTGGCTTTTAATATAGTGAATCATGTTTATTGATAGGTAATGACTATTAAAACTGTAATAACTGTTTTGTTGCAAAGGGGTTAAGCAGCAAGCCAGTCTGATGGGCCTAGTGGATGAAGTCCGTGAGCTGAAGGCCACAATCAAACTGAAAGACCAGAAGATCCATCTGCTTGAAGAAAGGATTGATGACTTGGAGCAGTACTCCAGGGGAAATGACCTGATCATCACTGGGCTGGATACCAGACATCGTAGCTATGCCAGGGCTGCAGCCAGCGACCAGCAAGGTGAGGACACACCACCTGAAGAACTGCTCACACTGGAGACACAAGTTGTTAAATTTTTGAGCAGTAAGAACATTGAACTGGACAATGGGAACATCTCAGCCTACCACAGCCTTCCACAGAAGGATAAAATGCCAAACCAACTATTGTTGTTCAGCTTACCAACAGAAAATATTAGATTAATTTACTCGACAGGCAAAAAAACTCAAGGGCACAGGGGTGTACATAAATGAGCGTCTGACAAAGAAAAATGCTGAAATAGCTAGATACAGTACTCAGAAAACAAAATAAAATTCAAGCAACATGGACAAGAAATGGGAAAATATTTATCAAGTTCAATAGACCACCAGAGCAGGCAAAGGTGATTGCAGAAAAATAAGAGACCTGGAACAATAAAAGTGACAACGGGTGTAGCTTGGTTAGCAAATGGCGCACTCAATGAGGATTAGAAAATGTTCGTCTGTTTTATTGGAACAAAGTAGCAAGATAAAGAGCTGGTGCCATGTTTGCCATATGAAAATAGAATTTTTTGGTATCACTTTGAGTTATATTCTGTGCTCTATGATGGCAAGAGAACAGTTGTATTATACAAGTACACTGTAAAATCTGTTTACTTTTGTTTTGCTGTTTTGTTTGTATTTACTTTTTTCAGTTAGGATATGACAGATAACATGTCTTCTCCCTTGGAACAGGAGTATGAGGATTTTTATGAAAATGGAAATTATTTAGCTGAGCCCTGTTTCAATAGAATAGTATATGAAGAGTCACATTTAAGTTTCTTGAAGTCAGCTGAACATAAATCATTTAGCTTTGAGAAGGACATTGATCCAGATTTAAATTTTTACAAAGACTGGAATTCTGCGTCTAAATACTACACAGAAAATCAGTTTAATGAACTCAGTCTGAATTAGGCCTGCACAATATATCGTTTGAACATCGACATCACAATGTGTGCATGCGCAATAGTCACATCGCGCATGCAATGTGACTATCGCATTTCCCCCATTTATTGGGGAAATGAAAAAAAAAGCAACTGAAACCTATTCTATTTTGCACAGAGACATGGCCTCCTGGATCCCTTTTATATACAGCAATCTTCATCATTCACAGATGAACCCCTTAGCCTGGATTAAACTGCATTATACCAATACAATGGTGTCATTGTGAGTCAACCAAAGTCTTCCCCAAAGCAGAGCTAACCAAGTCATCTGGTGAGAATTCCTCTATTTTAATATACTTAATATATATCGCAATATATCGCACCCCCAAAAATCGCAATGTCAGTTTTTTTCAATATCGTGCAGCCCTAGTCTGAATGGATTTTCAATCATACACTTCAATAGTCGAAGCCTCTATGCAAATTTTGATCACATCAAAGAAAAAATGCAATCATTAAAACATGGTTTTCAAGTCATTGCCATCAGTGAAACCTGGCTGACAAATGAAAAGGGCTCCAATCTTATATCAGAGGGATACAATCTTTTTAGTTTAAACTGCAAAATAAAAAGGGTGGTGGAGTGGCTCTCTTTGTACAGAAAGATTTTCAGTGTAGAGTGGTTGACAGCACAGTTGTGGATGATATCATAGAGAGTCTGACCATTGAAATTCATTCCAACTAATCTGAAAAGTATTATTGTGAGTTGTATATATAGGACACCTGGCTCTTGCATTGATTCCTTTGTTAGTTCCATGGTTGACATTCTAGGTAAGGTATGTGATAAGAAACAAGTTTTTGTTTGTGGTGATTTCAATATTGATTTATTGAAATGGAATGAACATAAAATGACAACAGAATTTTGTAACACAATGTTCAGTTTAGGTATCTGGCCCCTAATTGATAGACCGAGTCGAATAACCAAAGACAGTGCAACACTTATAGACAATATTTTTACGGATACTCATCACCAAGTAACAAGTGGTTTGCTCATAAATGGTGTCAGTGATCAACTTCCTGTTTTTGTAGTAGCGCATAATTTAATTGCTAAATGTTCGGTTAATAAAAATAGACATCCTTGCAATTTAAAGACATTGAAAACATTACAAAGAACAGAAGCCTTCAAAATGGATCTTAGGAATTGTAAGTGGGACGAGGTTTATGTTGAAGATCCAGATCTAGCATATGATGCTTTTCTGTCTACATTTTTAAAATTATATAATAAGCATTGTCCTATAAAAATGTGTAGGGTGAAAGATCAATATGAAGGTAAACCATGGATTACAAAAGGTCTGCAAAAGGCATGTAATAAGAAAAAGCAACTGTACAAAAAGTTTTTACTGCAGAGAGCTAGTGAAAGTGAGGAAAAATATAAGTGCTATAAGAACAAACTAACCACCATTATGAGGACTCAAAAAAGGAATAGTATAGTAAAGTGTTGGAGGATATTAAGAATAACATAAAAAAAACTTGGAAGGTAATCAATCATATTATTCATAATAAAAGTAATAATTCATAACTTCCAGACTTTTTTATAAATAAAGTCAATAATAAAGTGGATGACTTAAAAAATGTTGTTGACGAGTTCAATGACTTCTTTGTTGATGTTGGAGCTTCTTTGGCAAAACAGATTACTGTATCTGATGACCACAAATATATGTTTAATAATTTGATCAACACTAATGTTAATTCTATGTTTCTAAGTGGGACACATGAAACTGATGTTATTGAAATTGTAAGAAAATTAAAAGATAAGCGATCACTCGACATATATTCCATTGATATAGTGACTATTAAAGAAGTTATTGATTGTATTGTCAGACCCTTGACCTATGTTTGTAATCTGTCTTTCCAAAAAGGAATCTTTCCTAACAACATGAAGTTAGCAAAGGTGATCCCAATTTATAAAAATGGAGATAAACACTGTATGGAAAATTACAGACCAATATCACTTCTGCCGCAGTTTTCTAAAATTCTAGAGAAATTGTTTGTAAAGCAATTAAAATTGTTCATACATAAAAATAAATTGTTAAGTGAAAATCAATATGGATTCAGAGAAAGTAGAACTACTGCTTTGGCAGTAATGCAAATGGTAGAAGAAGTAGCTAATGCAAATGAAAATGGTGAGTGTTGTATTGGTCTGTATATTGATCTGCAGAAGGCTTTTGACACCATAGATCACAGACAGTTATTGAAGAAAATAAAGATGCATGGAATACGAGGGGTTGCTTATTCTTGGTTGGAAAGTTATTTATGTAATAGACACCAGTGCGTACAAATCAATGATACTATGTCGGCCACAAGGATCAGTGATTGGTCCAATGCTGTTTATTCTTTACATCAATGACATCTGCAATGTAACAGATTTTTTTAGATATGTAATATTTGCAGATGATACCAGTTTGTTTTGCTCTGGTAAGAATCTGAAGGAGCTTTTGTGCTGTGTAGAAATGGAGCTGGAAAATCTCAAGACTTGGTTTGATGTCAATAAATTGTCTTTAAATATTAAGAAAACAAAATTTATGGTTTTTGGGAATCAAAATGATAGTGATTGTAATGTTAAATTAAAAATCTGCAATGTTGACATTGAAAGAGTTTCTGAGACTAAATTCCTTGGAGTTGTCATTGATGAAAAGCTAACATGGAAACATCACATTGAATACATTAAAGGGAAAATCTCAAAATCACTTGCAATCCTGTATAAATCCAGAAATATATTGAATTCCAAGGCCTTGTATTTGATTTACTACTCATTGATTGTTCCCTACATATCTTACTGTGTGGAATTGTGGGGATCCACCTTTAAAACCACCATAAATTCAATAATAAAACTGCAGAAACGAGCTATACGTATTATCAATAAAGCTGACTATTATGCTCATATGGAGCCACTTTTTCTTAATTCTCATGCTATGAAATTTTCTGACCTGTTTTATTATAAAATAATGCAAATTATGTTCAAAGCAAAATCAAAAATGCTCCCTGACTCAATACAGAGGTTCTTTTTAATTCAGGACAGTCCATATAATCTCAGAGGCGTTTGCAAATTTACCGTACAAAAAGCTAAAAAAGGTATGAAAAGGAGATGTGTCTCCATTATTGGAGTTAAATTCTGGAATGATGCCAGCATAAATTTAAAAACTTGTCATTCTTTTTTTTGTTTTTAAGAAAATGGTTTGTAAAACTATTTTTGAAGCTTATAAGTGCGATTCAGTATCTGTGTTGTTGCTTCTTTGCTTTTTTGGAGGTTGGTAGCCTAAAAAAAGTTGACAATATAGGATAGGCCTTTATAAGCAATTTGCTTCTGCCTATGCCTTTCAGTCATTATTTAACACATAATTCTTGGTTTTGTGATTTTGTGTGAAATGTCAATATTGTGGACAATAGTTGGTGTTGTCATGACTGAATAAACAATAAATCAATATTTTGAATAAATGTAAACCCTTTAGGTTGCAGTACAATGTCCAAATACCAGGTGGTAAACTCCCAAACACATCTCTTAAGATTCATAAAAATATTATCTTGTCACACTTTTACCATATTGAGATATTTCATCACAAACCCAAAAAAGCCAGCGAAGGACAAATTGGACATTATGCCTGTATTTAGATTTCACATACTTTTTTATTTTTTATTTTAAATTTTGGTGTAATTCACAAGAGGATAGTTTGACTAATCAGCAATAATACATAAACCTCAGATTTATCATTTTTTATTCACTCTTAATGTTTGTCAAAGACATTTGTTTGTGGATCTTTAAGTTCCACTCAGTTACTTTTTATACCGTTGATGCATAACTCCCTCAAAATATAACATTTTAAAAAAATCAATATGATTTTTAACTTTCTTCAAAAGTAAAAAAACATTTTAAAAAGTATTTATCTGTGATTTAGTAATTCAAGCATGAAATGGTTAAATAAAAAAAATGGAATGAAAATCATTGCATGCAGGATTAAACTTCTCCTGAGTGTTTTAACTCCATATACTGCAGTAAAAATGTTGTCTCACAGCAGAATGAGCGGAGTCAGAGTATGTAACGGCTTCACTGAAGGTAATTATGACCAGTGTTGATCAGACCTCACCTGAGCAGCTGAGCCTGTTTCCTGTCCTACATTTCCCTCTAGTGGTTCAATGTGTGTACAGGATACCTGCCCACTTCAGTGATTTGATCTGTTCAGGAAAACTAAGACTGACAGCAGCAACAGACGGAAGAATAAAAGTCATTTATACGTCACACACTTGGGCTCAGTAATGCAGGGATTAGAGCGAGGGGCATCAGTTTAGTTCTGTGTGCTGTTGTTGGGTCAAAGCTGAAATACTCGTGCGCAAACTGGTCCTATCATGTACTACAGGAGAGATGCTAAAAAAAACAAAAAAACAATCTAAAAGCAGTTTTGGGGAATCGGTGCCGTGCTCAAGGTTCTTCAGCAAAGCCCAGGAAAGTCAGCTGGTTTCTCCATCAACCAAACCAACTTTCAAACATGTTTTGGTTTTAGTCAGACTGAGCTGTCGTTGGTGTGCATGCCCTACGGAAGGATATGAGGGACATATCAGATGGAGAAAATCATTTTGGGAAAGTTGAGTTCAACCCTTAAACTTCCAGCTCAACTGTTTGGCAAAGGTCAAAAATTAGCTCAGAGATATTTAATGTTTTATAAATCATTGTTCAAACACTGATTGGATTTGTTCTGTTTTATAAAACATGAAATATCTCTGAGTTTATTTTTGACCTTTGCCAAACAGTTGAGCTGGTAGTTAAAGGGTTACAGTCAAATTTTGAGGTTAAAATTGAATTGTCGAGAATAAAGTCAAAATACATTTTAGGTGGACTTTCTTCTCAACATTTCAACTTTTTTTCTTGACATTTTTACTTTAACCTCATAATTTTGACTTTTTTAGATGTATTTTTTGGCATTTTGTGCCCTTATTAACCCTGTCATGCATGGGGTCCACTACGGTAAACAGATATTTGGGTTAAGTTTTTTACCCTTCAGGGTGCAGAAGCATGTCCAACTACCAGGCTGTAAATTCACAAACTCTTGTCTTAAGTTTCACTAAAATATTTTCTTTGCACATTTTTACCATATCAAATGTTGCATTGTGAATTCAAAGTAGCCAACAAATAGCACACTGGGTTTTGTGCCTGTATTCAGATTTCACAAAATTTTGTGTTTTTTATTTTATATTTTGGTGTAATTCACAAGTGAATAGTTTGATTATACAGCAACTACACATATACTTCAGATTCTGATTTTTCTTTTATTTAATCTTAATAACTGTTTGCCAAAGACGTGTTTGTGGATCTTTCTTAAGTTCCACTAAATTGCTATTTACACCACTGATGCACAGAGTCCACTGGAGTAGACAGATGGATAACTCCCTCCGACTATAACACTGAAAAAATGACCATGATTTTTAACTTGTTTGAATGTAAAGACAAACATTTTCAAAGAGTATTCATTTGGATTTAATAATTCATGCATGGAAGGGTTAATTGGCTTGTGAAAGGGGGTGAGAGAATAGGAAAGACACTCTGCAAACTGGCCACAGGCTGGATTTGAACCCAGGTCGGCAGAAGCATGTATATGGGACGTGCATGGTTGGTAACCAGTCCACCAAACCAGCACCCCATAATGTTGACTTTTATCATGAAATTGTATTTCATCTTTATTGTCAACAATTCAACTTTATTCTCATCGATTCCACTTTAATCTCTAAATGTCAACTTTATACTTGTCATTTCAACTTTAATCTTGGCTTGCCAAAAATAATTTTTTCCGTCTTTAAATGGCCCTAATATTCTTCCATACTTGCCCGGAGCCAGCAGGGTTTAATGCCTTGCCTAAAGATATCTTTGCATTATGAGCAGGCATTTCTCAAATAACAAGATTTATTCACAGACCTGGTCCAACTGAGATCTAAATCCTAACACGGTGAACCAAATTTGCATTAGATTTTATGATACTTTAAAAAACAACAACAACAAAGCATTTAATGTTTTTTTTTTTATGTTGACAAACTAGTCTGTGGAAAAAAAAGATATTTTGATAAATATACGGTGACTGATCTACTTTGAGTTCCAAAAATGTTTTAAATAGTCAAAACAAATTTTCTTATGGCCATGAATGTTACAAGACAAAATTACCAGACTAAAAATACATTTTTTATATTACACCATTATTGTCACTTTGAATACATTAAGATTAGATTAGATTAGTAGAGAAAAAAAAGATTTATTTGTATATGTACTTATGTATAGTCAACTTCACACATTTCATAGTCTCTTTTTCATTAAATGATTAAGTCTGTCTTTTTCACTAGGCTTAAAAAAGTGTTTGTATTTATATAGACAGGGAAGCTAAATAATCGGTTATTAATTGATGGAGAGGAGGTGGGATTAAATAAATTGTGACTTCTTCTCACTCCTTTTCAGACCTGTAAAATGTATCCAAGTGCTCATTTTCTTTGTTTCTTTCCCATCTGTATGTTTATTGCCTCTTGCTTTATGTTCTTTATGTATCATTCATTCAGTCATAAGATTAGATAAAATAGGAAATATATTAATCCCTTTGGGACACACCCGCAGGAAAAATCTGGATTCAATTAGTAGTTTGAAAAATAGATAAAAGTAAATATAAAAATATTGATACAAACAAAAATTTGAAAGTTTGAAATAAATTAATAATAATAATAATAATAATAATAATAATAATAATAATAATAATAATAATAATAATAACAATAATAATAATAATAATAATAATAATAATAATAATGATAATAATAATAATTAATAATAATAATAATAATAATGAATAAAAATAATAAATAAATAAAAAATAATTATTATTTTAAACTGAACTGTTACTAAGTAAATGTAATCAGTTACTTTCACCACTGTTTGTCGTTACATTGAAGTCTATGGAGCTGCTGCCCCCTACTGGACGCCGCTCGCTCATACCATAGGCAGTAAAACGTGGTCGGCCTCCAGCAACAGGTTCACCGTGCTCATCAATCCATGGTCATCCTCAAGTTCGATGTAAGTAATTGTTATATTCATGCAGGCATGTATCTTATACAGTGTGGTGAGCTTAAAAATATATTTTCACTTTTGTGAGAGATTTTTGGTTAACTTTCTTATCTGGCAGGATGACAAAATGGCGGACTCAAACATTCACAGTTAAGAAACCCCAGTGTTAACAAAACAAGAGTTTAAGTGTCTTTAATTGCAACTGTTGATGTTTAGAAATTACTTGAAACCGAAGCAGAAAAAATGGGACGTTTGAAATCATTTACGTACCAGAACACTGCTGCATGTTGAGGTAACTTTTCTCAGAAGCTGGCGGGAAAATACAGTGTTCGTTCATACCTACGTATATAACAGTCTATCAGGGCTATCGCTAAATACTCGATATTGGAACAACCGTTTGAGCATGGGGAAAACTCGCGTGTAACTAAATACTCAAGTGCAAAATGTTGAGTGTGGCAGCAAATCGAGGCACCTGTGGAGCAGTGGACCGTTTGGTCCAACAGAGGGCGCTGTGAGCGCAGCTTGACCGTCAGTCACATCCGCCTGCTCTCTTGACCTAAATAAACAAGGGCTGAATCTCTATCTCCTCCCTAATCCCTGAGCCCTGAGCCCTCATTGACTTAAGTCCCTGCACCTGGAAAGTGATTGAGTGCATGAGGCTCGGGGAGACACTTCCTCGATGACCCCCCCTAAATGGGAGGTCAAAGGCGTTGCACTGGCCGGCACACATCGTTCGGGGAGTGCTCTCTCGATTTGGCCAGAGATGGTTTTGAATTTGTTTGTGTATTTATATGTTCACAAACAACACTGACTGTTGCTTAACTTTATAGTATTTTTATTCATTGTTAAAACAAAAACAGTACCAAAAAAAACCACAATAACATTCCATATTGGCTGCTGTACAGAATGAAATTAGTGAAAGACAATGACGGCGGCAGCCACACTTTAAATGGAAACTATCAGGCCTGTAGTCTACAGAGCGGATTGTGGCTGCATCAGACAGAGGAGAATGTGTGCACGCAATTGTCTGTGTGTGTGTGTACATCAGAGCAAAACTCTGCCTCATGCGATAGAGCAGAGGACAACTGTGAACACATGACCAGCAAGACAGAAATGACCTGCAGTCTTGTAGATAAGATAAATAACGTAAGGCTATATAGTATGAGCACTTTTGTTATCTGGAGCTATATAGAAAATTATCTGAACTTGCCCATTAAGGGGGGCAGGATGCCCCCCTAATATATAAGGTAGGTTATTTTTTTAAATATAAGGAGTAGAAAGTACAGATAGTTGTGTAAAATGTTAAGGGGTAGAAGAAAAAGTCGACTGAAAAATTATTTCAGTAAAGTACAGATACCCAAAATTTCTACTTAAAATAGTTTAAGTATTTGTGCTTCATTACTTGACACCTGATACATAGATATATATGTAGAGAGATAGATAGATATATACTATTGACTAACTGAACTTTAAAGTAGTACTATTTTTTTTAGTTCTCAACCTTTTCATGACCCCTTGCATATCGTTGACTTCTTGTTTTAGTTCTCAACCTTTCACGACCCCTTGCATATTGTTGACTTCTTGAGCTACCTTGTATTTGGTTTTTATGAAACCGAAATCAATAACTTCAGTGGCAGAAATGGAATAAATGGGAGGCTGAAAATTAGTAGTTGTAGTTGTAGCAGTTGGGGCTGCAGGTCCACGGCAGCAGACCATCCACACCAACAGCCCAGGGCAACCAGCAGACATAATACAGAGGCATGTACAAGAAGAAAGAGCAATCTGAGAGCATTATGTTTACACAGGGAAGGCTCGCTTTTCCACACTTTAAAAACTAGGAAATATAAGATTAATTAATTTAAAAAAAAAGAACACTTTCAAGAGTGTTTGACCCTGAGCTAACAGCCACTACTTGTGGTTAATAATACGGGAAAAACAAACAAATCTGACCCTCAAACAACTGGAATAACACAAGTTTTAAAATAACACGTTTTATTTTCGTTGGCCCTCTGTTGCTATCCTTGTTAGCTCTTGAGTTTGTAGCAGCTCCTCGTCCGTATACTCTGGCTCAAATAAATACTGGTGGCCGTCGTAATGAAAAGGCTCGTCTTCACTCTCGAAATCTGGTAAATATTCAGCCATGATACCGATGCAGTAAAACTTTCAACTGTCCTCCGGGATAAGCAGCTCCACTATGAGCGGCGCGCTGCATGACTCCTCTGTTTTCTTCCGGCAACAAGCTCACAAGAGATGACATCACACATGTCAGAGGACGTGAAGGAAAACGCAATGCTTACAATGCTAATTAGAGAGCTAGCACCGGCGATCGCAACCGGTCTGTGGCGAAATAAACACTTTTAATGCTCAAACTTATACGGGATGCAGTTGCCCCCCTATCTAGCTTCGCGGCTGCCAGCTGCATCCGCTCCCTTGATACTGAGCCAATTTTAAAACGAGTTGTACCCGTCAATCGTATACACACATACACTTGGGGCAATAGGACCCAGGTTGAAAAATACCGAAGTTGCCCTTTAATAGAGGAAGGTGCTGGTGAGTACTATCAAGATTAAATCAATCCTAAGTTAACAAAGAAGCATTAAAGGATCCGATAACTAACTTTTTAGAATTTATTTTAGTATGGATAGTGTGTGAGTGAGTAAGTGACTCTATGTCATTATAACTATGTATTTCTATATTTAAAGTGACAGTGATTGAACCAATATCATCGCCTATTGGACTTTGAACTGATTTTAACAGATGACATCACATCACTGCTGTCCTTGCTTCTCTCCACTTGCTTTCTCTTCACTTATGAATCCATTTTGAGATTTTACTGATCACTTTTAAAGCCCTTACAGATCTGGCTCCAGCCTACATCTCTGAATTACTGACACCTTCTGAGCCTCCGGGGGGGCCTTTTGGCTGCTCCAAAGTGGAAACTGAAGACTACCCTGATGGTGATCGGGCCTTGTCTGTCAGAGCTCCTCCACTTTGGAAACCATGCCCTAAGACTTAAAGCATGCAGAATCAGTGACATCTTTTAAATCACATTTTAAAACTAGCTTTTTCAGACTTGCTTTTACATTATCCTTTTATTACTTACATACTCATTTATCGTCAATGTTAGCTATTTATTTTATGCACATGTTTTGTTTTACAATTACCTATTGAACTCCTCTTTTCTTATTCTCCTCACTGGTCTCATCATCTTAGTCCCGTTTTTACCATCTTTTTTCTTTTAATATACTCCCTTTATTATTATTGTTATTTTTTAATCCATTTTTATTTGATGTATTTATTCTTTTCTCTTTGGGCCATCCTCTTTCTGCCCTCTTGTTTTCCATTTTACTCATGTGATGTCGTCAACTATCAACTGTCATAAATGTATGTATCTATAAATATATGATTTATTTATTGTCCTAATTTTACATAAAACGAAATGCCTTCTCCACCAGTGTTCTTTTTCTGTATGGGTGGAAAATTATGTCATCTATTTCCAGCTCACCAGTTTGTTTTCTTTTGTTGCTTTAAGTAACATGACCCTCTGCTTTATCCTCTTAGTCTTTTGGTCTCTGTTTGACCTGTTTAATTTTATTGTACCCAGAGTTCTACCTTTTTCAGCTTTTGTTATCTCTGTTAAAGCACTTTTTAAACATCGGTTTTTAAAGGTTCTAATGTAAATGAATAAAGTTACTCATTATTTTTTACATTATAATTACATGGAACATTACAGTCATTTGCTGATAAAAGAGGGAGGAAAACAATATGTTTGGATTTACCTTAGAGGGAGTTTTGTCTTAAATTAAATGCACTCACCAACTACAGCATCAAGCTTTGTGTTATCCAGTTTATTGACTACATCTTTGTGAGGTCGTGACTGCCTCCTTGTCAAATGGGAGTCGGACAGTGTTTCTCCACTGTGGATGAGCATCGCGAGATCCCAAATGTCTGATCCCCTACAATGCTGAACTTGCAGTCAGCAGAGACCTCAGCTTTTGTTTGGGAATTTTACATCATAGTCTGGCACAAGAGGCACCAAATAAGGATAAAACAATTAAATACAATATTCTTTAGAATTTATTAATCTATGCAGTGAATATACATAGGCCTGTAGTCTATAGACTAACTTCATAACAGGAGAAATCTTCATCATACCATTTGCTAATCCATCATTAATGGTACACATGCAACACAAAGTTGATGAATATGCTTTCTTTCTAGCTGATGTGCACAATCTAAAGATACAGAGGGAAAATGTAGCCAAAAACCTTTCCCTACCTGGGTAAATAACCCACAGTATCCATGCATTTTGAGGTATTTGCTATGTCTACAGGGTCAGACAATACTTGAAGAAAGAAACTGGTGGGTCTACAGATGGTGTGGGTGTTGAACAGGTGGATTTTCTGTCACATCTTTCAGCTGTGTCACTACTGCTGGAAGCTCTGTAAAGGGAATGGAAACAAGGGTCCAAAGTACTTTCATATATGAGGTTAATCCTGAAACTGTTAATGCTGTCTGGCCTGACATGATTAAAGTAAAACATGTTCTTGTTGAAACGGATGAAGTTGTGTACACTTAACCCACGCATTGGCATCATTATTTCTAAGCACCTTTTGTCCTCTCGGGTCAAATCGTCCCAGTCTATTTTGATTGCTTATAATAAAACATAACGTTTAAAATTATCGCCAATGTTTTTGCTTCTCCTTTTTGGTGAACTTGTTGCAATCATTGACATATATTTTATTTTTTTTGGTAATGTATGGTATGATACTCCTGATTTACATAAAATGTAACCTCATGAGTAAAAAAAAAACAGATTCAGTATTATTTTCACTAAGTTTATTATCAGAGGCACACAAATTGATGGGATATCACAGACAGTTTTATGTCAAAGTTTGCTCAGGATATTGTTTTAAAACCATTTTAATATTTTAAAGGCAACAAATAGCCACACCTGTTGTCTTTCCGGCTCAAATTGACCCAGTCTGTTTTAAAGAACTGAAAAAGCATGAGGTATAAAATTATCTCCATTTTTTTCGTGGTTCTCCTTTTTGTGAACTTGTTTCCAACATATTTATATATATTTTTAATTGATATCATGATTAATGGTATGATGGACATGTTTTTCATAAAAGGATACCTCATTTTTGAGTAAAAATTGCAGTAATTCAAAATAATTTTCACTAAAATGCAACTGAAATGAAACCATGAGATAACTTACCGTACTTATGGGATAAGGCTCTCCCACCTGAAATAGGGTGCGAAGTGTGCATCCTTATTTTGAAATGTCGCTTCAGTCCCATCAACTGAATCTTACCCAAATACAGCAGTGCTGTGTACACATACATATGGGCTGATTGTTGATCTTATGACTGGGTTGTGTTAAGCCCCCGTTCAGCTCTATGATGTTCAGAGCATCATACTACAGGTTCCATGAATGCATTTAATGGTGTAACTCAGTGGGCATTACATAACAAATTTACATGCATGAGAAATACCAGATCTGGCATGTGAGCGTATGATTTGCCTGATTCATTGCCTGAAATTCTGCATGTGAGATATTCTCTTCCCATGGCAGATATAGCCTATGACAATGTGGAACACAATATGGAGGATGACAATTGTCAACATAGCCAAGGGAATGACAATTCACGGCACAGCAATCTTGATGACCCAATATGTGGGTTTCTCAAAATCACCAAGGCAGAAGTACTCTTTGTACTAAAGCACAATTTGACCATGTCTGCTCTCAAAGATTTGCTTCAAATTATTAACCACATATTTGCCAGCATAGTGGTACCAGGCACTAAACATCTGTTCAAAAAGGTTTCCAAACACTTGAGCACTGCTGCAGTACAACACTATGTGTGCAAATACTGCCAGTATTATGTTGGAAATAACACGGGCCCATCCAAGCTTCAAAAAAGTTCTACTTGTAACCAGTCACACACTATTATAGATCTAAAAAATACCAGGAGAACAGGTGAAATGTTTACTGGAAAAGAACAGTGACTGGTTAAATCATAGGTATTGAAAGTTAACAATCAGTGAAAACATAATCAGAATCAGAAATACTTTATTAATCCTCAAGGGGAAATTCGCTTGTTTCAGTTGCACTTTACACAGTAAAGCAGTCAGAAATAACAGTTAAAGACATCACGATTGACAGTTGCATTAATTTCACGAAATTAAAGTAAAATTAGAATTAAGTCAAATAAATAAAATAGAATAAAATCAAAGCAACTAAAATAAACAACAAAGAGCATGAAGATAAATTAAGCAGGTTGCAACATGCAGAGCCCTTAAGCAATGTCAGTTGCACTGTCTTACAGTGCAATATGAGCTATGAGCTATGTGAAAATTAGAGGGAGGAGTTATAAAGTCTGATGGCCACAGGCAGGAATGACTTCCTGTGGCGCTCTGTGGTGCATCGCGGGGGGATGAGTCTGGCACTGAATGTGCTCCTGTGATTGTCCAGCACGCTGTGGAGGGGGTGGAAGGTATTGTCCATGACGTCCTGCAGCCTGGACAGCATCCTCCTCTCCATCACCTCAGTCAGAGAGTCCAGCTGCAGCCCCACAACATCATTGGCCTTACAGATCAGTTTTTTGAGCCTGTTAGTGTCCGCCACCTTGAGCCTGCTGCCCCAGCACACAACAGCGTAAGGATAGCACTGGCCACCACAGACTCGTAGAACATCCTCAGCATCGTCCCGCAGATGTTAAAGGACCTCAGCCTTCTCAGGAAGTACAGCCGGCTCAGGCCCTTCTTGTAGACGGCCTCAGTGTTCCTGGTCCAGTCCAGTTTGTAATCCAAATACTCTCCCAAGTACTTGTACTCCTCCACGATGTCCACCTGGACCCCATGGATGGAAACAGGGGCCACGGGAGCCTTTGTCCTCCTCAGATCCACAACCAGCTCCTTGGTCTTTGTCACATTGAGCTGTAGGTGGTTCTGCTCACACCATGTGACAAAGTCTCCCACCACCGCCCTGTACTCCTCCTCATCACCCTTGCTGATACACCCCACAACAGCCGAGTCATCAGAAAATTTCTGAGGGTGGCAGGACTCGGTGTTGTGGCTGAAGTCAGTGGTGTACAGGGTGAAGAGGAAGGGGGACAGGACTGTGCCCTGGGGGGCCCCTGTATTGCTGACCACCCTGTCAGACACACTATAAGCAATATAAATGCCTGCTTATATATATAACTATATACAGTGGCGGTTCTGGGGAGGGGCCAACAGGGGCCAGTGCCCCTGTAAAACTGAGCCTGGACCCCCCTGTGGCCCCCCCTCCACACCAAGCATATACAATCATTAAAGGCTGTGGTGTCCCGCTGATGTAATAAGCGGAACAAATGATGCGACACTGGGTTCCAGTCAGACCCCTTAGGTGCTACACTGCCAGAACCTCTTGGGAGAAAAAGAGAATATGCCGACAGAATCATCACAGTGATACAAGAAGACTTACCACAGAGAATTGTGGTGAGTAAAGCTGTGTTGTTTGTGTAATTTTTACACAGTAAGACCAAGAAATGTTGTTGACCAACTTGAGTTAATAGGAGGTTGATAAAAGCACAGAGGCTGATGTGGTCTACCAAGTTTTACGCACCGGCTGTGATACGCACGCCTTTGACTGGCTTCACGCGCTCTCTCGCGCGCCACACCTCCGATTTTTTACGCTGGGTTTATAGGTACAAATCCCATGGGGGCCGCAGGAGTGTAGCATACGTGGTGCCCACAAGAAAACGTCCTGAAATATCTTGTAACAACAACAAAATGCGCAGAGATTAGTATAGCGTGGCTGTGTGTCTTGAACTTTCCCTCGGAGTCTGTGCGCGCACTCCTCTGTATGCAGGTGAGCGTAAAGACGCAGACAGGCGCACATCACAGGGACAGTGAGGGACCGTCAGTCACTCAGTGTGTTTTTATGATTCAAACTGTGTCTTCATAGCTCATGTGCTCTGTTTAACTTAACGAAAATACTTAAAAAATGACGAGTCGGCCTGTTAATGAATCAAAACTCATTATTGTTCATCAGTCCAATTCTGGGCAGCTGTTTTCACTGAAGCACTGTTTTCTAAATGATAAATTCACCCAGAGGCTTCCTGCATCACTTATGCTCCATGATATAAGAACAATCTGTAAGTATTAAGCTTCAAATAACATCTACTAGTGCAGTGGTTCTCAACCTGTGGGTGGAGGCCCATAAGTGGGTCTCAGAACTGTTTTCAGTGGACGGTGTATAAATCAGGTAAAAATGTGGCAAATATGTCTTCAGTGTATGGAGGCCCTAAGAGGACAAACACCCATCAGAGTATGTCAGAGTATACCCACTAGAATAAACCAGACTGCACCACTCATCCTTACCCCCTTCCATAAAGTTGATCCCACAAAAAATCCCCATTGTAAACACAAATAAATATTTTTCAATGGTGTAATTGCGTTTGGTGACTGTACAATACGAGTTAAATATGACAGTGTTTCAGATTTCTCTCGTGAGATTTTTCTGTCCTGAAATCATAAATTAATTTATGTCGGCTGTTATTACTTTTAGTTTGGTGTTCTTTTATAGATGTATTGATTTAAAAATAAAGTAGTGATAACTGTGACTTTGTATCACAAATTTGTATCACTAAAAGGGTATAGTGGATGCTCTCATTGTTTTTATTGTCCGACTTGCTACAGAAACAATTACCAATACTGTTTTTAAATTTTGTTCTGAAGTAAATGTGTTCAAGGCTTGAACATCGTGTTGTTGATGAAGACAAAAACAATGTCTTATTTTGTTTATTTAACAATTTCTTTGGACATATTGTTGAAAAAATGTAACTAACATACAATAAATTTAACTAAATAAATAAACAAATAAACTTTCCTGCAACTGAAATACTTTTACTAGTATTTTGTATTACATTAGACTAAATATTTTAAATGCAAGAACACTTCTCAGTTTCTTTTGTCGGGATTGAACGTGTCCCTCTGACAACACCCTTGGCCCCAGCCTGGCCCCCCCTGTGAAATTGGTCTAGAACCGCCACTGGCAGCTTGTTAAAAAGTTAAAACTGAAGTTGGGTTTTTCTTTACAAATAAGTCTTGTCTCTCCTTTGAATCCAGAAAAAACTGGTGTCTGCTACATTTATGTCTGTGCTGGACTATGGTGATGTTTTGTACATGCATGCCTCCTCTAATAGCTTACATTCTCTGGATACTGTGTATCATGGAGCTCTGAGGTTCATCACTGGTTTTAAATCTCTTACTCATCATTGTTTGCTGTATGCTCATGTTGGATGGTCTTCTTTGTCTGCCAGACTTAATCACTGGCGTATTCTTATTTATAAATGTATCCTTGGTCTGCTTCCATCCTACCTGCTGACTTACATCAGTCAGAAGAGCACAGCATCTTATAATCTTGGGTCCCAGAATCTTTTCTTATTGCCTGTTCCCAAAGTAAGAACTGAGCTGGGAAAAAAGGCGCTCAGGTTTGCAGCTCCACATGCTTGGAATGAACTACAAGAAGACCTGAAACTAAAAGATCTGGTGTCACTAGACACTTTTAAGTCAATGTTGAGCAACTTGGAGGCAAATACATCTGGCTGCAGATGTTTTGACTGATGCACTTTATCTTTCTCCTGTGGACAATCCAAGCAAAATAAGCTGTCTGAATTGTGACTTCTCTTTCTTAATGTACTGAATTCTTGTTTTATGTGTTTGATGACTACATGTGTATGTGTAAAACTGTTGAATGTGCTGCTGTCTTGTCCAGGACACTCTTGTGAAAGAGATTTTTAATCTCAATGAAGTTAAATAAAGGTTAAATAAAATAAATATATATGGATATGGATATGGATATGTATATATATAGATATGTACATATAAAGACATATAGATATGTGTATATATATATATAGATATAGATATATAGTAATTTATTACAAACATTTTTCTCTTTCATATAATTTTTTTTGTTTTTTGCAATAAATGTGTTATGAAGCACTTTTAGTTGATACTAAAGCATCTAGATGTAATTTAACCCCGCCACCATCCCCCCTCATAAGAAGACAGTCTCCAGCTGTTTTTTGGCCTATTTATTTTTATAGCTGTTTTAAATGTTTGGAATATTTTTGCTTTAGTAGAGGATTTTTTATTCATGACACATTCATTAATCTAATACCTACATTTATTTTTTTTACTTACTTTTTCTATCGCTTTAAATATGTTACCAAGCATTCTTACTTTAGTCTAAACTATGGTTTTTTTTTTGACCCTTTTCCACCCTATCTCATCATAGGACAAATTATCTTTAAGTCTAATTAATAATCAGACACTAACCCTTCACAAATAAAGAGATTTAATTGCATTACAGTAATTTCTAAGTTACTGTGTTAAAATAAACAAACAGGACTTGAATAAATTGGTCTTAGTGATAATTATAGTATCTACATGCGATCATTTTGTACAACATATTGAGTTTTGTTCAAGCAATTTGATAACATTTTATGTGTTTTCTTTCATTCATTTTCTTTTGTTGCTCTTCATCATTACACCCACAAACAGCTCCTCTTTTTAGACGACAAATAAACTTTACTTTGTACTGCGGTGTTACTTTAGAAGCTGTCTTATTAGTGACCATTCAAACTACTTCATATAAATATGAAAACTGAAGATACCTGAGCTCTATAATGGGCCAGAATTGTTCCACAATGTCATTAATTGAACTCATTCCTGTTTCTGAACTTAAATAATTATGGACACTTGAGCATTTAAACCATTACATTTTATTTTTTTTTCATTTTAATGTTTTTATTTTGGTTCTGACATTAAAGGGATAGTTCTGTATTTTTGAAGTGAGGTTGTATGAGCTCCATATGGTCACTAAGGACAGTAGATACAGTAGAAAGTTCTCTCTTCTCCACCAGAAAGCCACAGTCTGTAAGAGTCTTTGTAAAAGCGCTAATGGAAGAAATGCCGTGCGGGTTTAAAGGCTATTTTCTCCGCCTACAAGAACTCAAATCAAAAAGTAATACCACAGTTTAAGAGTACGCTAAATATACATTTTTTGAAGTGCATAAACCGTTCGGAAATATAAAGTTTATCCGGACCTAAGCCAGCTCACGTCTGTGTCCCTCCGCTAAATCCCTCCGCCGTAGTTAGCTAAGCGGCTTGAACACCTTTTTAGACTAATAAAAGCACATTATAAGACAAATATTTCTGAGATGGCTTTTGTGATGCTTCCCCTGATGCAGAAACAGATGTGCATTATCTAGAACTCAGCTGCACAGAAATCGTTTCTGTGTGTGCATGTGTGAGAACACACACACTCACTAGTAGTCTGCACTGTTAGGATAAACAAACAGCCTCCTCTACTCTGCTTATTTGTCTCTGACATATCATTATTACTTACTTTGAGCAGAAACCATCATTAGGTCCTTCAGTTTTCCAGTTTATCTTGGGACACAGACGGAAGCTGGCTTAGGTCCCGATAAACTTTATATTTCCAGGCACTTCAGGAAAAATGTATATTTAGCGTTTAAACTGTGGTAATACAGAGTTCCATATCACCTATTTCCAGGTCAAACATTTTTCCATTAGCTGTGTATTTCTTCTTTATCTTGATGTCCATTTCCGTGGATGGAGAAGAGAGAACTTTCTACTGTATCTACTGTCCTTAGTGACCATATAGAGCTCATACAACCTCACCTGAACTATCCCTTTACAGGTGGTTTAGGTCCTTCCTTGTTTGTTCTCCAGCAGCTCGTTTCTTTTTTTTTTTTTTTCTTATCTGCCTTCTGTTTCTTGCATCCTCCTGTAAGCAAAAGAGAGTCGAGAGTGAGCCTGGAGTTCTGCTGAAAAAGTCTCAACAATTCATCTTCTGCTTTCGATGCAAAAGCTCCTCCATTTCTGAGCCTGAAAAGCAGACAGAGTGGAGGAGTGTTTCTTACCTCTGGCCAAAATGCTATTCCTCCTGTCTCTCCTTCTCCTCCTGCTCCTGCCTCTCCCTCTCCTCCTGCTCCTGCTTGTTAATCACCACCCGCCTCTCTCTCTCCTGTTTCTTCCTCTCCTTCTGCTTTCTTTTCCATTCAAGCCTCCGCTGCCTCTTCTTCTCAATCACCTCAGTCTGCTTTCTTTTCCATTCCAGCCTCCGCTGCCTCTTCTTTTCAATCGTCTTCTGCCTAAGAATGTCCTCCTTCTCCTGTTTGTCAGTCGTCTCCTCCTGCCTCTCTCCTCCCCTCCTGCTCCTGTTTGTCAGTCGTCTCCTGGTTGCTTTCTGTTAGCTCCAGCTGCCTCTCGCTCTCCTGTTTCTTCCTCTCCTTCTGCTTTCTTTTCCATTCCAGCCTCCGCTGCCTCTTCTTTTCAATCGTCTTCTGCCTAAGAATGTCCTCCTGCTCCTGTTTGTCAGTTGTCTCCTGCTCTATCTCACTCCCCTCCTGCTCCTTTTTGTCAGTCATCTCTTGCTGCCTCTCTCTCTCCTGTTTCTTCCTCTCCTTCTGCTTTCTTTTCCATTCCAGCCTCCGCTGCCTCTTCTTTTGAATCATCTTCTGCCTCAGAATCTCCTTCTGGTTCTGCATGTCAATTGTCTCCTGTTGCTCTCTCTCTTCTAGCTCAATTATCTGCTCCTTTCCAACCTGTTGTTTTAACATCTCGTCCTCCTCTCTCCCTCTCTCCCTCTCCAAAACCTCCTCCTCCACTCTCTGCCTCTCTCTCTCCTGCTCCTTTCTGTAGATCTCCTCCCTCACCTTCGTAGAACAACTCATGCATTTGAATATGCCTGGCAGCCTCAGTCTCCATCTCCTTCTCCTTCCTTTCTTCTCCTCCTTCATCCATCCTTGCTCCTTCTTGTTTTTCCCTTCAATATTCACCCATCTGTCCTCCTCCTCCTCTTTCCCTCTCTCGCTCTCCAACACCTCCTTCTCCACTCTTTGCTTCACCTCCTGCTCCTTTCTGTAAATCTCCTGCCTCCTGCTCCTGCTCCTGCTCCTGCATCTCTGAACTGCTTCAGTCCCATTCTCCTTCAAATGCTCTGCAAGGAGTAAAGGAATAAATAACACAAAGAAATCTTCATGTAATTGAGGTTGGTTGAAATAACCATTTGACATTCATTCAAAGTGACGCCTGAAATTAACCAGAAGAGACAACAAGCAAAAATGATGTCATAGATTATGAAAGAAAAAAAGGTGGCTGAACATTGGGGAAAAACATTCAGGGAAATTTCCTGTATGATTTAATGTAATGTAGTGACCAGGCAGAAAGGTTGTTAGTGATAAGCAACGTCTCTTAAAATTGATAAATCGGATGTCATTCATTCACTGACAAAGATTTCAACCTCACAGGTCACAAGTTCAAGAGAAGATAAACATATAAATGAAAAAACACACAAGTAGAATTCAATCTACCTGCTGAAGTTCAACTGACTACAAAACCCTAAACGCTCTTGGTTTAGATGCAAAATGTCTAGCTCCATAATTAAATTCAAGTACACAGAAAACTGATGGGTTTGAGCTCATGTATCTGTTGTTGTGTAAGTTATGATTGAGTGTGTGTCCTGCTGCTCCATTTGAGATCCACTGATATGTCATTTTAACTTTCAGACTGCTGTATTCAATCCAAACAAAGTATAGCAGCAGACACACAGCAGCCACAACAACTGACTATCAATGGTTTTAAACTCCAGCCATACAACCTAACTTCAAAATAAAAATATAGAGATATCTTATTGCACCACAGCACAGTGGTGTGGATTTAGAGAGACTCTGTTTAATGTCACATCCACACTCATTTTAGCTCAAGGCTAGCTCAAGGTCAGATGTGAAAAGAGACTAAAGTAAACATTTATCAAGCGTAAAAGTTGAAAATCTGTCATCAATTGTTTCATTTTCACATTAAGAACACTTCAAACTTTCTTTTCATACATGGTGTACTCTATGACTCTCATAACATGGATCATTCAGGGTAGCTACTAAACCTTTCTGTTTCACTCCTTCAGTCAAATCATGCTGACAAAAAATAACTTGGCTACAAAAGAAATGAAGAAGTCTGTGTCCTACCTAGGGATGTCACCGTGTCCAATTAAAACTACTGTTATATCATGCTTGATCACCACTCTGCCTCAGTAACGCACGGTGATGCTGCTCTTTGTCTGGAGAAGCCGGGACTTTGTATCTGTCCTCGATTAAGGAGCCTCACACGAGGTGCACATGCGCAGTTTGTGTTGTTTGGCCTCTGAGTCTGAAACATTTATTGACAAAAAAGACAAAAGAACTGTTATGAATATAATAATAAAGGGGTTAAATGATTTCAATTCTGTGTAAAAGTACTTTTAGAACATTTTGAGCACACTGCAACAATACTGCGATAATAATGATAACCATGATAATTTTGGTTACAATAACCGTGATACAAAATGTTCATATTGTTACATCCCTAGTCCTACCCAATATGATTTAATTCCAAACAAAAAAGGCAAAGAAATGATCATGAACTAGCTAGCTTAAGCAAATTAATGATCCCTGCCTTGCAAGATAACACAAAATGAGTGTACTTACCTCCGAGTGGCTTGGTGAAAAGGGAAGAACTTCATTGGAGCTGGTTTATATACCCCACAGATAGGGTTGGGCATTGTTTGAATCTGAACGATTCCGTTTCCGATTCGATTCGAGTTCGATTCCGGTTACTAACGATGCTCGATTCCGATTCTTTGAAGAGGCAGGGTCGGAAAAGTTTTGATGTTTTAAATGAGCTAGCTAACCAGAGGTCTTTCTGGATAAAATAGTCTGTACTTCTCCATGAATTTAATGCTATGAACTTACCACTTTCTATGAACTATACTATGAATGTCTCATAGGGCTGTTTTTATATACAGTTGTGCCCAAAAGTTTACACCCCCCAGCAGAATTTCTGATTTTTTGGCCTTTTCTCAGAAAATATGAATGATAACACAAAAACCTTTCTGTCACTCATGGTTAGTGGTTGGGTGAAGACATTTATTGAAAAAAGATAAGTTTACTCTTTTTAAATCAGAATGACAACAGAAACTTCAAAAATTACCCTGTTCAAAAGTTTACACCCCCCAGTTTTTAATACAGTGTATTTCCCCCTTTAACATCAATAACAGCTTGAAGTCTTTTGTGGTTGTTGTGGATGAGGGTCTTTATTTTCTCAGATGGTAAAACTACCCATTCCTCTTCTCAAAAAGCCTCCAGCTCCTGTAAATTCTTGGGCTGGCTTATTGCCATTTACTCACTGACACACATTTCAACCTGACAGGTCACAAATTCAAGAGAAGACAAACATATAAATGGGATAACACAAAAGTAAGAATTCAATCTACTATAATTAAAATACAAAACCCTTCAAGCTCTTAGTTTAAAAGCAGAATCTCCAGCTTCATAACTAAATTTACACAGGAAACTGATGGAGTGGGTTTGAGCTCATTTATCTGTTAATAAGTTATGCTGCTCCATTTGAGATCCACTGAAAAGTCATTTTAAATGTCAGACCACTGTATTCAATCAAGACACACCAAAAACTGCTGAATTCTGTTCTGACTTTACTTCAACTAAAATCAATAATACAGAAAGCTGTTTTGACATGAAATAGATATTGGCAATATCAACTGTAGTTAAGCTCTACTATTACTTGAATTTTCAGTACAGGCACTCAATTTAGGTCAACTAGTGCGCCAGTAGACTTTACTACTGAAGCAAAATGTGTCACTATTATGACTAGTAGATCAAAAACGACCTCGAGTAAAAGTTGACTGTTCAGGTCTATTTTAGTAACTTCAAAATGTTCACTAGTACTAAAAGTAAGCCTTAAATGCTACTAGGGGATTGGAAAGGCAACTTTAAGCTTCCCACTGGCTATTCAAAGTATTACAGCTCATCAGGGTGCTGGATTTGCTTATAATCCATCATACCTTATTTGCATTTGTTCTACTCATACTACTAGTTCATCTTTTGGCTTTACTAGTACTACTGGTAGACTGAAAAAGTATGCTATAGTACTACCAGTGAGATATTTTGAGTTTACAACTAGTAAAAGTAAACAAATATTTTGTTTTTCCAGTAAACGTTTTTGGCCCACTTGAGTGCGAGTATGCCTTACTAACGAATCAAAAACAAATTATCTCTGATAATTGCCATTTACTCACTGACACACATTTCAACCTGACAGGTCACAAATTCAAGGGTAGACAAACGTATAAATGGGATAACACAAAAGTAAGAACTCAATCTACCTGCTAAAGTTCAACTGACAACAAAACACTTAAAGCTGTTCTTTTAAAAGCCAAATCTGCAGCTGTACAACTAAATTCATGTACACACTAAACTAATGGAGTGGGTTTGTATCTGTTGTTGTGTAAGTTATGATTGAGTGTGTGTCCTGCTGCTCCATTTGAGATCCATTGATATGTCGTTTTAACTTTCAGACTGCTGTATTCAATCCAAACAAAGTATAGCAGCAGACACACAGCAGCCACAACAACTGACTATCAACAGTTTTTAAACTCCAGTGGAAAAGGTCATACAACCTAACTTCAAATAAAAATATAGAGATATTGTTGCTGCACCACAGCACAGTGGTACGGTGGTGTATTAGGGCCATAAACTCATATTTTGGTTTGATAACTCATCAAAACAACAACGTAGTTCCAAACCCAATAATTTCATTTCATATAGTTTTTAATATAGCGGAATATGTTTATCAATAGGTAATGACTATAAAAACTGTAATAACTGTACTGTTGTGGACTGCAGTAACACCAAACCCTGCCTAATCATCAAACATCTCTTCTAGTTTATTACATAGCTCTTATTTAAGATGAATAGGTTTCATGTATTTAATGTCAATTTTTTTTTATTTCAGACGTATTTTGAGGGATTTTTATTGCCTTTGTTGGAGAGAGACAGTAGATAGGCTTTTGAAAGGGGACGAGAGAGTAGGGGAGGACACACTGGTCACAGGCTGGATTGGAACTCGAACCGGCAGAAGCGTGTTCATGGGACGTGCCTGGTTGCTAACCACTCCACCAAACCGGCACCCCTCAATTTTTACATTTGGACATATATTCATTTAAAGGTAATAACTATAAAAACTGTGATAACTTCACTGTTGTTGACTGTAGTGGCACCAAAGCCAGCCTGATGATCAGATATATCTTCAAGTTTATAGTACAGCTCTACACTATAAATATGTTTAAATCAATTCATATGTCTTTGAATAAAGAAAAGTATGTTTGTCAACAGGGAATGATGACTATAAAACTGTAATAAATGTGGCTGACAAAAGTGACACATAAGTCAGCCTGATGATCAAACATCTCTTCTTGTTTAACCTTCAACTATTATGGAATATAAATAGGTTTATATTTAATGTGTCATTTTTTTTAACATGGACATATATTCATTCATAGTGACTGAAGTGACACCAAAGCCAGCCTGATGATCAGATATACCTTCTGTTTTATAATACAGCTCTACCCAAGATAAATGTTTTAATTTAATTCATGTGGCTTTTAATATAGTGAATCATGTTTATTGATAGGTAATGACTATTAAAACTGTAATGTAACTGTTTTGTTGCAAAGGGGTTAAGCAGCAAGCCAGTCTGATGGGCCTAGTGGATGAAGTCCGTGAGCTGAAGGCCACAATCAAACTGAAAGACCAGAAGATCCATCTGCTTGAAGAAAGGATTGATGACTTGGAGCAGTACTCCAGGGGAAATGACCTGATCATCACTGGGCTGGATACCAGACATCGTAGCTATGCCAGGGCTGCAGCCAGCGACCAGCAAGGTGAGGACACACCACCTGAAGAACTGCTCACACTGGAGACACAAGTTGTTAAATTTTTGAGCAGTAAGAACATTGAACTGGACAATGGGAACATCTCAGCCTACCACAGCCTTCCACAGAAGGATAAAAATGCCAAACCAACTATTGTTGTTCAGCTTACCAACAGAAAATATTAGATTAATTTACTACGACAGGCAAAAAAACTCAAGGGCACAGGGGTGTACATAAATGAACGTCTGACAAAGAAAAATGCTGAAATAGCTAGATACAGTCGCTTACTCAGAAAACAAAATAAAATTCAAGCAACATGGACAAGAAATGGGAAAATATTTATCAAGTTCAATAGACCACCAGAGCAGGCAAAGGTGATTGCAGAAATATAAGAGACCTGGAACAATACAAGTGACAACAGGTGTAGCTTGGTTAGCAAATGGCGCACTCAATGAGGATTAGAAAATGTTTGTCTGTTTTATTGGAACAAAGTAGCAAGATAAAGAGCTGGTGCCATGTTTGCCATATGAAAATAGAATTTTTTGGTATCACTTTGAGTTATATTCTGTGCTCTATGATGGCAAGAGAACAGTTGTATTATACAAGTACACTGTAAAATCTATTTACTTTTGTTTTGCTGTTTTGTTTGTATTTACTTTTTTCAGTTAGGATATGACAGATAACATGTCTTCTCCCTTGGAACAGGAGTATGAGGATTTTTATGAAAATGGAAATTATTTAGCTGAGCCCTGTTTCAATAGAATAGTATATGAAGAGTCACATTTAAGTTTCTTGAAGTCAGCTGAACATAAATCATTTAGCTTTGAGAAGGACATTGATCCAGATTTAAATTTTTACAAAGACTGGAATTCTGCGTCTAAATACTACACAGAAAATCAGTTTAATGAACTCAGTCTGAATTAGGCCTGCACAATATATCATTTGAACATCGACATCACAATGTGTGCATGCGCAATAGTCACATCGCGCATGCAATGTGACTATCGCATTTCCCCCATTTATTGGGGAAATGAAAAAAAAAGCAACTGAAACCTATTCTATTTTGCACAGAGACATGGCCTCCTGGATCCCTTTTATATACAGCAATCTTCATCATTCACAGATGAACCCCTTAGCCTGGATTAAACTGCATTATACCAATACAATGGTGTCATTGTGAGTCAACCAAAGTCTTCCCAAACGGAGCTAACCAAGTCATCTGGTGAGAATTCCTCTATTTTTAATATCGCAATATATATCGCAATATATCGCAACCCCCCCAAAAATCGCAATGTCAGTTTTTTTCAATATCGTGCAGCCCTAGTCTGAATGGATTTTCAATCATACACTTCAATAGTCGAAGCCTCTATGCAAATTTTGATCACATCAAAGAAAAAATGCAATCATTAAAACATGGTTTTCAAGTCATTGCCATCAGTGAAACCTGGCTGACAAATGAAAAGGGCTCCAATTTTATATTAGAGGGATACAATCTTTTTAGTTTAAACTGCAAAATAAAAAGGGTGGTGGAGTGGCTCTCTTTGTACAGAAAGATTTTCAGTGTAGAGTGGTTGACAGCACAGTTGTGGATGATATCATAGAGAGTCTGACCATTGAAATTCATTCCAACTAATCTGAAAAGTATTATTGTGAGTTGTATATATAGGACACCTGGCTCTTGCATTGATTCCTTTGTTAGTTCCATGGTTGACATTCTAGGTAAGGTATGTGATAAGAAACAAGTTTTTGTTTGTGGTGATTTCAATATTGATTTATTGAAATGGAATGAACATAAAATGACAACAGAATTTTGTAACACAATGTTCAGTTTAGGTATCTGGCCCTAATTGATAGACCAAGTCGAATAACCAAAGACAGTGCAACACTTATAGACAATATTTTTACGGATACTCATCACCAAGTAACAAGTGGTTTGCTCATAAATGGTGTCAGTGATCAACTTCCTGTTTTTGTAGTAGCGCATAATTTAATTGCTAAATGTTCGGTTAATAAAAATAGACATCCTTGCAATTTAAAGACATTGAAAACATTACAAAGAACAGAAGCCTTCAAAATGGATCTTAGGAATTGTAACTGGGCGAGGTTTATGTTGAAGATCCAGATCTAGCATATGATGCTTTTCTGTCTACATTTTTAAAATTATATAATAAGCATTGTCCTATAAAAATGTGTAGGGTGAAAGATCAATATGAAGGTAAACCATGGATTACAAAAGGTCTGCAAAAGGCATGTAATAAGAAAAATCAACTGTACAAAAAGTTTTTACTGCAGAGAGCTAGTGAAAGTGAGGAAAAATATAAGTGCTATAAGAACAAACTAACCACCATTATGAGGACTCAAAAAAGGAATAGTATAGTAAAGTGTTGGAGGATATTAAGAATAACATACAAAAAACTTGGAAGGTAATCAATCATATTATTCATAATAAAAGTAATAATTCATAAGTTCCAGACTTTTTATAAATAAAGTCAATAATAAAGTGGATGACTTAAAAAATGTTGTTGAGTTCAATGACTTCTTTGTTGATGTTGGAGCTTCTTTGGCAAAACAGATTACTGTATCTGATGACCACAAATATATGTTTAATAATTTGATCAACACTAATGTTAATTCTATGTTTCAAAAAATAAATTGTGGGACACATGAAACTGATGTTATTGAAATTGTAAGAAAATTAAAAGATAAGCGATCACTCGACATATATTCCATTGATATAGTGACTATTAAAGAAGTTATTGATTGTATTGTCAGACCCTTGACCTATGTTTATAATGTGTCTTTCCAAAAAGAAAACTTACCTAACAACATGAAGTTAGCAAAAGTGATGCCACTTTATAAAGATGGAGATAAACACTGTATGGAAAATTACAGACCAATATCACTTCTGCAGCAGTTTTCTAAGAATTCTGAAGGAGAAATTGTTTGTAGAAATGGAGCAATTAAAATTGTTCATACATAAAAATAAATTGTTAAGTGAAAATCAATATGGATTCAGAGAAAGTAGAACTACTGCTTTGGCAGTAATGCAAATAGTAGAAGAAGTAGCTAATGCAAATGAAAATGGTGAGTGTTGTATTGGTCTGTATATTGATCTGCAGAAGGCTTTTGACATCATAGATCACAGACAGTTATTGAAGAAATTAAAGATGCATGGAATCTGAGGGTTGCTTATTCTTGGTTGGAAAGTTATTTATGTAATAGACACCAGTGCAACTTGGTTTGATGTCAATGAATTATCTTTAAATATTAAGAAAACAAAATTTATGGTTTTTGGGAATCAAAATGATAGTGATTGTAATGTTAAATTAAAAATCTGCAATGTTGACATTGAAAGAGTTTCTGAGACTAAATTCCTTGGAGTTGTCATTGATGAAAAGCTAACATGGAAACATCACATTGAATACATTAAAGGGAAAATCTCAAAATCACTTGCAATCCTGTATAAATCCAGAAATGTATTGAATTCCAAGGCCTTGCATTTGATTTACTACTCATTGATTGTTCCCTACATATCTTACTGTGTGGAATTGTGGGGATCCACCTTTAAAACCACCATAAATTCAATAATAAAACTGCAGAAACAAGCTATACGTATTATCAATAAAGCTGACTATTATGCTCATATGGAGCCACTTTTTCTTAATTCTCATGCTATGAAATTTTCTGACCTGTTTTATTATAAAATAATGCAAATTATGTTCAAAGCAAAATCAAAAATGCTCCCTGACTCAATACAGAGGTTCTTTTTAATTCAGGACAGTTCATATAATCTCAGAGGCGTTTGCAAATTTACCGTACAAAAAGCTAAAAAAGGTATGAAAAGGAGATGTGTCTCCATTATTGGAGTTAAATTCTGGAATGATGCCAGCATAAATTTAAAAACTTGTCATTCTTTTTTTTTGTTTTTAAGAAAATGGTTTGTAAAACTATTTTTGAAGCTTATAAGTGCGATTCAGTATCTGTGTTGTTGCTTCTTTGCTTTTTTGGAGGTTGGTAGCCTAAAAAAAGTTGACAATATAGGATAGGCCTTTATAAGCAATTTGCTTCTGCCTCTGCCTTTCAGTCATTATCTAACACATAATTCTTGGTTTTGTGATTTTGTGTGAAATGTCAATATTGTGGACAATAGTTGGTGTTGTCATGACTGAATAAACAATAAATCAATATTTTGAATAAATGTAAACCCTTTAGGTTGCAGTACAATGTCCAAATACCAGGTGGTAAACTCCCAAACACATCTCTTAAGATTCATAAAAATATTATCTTGTCACACTTTTACCATATTGAGATATTTCATCACAAACCCAAAAAAGCCAGCGAAGGACAAATTGGACATTATGCCTGTATTTAGATTTCACATACTTTTTTATTTTTTATTTTAAATTTTGGTGTAATTCACAAGAGGATAGTTTGACTAATCAGCAATAATACATAAACCTCAGATTTATCATTTTTTATTCACTCTTAATGTTTGTCAAAGACATTTGTTTGTGGATCTTTAAGTTCCACTCAGTGACTTTTTATACCGTTGATGCATAACTCCCTCAAAATACAACATTTCAAAAAATCAATATGATTTTTAACTTTCTTGAAAAGTAAAAAAAACATTTTAAAAAGTATTTATCTGTGATTTAGTAATTCAGGCATGAAATGGTAAAATTAAAAAAATGGAATGAAAATCATTGCACGCAGGATTAAACTCCTTAGTGTTTTAACTCCATATACTGCAGTAAAAATGTTGTCTCACAGCAGAATGAGCGGAGTCAGAGTATGTAACGGCTTCACTGAAGGTAATTATGACCAGTGTTGATCAGACCTCACCTGAGCAGCTGAGCCTGTTTCCTGTCCTACATTTCCCTCTAGTGGTTCAATGTGTGTACAGGATACCTGCCCACTTCAGTGATTTGATCTGTTCAGGAAAACTAAGACTGACAGCAGCAACAGACGGAAGAATAAAAGTCATTTATACGTCACACACTTGGGCTCAATAATGCAGGGATTAGAGCGAGGGGCATCAGTTTAGTTCTGTGTGCTGTTGTTGGGTCAAAGCTGAAATACTCGTGCGCAAACTGGTCCTATCATGTACTACAGGAGAGATGCTAAAAAAAACAAAAAAACAATCTAAAAGCAGTTTTGGGGAATCGGTGCCGTGCTCAAGGGTTCTTCAGCAAAGCCCAGGAAAGTCAGCTGGTTTCTCCATCAACCAAACCAACTTTCAAACATGTTTTGGTTTTAGTCAGACTGAGCTGTCGTTGGTGTGCATGCCCTACGGAAGGATATGAGGGACATATCAGATGGAGAAAATCATTTTGGGAAAGTTGAGTTCAACCCTTAAACTTCCAGCTCAACTGTTTGGCAAAGGTCAAAAATTAGCTCAGAGATATTTAATGTTTTATAAATCATTGTTCAAACACTGATTGGATTTGTTCTGTTTTATAAAACATGAAATATCTCTGAGTTTATTTTTGACCTTTGCCAAACAGTTGAGCTGGTACTTAAAGGGTTACAGTCAAATTTTGAGGTTAAAATTGAATTGTCGAGAATAAAGTCAAAATACATTTTAGGTGGACTTTCTTCTCAACATTTCAAGCTTTTTTTCTCGACATTTGTACTTTAACCTCATAATTTTGACTTTTTTAGATGTATTTTTTGGCATTTTGTGCCCTTATTAACCCTGTCATGCATGGGGTCCACTACGGTAAACAGATATTTGGGTTAAGTTTTTTACCCTTCAGGGTGCAGAAGCATGTCCAACTACCAGGCTGTAAATTCACAAACTCTTGTCTTAAGTTTCACTAAAATATTTTCTTTGCACATTTTTACCATATCAAATGTTGCATTGTGAATTCAAAGTAGCCAACAAATAGCACACTGGGTTTTGTGCCTGTATTCAGATTTCACAAAATTTTGTATTTTTTTATTTTATATTTTGGTGTAATTCACAAGTGGATAGTTTGATTATACAGCAACTACACATATACTTCAGATTCTGATTTTTCTTTTATTTCATCTTAATAACTGTTTGCCAAAGACGTGTTTCTGGATCTTTCTTAAGTTCCACTAAATTGCTATTTACACCACTGATGCACAGAGTCCACTGGAGTAGACAGATGGATAACTCCCTCCGACTATAACACTGAAAAAATGACCATGATTTTTAACTTGTTTGAATGTAAAGACAAACATTTTCAAAGAGTATTCATTTGGATTTAATAATTCATGCATGGAAGGGTTAATTGGCTTGTGAAAGGGGGTGAGAGAATAGGAAAGACACTCTGCAAACTGGCCACAGGCTGGATTTGAACCCAGGTCGGCAGAAGCATGTATATGGGACGTGCATGGTTGGTAACCAGTCCACCAAACCAGCACCCCATAATGTTGACTTTTATCATGAAATTGTATTTCATCTTTATTGTCAACAATTCAACTTTATTCTCATCGATTCCACTTTAATCTCTAAATGTCAACTTTATACTTGTCATTTCAACTTTAATCTTGGTTTGCCAAAAATAATTTTTTCCATCTTTAAATGGCCCTAATATTCTTCCATACTTGCCCGGAGCCAGCAGGGTTTAATGCCTTGCCTAAAGATATCTTTGCATTATGAGCAGGCATTTCTCAAATAACAAGATTTATTCACAGACCTGGTCCAACTGAGATCTAAATCCTAACACGGTGAACCAAATTTGCATTAGATTTTATGATACTTTAAAAAACAACAACAACAACAAAGCATTTAATGTTTTTTTTTTATGTTGACAAACTAGTCTGTGAAAAAAAAAGATATTTTGATAAATATACAGTGACTGATCTACTTTGAGTTCCAAAAATGTTTTAAATAGCCCAAACAAATTTTCTTATGGCCATGAATGTTACAAGACAAAATTACCAGACTAAAAATACATTTTTTATATTACAGCATTATTGTCACTTTGAATACATTAAGATTAGATTAGATTAGTAGAGAAAAAAAAGATTTATTTGTATATGTACCTATGTATAGTCAACTTCACACATTTCATAGTCTCTTTTTCATTAAATGATTAAGTCTGTTTTTTTCACTAGGCTTAAAAAAGTGTTTGTATTTATATAGACAGGGAAGCTAAATAATCGGTTATTAATTGATGGAGAGGAGGTGGGATTAAATAAATTGTGACTTCTTCTCACTCCTTTTCAGACCTGTAAAATGTATCCAAGTGCTCATTTTCTTTGTTTCTTTCCCATCTGTATGTTTATTGCCTCTTGCTTTATGTTCTTTATGTATCATTCATTCAGTCATAAGATTAGATAAAATAGGAAATATATTAATCCCTTTGGGACACTCCCGCAGGAAAAATCTGGATTCAATTAGTAGTTTGAAAAATAGATAAAAGTAAATATAAAAATATTGATACAAACAAATATATGAAAGTTTGAAATAAATTAATAATAATAATAATAATAATAATAATAATAATAATAATAATAATAAATAAATAAATAAAAAATAATTATTATTTTATTTATGTTAAAGCTGCTTAAATTCTAACTGAACTGTTACTAAGTAAATGTAATCAGTTACTTTCACCACTGTTTGTCGTTACATTGAAGTCTATGGAGCTGCTGCCCCCTACTGGACGCCGCTCGCTCATACCATAGGCAGTAAAACGTGGTCGGCCTCCAGCAACAGGTTCACCGTGCTCATCAATCCATGGTCATCCTCAAGTTCGATGTAAGTAATTGTTATATTCATGCAGGCATGTATCTTATACAGTGTGGTGAGCTTAAAAATATATTTTCACATTTGTGAGAGATTTTTGGTTAACTTTCTTATCTGGCAGGATGACAAAATGGCGGACTCAAACATTCACAGTTAAGAAACCCCAGTGTTCACAAAACAAGAGTTTAAGTGTCTTTAATTGCAACTGTTGATGTTTAGAAATTACTTGAAACCGAAGCAGAAAAAATGGGACGTTTGAAATCATTTACGTACCAGAACACTGCTGCATGTTGAGGTAACTTTTCTCAGAAGCTGGCGGGAAAATACAGTGTTCGTTCATACCTACGTATATAACAGTCTATCAGGGCTATCGCTAAATACTCGATATTGGAACAACCGTTTGAGCATGGGGAAAACTCGCGTGTAACTAAATACTCAAGTGCAAAATGTTGAGTGTGGCAGCAAATCGAGGCACCTGTGGAGCAGTGGACCGTTTGGTCCAACAGAGGGCGCTGTGAGCGCAGCTTGACCGTCAGTCACATCCGCCTGCTCTCTTGACCTAAATAAACAAGGGCTGAATCTCTATCTCCTCCCTAATCCCTGAGCCCTGAGCCCTCATTGACTTAAGTCCCTGCACCTGGAAAGTGATATGCCCAATCCCAATGTCCACCCTCACACACTCACTGACTTTGAGGCGCGCTCCCGCAGAGTCTGTGAGGGCTTAGGGCTGTCCCACTGCCAAATCACAAAGTGTGTGAGGGATCTCTCGCTGACTTTTTGAGCCCTTCATGCGCCCTTTCCGTGAGTGGGCATCAATGCAGACTTACCGTGAGGGAATTACCCAGAGTTCATCGTGTTGTGACGTGTGGCAGGAGTCTCCTGGAGCAACCAGCTGGCAGTCGCTAAAATATGAAATCCCAGTCACGCCTTAAAAGTTCACAATTGTGTTTGAATAGATTACTTTAGATTTGATAGTACTTTATTAATGCCTTGGAGAAAAACTCAACCAGGGACAAAGATATATTAGAAGAAAAGATAGACCAAAATAAAACTATTAATTAAAATACATAAATATAAATAAAATAAAAATATTAAAATAAAATTAGAAATGAAAATAATGCACTTATGTTCTCTTGACATTAGTGAAATGGGGAGGAGATCATACAATATTCATCACAGATCATATTGTATGTGTAGTTAATAAGCAAACAATCTACCAATAAACATATGAGGAAACTCTACCACTCGTTTTAAAAATCGAATTTATTGTTAATTTGTTATACTTATTTGTATTTGAGCTGTTGAGGTAACAAAGCACCTTTGCTTCCCATCGAGAGTGTTTGTTTATTATATTTTGCAAAAATAAAATGAAGTTTACTGTTAAAGGTGCTATGAGGAGCCTGCGTAATGCTGCGTTCCTGTAACCTCGGAAATGGGAGTGACATCATCTCCGACTTATTGGCGTTCCAGTTAAAGTCAGAAAAAAACATGCCGATCTACCAGGCTATTGTTAACTGTTGTTAGCACACCCTGTGTTGTTGTATGAAGAATGTGATTATCACTATGGCAGCATTTTTGTAAATATAAGTCTAACAATACTATGTATACAGCCGATCTAGAGCGACACACCCCAGTCAGAAGTGCAAGTAAACTGATTATTACAGGAGCTAAATAACTGTTCACACTGGGGGCATCCGTCTTCGATTGACACCTTGGGGTGGCGAGGTTTCACCGAGTTCCCAGTAGGAAATTCAGACTTCGGGGGACGTTTCAGTTTTAGTTTCCTACTCGTAACTCGGAAATTCCTACTTCTGACTACAACTTGAACGCACCAGAGACGTGAAGCCAAATGTGTTTGTTTGTTGTGGTAAATGCAGCATGGATCTTTGTCGGAACTCTGCATTGCTTTACAAGTTCTTTTCAACAACTTACAGGATGCAAAGCCACGAGGTAATGTATCTCTTTCTAGTTACGTAGCGGTAGCTTTTGATGTGTGACAACAAGCAATGCGGGGAAAAGTTATTATCGTAGTTGTAGACGGCTAAAAATCGCTACTTATAGCCCGGCGCTCTCAGACGTGTCTGAATAATATAAATTTGCTCTAGTTTTAATTGTCTTGTTCCTGAAGTTGAGTATCCAGGCCAGTCCAGCCCTGTACGACCCGACCAGGAGGCTAAAGAATAGCATTAATAGATAACCTATTTAGATGCTATCAAACTCATCGATAAGTGTGTATTTCAATCAGGCATACATCTAAAAGTGAGACTTTTTGTAATTACTTAAAAACTCCTCACAGTCTCTTTAAATTAAAAAAGGAATAATAAATCAAAATTTTCAAGATGTTGCTAGGTTTGGAGTCATGAGAGATGCAGTGTTTTGTTACTATGCTATTGAAACTATTTGCCATTTGTGTTTTTGAATGTTTATATAGCTGTGCATTTTGGTCAGGTGTAGAGCAACTCTTTAACGCACAAACCAGGTCCACAGTTCAACTTAAAGAAAAGGATGTTTTATATTTTTATGAGTGAAAATAGAAAATGTCAGAAGATTTATTTTCTTTATTTAGTTATACTACAGTATTGTATATGGGAAATGTTAAATTTATGTAAGTGTAAATGGACAAAAAAAATACCACAACAACAAAACTCTGAACATTATGGAATCATTAAGTCTGATCATTTTATAGACGCTTCTTGTACTTTTGTATGCATATGTATATATACATATGAATGTTTACAATGTAAAGTTTCTATATACGCGGTGTTCAAAATCTTTGCATATTGGTGTATGTGTTTCACATAAATTAAAAAAAATGTTAAAAGTAAAAAAAAGGTGGCAGTTAATGTTATCTCTTTCATGATTGCTGTCAATAAAAACAAAGGGCTGTCCCATTCCTGTCTATAGCACTTCAAGCCCTTGCAGCCTCATGCACTCAATCACTTTCCAGGTTCAGGGACTTAAGTCAATGAGGGCTCAGGGCTCAGGGTTTAGGGAGGAGATTGGGATTCAGCCATTGAGTGCATGAGGCTCGGGGAGACACTTCCTCGATGACCCCCCTAAATGGGAGGTCAAAGGCGTTGTACTGGCCGGCACAAATCGTTCGGGGAGTACTCTCTCGATTTGGCCAGCGATGGTTTTGAATTTGTTTGTGTATTTATATGTTCACAAACAACACTGACTGTTGCTTAACTTTATAGTATTTTTATTCATTGTTAAAACAAAAACAGTACCAAAAAAAACCACAATAACATTCCCTATTGGCTGCTGTACAGAATGAAATTAGTGAAAGACAATGACGGCGGCAGCCACACTTTAAATGGAAACTATCAGGCCTGTAGTCTACAGAGTGGATTGTGGCTGCATCAGACAGAGGAGAATGTGTGCACGCAATTGTCTGTGTGTGTGTGTGTGTACATCAGAGCAAAACTCTGCCTCATGCGATAGAGCAGAGGACAACTGTGAACACATGACCAGCGAGACAGAAATGACATGCAGTCTTGTAGATAAGATAAATAACGTAAGGCTATGTAGTATGAGCACTTTTGTTATCTGGAGCTATATAGAAAATAATCTGAACTTGCCCATTAAGGGGGGCAGGATGCCCCCCTAATATATAAGGTAGGTTATTTTTTAAATATAAGGAGTAGAAAGTACAGATAGTTGTGTAAAATGTTAAGGGGTAGAAGAAAAAGTCGACTGAAAAATTATTTCAGTAAAGTACAGATACCCAAAATTTCTACTTAAAATAGTTAAAGTATTTGTGCTTCATTACTTGACACCTGATACATAGATATATATGTAGAGAGATAGATAGATATATACTATTGACTAACTGAACTTTAAAGTAGTACTATTTTTTTTAGTTCTCAACCTTTTCATGACCCCTTGCATATCGTTGACTTCTTGTTTTAGTTCTCAACCTTTCACGACCCCTTGCATATTGTTGACTTCTTGAGCTACCTTGTATTTGGTTTTTATGAAACCCAAATCAATAACCTCAGTGGCAGAAATGGAATAAATGGGAGGCTGAAAATTAGTAGTTGTAGTTGTAGCAGTTGGGGCTGCAGGTCCACGGCAGCAGACCATCCACACCAACAGCCCAGGGCAACCAGCAGACATAAAACAGAGGCATGTACAAGAAGAAAGAGCAATCTGAGAGCATTATGTTTACACAGGGAAGGCTCGCTTTTCCACACTTTAAAAACTAGGAAATATAAGATTAATTAATTTAAAAAAAAAGAACACTTTCAAGAGTGTTTGACCCTGAGCTAACAGCCACTACTTGTGGTTAATAATACGGGAAAAACAAACAAATCTGACCCTCAAACAACTGGAATAACACAAGTTTTAAAATAACACATTTTATTTTTCTTGAAATAATGATAGAACACCTCACAATGACTTTTTTTATGTTATTTTAGGATGAGGAAGGCGGAATGAGGATTTTTCAATTTCCAGAAGTTGAAACATTACTCTGGGGAAGTAGAAAGCCAACGACAACTTTTCTGGATCCTCTTCATCACCCTCCTCCTCCAGTTTGGGGTCGCTGGGACTTCAGCGGGGAGCCATCTGGTCGTCTCCTCTCGTGGAAAAGACTTGATCTTCTGTGAAGCTTGGTGTTCCTTCATCGGGGGACTGGGGGCTAATGATATGGGCACCGTAGGATCCTCTCCTGACAACTGTGCATCTCCATCAGGTACACATGGTGATGGAGAATCTACACAAGAGAAGGAATGGGGCATGGGTACTCCAGAAGTCAGATTTGACCTCAGAGGAGCTTGAGACCACCTTCTGGGTTTCATCAGAGGACAGAGACGTGGACTCATTGTTAGAGAGGCCAAGTATGGCAGGTGAGCCAGGAGGTGAGGCATCCTCTGCAGAAGACTCAGAACAAGAGTCTACATCAGAGTAGCCCGGACGTAGGTCTCCATCAAAGAACAGACACAAGTCTCAGGGTTCAGTCCTCAGGTGGCTCTCAAGGGGAGATTGGAGACATGGAGCAGTCAGACAGACCCCAGTCTGCATCAAAGGAACGGCCTTGGCATGCAAAATACATGTCCCAGAAGACAAAAGTGTATCTCAGGAGGATCGCTTTGTTTTCATCGTGGTCCTCAACATCAGAATGATCTCTGTCATGATCATTGTCCTCTTAAATCCGCATCATAACCCTCATCCTCAGAGGTTCTGTACCCAGTGTCTTCACTGAGGCAGGACTGATGGCTGCAGCTGATGTCTGGAGCCTTCTCAGGGTTTGTCACCATGTCCACCATTTCTCCATCAACACTGTTTGAAGGACAACAACATTCATACTTTAGTCAAATGTTCAAAAGCTCAAGTTCAACAGAATGTTTTTGTGTTAAGTTGAAGTTGTGTTAGCTTGAAGAGAATCATTACCCATCAGGACTGGCTTGGTACGCTCAAGCTGCGCGAATGGGCCTTCATCAGAGGACAGAGACATGGGCTCATTGTTAGAGAGGCCAAGTGTGTCAGGTGTGCTCTGATAGGTGATGTGGAAAAATGGCTGCTGCAGAGCCTGTCTGGGAGTGATCCTCTGTCTCCAGTCCACGTGCAGAAGATGTTTCAACAGGTCCACAAACATGAACCCATCCCAGAGCTCACCCTCCCTGCTAGCAGGATACATCTGATATTAGAAACACTCCGTTAGCGGATTTAGCCTGTACCTTTTCAGACACTGAAATTAACCTTGTGTACGTTCTGTTTATGTTGAAACTGTGTTAAGTCCAACCATGAAAGTCATCTTAACTAGTAGACCCAACAGTTGAAATATTCTCACGCAGCAGGATTTCTACACACCTGCTTAAAACTTTTGTACATCACTGAAGGAGCTGAGTGTAAGGTTTGAGAAATAACTGTTGAAACTAGCTTAGTTACTGCAACAACTTGTATGTTATTAGTCTTTAACTGTCAGTTTAGAGTAGATGTTATATTTAAAACCTTTAAAGAGGTGCTGATGGGCTTTATTTAGCATGGAAGATTTTACTTACATTGGCTAGGTCAGTCAGAGACTTGAGCTTGGAGATAGTCGGGTCCAATTATCTTCAGCTGGTGGGAAGTGACCAATTCGAACTCCTACATGTCCTAAGGACCAAAATCGAATTAAGAAAGATTTTAGATGCACTTATCAAACATCTCAGAACAAATGAGGAGCATTACTTACCATAAGTCTCCACAAGGGACCATTTGCACCCTGCTCCTAGATGAAAAGCATCGGGTGTAGACCCCAGTGTCCAGCATCTCCTGATCTGGCATACCCAGTGTCTCCACCAAGTGCTTCATCTGCACACAGAATAAACGCATTTACCATTTACCTGAATAAGATGTTTCTTTTGTATTTGTAGGTCATATTGATTTGATAAAGATATCAAATACATATGTATCAAATAATTTACAACAGGCTTTAATTGGTTAATTATGTAAAGGTTTGTGTATTGTTAAGTTATGTGATATATTCAGATTTTGTTTTGTTGCTGCTTGTTGACAGTTTGATTAAAAAAAAACAATCAAGGTGTAGTTTGATTTAGTTCATCTTTTCATTAAAAATGTCATTTAGATTTATAAATTGTTTTGAGCTTTTAATTCTTGTAAAGCTGCTGCAGTGGTGATCAGACCAGTGTTTTTGGTGAGTAAACCCTGGTCTTGGAACTACTGGTTGTGCATGAACACAAACCTGTAGACAGGTAGGAAATGGACTTATGAGGAACAATGACATTATAGTTATTGTTTAAATATCACAATGTAGGTCAAAAGAGCTTGACGTACCAGACAGCAGAATATAGCATTTGTTTTAATTTTATTTTTTACCTTTAACCTAAGTTGATTGCACATGCACCTCTTTGTTACTTCTGAGTGCTATATAGTCTGATTAAACCTGCACAAAATTTGGTATTTTGTGTTAAATGTCGCCGTGTATCCGGGCAAAATTTTGATTGCCTTCACCAAATCTCACTCCAAGGTTGGCAGCCCTGGTATTTAGAAATTAGAAAAGTAGCTATGGAAGCAGCTTTTCCACTTCAGTTGGACAGTGGAGTGTCCACTCATGTCTGTCCATGTGTTGAATGCTGCATGCTGACGTGATCCCTGAAGAAGGGTCCAGCTGCAGGCTTGCAGGCAGCACTCTCCTGACCCGGACTCTCACGGCTGCACTCTCACTCCCCTCAGTCGCACATGCGCAGCGAGAAGGGTAACCCCAACCCTAACCCTATTTGCCCTGCAAACACAACTCCAATTCACTGGGTGGCGCTGTTGTGAAAAACTGACAGTCCTGAGAGTGCTGTGTGCAAGGCTGCAGCGGGATACTATGGGATCTGAAAGTTATTGGCATCCCTGTTACAAAATCAGAAAAAAACATGCCTATCTACCACGCGTTTGTTCGCTGTTGTGTTAGCAGAAGTCTTCCTCAGGCACTGCAAGGGAAGCTGGGAAATGTAGTAACATAGACTTGAAAAACATTGACGCCAGTTTGCAAATCAACTACAATTGCCATAATGACTTAAATGCATGAGATGTGCCATTATAAACTTAAATGTTTTTTTGTGACGTCAACCTGGATTGGATCAACACCAAACTGAAATACCTTCTTTCTTGGACCAAACTCCACCTCTAGTAAAATGTTCATGTAAATCCATGCAGTAGTGTTTGCATTGTCTTCCTTAAGACAAACAAACAGACAGACCCTGGTAAAAACAAAGCCTCCTTGCCAAAGGTAATTTTTTCAGTGAAAAAAAATGGATCTTATGTTCATGTTTTATTTGTTCCAGGTATTTACATGCAGGGTCGTACAGAGGACGGACTTGGGCTGATGTTTGGCGTCAATCACATCGGTCACTTCCTGCTGACCAATCTGCTGCTGGATCGTTTGAAGACGTCCGAGCCCAGCCGGGTGGTCAATGTGTCATCAGTGGGTCATAACTGGGGGAAGATAGACTTTGACTGCCTGAACAAGCACAAAGCTCTGGGACTTGGGACGTCGTTTAGGGACGTTTTTCAGATTTATTCACGTCCTCTTCAACCACGAGCTCGCGAAGAGACTGAAGGGCACCAACGTCACGTGTTACTCCCTCCACCCAGGTAAGAGTGACAGCATTCAAACTTTGTCAATGAGATGATCCTTTGCAGAGCTTCTGATTGTTGCTCTGTTATCAAACAGGCATCAATATTGTCATTTCTTAACTTTAATCATATTAAATGGAAATAAAATTCACCTTGCTCTAGGTTGTTTTACAAAATTGTTTATTTTTTTTATTTCAGGAGCGATTAACACTGAGCTGGCCAGGAACACACGCTTTTTGCTGCAGCTTATCTTGAAGCCCTTGACGATGTACTTCTTCAAGAACCCAGAGCAGGGAGCTCAGACCATGCTGCACTGCGCCCTGCAGGAGGGACTCGAACCCCTGAGCGGACGCTACTTCTCCAACTGCACCGTGAGGGAGCTGTATGATCAGGCCAAGGACGACGCTGCAGCCAAGAAGTTGTGGGAGCTCAGCGAGAGGATGTGCGGGCTTGCTTAGGAAAATAGTAAAACCAAGAAATTTAAGGTTGTTTTTAATGAGCACAGGGCCTTGTGTTTTAATATTTACTGCAGGAAGATGTCCTTAAAAGCTCCCTATGACTTTTTATAAACAGGAGTAATTATATGAGTTCAGGTTTGGAGAGCCGAACAGAGACGGACAGATCATCAGCTAAATAACCTCTTAATTTTTACAAAATAAATAAGTAATGATTGCTTTAAATATTTTTGAGAGCCATTTTATACGTAAAACATTTCCGTATGATGACCAAATGTACAAATGCATTATGTATTTTGAAGAGTTCATAACCACTCTCAATAAAACAAAGTACTCTCAGAGCATGATCTTCTTTTAAATGGGATTAGCAGAGACTCTGGTTCCTCTGGTATGAAGTGGGCAGGTTTAATAGAGGAAGGTGCTGGTGAGTATCAAGATTAAATCAATCCTAAGTTAACAAAGAAGCATTGAAGGATCCGATAACTAACTTTTTAGAATTTATTTTAGTATGGATAGTGTGTGAGTGAATAAGTGACGCTATGTCATTATAACTATGTATTTCTATATTTAAAGTGACAGTGATTGAACCAATATCATCGCCTATTGGACTTTGAACTGATTTTAACAGATGACATCACATCACTGCTGCCCTTGCTTCTCTCCACTTGCTTTCTCTTCACTTATGAATCCATTTTGAAATTTTACTGATCACTTTTAAAGCCCTTACAGATCTGGCTCCAGCCTACATCTCTGAATTACTGACACCTTCTGAGCCTCCGGGGGGGCCTTTTGGCTGCTCCAAAGTGGAAACTGAAGACTACCCTGATGGTGATCGGGCCTTGTCTGTCAGAGCTCCTCCACTTTGGAAACCATGCCCTAAGACTTAAAGCATGCAGAATCAGTGACATCTTTCAAATCGCATATTAAAACTAGCTTTTTCAGACTTGCTTTTACATTATCCTTTTATTACTTACATTCTCATTTATTGTCAATGTTAGCTATTTATTTTATGCACATGTTTTGTTTTACAATTACCTATTGAACTCCTCTTTTCTTATTCTCCTCACTGGTCTCATCATCTTAGTCCCGTTTTTACCATCTTTTTTCTTTTAATATACTCCCTTTATTATTATTGTTTTTTATTCTATTTTATTTTATGTATTTATTCTTTTCTCTTTGGGCCATCCTCTTTCTGCCCTCTTGTTTTCCATTTTACTCATGTGATGTCGTCAACTATCAACTGTCATAAATGTATGTATCTATAAATATATGATTTATTTATTGTCCTGTAATTTTACATAAAACGAAATACCTTCTCCACCAGTGTTCTTTTTCTGTATGGGTGGAAAATTATGTCATCTATTTCCAGCTCACCAGTTTGTTTTCTTTTGTTGCTTTAAGTAACATGACCCTCTGCTTTATCCTCTTAGTCTTTTGGTCTCTGTTTGACCTGTTTAATTTTATTGTACCCAGAGTTCTACCTTTTTCAGCTTTTGTTATCTCTGTTAAAGCACTTTTTAAACATCGGTTTTTAAAGGTTCTAATGTAAATGAATAAAGTTACTCATTATTTTTTACATTATAATTACATGGAACATTACAGTCATTTGCTGATAAAAGAGGGAGGAAAACAATATGTTTGGATTTACCTTAGAGGGAGTTTTGTCTTAAATTAAATGCACTCACCAACTACAGCATCAAGCTTTGTGTTATCCAGTTTATTGACTACATCTTTGTGAGGTCGTGACTGCCTCCTAGTGAAATGGGAGTCGGACAGTGTTTCTCCACTGTAGATGAGCATCGCGAGATCCCAAATGTCTGATCCCCTACAATGCTGAACTTGCAGTCAGCAGAGACCTCAGCTTTTGTTTGGGAATTTTACATCATAGTCTGGCACAAGAGGCACCAAATAAGGATAAAACAATTAAATACAATATTCTTTAGAATTTATCAATCTATGCAGTGAATATACATAGGCCTGTAGTCTATAGACTAACTTCATAACAGGAGAAATCTTCATCATACCATTTGCTAATCCATCATTAATGGTACACATGCAACACAAAGTTGATGAATATGCTTTCTTTCTAGCTGATGCGCACAATCTAAAGATACAGAGGGAAAATGTAGCCAAAAACCTTTCCCTACATGGGTAAATAAGTTATAACCCACAGTATCCATGCATTTTGAAGTATTTGCTATGTCTACAGGGTCAGACAATACTTGAAGAAAGAAACTGGTGGGTCTACAGATGGTGTGGGTGTTGAACAGGTGGATTTTCTGTCACATCTTTCAGCTGTGTCACTACTGCTGGAAGCTCTGTAAAGGGAATGGAAACAAGGGTCCAAAGTACTTTCATATATGAGGTTAATCCTGAAACTGTTAATGCTGTCTGGCCTGACATGATTAAAGTAAAACATGTTCTTGTTGAAACGGATGAAGTTGTGTACACTTAACCCACGCATTGGCATCATTATTTCTAAGCACCTCTTGTCCTCTCGGGTCAAATCGTCCCAGTCTATTTTGATTGCTTATAATAAAACAACGTTTAAAATTATCGCCAATGTTTTTGTTTCTCCTTTTTAGTGAACTTCTTGCAAACATTGACATATATTTTATTTTTTTTGGTAATGTATGGTATGATACTCCTGATTTACATAAAATGTAACCTCATGAGTAAAAAAAAAACAGATTCAGTATTATTTTCACTAAGTTTATTATCAGAGGCACACAAATTGATGGGATATCACAGACAGTTTTATGTCAAAGTTTGCTCAGGATATTGTTTTAAAACCATTTGAATATTTTAAAGGCAACAAATAGCCACACCTGTTGTCTTTCCGGCTCAAATTGACCCAGTCTGTTTTAAAGAACTGAAAAAGCAGTGGGCATTACATAACAAATTTACATGCATGAGAAATACCAGATCTGGCATGTGAGCGTATGATTTGCCTGATTCATTGTCTGAAATTCTGCATGTGAGATATTCTCTTCCCATGGCAGATATAGCCTATGACAATGTGGAACACAATATGGAGGATGACAATTCTCAACATAGCCAAGGGAATTGACAATTCACGGCACAGCAATCTTGATGACCCAATATGTGGGTTTCTCAAAATCACCAAGGCAGAAGTACTCTTTGTACGAAAGCACAATTTGACCATGTCTGCTCTCAAAGATTTGCTTCAAATTATTAACCACATATTTGCCAGCATAGTGGTACCAGGCACTAAACATCTGTTCAAAAAGGTTTTCAGACACTTGAGCACTGCTGCAGTACAACACTGTGTGTGCAAATACTGCCAGTATTATGTTGGAAATAACACGGGCCCATCCAAGCTTCAAAAAAGTTCTACTTGTAACCAGTCACACACTATTACAGATCTAAAAAATACCAGGAGAACAGGTGAAATGTTTACTGGAAAAGAACAGTGACTGGTTAAATCATAGGTATTGAAAGTTAACAATCAGTGAAAACATAATCAGAATCAGAAATACTTTATTAATCCTCAAGGGGAAATTCGCTTGTTTCAGTTGCACTTTACACAGTAAAGCAGTCAGAAATAACAGTTAAAGACATCACGATTGACAGTTGCATTAATTTCACGAAATTAAAGTAAAATTAGAATTAAGTCAAATAAATAAAATAGAATAAAATCAAAGCAACTAAAATAAACAAAAAAGAGCATGAAGATAAATTAAGCAGGTTGCAACATGCAGAGCCCTTAAGCAATGTCAGTTGCACTGTCTTACAGTGCAATATGAGCTATGAGCTATGTGAAAATTAGAGGGAGGAGTTATAAAGTCTGATGGCCACAGGCAGGAATGACTTCCTGTGGCGCTCTGTGGTGCATCGCGGGGGGATGAGTCTGGCACTGAATGTGCTCCTGTGATTGTCCAGCACGCTGTGGAGGGGGTGGAAGGTATTGTCCATGACGTCCTGCAGCCTGGACAGCATCCTCCTCTCCATCACCTCAGTCAGAGAGTCCAGCTGCAGCCCCACAACATCACTAGCCTTACAGATCAGTTTTTTGAGCCTGTTAGTGTCCGCCACCTTGAGCCTGCTGCCCCAGCACACAACAGCGTAAGGATAGCACTGGCCACCACAGACTCGTAGAACATCCTCAGCATCGTCCCGCAGATGTTAAAGGACCTCAGCCTTCTCAGGAAGTACAGCCGGCTCAGGCCCTTCTTGTAGACGGCCTCAGTGTTCCTGGTCCAGTCCAGTTTGTAATCCAAATACACTCCCAAGTACTTGTACTCCTCCACGATGTCCACCTGGACCCCATGGATGGAAACAGGGGCCACGGGAACCTTTGTCCTCCTCAGATCCACAACCAGCTCCTTGGTCTTTGTCACATTGAGCTGTAGGTGGTTCTGCTCACACCATGTGACAAAGTCTCCCACCACCGCCCTGTACTCCTCCTCATCACCCTTGCTGATACACCCCACAACAGCCGAGTCATCAGAAAATTTCTGAGGGTGGCAGGACTCGGTGTTGTGGCTGAAGTCAGTGGTGTACAGGGTGAAGAGGAAGGGGACAGGACTGTGCCCTGGGGGCCCCTGTATTGCTGACCACCCTGTCAGACACACTATAAGCAATATAAATGCCTGCTTATATATATAACTATATACAGTGGCGGTTCTGGGAGGGGCCAACAGGGCCAGTGCCCTGTAAAACTGAGCCTGGACCCCCCTGTGGCCCCCCTCCACACCAAGCATATACAATCATTAAAGGCTGAGGTGTCCCGCTGATGTAATAAGCGGAACAAATGATGCGACACTGGGTTCCAGTCAGACCCCTTAGGTGCTACACTGCCAGAACCTCTTGGGAGAAAAAGAGAATATGCCGACAGAATCATCACAGTGATACAAGAAGACTTACCACAGAGAATTGTGGTGAGTAAAGCTGTGTTGTTTGTGTAATTTTTACACGGTAAGACCAGGAAATGTTGTTGACCAACTTGAGTTAATAGGAGGTTGATAAAAGCACAGAGGCTGATGTGGTCTACCAAGTTTTACGCACCGGCTGTGATACGCACGCCTTTGACTGGCTTCACGCGCTCTCGCGCGCGCCACACCTCCGATTTTTTACGCTGGGTTTATAGGTACAAATCCCATGGGGGCCGCAGGAGTGTAGCATACGTGGTGCCCACAAGAAAACGTCCTGAAATATCTTGTAACAACAACAAAATGCGCAGAGATTAGTATAGCGTGGCTGTGTGTCTTGAACTTTCCCTCGGAGTCTGTGCGCGCACTCCTCTGTATGCAGGTGAGCGTAAAGACGCAGACAGGCGCGCATCACAGGGACAGTGAGGGACCGTCAGTCACTCAGTGTGTTTTTATGATTCAAACTGTGTCTTCATAGCTCATGTGCTCTGTTTAACTTAACGAAAATACTTAAAAATGACGAGTCGGCCTGTTAATGAATCAAAACTCATTATTGTTCATCAGTCCAATTCTGGGCAGCTGTTTTCACTGAAGCACTGTTTTCTAAATGATAAATTCACCCAGAGGCTTCCTGCATCACTTATGCTCCATGATATAAGAACAATCTGTAAGTATTAAGCTTCAAATAACATCTACTAGTGCAGTGGTTCTCAACCTGTGGGTGGAGGCCCATAAGTGGGTCTCAGAGCTGTTTTCAGTGGACGGTGTATAAATCAGGTAAAAATGTGGCAAATATGTCTTCAGTGTATGGAGGCCCTAAGAGGACAAACACCCATCAGAGTATGTCAGAGTATACCCACTAGAATAAACCAGACTGCACCACTCATCCTTTCCCCCTTCCATAAAGTTGATCCCACAAAAAATCCCCATTGTAAACACAAATAAATATTTTTCAATGGTGTAATTGCGTTTGGTGACTGTACAATACGAGTTAAATATGACAGTGTTTCAGATTTCTCTAGTGAGATTTTTCTGTCCTGAAATCATAAATTAATTTATGTCGGCTGTTATTACTTTTAGTTTGGTGTTCTTTTATAGATGTATTGATTTAAAAATAAAGTAGTGATAACTGTGACTTTGTATCACAAATTTGTATCACTAAAAGGGTATAGTGGATGCTCTCATTGTTTTTATTGTCCGAATTGCTACAGAAACAATTACCAATACTGTTTTTAAATTTTGTTCTGAAGTAAATGTGTTCAAGGCTTGAACATCGTGTTGTTGATGAAGACAAAAACAATGTCTTATTTTGTTTATTTAACAATTTCTTTGGACATATTGTTGAAAAAATTTAACTAACATACAATAAATTTAACTAAATAAATAAACAAATAAACTTTCCTGCAACTGAAATACTTTTACTAGTATTTTGTATTACATTAGACTAAATATTTTAAATGCAAGAACACTTCTCAGTTTCTTTTGTCGGGATTGAACGTGTCCCTCTGACAACACCCTTGGCCCCAGCCTGGCCCCCCCTGTGAAATTGGTCTAGAACCGCCACTGGCAGCTTGTTAAAAAGTTAAAACTGAAGTTGGGTTTTTTCTTTACAAATAAGTCTTGTCTCTCCTTTGAATCCAGAAAAAGACTGGTGTCTGCTACATTTATGTCTGTGCTGGACTATGGTGATGTTTTGTACATGCATGCCTCCTCTAATAGCTTACATTCTCTGGATACTGTGTATCATGGAGCTCTGAGGTTCATCACTGGTTTTAAATCTCTTACTCATCATTGTTTGCTGTATGCTCATGTTGGATGGTCTTCTTTGTCTGTACACAGACTTAATCACTGGCGTATTCTTATTTATAAATGTATCCTTGGTCTGCTTCCATCCTACCTGCTGACTTACATCAGTCAGAAGAGCACAGCATCTTATAATCTTGGGTCCCAGGATCTTTTCTTATTGCCTGTTCCCAAAGTAAGAACTGAGCTGGGAAAAAAGGCGCTCAGGTTTGCAGCTCCACATGCTTGGAATGAACTACAAGAAGACCTGAAACTAAAAGATCTGGTGTCACTAGACACTTTTAAGTCAATGTTGAGCAACTTGGAGGCAAATACATCTGGCTGCAGATGTTTTGACTGATGCACTTTATCTTTCTCCTGTGGACAATCCAAGCAAAATAAGCTGTCTGAATTGTGACTTCTCTTTCTTAATGTACTGAATTCTTGTTTTATGTGTTTGATGACTACATGTGTATGTGTAAAACTGTTGAATGTGCTGCTGTCTTGTCCAGGACACTCTTGTGAAAGAGATTTTTAATCTCAATGAAGTTAAATAAAGGTTAAATAAAATAAATATATATGGATATGGATATGGATATGTATATATATAGATATGTACATATAAAGACATATAGATATGTGTATATATATATAGATATAGATATATAGTAATTTATTACAAACATTTTTCTCTTTCATATAATTTTTTTTGTTTTTTGCAATAAATGTGTTATGAAGCACTTTTAGTTGATACTAAAGCATCTAGATGTAATTTAACCCCGCCACCATCCCCCCTCATAAGAGGACAGTCTCCAGCTGTTTTTTGGCCTATTTATTTTTATAGCTGTTTTAAATGTTTGGAATATTTTTGCTTTAGTAGAGGATTTTTTATTCATGACACATTCATTAATCTAATACCTACATTTATTTTTTTTACTTACTTTTTCTATCGCTTTAAATATGTTACCAAGCATTCTTACTTTAGTCTAAACTATGGTTTTTTTTTTGACCCTTTTCCACCCTATCTCATCATAGGACAAATTATCTTTAAGTCTAATTAATAATCAGACACTAACCCTTCACAAATAAAGAGATTTAATTGCATTACAGTAATTTCTAAGTTACTGTGTTAAAATAAACAAACAGGACTTGAATAAATTGGTCTTAGTGATAATTATAGTATCTACATGCGATCATTTTGTACAACATATTGAGTTTTGTTCAAGCAATTTGATAACATTTTATGTGTTTTCTTTCATTCATTTTCTTTTGTTGCTCTTCATCATTACACCCACAAACAGCTCCTCTTTTTAGACGACAAATAAACTTTACTTTGAACCGCGGTGTTACTTTAGAAGCTGTCTTATTAGTGACCATTCAAACTACTTCATATAAATATGAAAACTGAAGATACCTGAGCTCTATAATGGGCCAGAATTGTTCCACAATGTCATTAATTGAACTCATTCCTGTTTCTGAACTTAAATAATTATGGACACTTGAGCATTTAAACCATTACATTTTATTTTTTTTCATTTTAATGTTTTTATTTTGGTTCTGACATTAAAGGGTCAAAGGAATACTTTTCTTCCTGGAGTTTTTGGACATTCTTCAATTTCAAGATAAACTGGAAAAACGCCCCAAACCTGAAGGACCTAATGACGGTTTCTGCTCAAAGTAAGTAATAATGATATGTCAGAGACAAATAAGCAGAGTAGAGGAGGCTGTTTGTTTATCCTAACAGTGCAGAAACAGATGTGCATTATCTAGAACTCAGCTGCACAGAAATTTGCGTGTGCAGTGAGTGTCTAGATGATGCACATCTGTTTCTGCATCAGGGGAAGCATCACAAAAAGCCATCTCAGAAATATTTGTCTTATAATGTGCTTTTAATTAGTCTAACCAAGAGCATTAGGTCCATTAGGTCCTTTCAGGTTTTCCAGTTTATTTCCAGTTTATCGCCGGAAGTGAAGAATGTCCTAAAGCTCCAGGAAAAGGATCCCGTTTGAGCAGAAACCGTCATTAGGTCCTTCAGGTTTGGGGCCTCCAGTTTATCCAGGTCACAAAACTCCAGTCAAACATTACCGTTGTGTATTTCGTCTTTATCCAGGTCACTGTTGGATGATGTGGCTTTCTGGTGGAGAAGAGAGAACTTTCTACTGTATCTACTGTCCTTAGTGACCATATAGAGCTCATACAACCTCACCTGAACTATCCCTTTACAGGTGGTTTAGGTCCTTCCTTGTTTGTTCTCCAGCAGCTCGTTTCTTTCTTTTTTTTTTCTTATCTGCCTTCTGTTTCTTGCATCCTCCTGTAAGCAAAAGAGAGTCGAGAGTGAGCCTGGAGTTCTGCTGAAAAAGTCTCAACAATTCATCTTCTGCTTTCGATGCAAAAGCTCCTCCATTTCTGAGCCTGAAAAGCAGACAGAGTGGAGGAGTGTTTCTTACCTCTGGCCAAAATGCTATTCCTCCTGTCTCTCCTTCTCCTCCTGCTCCTGCCTCTCCCTCTCCTCCTGCTCCTGCTTGTTAATCACCACCCGCCTCTCTCTCTCCTGTTTCTTCCTCTCCTTCTGCTTTCTTTTCCATTCAAGCCTCCGCTGCCTCTTCTTCTCAATCACCTTCTGCCTCAGGATCTCCTCCTGCTCCTGTTTGTCAGTCGTCTCCTGTTTGTCAGTTATCTCCTGCTGCCTCTCTCTCTCCTGTTTCTTCCTCTCCTTCTGCTTTCTTTTCCATTCCAGCCTCCGCTGCCTCTTCTTTTCAATCGTCTTCTGCCTAAGAATGTCCTCCTTCTCCTGTTTGTCAGTCGTCTCCTCCTGCCTCTCACTCCCCTCCTGCTCCTGTTTGTCAGTCGTCTCCTGGTTGTCTGTTATCTCCTGCTGCCTCTCTCTCTCCTGTTTCTTCCTCTCCTTCTGCTTTCTTTTCCATTCCAGCCTCCGCTGCCTCTTCTTTTCAATCGTCTTCTGCCTAAGAATGTCCTCCTTCTCCTGTTTGTCAGTTGTCTCCTGCTCTATCTCACTCCCCTCCTGCTCCTTTTTGTCAGTCATCTCTTGCTGCCTCTCTCTCTCCTGTTTCTTCCTCTCCTTCTGCTTTCTTTTCCATTCCAGCCTCCGCTGCCTCTTCTTTTGAATCATCTTCTGCCTCAGAATCTCCTTCTGGTTCTGCATGTCAATAGTCTCCTGTTGCTCTCTCTCTTCTAGCTCAATTATCTGCTCCTTTCCAACCTGTTGTTTTAACATCTCGTCCTCCTCTCCCTCTCCTCTCCAAAACCTCCTCCTCCACTCTCTGCCTCTCTCTCTCCTGCTCCTTTCTGTAGATCTCCTCCCTCACCTTCGTAGAACAACTCATGCATTTGAATATGCCTGGCAGCCTCAGTCTCCATCTCCTTCTCCTTCCTTTCTTCTCCTCCTTCATCCATCCTTGCTTCTTCTTGTTTTTCCCTTCAATATTCACCCATCTGTCCTCCTCCTCCTCTTTCCCTCTCTCGCTCTCCAACACCTCCTTCTCCACTCTTTGCTTCACCTCCTGCTCCTTTCTGTAAATCTCCTGCCTCCTGCTCCTGCTCCTGCTCCTGCATCTCACAGACTGCTTCAGTCCCATTCTCCTTCAAATGCTCTGCAAGGAGTAAAGGAATAAATAACACAAAGAAATCTTCATGTAATTGAGGTTGGTTGAAATAACCATTTGACATTCATTCAAAGTGACGCCTGAAATTAACCAGAAGAGGCAACAAGCAAAAATTATGTCAGAGATTATGAAAGAAAAAAAGGTGGCTGAACATTGGGGAAAAACATTCAGGGAAATTTCCTGTATGATTTAATGTAATGTAGTGACCAGGCAGAAAGGTTGTTAGTGATAAGCAAAGTCTCTTAAAAATTGATAAATCGGATGTCATTCATTCACTGACAAAGATTTCAACCTCACAGGTCACAAGTTCAAGAGAAGATAAACATAGAAATGAAAAAACACAAAAGTAGAATTCAATCTACCTGCTGAAGTTCAACTGACTACAAAACCCTAAACGCTCTTGGTTTAGATGCAAAATGTCTAGCTCCATAATTAAATTCAAGTACACAGAAAACTGATGGGTTTGAGCTCATGTATCTGTTGTTGTGTAAGTTATGATTGAGTGTGTGTCCTGCTGCTCCATTTGAGATCCACTGATATGTCATTTTAACTTTCAGACTGCTGTATTCAATCCAAACAAAGTATAGCAGCAGACACACAGCAGCCACAACAACTGACTATCAATGGTTTTTAAACTCCAGCCATACAACCTAACTTCAAAATAAAAATATAGAGATATCTTATTGCACCACAGCACAGTGGTGTGGATTTAGAGAGACTCTGTTTAATGTCACATCCACACTCATTTTAGCTCAAGGCTAGCTCAAGGTCAGATGTGAAAAGAGACTAAAGTAAACATTTATCAAGCGTAAAAGTTGAAAATCTGTCATCAATTGTTTCATTTTCACATTAAGAACACTTCAAACTTTCTTTTCATACATGGTGTACTCTATGACTCTCATAACATGGATCATTCAGGGTAGCTACTAAACCTTTCTGTTTCACTCCTTCAGTCAAATCATGCTGACAAAAAATAACTTGGCTACAAAAGAAATGAAGAAGTCTGTGTCCTACCTAGGGATGTCACCGTGTCCAATTAAAACTACTGTTATATCGTGCTTGATCACCACTCTGCCTCAGTAACGCACGGTGATGTTGCTCTTTGTCTGGAGAAGCCGGGACTTTGTATCTGTCCTCGATTAAGGAGCCTCACGCGAGGTGCACATGCGCAGTTTGCGTTGTTTGGCCTCTGAGTCTGAAACATTTATTGACAAAAAAGACAAAAGAACTGTTATGAATATAATAATAAAGGGGTTAAATGATTTCAATTCTGTGTAAAAGTACTTTTAGAACATTTTGAGCACACTGCAACAATACCGCGATAATAATGATAACCGTGATAATTTTGGTTACAATAACCGTGATACAAAATGTTCATATTGTTACATCCCTAGTCCTACCCAATATGATTTAATTCCAAACAAAAAAGGCAAAGAAATGATCATGAACTAGCTAGCTTAAGCAAATTAATGATCCCTGCCTAGCAAGATAACACAAAATGAGTGTACTTACCTCCGAGTGGCTTGGTGAAAAGGGAAGAACCTCATTGGAGCTGGTTTATATACCCACAGATAGGGTTGGGCATTGTTTGAATCTGAACGATTCCGTTTCCGTTTCCGATTCCGAGTTTCGATTCCGGTTACGAACGATGCTCGATTCCGATTCTTTGAAGAGGCAGGGTCGGAAAAGTTTTGATGTTTTAAATGAGCTAGCTAACCAGAGGTCTTTCTGGATAAAATAGTCTGTACTTCTCCATGAATTTAATGCTATGAACTTACCACTTTCTATGAACTATACTATGAATGTCTCATAGGGCTGTTTTTATATACAGTTGTGCCCAAAAGTTTACACCCCCCAGCAGAATTTCTGATTTTTTGGCCTTTTTATTTTAAATTTTGGTGTAATTCACAAGAGGATAGTTTGACTAATCAGCAATAATACATAAACCTCAGATTTATCATTTTTTATTCACTCTTAATGTTTGTCAAAGACATTTGTTTGTGGATCTTTAAGTTCCACTCAGTTACTTTTTATACCGTTGATGCATAACTCCCTCAAAATATAACATTTCAAAAAATCAATATGATTTTTAACTTTCTTGAAAAGTAAAAAAAAAACATTTTAAAAAGTATTTATCTGTGATTTAGTAATTCAAGCATGAAATGGTTAAATAAAAAAAATGGAGTGAAAATCATTGCATGCAGGATTAAACTTCTCCTGAGTGTTTTAACTCCATATACTGCAGTAAAAATGTTGTCTCACAGCAGAATGAGCGGAGTCAGAGTATGTAACGGCTTTACTGAAGGTCATTATGACCAGTGTTGATCAGACCTCACCTGAGCAGCTGAGCCTGTTTCCTGTCCTACATTTCCCTCTAGTGGTTCAATGTGTGTACAGGATACCTGCCCACTTCAGTGATTTGATTGATTGATTGAAATTTATTTCGAACATGAGGTTAAAGTAAAATGACTGTCAAAGACAGAAAAAAAAAAATACAAACAAAACACACAGACATTATCTAATCACATATTCGAAAAGGAGTGGGATGAAGTAAAAACTTATTAATTCCCACCCCTTTACCAAACAATAATTTACAAACAAATGCAGATGTTATGCACTTACTGTACATTTACTCATAGACAACTATGTCCATGCACCCTTATTTCATGCTTGGACATTGCAACAGAAAACTTCCGTCCACAATAATAACTATAATTTCACACAGATATACAGAATTCTCAAACCATCATTATGTCTTAATAATATCCAAATAATAGACTACTTAATTCTCTTCATTATGGTATCTTCCAAAAATCATCCTTTTGTACATTTTTTTAAACTTGTTTTCACTTGAACATTTCTTCATTTCCTCACTTAAACTGTTCCATATGCTCACCCTGATAACAGACACACAGAAGCTTTTAATGTTTGTGCGTCTACTTAATATTTTAAAGTTGTCTTCACCTCTCAGATTGTAACCTCCTTCACGGTTACTAAACAGACTTTGAATGTTTTCTGGTAGTTGATTGTTTCTTGCCTTGTGCATTATTATTGTCGTCTGGTAAGAAACAATGTCAAGCAATTTTAGTAATCTTGACTTTAGAAATAGCTGGTGGGTATGTTCCTTATAGCCGACCTTATGTATCGTTCTTATTGCTTTCTTCTGTAAAGTGATTGGTGACTGTAATGTAGTTTTGTAGTTGTTTCCCCAAACCTCAGCACAGTACATGAAGTATGGCAGCACTAAAGAACAGTAGAGAGTGTGAAGTGATTTGGAATCCAGGATATGTTTTACCTTGTTTATAACTGCAATGCTTTTTGAAACTTTGGACTGTACATGTTTAATGTGTGATTTCCAGCTAAGCTTGTCATCCATGACCACCCCGAGAAATCTGTTTTCATGCACCCTTTCAATCTCAACCCCATCTATTTCTATCTGGACCTGCATGTTAACTCTGTGATTCCCAAATAACATAAATGTTGTCTTGCTCGTATTTAAAGATAACTTGTTATAATCAAACCATGCTTTTAATTTCTTCAGTTCGTTGTTGATTATCTTCTGTAACTGATTCAAATTATTACTGGAACAAAAGATACTAGTATCATCAGCAAAAATAATGAGCTTCATCAGTTCAGAAACTTGACCTTTTTCATTAATGTAAAGAATAAACAGTTTGGGTCCCAATATCGAACCCTGTGGGACACCACAAGCAATGTCCAAGCAAGTTGAGCAAATGTTACCCAGCTTCCAGCTTCACAAATTGTTTTCTGCCATTCAAATATCTTTTGATCCAGTCTAATATGATGCCTCTGATTCCATATCTCTCCAGTTTATTAAATAGTAACTTATGGTTGATTGTATCAAATGCTTTTTTCAAATCAATAAATACTCGGATCACATATTGCTTTTTATCTATTGCATTAGCGATTTCCTCTGTTGATTGTATTATTGCATGTGAGGTTGATCTTTTAGATCTGAACCCATACTGACTCTCTGCAAGCAAGTTGTGTTTTTCTATGAATCCTTTGATCTGATTTGATCTATTCAGGAAAACTAAGACTGACAGCAGCAACAGACGGAAGAATAAAAGTCATTTATACGTCACACACTTGGGCTCAGTAATGCAGGGAGTACAGCGAGGGGCATCAGTTTAGTTCTGTGTGCTGTTGTTGGGTCAAAGCTGAAATACTCGTGCACAAACTGGTCCTATCATGTACTAAAGGAGAGATGCTAAAAAAAAAAAAACAATCTAAAAGCAGTTTTGGGGAATCGGTGCCGTGCTCAAGGGTTCTTCAGCAAAGCCCAGGAAAGTCAGCTGGTTTCTCCATCAACCAAACCAACTTTCAAACATGTTTTGGTTTTAGTCAGACTGAGCTGTCGTTGGTGTGCATGCCCTACGGAAGGATATGAGGGACATATTAGATGGAGAAAATCATTTTGGGAAAGTTGAGTTCAACCCTTAAACTTCCAGCTCAACTGTTTGGCAAAGGTCAAAAATAAGCTCAGAGATATTTAATGTTTTATAAATCATTGTTCAAACACTGATTGGATTTGTTCTGTTTTATAAAACATGAAATAACTCTGAGTTTATTTTTGACCTTTGCCAAACAGTTGAGCTGGTAGTTAAGGAAAGGGGTCTACATGCTGCCGTAACCGCCACAAACAATAGACATAAAACACAAAATATTGACACTTTGGGACCAATTTGGACACTGTCACTCAGGAATGTACTCTCTTTTTTCCAACAGTTTACACATTAGTGGCTGTGTGTTGAGTTATTTTGAGAGGAAAGTAAATTTACAGTGTTATAAAAGCTGCACACTCACTACTGCACATTGTATCAAAGTTTCATTTCTTTAGTATTGTCTCATGAAAAAATATTTGCAGTTATGTGAGAGGTGTACTCACGTTTGTGAGATACTGTATTTTTCTCCTGTGTATGGTCAAACGCAGCCACAACACCTGTGTGTCCACTTCAGTCAAACAGCCTGTCTTCCCTCTCTGGTCAGAGTTTTCCGTCATTCATTTCACTCCTTCTGAAGTCTCCAGAAACTGTAATAAAATGCACTTTTGGTACAGGGGCCCTAAACTTCAGCTGATTCAATATTTTTCTGTTTGTTTTTGGCTTCACGCAGACACATCAGCAGTAACCTCAGCCTGTGGTCAGTGCTCCTCACTGCTCTGTAGTTGGTTGCCTGTCTTTCTGTTTTTGTTACACAGTCCCTTATTTATGACATTTTTATCCTAATATGTGGATTATGGGTTGAATGGTTGATATGTTATAATTGCAAAGTCTTTTATGCATCTTTTTATGATAAGCACCTTGTGCTGCATTATTTTGTATGAAAATTACAGACTGAATATGATCTTTTGTATTTTTAAACCATTAAAAAAACATCACTCTCATAGGTAATTACTATATCAAACAGAAGAAATCAGAACAAGCTGAAAAATGTTGTACGAGTTAATATCAAAATACAAGGACACAGCTCTATAAAACTCAGAAAAATATAGATGAATAAATAGAGTTTAAGTTATAACAACAGCAACGAGTACTAAGAGTTGAATTAAAAGACAAGGACTTGATATGTGAATATTATTTACCCAGTACTTTCTGAGAGCAACTTTTTTTCAGTGGTATATTTTTCTTATTTGGGCATTTCCCTTTTAATATAAATACGGTCAAGATGCTGTGACTGCAAGTCTTGGGTAAAATGACTGATTTTTTTTTTGTAATTTACTGACATTGTTGTCCTTTTACCTTGACAGTTTCTTTTTGTCTTTTGTTCTTAACCTGCACTAACAGAGGTTTTAAACAAAACGTGCAACAAATTTCCTCTCAGAGGTATTTACTGATAAATGTAATTTACATCAACATTAGAGTTTGTTACATTCAGAGAGAGTATGTGTCAGCAAAAGTTTACCACCATTTGAGGTGCTTCAAGAGCTTGAGGATGAACAAGCCTTCGTGCCGAATGTTTCAGGAACTTTTTGGTTAAGAAATAAAGAAAAGTAGAATAATATTGAAAAACTGACCCTGACCTGACGTGAGAGCTGGTGTGGGGTTTTACAGCAGTGAAGACGGGAGGAAACTTCTTTATGTTTTTAAAGGATGTTTGCATCATCATCACAGATTTGTCAACATGTGCATGGAAACCTGGAAATGTGGCCCTTTAAGTGTTTTATTTTATTGTCAATGTGCTGATGTTAGTCCTGCATAATATCAAACATCCATCTGTTATGAATCAGCAGCCTCAAACTTTGCTCTCACTCATGATGATTTCAGCTAAAATGGAATTAAATACCAGCTCAGAATTTCCTTTAAGTGACGGAGCAGATCTGCTCACTTTCTTCTTCTTAAATACATATTTGACTCTGCCGCCATCTCCTGAATAAATATAGTACAACAACTTCAAACAAAAACCTCAGGACTCTTTTTCCCTTGTTGAATTTTAAAAACTATTTTTAGAAAGCTAACCTATACTCAGACGTACATGGTGAATGATCCTGTCTACAGTGACCAGGGGCGTAGAATTGGGTGGGGACGCTAGGGACACGTCCCTATCAATATTATGCCACTACCACATGGTCCCTGACTCAAAACACAAGCACAGTATATAATGTTATAACTAAAAAAAAGCTTATATTTAATGCCAAAGAGATACACATTTGATTGTTTTATTTATTTTCCATATATTATTTGTGAACAAAAAGGCAGCAACCGTTTAAGACCAACAATAAAAGTTTGTGGGGAACAATAAAACCTTGGATTAAAAACATGACTTTCTACATTTATATTCTTGGGGTATCCACTTATCAGCAGTCCTTTTTCATTTTGGTTATATATTTATCAGACTATTACCATACCATCAAAATATCTGATTGATTCCAAATTGTCCCGCTGTTCATATGTCATGCATCAATATATTTTTGTCAAGGAACAGACAGTAGAGATTTAGGAGGAGAGGCTGGAGGTAAAGCATATACCGGTAGAATAGTTTGATTGATTAGCTCTACATGACATTAAAAAACAGTCATAACTGCAAAATACATCAACTTTCAGGGGTGCCATCTTGGTGCACTTTTATGTCCCCACCAATGTCAAAATCAAACCTACGCCCTTGACAGTGACAATGGTTTCCTTGGTAAAGCTGCGACAGATCAACATTTCTTCTTCTTTCCATGTTCTCACGTCCTCATCATGAAAGCCTGTTGTCAACCAAAGTTCAGCAGCAGCTCTGCAGAAGAGAAAAGCACACAGTAACAGTCAGTGAATCTGAAATACTCACAGAAATGGGTGAGATGATCGTTTATTTTCTCTGTTTACAGAAAATAATTCATCAGAAGCTGATTCTCGTCATGACTCTCCTTTAATGCCATTCGACTTCAGAACACAGACTGAGAAAAAATGTCAAACAAATAAAGATTTATGAGACACTTTATAATATAAAGACTCTTCACAAAATAAAAGTAATCTGCAGTCTGAGCCTGTATCGTTGTCGAGGCCACGTGTGGTCAATGACCTACAGTCATACACCACTGCAAAGCCCTCACCCCAAGAAATTAAAGAGTAGAAACATAACCAAAGAAAATGAGAAGCATATCTTGAGAAAAGAAAATTACATAAATAATTAAGATTAAGTTTGGTTGCTATAATTACTGAATAACTGAAAATGCCTTGAACCAGACCTCTTCTTTGGATATTTTAAATGTCTTAATTTAAATGATATCAGTGCAATATTTTGGACAACATGCTCATTCCTGTGCAAAGTTATTGTATATAGCACTTTCAAATGTCCCGTAGAATTAAAATATCTGTTTTGTTTTTTCTATTAATGTCAGAGGCTTGAAAAATAGGGTAAAATGCAAGGCCATTTTTTGTTTTGTAAAGAAAAAAAATATATTTATTTATTTATTTTATTTTTATTTTTGGTAAGAGACTCACTCACTGCAGATGCAAATTATGAAAACAGCAACAGAGGGACGAAATTCTGTTTCCTCATGGGACTACTCACTCTGCAGGTGTTTTAGTGTTATGTAGGAAGATAATGGAGCATAGAAGTGATTCGGATGGACATTGGCTTTTTCAAGATTGAAAGCGTTTATTGTCATTTGCACAATGAGAAACATGTTTCCCTGCACAATGAAATTCCTCTGCTGTCCACGACGAATGCCAGTTGAGAGGCATAAGATAGTCATAGATTTAAAGTAGCACAAAAAGATTCTAAATAAAAGCAGCTTAATAATATAAAACAAAATAAGAATGCTGTCCAGATATAAACAAGATGAAGATGGATTCAGACTGTATACATGCATGATTTATGACCACTATTAAGGATGGAACAATGGCTTATGATGGTGGTAGAGACTCGACCAAAGAGTTATCCTAACTGTTTATGGATACAATAAAAGAACAAACAACTGAGCCATGGTGGAAAGTTTATGGAATCCATGGAAGGAATGTTTGGAGTAAACTGGATTAAAGCCTTTCTGTTATGAACCGAATCTATCTGGTTTCATATCCCCCAAAACATATTTAAAAAACTAGGAGCGTTTGAATTTTTGTTTGAATGTGATTTTCAAGTCACCAAATTACCTTTAACACAGTCAAAATTTTATGAACAAGTGTTTCAATACTGGAAAATGGTAATACTCACAATTTTAGTCCACACGGCTCCACCTTGTGGAACAACGGAATAATTACATCAAATAAGAAAAATCTTATTCAATCAAATATGTTGTGATAAGAAGTTATTTTTTTTGCTGACCAGATGGATGAAAATGGTTCAGTCCTACAATTTAATGCTTTTGATGTAAAATTTAATATGCAGCGCTCTTATAGAGAATAAAGTAAAATATATAAAGCTATTCCAGTTCCACTAATGCAGCTGATAAGTTGTACTTCTTATTTAACCATACAGATGGTCATACCAGATTTACAAACTGGACAAAAACAAATTACTAATAATATCTTGAATGGCCAATCACACCAAAAGCCAAAGAACAACAGTTTATAATCTGAAACACACTCCAGACTGAACAAACCGCAAGCTCTGAACCACTTTATTCATACTTTTACACATTTTTTCCAAAAACTTTGACTAACTGTGAAAAAATAAAGGTTTTCTTGACTTCAGCATCAGCATGGGTAATTGTTGGGGTTTTTTTAGGCTATAAAAATAACCATTATTAAAATAAAAATATCAGTGCAACAGCAAGACATGTTTAAATATAAAGATAAATGAATGTTTAAGCTTTGACTTTAGGGTTTTAGTCTTTGATAAGAGCAGAGGGAGAGTCTTTGTCCTGAACAGAGGTCTGATTGATCACAGGCTCAGCCCCCTGCGTGTTTTTGTAATCCCTCAGTCTGACACTAGGCGGCGCTGAGGAGCGTCCCTGATTGACCCATCACCCTGAACGGGAGCAGAGTTTAAGCTCATGAGGTCTGTTCACCTCTTCAGATATTTATTCAGTCAAATGTTTAAAGTCACAAAAGGACGACGAGGTCAGAAACAACACAAATGAGTGTGTGTGGTTGAATCAGTTTCTCTGAAGATCAAGGTTTCTGCTCCGTCTCCCTCTCTGGTGCTCCTCTAAACAGCTCCTCAGCAGGAAGGAGACAAACAAACAAAAATAAAAGTCTGTGTGATTAAATACATTCAACTTACACTGCAGTGAGGCAACATTCAACTGATACAAAAGGAAAATGTATCTTACACAACACATGAAATCCTCGTGCAGAGACAGTGAATCACCTGTGTGTGTTTTAGACAATCCTGCAGAGTAAAATAATCTTTATTATTTTGTATTATTTTGTATGTTAGAGAGCAGATTCTGTGGAGCAGGACGGTCGACTTAGAGGAAGTGTCTCTGCAGAGCTCCTCAGAGCAGGAGCAGCAGGTTTTTCGGCATGCTTCAGAGAGCTGGTCCACCAACAGATCTACAGAGACACAAAGAAAGGGAGAAGTTTATGTTATATCCATCTTTTTATTCTACTTTACCTGTCAATGTATTATTTACCTATCCATTATTAACCTTTTATCGGGCTGTAAAATAAGGTCATTTCAGGACAGTAAAATCCACCACATGAGGGGGAAGTTCAAATTCAGGGCTTGATAGAAGAGTCGACATTGATATTTTAAATTTCGGCTTGTTTTTCACATTTTATTTCCAACAGACATTGCATGGGATTCAAAAAATATAAAAAAAATCTCATACAATGTTAAAAATATTTGCAAAACCCTCTTCGCATTTCACAAAAACAAAAATACTTGAGGACAAAAACTTTTGATTTTCAAAACTAATACAATAAAAATAAACTAAACATAAAAACAATTGTATTAATTATGACCAAAAAAATATCCTAAAATGTTATGAAACATAGAAACATATTTTGATGCACTGAAATAAAATGAATTAATCATATTCTTTAAATGAGTGTATAATAATGTGTATCTACAGTGACCCTAATGGTCGACTACAAGAATGGTTTATTAAACCTAAAAATGAAGCAAAGAAAAAAAAATAAACATTTGTGGGTAAAATATTTCAATTGAGAAAAAAAAAAAAATTTGGTGAAATTACAAGATATGTCTGAACAATTTTATATGTCACATTAACTATAATGTCTCATTAAACATCACAATGCAGAACACAAAACCATTAAATGAAACAAAAAACATTAAAAGGACGCAAAACATTTAACTTCTTTAAAAACATTGAAACACAACCATCAACCACAGCAGATTTGTTGTTCGAAATGTAACAAAATGTAAACTCATTTAATGGAAAAAATAAAAAAAATGCTGCATATAGAATAGCATTATATATATATCTATATATATCTACATGTATAGTCTATATGTACCAGAGACCACAGATGAATACCAGGACATATGTTTCCACTACAGCCAAGAAGCCTAAATATCTCATGTATGTATATTTTATGTGCTGATGTTATATATCTATTTTTTATAATCAAACATTAACCAAGGGTCCTTTTCATGTTTGTTTAACATATGAGGGGCCTTATCCTGGTTTACTTTGCTCTCAATGAAGAAGCAGAAATGATATAGACATTTGCAACGATGATTGGAAAAACAGTAATCAAAATAAAGGAAAGAAATGAACATTAAAGTAAGGAATTAGGGCTGATGTAAGAAAAAATCCTTCCCATCAGCAGTGCAGTGCAGAGGGAAATTATACAGACCATTAAATATGATAATAAAATAATAAAACAGAACTGTTTACATGATGGAGATGCTTTAAAACGGAGTCCACCTTAAAGCTTCTCTCATTATTGTCCTTTTAAAGCAGCCACCTCAGCCTCCATCCTGAGTGTGAGCAGCTCATCTGTGTGCTCTCTTCCTGCAGACTCTCTCTCTGTGGGTTAATCTAATTCAGTCTGCAGGCCTGATGTTACATTTTCATGTGACTCTGATTTATTCTCCCCTCTGTTGAATTCAGCCTGCAGAAGAAAAACAGAACAGCCTCATAAGAAGACCTGGCTGTGACTCTTCTGTGGATCACAACACTGACATTTACCATCAATAACAGGCTGTTGATATCCTGTTATCTCTCTTAAATTCATTTGGAAAACATACAAACAGACTGATATAACTCTGAATCCATCAATATCTCTAACGGGATCATCTCCCCTCAGCAGCAGCAGCTCGTGCCTGATAATAACCACCTCTCTGTTATCAGACTTCAAACTGAAAGCGCCTCATCGGACCCGCCCACCTGTCTCCATGACAACAGTCACATGACCAACCCTCCTCCAAAAAAACACTGACAAGCTACCTGAGACATCACACACACAGGAAGTGGACAGGTGACATCCTTCAAAGTAAAATGACTACAGCAGAGGCTGCGTGTTGATAACGCCACCCAAATGAACAAAAAACAATAATAAGTCTGATCATTCAGCCAAGAAAGAATTGATTACTAATAATTAAATTGAGGAAACCGACAGTGCTCAAAGGGATATATCAGGATAGATAATGAATGGATGGACTAATTAGAATATAAGAACAACAGCACTTTAACAATATCTCTTTACGTAAATACCATATCCATTTTTCATTTGTTTTGTTAAAAAAACATTAAATTATCCTAATGTATGCAAAATGAAAAGTAAACATGTGCTTGTGCACAATATGCCGAAACTATCATTTTAAATTAATATTATAAAAACGATAATGATATATATTATTACTGGAAATAACTACAAAATAGCTATTGAAGTGTTATTGCTGTAATATGTATTTCTATAATAATCACATCATTATTTTATCTAATATGTTTAATAATATATTTGAATTTAATTTTAAATTATATTTTAAAATGTGTTTAGTATTTGATTTTAATTCACAGGGATTGTTCCAGTGCTCTCCGTTTTCTTGCCTTGTTTTTTTTATTTCACAATTTGTCTCAAAATGATAGTAATTATAATAGTATTGTCATCTGCATCATTTTTGACAACAATATTGTGCATTTCTTTTATAATTTTCATAATTGATATCATTTTAGTTTTTTTAAAACATATTTTATAACTCCTATGTATGCAATAATTTCATATAATCATTAATGTTTGGCAAAGCCATCAATAAGGATTATATGATTGTTTACTATGAAATACTTCCTTGGTGTTATGTAGTATTATCGTTTTTTTCTTTTTTGCAATTTTTTGTATCTTCTTGAGGATTGTTGTAGTGTTGATATTTATTTTTATTTTTCATTCCTTTATTACTATTTTCAACCGTCTGTTTTTATTTTTTATTTATTTTTGAATCATCCCGTATGTGTCATTTCTATTCTCTTCACTATTATGTAAAACCATAGACTGGCTGCCTCTTGCTCTTATTTTGAAGGGCCACTCCTCTTTTCCGGTTTCTGTCTCCATGTTGTTGTACTTTACTGTCAGTGCTGACATCACGCCGTGTGTCTGTTTATTACCTGAACATGTAACCCTGGCGCTCCAGACCTCACTGAGACCTCCTGCTCCAGAGGAGCTTCAGATGCACCCAGCCTAAAGTCCTCATCCAGCCCCGCTGCTCCTCTGTGGAGATCCAGACCTTCAGTCGTCCCCAAGCCCTCCTTGGAGATCCAGACTTCACGGAGCCCTTCTGTCTCTTAGGAGCTCCAGAGCCTCCTGCTCCCGTGTGGAGATCCAGACCTCACCGAGCCCTCCTGCCCCCCTGTGCCCGCGGACATGGCTCTGTCTCTGGGATGGCTCTCCGCTCTCCTCGCGGGCTTTTTCTCCGCGCATGTCCTCCAGACTCTCTGCTTCCCGTTCTTCTGGACGGACCTCCTCTTCCTCCTGAAGGTGATCCGTTACGGACTTAAGATCGAGCTCTCCAAAGTGGCCTCCCGCGTGCACACGGTGATGGACCGGTTCGTGGAGCAGGCGCAGAGGATCCCCGAAAAACCGTTCGTCATATACGAAGGAAAGGCGCACACGTACCGGGACGTGGACGCGCGCAGCAACAGGTTCGCTCAGGTGTTCCTGCAGCAGGTGAAGCTGAAGAAAGGCGAGTGCGTGGCTCTGCTCATGAGCAACGAGCCGGACTTCCTGTGCGCGTGGTTCGGGCTCGTGAAGGTGGGCTGCTCGGTGGCTTTCCTCAACACCAACATCAAGTCCAAGTCCCTGCTGCACTGCTTCAGCTGCTGCGGGGCCAAGACTCTCATCATCGGAGCAGGTAAATGCCACACCTGTGCTAGGGCTGGGAAACAGGGGGGTAAAACTTTAACACTGAATTTGTTTATACTACTTTGATAAATATATAAGAACTTTGATAGGGCTGGGAAACAGGGAGCTGAACTATAACAATGAATTTGTTTATAGCCTACTACTTTGATAAATGTATAAGAACTTTGATAGGGCTGGGAAACAGAGCTAAAGTTATTTCAATGTATTTGTTAAGACCGTTAAGATAAATATATGACCTTTGATAGGGCTGGAAAACAGAGCTAAAGTTATTTCAATGTATTTGTTAAGACTGTTAAGATAAATATATGAGCTTTGATAGGGCTGGAAAACATAGAGCTAAAGTTATGACAAGATAGATAAATATAAAAAAAGACCTTTGACAGGGCTGGAAACACTTGGCTAAAACTTAAACACTGTGTTTGTTAAGACTGTTAAGATGAATATACATGACCTTTAATAGGGCTGGAAAACAGCTAAAATTATCACACTGTATTTGTTTGGATTGCAAATATACAAAAGCCTTTGATACTTCTGGCAGACAGGGGCCTAAAATTATTACCATATATTTGGTTAGACCGCTATTTCCTGCTTTTGATAGATATACAATGCTTTACTAGAGCTGGGAAACATAGCAGTAAAATCCAAATCCAGTAATTCTGAAGGTTTATTTTGAAGTTGTTTTAAATATTTTCTATAATTATTATTACTTTTACTAGGGCTGGGAATTATGGGGCATAAATTATGAGCCTATATTTGTTGAGATTGCTTTGAGAAATATGTGACATCTTTGCTAGGGCCAGGAAAGCATGGGGCTAAAATTATAGGAATGTGATAAAAGACTTTCTTTTCAGCTTTTGGTAGATAAATGACACCTTTATTAGGGCTGGGAAACACAAGGGCAAAATTACAACCCTGATTTTGTTGAGATTGTTTTGAGAAAAATTTAATAACTTTACAATGGCTGAGAAATTTTTGGACTGAAATATAATTTGTATATGTTAAGGCTGCCTTTAAGGCTTTTGGTAGATATATTACACCTTTGATAGGGCTGGAAAATATGGAACTAAAATTGTAACCCATTATTTGCTAAAAGTGGCTTAAATGTAACAACTTTACAAGTTAAAATAGTGCCGTTAACTCAGTGTATTTGTAGATGAAATAAAATAGCATTAAATGAGCCTTTATCATGAAAGAGAAATGAAGGCATGGAAAAATCTTCTTTTTTTTTTTTCCAGATTTTACATCAACTCCAAAAACGTGTAACACAATGACTGTAGAATGAGCTACAGCCCCAAAATTCAAGCTTTTGTCGCCCCAAACAAAATAGTCTGACTGTTGGCTTCATTAGCAGTGATTTTAAAATGAATTCTAAAAAATAAGTGATCAAGTCGCCCAGCTCTACTTGTTATCTCTACTTTGTGAACACGTAAAAGACTTCAGCACAAACTTTCTTCAGCTTTTTTATGAATGAACCTCTTTTATCAAGTCTTATGTCAGAGCACACAAAGACTATTAAATAATATCAGTTCAGAAAAAATGTTCCAGTAAACAAAAATGCAATGAATTTACACAAATAAAGAAACAGAGTGTTTTAAAGACTTTATAAAAGACCAAAAATACACTTTTATGAGGATAAACTTCTCATATGACTCTAGATTATTGGCTAATATTTGACTTTGAAACACTGAAGAAGTGAAATTATGACAGCCTGAAATCCAAACAACATGATGCACAAACAAAACAAAACAAACATTGTCTCTGTCTTACCTCAGAATAATTTTGGGAGTAATAAAATAAGTTACTTTGGTATTACTGATTTTTTAAAAACTCTCTCAAAAGACACCAAAATAAAATTACTATAATTTAATGAAAAATTCAAACTTTATTGGGGGAATGTTAAAGATAACTAGTGTAGGTAAAATACAAATTAAATTATGAAATCCTGTTTTTATTCCTGTTTTAATTTAAAAACTCAGATATGGACTTTGGTATAAACAGTTTTATTATAAGTTTTGTATTTTTTTCTTTATTAAATTATTTTCTCCAACTGTTTGAAACACTGGGGCCCTTCAGGCAGAACAAAATGTTTTTGTGACTTTTTTTTCCTAATGGTCAGAGTTTTCCGCCCCTGATTATAGCTTTAATTTTGCATACTGGCCTGTAGTATAACTTTATGTGACACTTCAGCTTTAACATGTTTTTTATGAATGTAAAATAAACCCAAGAATGGCCTCAAACGGACTGAGAGGGCATTTGAAGCAGCTTTAACTAGGGATGTGCGATATTGGATTTTTGCCCGTATCCAATATGCAGATATTTTTAATTCATTATTTATCTTCAATTTGCTTTCAGTGTGACATAATATTTGTGTGAGGAGCAGATATAAAACAAGACTAAATTTTAACTCTTGAAAAAATAAAATTCTTGACTTTAAATCAGATATAAGGCTGATATTTATAAATGTCAATATTATAATTTGGCGCACCCCTAGCTTTAACATCTGACTGCACATAAAGTAAGGGAGCCGGGTGCCTTAAAACTTCTCTATGCCCCATTAAAAAGTTGTTTTTGATTTATAGGGATGTGTTCCGACTGTTATTATGTGTTTTTAAAAGGCTTATGTCATGATCATGATAAAAATGTGATAACAGTGCAGCCCTGTTTGCAGTTCTTATAAACTGCAGGCAAGCTCCTGCACAATCTTAAACTGTACACACAATTAAATAAAAAAAAAAAGTATCATTGACAAAATGTAAGTATTATATTGTACACCATCGCAGCAAAAATAGAAGTTTGAGCAAAAAATGTTTGGCCATTTTTGTTTTTGTTTGACACATTTTAGAGTTTTTGTGCCTTGTTTTGACAGAAATCAGTTTATCTTTTTAGCTTAACTGATAAAATCACTCAATAAAGGTAAATAAAGGAGATTAGCCTTTTTCAGAAGAGCTCGGTACTTCAGTGAAACCTGCACACTTCCTAAATAAGGGGTCTGGGGCCATATGTGGCCACCCGCTCCCTCAATGTGGCCCACAAGTCAGTTTATAATATCATTAAATTATGTTCACAGATCACACATGAAGATACATGACGAAATCTGAAATCTGAAATATTATGAACAGAAAAACTTCCATTAAAATAAAACTATAACTATTAGGGGTGTAACGGTACACAAAAATCACGGTTTGGTACGTACCTTCGTTTTTGGGGTCACGGTTCGGTACGTTTTCGGTACAGTATGGGAACAACGCAAAACCTGTTGTTTGTTTAGCACATTTATTAAATCAAAAATTTCTCATTATACAAACTGAAAAACAAAATCAATTCAATGTGCTGCTAGGTAATTCTAATAAGTTAAATAAAATAAATAATCAACAAATGTATAAAATTAAAAATAATGAGTTTCTTTTTAAATTCCTGGCAAAAATGTGGACGACTGGGTATGTGTTTAAAACCAGCATTTTCCACAACTGTATGTGGTCTTCGACCCGATGCTATAAAAACGCTGATGGATGCTGTTATTGCTTTGGTCTGATCTAAACTGTCAGGGAGAGGCTGCCTGAATGTAGACGGCAGTTTAATTTGCAGATGGGCAGAGGGCTAAGACTTTAATTAGATTTCACAGACTAATGTTTGTACTCATGTCAAATATCTATTTAAAAAATGAAGTAAAAATTGTGAAATTAGGTCTACAGCTCAGGCTACACTCTGGCAGCCGACCAAACTCCAGAACTCAATAACAACTATTGGGCATAAGCAACAGCAACGAAACAGAAACACAAACACTGATCCAGTATCATGTCTCACAAGAACGAGAGACATTTCAGTAGAAAATTCACCAGAGTTCAAGACGATAACAAACCAAACCCAGCCTAAGTCTGAGCTGACCATCCCGTCTATGAACACAGATTACACACGAACACAACTCCAAAATGACTGGGAAAGTCATAATTACGTCTATTTGATTGCAAGTTGGACAGAATAGATCATTCAGCATGGCAATGTGTTTCTTATCTGTCTTTGGCTTAATTTCACACATTAAGCAACCAGTAGCTTCAGTAAACTCCCAGTTAGCCCACAGCTTCTAAACTCTGATTAGCAGCTCACAGCCACATATCCTCCACACAAAACATCGACACAAAGCTCGGCATTTTTAATGAACTGTTGCTCACCCACTGACGATCTTATGGTTACAGGCCGATGAATTCAGCTGCACCCGCTGTCCACCTTAAACTTAAACATCCAGCCATGAAAAATGGGTCCTCTGGTTCAGTAAAAGTTAAGTGATGTCCTCCGTTTGTTGGTAGTTTTGTGCTGTCCTTTTGTTTTTTATCCCTTCATCAGCTTACGTCTTCACCGCTGTGAGCATGCTAAAGGCAGATAGCCGTTAGCATGCTAACCGACGTCTTTTCTCATGAATATTCAAGTAGCTATGTGCTACTTATGCAGATCAATAACTTTGTGATCCAAGAGCACGAATTACAGACCACTTTCCTTATAAATATTAAAAAGACTTCCCTAACCACACCAATCATAGACGAGTACCCCTGTGAATATTAAGTAGCCATGTGCAGCGGCTAACGTAAACATACGTATTCGTTCGAGTACAGCATTGTACCGTACCGAAGGTCCATTTCGAGCGGTTCGGTACGGATACATGTACCGTTACACCCCTAATAACTATACCTGGGCAGCTCAGTGCACAGGAGGTGGTGCACGGCCCTCACAGCAAGAAGGTCGACGGTTCAATCCCCGATCGGGCAGGGTCGTTCCATGTGGAGTTTGCATGTTCTTCCTGTGCATGTGTGGGTTCTCTCTGGGCACCTTGGCATTCTCTAACAGACCAGAAACATGCTCATTGGGTGGATGGGTGACTCTAAATTACCCTTGAAATTGTAACTGCTTTACATAAAACACATATTTTTCTTTTCTAAATAAAAAAATAAGTAAAAGTAAGGACAGGAACATCAATGTGATGTGATTTAAATGTAATAAATGTGGCATAACTCAAGTTAAACAGGAATCCAAAACTGGCTCATAGCCAGGCAAGTAGCCCGTTAAATCTAAAACTAATTACCTTTGAATTCAAATTGATTTAGGTTGATATAACCTCTCATGCCGGCTACAAGTTTGTTCTTTTTGTTTTATTATGAGTCTTTTTTTTTTTTTTTAATGTATTTTTTTGGCATTTGTGCCTTTATTGATAGGAGAGAGACAGTGGATAGGCTTGTGAAAGGTGGTGAGAGAGTAGGGGAGGACACTGCAAACTGGTCACAGGTGGGATTCGAACCTGGACCAGCAGAAGCAAGTTCATGGGGTGCCTGGTTGCTAACTACTCTGCCAAACCAGCACCCCTTATTATGAGTCATTTTTCAGCTAAAATGATCCTACAAACTGCAAGAATTTGTCCCTCTGACTATATGGGAAAAATTAGGTCCTCTTGTAAATCAGTGTTGCCCATCCCTAGTCTAATTGCACAAATATAGAGGCAACCTTTTTTAGGATGATCCAAATTGAAAAATGTGTTTCAAAGTGATCAAATCTCCATCTCTATATACATTTCTAACCAAAAAACAGGAGAGTGCACACCTACAGTCCATTTCACCAACGATTGCCAACATATTTGGGCAATTTAGCCTGAGATTACTTCCTCCTTTGCTTAAATGTGACCAAATATCAAAGTTTTTAAAGTCTTCATCGATAATAACAAAAATGGAGACTGAAGACATCTGATAGTGATGTTTCTCATTCTCAGTCATTAAATTTTGCAGGCAAACTCCTGCAGGTTGTTCATTTCACACATGTATTGACATTTTGACACCACAACAAAAAAATAAACTTGCTGGTTGTGAGATTCTTGTTGTGACGTTCAGTGTAACAAATCAGAGGAGTACTTAGCACATCTAATTCAGGACACAGGTGCACAGGAGGAAAAAAAGTCACTTTACCATAAAGGTGGACTCCCGCACACTGCTTAACTTGCAACTAATTAATTAATTTGCAATGTTTCAGTTTCAAACCTTTACCAGGCAAACACCCCTCTAAAGAGGGCAGGATGTCCTAAATAGGAAGTGACAGCCACACCCACTGTCAACCACCATCACGCTCCATCCGCACCAAAAAAATAAACAGACAAAAATAACACATCAACTTCCTGACTGAGAGAGCTAATATGACGAAAGTCTAATTAGAGCCTACAAATAAGGCTACAAATGAAAACATCAGCTACAAATTATGCAATTTAGGGGACATTAAAGGTCCATAAGACAAGCATTGTAAGAAACTTGAAGCTGACACAGCCCATTGATTATTAAATCACTGAATCCCCCACAAGAATACAAAATATAACAGCCTAAAGTACAGCTTAACCTGTTGACTTCAGTGCATACAAACAGACAACTTTAATAGTTCACCTAGTCATTAAAAGTGGGCCTAAAATAAATGTGTACACTTCATATGTATCCCACATGTTTTGTTATAAATCACAGAAGTATATTCAGAGAAGATTCATTATTAAGACCTTTTGGAGTCAGAGTTTGTTTAATATAAATCCAGTATGCTTCCCGCTGTTGCATAAGTCCGTCATGATTGCCGCCCCTGAGTGGTAGTTTGACCTGTTCAATGCCGATGAAACGCAGAGTACAGATGTCATGTTGGGCATCATTAAAGTGTACAGCCACAGGACAGTCCCGGTCATTCCTGCGTAAAGAACTTTTATGTTCACTGATTTCTTTGTTTTAATTTCATACTTGTTTTGCCAATGTAGGCCACAGGGGCTCCAACTCATGTAAATGACATGACATGATGCACAGGTGATGATACTTTTAATAAAAGACCTTTTTCCAGTCTGAGGATGAGTGAAGTGATCAGTTTTATGGGTGTTGTTGCACTGCGCACATCCGCAGCCGTGGTCGCCACTTCCCATTTAGGACGTCCTGCCCTGTTTAGTGAGCAGTTTGCCTGGTGAAAATCTGAGACCGAAATGTTGCAAATAAATGAATTTCATGCAAGACGATGGCGGGAGTCCATCTTGTGTGCTCAGTGTAAAAGCTGCTGATGTTTTTGAGTGACTTCTAGGGATGGGATGAAATATTGTTTGGCAATATATTGATATAGTACGTGACGAAATGCATCGAGTTTGTAAAAAATGGATCGCGAAATAAAGACATCATGTCCGGTAATAGCGCATGTGACCAGAAGTGACGACATTAGCACCAACTACCTTGCCTCAAAAAGTTGAATGATGGAGTCGAATGAGGTCGAAATTGAGGACGCTGTCATCTGTCTGGCAGTGTTTTGGCTGTCTCATTAAAAAAGACGAAGACGGCAAAAACGAGCCTACCGCTCGTTAGCATACACTCTCTCTAACCTCTCTAGGGTTAGAGAGATTGTGATGGTTTCTGTTTGGCCTGTTAGGCCTTGTGTTTTCCTGTGTGCAACTCAAACAAAAATAAATAAGTTGTAATTACACAGAAATATTTTTTCTTTTTTACTTTTTTGATATTGTATCATGACCCGGGCATATCGAGGTGCAGCTTATCGTGAGTTTAAGTGTATCGTCCCATCCCTCGTGACTTTGTGAGTGTGTGGGAGTTTGCCTGCTGGTTTGGATCCATATATTTGCCTCACACACCTATCATGGAAAAAATGTGTTTTGTTTTTTAAGATGTTTGTATTTTTTGTAGTATTGTTGATTAGAAAAACATTTTTTAAGCAAGAGCCAAACAAGTTCTTAAGTCTTAAATAATTTGACACCCTTATAGTCTTTTAAATCATTTCAGAGCTGAACACTCGAGCTGAGCGTCCTGTTGGGTCACTGCTGTTGACTTCAGTCTCATGTTTTATCTCTGGGATGTTCCCACATGAGAGGTTACTCAATGTTTCAGTTCCCTTTGGAGATCCTCTCAGCCCTTCTGCCCCTTTCTCTAATGAGATTAGACTTTAAAACCATCCCAGTGTTTTAAGGATAAATGAGTGAGATCCAGTATTCAGACCTCTCTGACCCTCCGCCTGCTCTGAGGGGGAGATTCCTGCGTCTCCGTCTAATAAGATTGACCACGCTGCAGCCATGTGACAGCTGATGATTGCTCCACAAACAGGCGTGATGTTGGTCAGAGGCCGCTGTCCTCAACGCAACCCGTCTGCAACAGGAGACGGATTCACAAGGGGGTCGGATCAAAGCGGAGGGGCTGCCGCACGTCAACATGTCAGACACATAGTTGCCAGGTCTGCTTATTATAAGTGACTTTGGGCTTCCTTTAAGAGTTGTTGCTAAATATTGGCAGCTGCAGGTTGTGTTTTTTGAGCTTGTCCTAAAAATACAGTTGATCATTTGAGCTGTTGTGCTGCCAAACCCAGGAGAGATCTAATCACACTCTATTATAAGTATAAACTCATCTCACAAGTTACACAGACTGTTTTGTCCCGCTATAATCACAGATTTAATTTTACAGTTAAAAGAGGCAAAATGATGTTTCCACCAAAAAGAAATCCTTGTAATCAGGATTACATTTATTTCTGATGTAGCTATAGCTGTTATGTCCATAATAAAGCTGTTGAGGATCAACATAAAACTTAGTTAAAGCCTGACATGTCTGTGTGGATACAAAAATCAAGGTTAGGCAGACTGTTTAGCGATAACAGTTATAAGTAACAGCAGCCTCTCCCTTCATCTCTGTATAAAGAAAATGATGTTCCACATTCAAACAAAAGGATGTTAGAGAATCAAATAAAAAGCAGAATAGAAAAAAATTGTAGATTTCTCTTCAACAACAAGTAATGTATTTCATTGGGAAAAAAATAGTTGGAGGTTGCTTGATTTGGGCTTGTTTTTATCGGACTGGTTTGCTTTTTTAAGTAGAAAAATCTGGCAACAGTGGTCTGTGTTTGTGACAAATTTGGGACAGAGGATGATCATATGAGAGGAAGCATGCCTGCTGCTGAGGATTGTAAACTTTGAAAGAGTTCGAGTCAGAATCTGAAACTGGTGATTGTTGTAAACGGTGGTAACAGTGATGGAGGTCCTTGATACAAAGTCCTTGTTTCAAGCTTTTCTGCCTTTGTTGTGAGAGTGGATCAGCAGAAGGGACGGAGAATTATATGTATTTATATGTCCCCAGAGACAATGCAGGGGCCCTGAGAGCAGGGGCAGGATGAAACAGAGAGCAACAAATGACAGAATGTTAAATAAGTAAAATCATGAACTCTTCAGAGTGCTCCTCAATGAGCTGATCAGTGCACAGCCCGAGCAGCGACCTGGAGTCCCCTGCAGGAAGGAGGCTTCAGGCTGGAGGCCAGTTTTAATTTTGACAGCACTTTTTGATTTCGTGTTAATTATAGTCTACTGCCTAAAATATATTTTAGTTTTAGACATAATTTAGTCATATAAATTGTTGTCATTTTAGTCTAGTTTTAGTTGATGAAATGTCACAACATTTTAGGCGATGAAATCTGCTGTAAATTTAGTCGACTAAAATATGAAGTGTGAGGCATTTTTTTTATGTTTCCTTGAATTTATGAAGTTTTACACTTGGATCCCACCATCATGAAGCTCAGGCAGCTGTGGTTGGATGTCCCTCTTAACTCATCCAAATTTTCCACACAGCCGAAGTAGCTGTGATTCCTCATTTGTCTCTACTTTCTACATGACCAAATTAGAAATGATTGGATTAAGTCTGTGTCAGATATTTTACTCCCGTTTTATGTGCTGACGAAAATGTCAGTTAATTTAGTTTTTGTTTTTATCCACGTGTGCTTGTTTATTTTTTTAGTTATAGTCTAGCTTTCATCAGGGGAATAAACATTTTTGAAGAAAATTGTGATGTAATTTGTCAACCAAATGAACCCTTCTGGACTTTTACTGCTCTCTTTGACTCCAGTACCAGAGTCCACTAAACCAGCACAATGCTTAGGTGGGTCACATCCACACCCCCATGTGTTGAGGCTCTGTCAGTCTGGGTTTAAACCTAGCCTGTGGCCTCTTCCTGGTGGGTTTTCTTGTCCCATTTCCAAGCGTTATTCACTGTTTCACCCCCGTTGATAAGGGAAGAGGTAGGGGTGCACAGATGCATTGGTTTACATTGGTAAACCCTGCCCTTTTCATGAACCCTGCCAGTAAATGAATGTTGGATGAACAAATGTTAGCTGGAGCTATTCTACTGTTTATCTTCTCAATTCAACAGGGCATGTTTAAAAAGATTTAAACATCTTTTTCATATTTTATTTTTATTTATTCATTTGTTTTATTTTAGCTATTTGTTATTTCTTTTTTTTTAAATGTATTTTTTGGGCATTTTGTGCCTTTATTGATAGGAGAGAGACAGTGGATAGGCTTGTGAAAGAGGGTGAGAGAGTAGGGGAAGACACTCTGCAAACTGGTCACAGGCGGGATTCGAACCTGGACCGGCAGAAGCAAGTATATGGGGTGCCTGGCCTAACCACTCTGCCAAACCAGCACCCCTGCTATTTGTTATTTCTATTTATTTTTCTTTAATTTTAATTTAAATATTTGTCTTTATTTTTAATTTTTACATTTTTAATTTCTAAATTTATTAACCTACATGATTTATTAGACTCTGGCCAATCAAAGAACACAATGAAAGAGAGGAAGTGACCATAAACCAGCTAACAATGCAGAAACAATACTTATTATTACAGCTATTGGCTTCACTTCATAGACGCTACATCCATGCCTTATACACAGTGTATGAGTGATTCACAGTGATGACAGATACAGTTGAGTTTGATTGGAGCTCTCTGTTGTATGTTGGTCTGTTTGCCTTAGCTATCATCGCTGTATAGATATATATGTATGTATATATATATATATATATATATATATATATATATATATATATATATATATATATATATATATATATATATATATGTACTGTGTATGACCTCACAGTGGAGGTTAATGGCCTCAGTTTGCTCGGTGTGTAATTTCAGTGATTGAGATATTTTTACTCACACTTCTTATCAGAGCTCCACACTCAAAATATCCACCATCACCACCATGTACCAGAGCTCCTCCACAACCCTCTTTATGACTCCATGACACATTATATTACATATTTTATTATTAGCTGACCACACAATCATATATCTAAAGGGATATTTCAGTGTTTTTGGTGTTTGGTTGTATGAAGACAGTAGTCAGTGAAGAGACTGAAAGAGCTCCCAGAAGTACTCCACCTTTTAGGAGACCGAGTCGACCAAGAAGATACGCTGCTGTTGATGGGTACAGGTATTTCATGTGATTGTGTGAGTTTGGTGTCAGCCTCCAGGGCTGTAAATGGAGGCCCAGGTAGAAGCGATGAAAGCTGAGGTACCACAATTGCCCACTTGAGGGGAAAACTTTTTTTTTTTTTTTTAATGGCCTTAATAAGCACCTTTACAGCTTGGTTCAGAAACATCTTCACTCTGAATGTATAACACACCCACGTGCTCTCACTGTGAGTGGGATGCTTTTTTGCCTCTTTTCTTTTATGGAGAGTTTATTGAGGATTTCTGGTTTTGGTCAGATAGCCTTATGTCCCGCCTCAACACACTCGTTCAGTCTGTGTGTAGATGGAGCTAAAGCTTGGTTGAGATAGCACTTGCAGTATGGCAAAGTGTTGTATTACCAAGACTCCTATGAAACAGCTTTGTCCAGGTCTTTTACAGTTTGTGGCAAAAACGAGCCACGGCGGTTGCAGGTCACACACACTTTTAGGTAACTCCAAATCTCTCCTGTTCCTCAGTTTCTACAGAAGTTTGTCCCCTCTCTCTTTGAGCCCACTGAAGATTTTATTCATCTGCAGACTCTGGGTCATAAAGGTGGTCCGTTTCCTGAGAGTCCATAGATGGAGTGAACAGTAGATTGGATCAATGCACCCAGGGCAGAGATGACACTTGAGTCAAATGTTGCTGGTGCGACTCCATCCCTGGTTTGTCAGGACCACCCTAATTGAAGTTTGCATGTTCTTATAGCACATGTGCGGGTTTTCTCCAGGTCCTCTGGTTTCCAACAGTTTAAAAACACGCCTCCCTGAGTCCCAACAGGGAAAAGAGGTGGAGATAAAAGATAGATGTTATTCCGGAGATTGGAAAATAAAAATAAATCTTGCTGCCAGCTTTTTTGTGTCAGAATTTATCAGTATTTTTTATGGTAAAAAGTAAACCAAGCAAAAAAAATTTGGACACCAGGACTTCAATAGTGTTTGATTTTTATTTATTTTTTTACAGAATCATGAAAATAAGATATTTTTAAAAAATATATGTAGTGTCTCACCAATTCTCAAAATTACTGAGAAATTATTTTCCTGAACATTTCCCAGCCTTCCTATGAGGATAGTTTATACTGTACATCATATAATATTGCTCTGATATCCCTCTATGCATTTTTCAACCCTTTAAAGGGATATGCCAACATTTTTTTTTGTTTTTGTGACTTGCCTGAGGCTAGTGCTACCCAGTGACTCCCAGTGTTTGAGCTAAGCTAATTAGCGGTGGTCGACCTCTGCCCGTCTCTTCCTTGTCACTGCAGCACAGTGGAAAGAATGAAGTCTATCTGCTTGTCATGGACTCTGGAGTGAAGCAAGACACACACAAAAACAAAGAATGTTGGCGTATTTCTTTAAATTGAAACTTAATCAGAAAGAAGTGATTTTTTAAAAAGTGTGATATGTTGTTGAATTTCTTTGAATTAAACCTATCATGTTTGTCTTCCTGTTTCAGATATGTTGGACACCCTGGATGGCGCCCTGACCACCCTGCTGGACGATGACATCTCGGTGTGGGCTGTTAAAGGTCAGACTGAGCACACACGGGTGAACACGCTGCTGGATAAGATCGACACGGTGTCTGACCAGCCCGTACCTGCAGAGCTTCGAGTCGCCACCTCGCTCAAATCCCCGACCCTCTACATCTTCACCTCGGGGACCACAGGTCAGCCAGTCTGCAGGAATTTGACTTTGTTTTCTGTTCTGTTTGTGGATGGAAATTAAACAATCATCTTATAAAATGTTGGATTAAGTCTTAATTTTTAATGTTGTGATATTTTATGACTGGAAGAAACATGCAAGTGTGTACAAAGTAACAGACATCATCATGTGTTTGTGCTTAATATCTTTATCTTGGTGCATCAGTGGGCTCGTGGTTATGTCCGTGCAGCTCATGTGCAGAGGCAGTTTTCCATGAAGAGTGCGATTCAGGTTCAAATCTGGTTTGTGGCTCCTACCCTGCCAGTCTTCCCTCACTCTTCCCTGCAGTTTCTTCCTTTATCCATATTTCACTTTAGGCACAAAATCTCAAAAATCAAATTTATTTTGATAAATTCAAACCCTTTCAATGTGTTTGATCAGTGAAATATCTCAAGCTGTGATGATGAAGACACCTTAGTGTCTAAAATCTAAGTTTATAAACTCTGATGATGATCTACAGCAGGGATCATAAACTACATTTATACAAGGGCCAGTTTTTTCCTCGGCATGTGCTCTGGGGGCCAGATTTAAGAAAACACTAATAACCAATAAAAACAATTATGAAGTGTTTTGGTCCACCAGTCCTGAAGCAGTCCCACAGGGTTTGTTTAATAGTTGAGGGAATCAAATGACGAAAAGCTGTCCTTAAAAAAAAACACTTTTTGCTCTGCACATTTCCTCATGTTCAGTAATACGAAAGACCAATAGCACAACAAAAACTTAAAAAAGAAAAGAATATTTAAGGTTGAAATTGTTTTTAGGTCTGTAAAAGATCAGAATTCTGAAAGGATTTTTTTTCATTCTGAGGTTAGTTTTCATATTGTGAGGAGAAAAGCAAGAATTCTGAGAATCAATCCATAATTAACATTCTTAATTTTTCACAGTCAAAGAAAAAGTTAAATCTCCTCAAAATTTCCTTTGCAGCGGCCCAAATCCTCTCCTGTAAAATAATAGTCAGGGAGCCGGGTGGAAAGCTCTGAGGTGCCCCTGGGCAGCCAGTTGGTGATCACTGATTTAAAGGCTCAATTTCAAAGAGCCAATCCAATTTCTCACAGAAACAGTTCCTCAAAGATTGTTTTTATGAACATGATCAAAATATGAAACTTAAACTCTCTAACATTCCCCCCGTTTACTCTGACTTTGACCCTTTTAATCTGAATATTTGAGAAATCAGAAAAGCCAGACATGCTTCTTGATATTTATTTTATTCATTTTATATTTTATTATTTATTTATCGTGTGTAAATGGTTCTTAAATCATCTTGTGTTTGTCTCGGTCTGAGCAGCATGCTGTGGAGAAATGTCTGGAGCAATGATATATGAAATGTTGTATCTCTTTAGTCTGACGGTTGTTCGTGTTTTAAAGGGATCTTCACTTATTTAGACAGTTTTACAATCATGAACTCACCATGAAATAAATCAACCGTCATAAAATAGATGCGACTTGAAATAAACAATATTTTTAAGTTTATGGCTTTTACTAACCCTGATTTTAATTTTGATTTATTATGATAACTTAACTAATACAGTAATGTTTTAAATCTTTAAAACATGTATGTTTTTGTCTGCAGATTTAGTTTACGTGTGTTTGTTTGCTTATATTTTGTTTTACAGTATTTACTAAAATTCAGTGTTTGTTTCTAAAGCCTGTTTCTCTGCCTCAAGACACTTTAATGCAGATTAACTGAGCAAAAACAAACATGGAGGAAATATCGCTGACATGGAGAATCAACAAGACCAAACATTTTCGTCCGTCTGCAAAATGATTTACTTATCCATCCAACCATCCATCCTAACATTTAACAATCCAGCCAAGCATCTATTCTTACATGTATTTATCCATCCAACCATCCATTCTTACAATAATTTATCTATCCAAACATCTATTCTTACATTTATTAATCCATCCAACAGTCAAGTTTTTTATATTTACATATCCATCCAATCATCCATTTTTGCATTATTAATCCATCCAACCATCCCTTATTACATTTATATATTCATCCAACCATCCATTATTACATTTATATATTCATCCAACCATTCATCCTTACATGTAGTTATCCATCCAAAACCATTCTTACATTTATGTATCCATCCAACAATCAATTTGTATATTAATTATCTATTCAACTGTCCATTTTATGTTTAATTACATATCCACCAGGTCATCCATACTTGCATTTCTCTATCCACCCAACCATTCTTTTTTATATTGATTTATCCATCCAATTTTTTTTATATTTATGTTTATTTATCTATCCACCAATCCATTATCATTTATATCTATGTATCCACCCATCCATTCTTCCATTCATTTTTATATCCATCCTTTCCTGTATTCATCTACTCATCCATCCAGCCATTTAACCATCCAACTATCAATCCATCAAATTATTTATTTCTCCATCTATTTCTCCATCCATCTTTCCATTGATCAGTCCATGCATCTATCAATTTATCCATCCAACAATCTATTCTTATATTCGTTTTTTATCCATCTAATGTCAATATGTCATTCCAATGTGTAAATCTATCATTCCATCATCCCTTTTTATCATCTATCCATTTAACTTGAGAGCATGAAAAATATAAGTAAAAAAGTAATTATGCAGACTACAACATCCAGGATCTTTAAAATGAATCAATGTTCCTATGAAAGAAAAACTAAATAAAGTAAGTAGAACATGCAATTTACACCTTGAACATTAACAGTCTTAATAATATGAATATGGATATCAGCTGTTACTGGGTAAGGGGTGTTTTACCTCCTGGCCAATCACAGGGGCCGACACATAGACAAGCAGGGCCTGTCTGGACTCACCCCCTGATGGTGGGAGCTGTGTTTGACGTCACACCCACAGCTATATGAAGTCTTTCTTTGTTAGAGTCCGGGGTTCAGATACAGCAGTGGGTCTGGGACCAACACCCCTCACCAACATGGAAACAGGACCTTTATGGTACCACGTTTCATGACTCTTTTCACAAAAATAGCACCAGGCAGACTCACTGACATCAGCCTTCAGAGCATGTTAACAGAACAACTGTGTTTATTTGTCTTTAGTGGTTTGAGTGAGTCCATGTAGACTTCAGACATTTTAATGATAGTAGGGATCTTAGATGTACGCAGCAGCCCCCATAGTCAAAAACAGAATATTCAACACCAGAGAGAACTGGCAAACTTAATACCAGGGATTCAACAATTTAAAATGAAATGTTAATCCGTTTGGTATGATATTCACAGTTCAATAGGCGTGTGAATTTTGGTATTTTATGGTTTTGAGTCCAAACAGTAGTCCTCCATTGTCATCCTTTTCTCTCTGTCAGAGCGTAGGGGTGAGGAAACTCCTACAGTGAGGAGCTGTACACTAAAGTTGTACCAAGAAAACAACATTACTTTACCAAACCTGAAATCAAATAAGTTTGAACTTATCAATTGTTCCTACAATATTACGTCATTTTCTAAGCCTCTGATGCACAAACAACCACCAGGCTTTCAGGGGGTACAAAAACTCAAAGCACATCAGCAATGTGCATTCAGTGAAGCAGAACACGTCTTCCCCCTTTCACCTGGTAACTCCAGGACAGACTCCTTTTTTGTGATCAATTTTTTGTTTAGAGAGAAAGTGTACACAATATATGTCTTCACATAAGGTGCAAAATGTTTCATCTTGCTCCTCTCCCAACACAGTGAGTAAAATACTAAAGCAAGAAGGAAGTGAGAAATGATCAAATCTTTGTACATTGTAACCAAGTAACAATATGAAGAAAGTTCAATATCCCACCCTCTCTCCCTATGGGAACTCCCCTTACCCCGCCCCTAGGATCTCTCCCCCAAAATAAAAAGAATAGTTAAATAAATTAATTTAAGAAAAAACAAAGGTCTGCCATGTTGCAGCCTCTCCTTAACTAGCTAGTGTTTAGTCTTCCAGGCCTGTAGGGTTGTATGACTGGCCCTGTGTATACAGGTGTATACAGGCCACAAAACATTTTATCATGATAATTTCAAGAAATGAGCTGGACCACTGCGGCCAAGCCAAAGAATGTGGCAGTTGCCATCTGAGAGCATCATCTTCTTGGCTGCAGTGAGACCTGCCCACAGAATATGTTCATTCTGCAGCAACAAATTTAGAGAAAAGTTGTTGCTAAGTAGAAGCAAGGCTGAGGGGAATGGGATCTCTTGACCTTTGAAGGATGTTCAGATCGCTTATCACTTGTTTCTATCAATACTATCAATATTTTATCATGGTCCGTCATTTACCTCCAAGACAGTCGGGTTGCTCCCACCCATGTTTTTGTGACTGTGCTGACCTGTCTGAACATGAGCTCTCTCATCTGTAAACTCTTGCTCAAAACTTGTAAGGACACCTACCGTTCAGAGTTTCTGCCCACAAACACCTGTGTTGACCTTCGAACTGAAGACTGCTGTCTGGCCAGCTGTTCTTCTCTTTGCCTCTGCGTCTTCCTTTCGATGAGCTCCTCATCTGTAAACTCTGGCTCAAAACTGTAAGGACACCTATCATATTCAAAGTTCTCGTCCACAACATCTTCATCCAATAGATATTCGTCCATTTTGCACAAAAATGGAAGAAGAAAGTCGTTGTGTAGCCGGCAGTCTTTCTCTGAAACAATGAGCCGTACTGCGCATGCAAATGTAAACAAAGTCTTCAGTTCAGAGGTCAGCACAGTCACAAAAACATGGGTGGAGCGACCCTGGACTGTCTTGGAGGAGTAGCGTGAGTGGACCATGATGAAATATTGATGAAACTAATGAGTTTTTGGACGATTAATGCAGTTTTAGGAGCGGCGCTATACATGTCCCGTGTGCTACCATTATATGGATGTCCGCCGCTCGATTTTGGATCTAAATATCTCCTGAAGCACTGTTTGGATCAGGAAAGCCTTCTGGGTGAGTATATTGTTCTACTTCATTCTATAAACAATGTGAAAGCTGTAGGAACTAAACTTATCCTTTAAAAATGTCGCACAAAGTGAGAGATAGTTCCCTCCAGAGTCTAACCACGCCGGTGCACTCCCAATAAACCTGCATGAATGACCCCTGGGTGTTAAGAGGACAAAGATCGCAATACAGGGATGAAGTGATTTTCAGGTACATCCAGTGAACATGCAGTATTTTTAATGTTTCAGTTGATGGTTGGGGTTTTTGGATGTATCGCCAAGATTTTTCCAGACTGTGTCACAGCACATATCTCTATCATTTAAATCTTTTAATTCTCTATCCAAATAACTTCTACAGGTAAAGGTTTAAAGCAGCCAGAGATGAATTTGTTAAGTTTAGAAGCCAAACCCCCCTTTGAGGTTCCCTCTGAGGCAGGTAACCTACGTAGAGGTTGTGTTTGGAGACCTGCTCCCCACGGAGCACCAGATGCTGATCTAAACTGTAAGTAAGAAAAAAGATGAACCTGGGAGATCAAACTCTGCCTGCAGATCATTAAAAGCTCATAAAGCCTGAAGATTAAACACATCTTGGAGAACATTCACCTCCTGTTTCTCCATTGTGGAAATGAAAAGGGCTTTTTGCCACGAAGAAAAGATAAATGATTGAATATTGGTGTGTGATTGTGCCATTTATGATCTCTACCAAAATGTTTCATTACAGTACGCTAAGATGCAACTAAAGAAGAAATAACAGGATCTAAATGTAATTTGGCATTTTTAATAGTATGTTGGCAAACACAAGGTCTTGCAAGATTCTCTTTCCAGGACAGACTCCTAACATACTGTCCTCTGCAGCAGGAAAAATCCTCCTCATCTGCTTGAAGTGGCCTTAAAAAGCACAACCAGACTACCTTAAATCCCATCCATTATAAAATACAATTCTCTCCAGATTGAGCTCAAGAAACCAGTTTAATAAGGCTTACTGCCCCTAATGAGTGGATGTTGTTAGATACATTATGATGTGTTTAATGACCGCTCAGACAAATTACAATTAGACAAATAAGTAAAACATCAACATGATGACTATGAAGTTGGTAGTTCTCAAATGTTGACAGGGCACATTGGTGAACCTTGACCCCAGTTCAGGTGTGCCCTGAATATTTTTACAACCATACAAATAGCACTATGACAGTGATTCAATCAGAACTTAATATAATTTTAAACAAGAAAACCTTTTACCAACACTCACGAAGGATGTTCACTGTTCACTGTTAATAAATGAAGTTTATGAATTTATAAAACTTAATGAATGTTTCTATTGTATTCTTTAATAATTTTGTCATAAATTTTTGTAACTAAAGTGTCATGTAATGAGTAGAAATATAAATGCACACACCACTGCTGTAAGACAAGGAAAAGTGGCTGCAGCTTTGGATACAAGTACAGTGATGAATTTCACTCTGTTTGAAAACCACTGGATTAAATAAAACACAAAGAAAAGGAAGACGAGGTGCTTGTCTAAAAACTTTAATGTAATGGTTGTTAGCAGGTCAAATTTGTTTGTTTGTTTTTCCAGCATTATGAAATGGATAGAACAGATGTTCCTGAGTGTTAAAAAGCACTAAAAAGGTCATTTTTTCAGTGTGTTCATTGTTTTGTAAATAACTTTATATCATATCCTCCCATGTTTATAGAGATGTCTTCTTTGCATGACAGCAAAATAAAGATATTATAAATTCTTGCTGTTCTGGAAAAAAAGGGACTTAAATGGCCAAGCTGTCAAATCAGAATGAACTGAAGATCATAAAAACTAGAAGTGTTCCAATAGCCTAAACTTCCACTAAGGCTTTTCCAACACTGTCAAGTGCGTTATTGCCAAAAATGTGGAAAACTGCCCCGTCTCACAATGTAAACAAAAACTTGAAAAACTCCTGAAGCCTTATCCAGGTTCAAATCATCACCAAAATCAAATCACTTCATCTTTGTGCCATGACCAGTGTTTCCTGAAAATCTCATCAGAATCTGTTAATGACTTTTTGAGTTTTCTTTTCACAAACTAACAAACAATATAATATTTTAACATTTTAACACAGAGATCTGTGGGTTTAGTGTATTTGTTGCATCCCTACCTAATACACACAAAAGACTTCTTCATATCTCTGACATGCACCTGGATGATCTCCTTACCTGTGAGCAGTGATGTCACACTGTGGTTCATTCACATAAATCACAAACACATTTGATTTTAATATTGCCGCGCCCAGTCCTATTGAAGCTTCTCTGTATCTTTTTATCCACCTTTGCACATGCTGCTATCATGTAGTGTGTGTTTTTGTGAGTGTGTGCGAGTTTGTGGTTGTGTTGGTAACAAACGGAGTAAACAGTCATTTGGTTTCCCTCTCGGGACTTGTCCAGAGTCTCCAGAGGAAACTTTGAAGGAGCTGCTTTTCTGTTTTTGGTGCTTTAAATTTTTTTGCCGTGTGACTAAGCTGCTGCTCAGGTGAAATGATAATTAAAAATAAATAAGCAAATTTAATGTGAAATATGATACTGATTTAAACGTCCAGAGGTTTTTTTTCTGATTTACATCTAATGCATGCTGGGTTGTCTATGATGTGTTTATTTATTAACTTTAATTAATTAATTTTTTTTTTTTTGGTCACCCTGTTGGAGTAGTTTAACTTGGAGTTTTTGGCTCTTCCATATTGGCTTCATTTTTCAGCTCCCTGAGTTGCCTTCTGCCTTTTGATATTTTCCAAATTTTTGTAAACTGGACTTTTTATTAAGTCTGTAAAAAAAATATCTGAATTCTGAGTTGAATCTAAGAATTCTAAATTAAATCTCGGAATTCAGATTTTTCTTGATAGTTCTGACTATTTTTCTGAAATGTAAATTAATCTCAGGATTCTGACTATTTTTGAGAAGTATTATTTTAATCTCAGACATCTTTTTTATGAAATATATTAATCTCAGAACTATTTTTTCTGAAATATTAATTCATTGTCAGAATTATTTTTCTAAATTGTTAATTAACTCCAACATAACTTTTTTTCTAAATTACTAATCAAATCTGAAAATTAAAATCTTTTAAAAATGGAGTCTAATTCATTATCAAATTTATTCATTGGAATTGTTTATGTCGTTTATGTTATCAGAGATTTTTTTGTGTTTTATTGATTTAATCAAAGAATTCTATTTTCCGCTGACTTATGAAGTTTTCTTAGAATTCAAGATTTTCAATTAGGTTTTCAATTCATACTCAGAATTCTATTTTCCCCTGATGTCCTCATTTCATCTCATAATTCTATTTTGTCTGAAGTCTTGATTTTATCCCATATTATTTATTCCCAGAGGTCTGTTTCTTCTTTCTTTTTTTCAGTATTTAGACTCTTTTTCTAGAATCAGTTGTTCAGTCTCAGAATTTTAAATTTTAATCTCAAAATTCTACTTTTCAGAGGTATTGATACACTGTTTTAACATTTAATCTCAGAATTCGTTGTTCCCCTAAATTCTTCATTTAATTTAATGTTCCAGACTGTTTCTTTCTTTTTTTCCCCAAAATCTCTCAATTAATCTTGGAAAACTTTTTACTATGAATAGTCTGGATCAATGAAACATATTGGTATGATTTTTTTCCAAACATGTCTGGGTTGATTTTGACACAGTGCAGGAGATCTAACTGATTTCTAATGAGTGTATACCTGTCCTGCAGTTTTTGGTGTTGTTTGATATTCTTGCTTAAATATGTCCAACCTGGTGCTTTATATGATTTCATGTGGTCTAAAATAATTCAAATTGATCATCTCCTGATTTTGCTTCAAACATTAAATTTCTATAATAATATCCACTGGTTTCCCTGTTTATTTTTTTCACTGCTCACTGATTTAATAAACAATCTCCACTTTATTCCACCTGATTAATCCAGCACGTGGCTCTGAAATTCAGATCCAGCTGTGATGTCATGATTTATCTGACTGGGGGTCACCACCTCCAGCCAAGAAGAGGGCATTTTAGAGCAACATGAAACATGATCTGATTTCCTGTAATCACTCATTTTAATATGTGTGACTAAAATATTCTCCTTGGGGTTTTCCCAATCTTCATAGAGCGGCAGAAGCTTCACATTAATGCGTTTGGGTTCCTCCACATTCAACATGAACTTTTCTTTAACAGGATCCTGGTCACGCTGCCAGAAGGTTTACATTCGTACATCAGGAACAGATGGTGATTATTTTTATATAAATCTGTTTAAATTCAGCGTGAGATCAGCCTCTTCTTAAAAACACTGATGGTTTGTATACGTCGGACATTTTCTCTTCGCCTGAATAGAAATGCTTTCACTTGAGTTTCGTCACATTCTTCATCATGGGAACATCGATGATGACTGAGGGAGTGATTTGGAAACAGAAGAGGGGTTGTTCAGACACAAGAAGAAGATTTTAAACTCATTGAGAGGGTTTAAAATGAACGGCGAGCTTTGAAAACACGAGACAGGGAGATTTAGAGAGGGTCAAAGGAAGAGTAAAGGGCGGTTTAATGATGTCGATGTCTAACAGAAGGGAATGAGGCCAACTGGCTGGCTTTGCAGGATGTAATTTATTCATGGGTTAGAGGTTAGGGTTAGAATCTTACATCATATTAAAAGACTTAAAATGTATAGTTTTACGAGGGTTTGATTCCTTGCTCTGTGTCCATGTTGATAAGTCCTGTTCGTCCCCAGCCTCACGTCTCGGGTGTATTTGTGTCCTCAGGTCTTCCTAAAGCTGCAGTGATCACCCACCTGCAGAGTCTGAAGGCAGCTGCTGGTTTTTGGGCGTTTGGGGTGACGGAGAATGACGTGATGTACGTCCCGCTGCCGCTCTACCACAGCGCCGCCTCGCTGATCGGGATCGGAGGAACGATAGAACTGGGTAAGCCTCACCAAAACGCTCAAAATGGCTGATTGATATTTTTCTCCCAATGTGTTTCTGTGTTTTTACCAAGACTATGGAAAAAATACTCTTTACCAGAGCTGTGGTTTGATCCAATTAAGAAGCCCCATCTCTTAACAGATTGGCTTTCAAATTTACAGGATTATGTGGGGTTCATTTCTCTATCATCAAGGTCAATTTTAGTGGCATCTGATCCAAACTGATGTCACAAAAAACAGTGAACATTAAAATGGGAAATCTCATTGATGACATTCAATAATTCATAAAAAATCTAAATATAAAGTGTTTTAAATTTGTTGTGTTCAGATAGGGTAACAACCTCCATGTATGTGCTGAGTTTGGTCTGGATCCTGGCAGTCTTGTATCTTTACAGATGTTGTGGAAAAGCCATTACTGGAATTGAGGTGCTTGGCAGAGTGTTTATAGTTTCTGATGTTACTGAAGCACTTACTCCATTTTAGTGCTGCAAGAAATGATAGAACAACAGAACAATAATCACCAAGGCTTAAATAAACCTGAATCAGGCTGGTGTTGCTCTTGATGCTAGAATAAGCATCTTTATCATCATTTTCAGAATTTAGTCCTGATTCAATGTGTGAGTTTTATAATTAGGGGGAAATAAAGAAGATTGTGTGATTACTTTTCTGTTAAATTAAAAGATAAATCTATTTCCTTTGATTATTTATACAGATGCTACTGCAGGATTCAGACCAGGGGTTGTCAAATAGTGGCCCCGCAGCCAAACCTGGCCCACCAGTAGTAATTTCTGACCCTGATCCGGGAAATAACTTTTATTCATGTTTTTAATTTTTCTTAACAATCAAAACTTTGACTATCATCACCTCCTCCTGCTGTAGTCTCTCAGTGCCTCCAAACCAGAGAGACAGAAAATTTTATTTCTGCAGATTAAGAATGATCTTTTTTAAAGTTAAAAGTCCAATCAGTGCACATCTGGTTAACCAAAGTGCTTCTGCGGTGAGAGAGTTTGAGGCAGACATGATGAGAGGCAACAAACACGAAGAAACCAAAAATGTTCTGCTCATTGTTGGGGAAGTTTGTTCCCATAACACAGAACCTGATGCTTCATCAGCCCACCCTGAGTGAGCCCTTATTAAAGTGATTACGGGTTTATTTTATTTATTATGCTGCTGCCTCTTCCCACTGATGAAAAATCGCTGCAGAGGAGAAATCAAACAGCACAGAGCCATAAAGCATGGAGTGATCCATAGAGAGGAACAGATGAAAAAAGAGACAAAACTTTGTTTATCATCTGTTCTGATGTTTCTTAGTTTAACTGAGAGCAGATCAGACAGGAGCAGACTGTTTACTGACTGACGCTATCTCATAGAAAAATGCAGAGGTGCACAAATGTGCATGGATGAGGTGTTCAGCAGTGGATCACCAGTGATCTGTTAAGTATAAAAAGTTCAGGAACACGTCTGTATGAAACTTCACTGTGAATTTTTGTCAGTTTTTAATGGAGAGCTGTTAAAAGCCACCCTCAACACAGATTTTCCTAAATATTACAATAAATAAATAAAAACATGACTTTATGCACCCTGAAAACTACCAGATATATCCATTGAAGAGAGTTAATAAAGAGTTAATATACTAAGTTTAGCAGATATAGTACAGTGTAAAGACGATGATTCATGTTTTTTGTCTCTTATTCAAAGTATGGAGACACCAAGTGTTGATCGTCCCAGCACTCTCTCTCTTTTATACATTATTTAATGCTTGTAGAAGCAAACTCATATTAACTCTTTATTTTAGGAAAATAAGAGCAACATTTTTGAAATAATTATCTCAACATATTAACCCCTGATTATACTCTGGCCTGACATAAAGAAAAATTTGACCTGAGGTCAAACTAATTGCAGAACCCTGATGTAGACCAAGCCCAAGCTGCAAGACAAGAAGTTGTTCACAAAGAAAAACTGATCCCATGCAAACCAGTCTTGTCTGTTCTGGTATGTAGTTTGTTGTTTTTGCAGGACAGGTGTGACAGTTGTTTTCACTGTGCACAACGGCTGCAGTTTAAAACAAGCAAAACAGAGAGGAAAATTAAATTATACAGTGTTGTGCATGTCATATGAATCACTGATGAACTGAATTTGATAAAAGCAGATGTTACTGAACCATCAAACATGAAGACACCTGGGTGGGACAGTTTGTAGGTGAACCTGTGATGAGTATTTTCACATTGTGATGTTGGAAGTTTGACTCAAACTTAAGCAGGATCGACTCGTTCTGCAGGTCAGGGAAAGTTTTCATCACTTTTTAGCGGGAAATGAGGCCCAACCCATCGAGTGGAGTTGAGCAAATAGTCAGCAGGGAAAAGGTGATGTGAGGAGATACTGCTGGGTTGACAAAGAGAGGAGCAGCAGGAAGGCAGGTTAAACCAGAGGGAACAAGATTAAGAGGCGGAAGATCCAACAAAAGGCTACAGAAACAGATGCAAAGAAAAAACATTTGAGAACTGAGCTGCTGATATTATAGTGTACGTGCCTCGCAGTGAGAAGGCCCTTGGTTCAAACAGGCAGGTTCTTTCTGAGTGGAGTTTGCATGTTTATCCTGTGCATGCGTGGGTTCTCTCTGGGCACTTCTGCATCCTCCAACAAAGCCTTTTTAGAAGCTAAAAGAAGCTTTTTTAACCATCTGTGCTTTAAATCTGAAGCATCTAACATGAACTAACTCTGCAGTGAGGGCTGGCAGAAGAAAACCCGAAACTGTGATGAAATAATCTGCTCCACGTGAAGTCTGAAGGCTAATGTGTCAAAGTTGAAATTTCATCATGTCAGAATTTGTGGACTGCAGGTTGTTAGCTCAACCTTCCCATTTATTGGAGGGCGATGAACCGTCAACTCTGTTCACAGTTGGAACAGAAACCGGAGATGGATCGATAAGTGAGCGGAGTTTTGTTGAGCCAGCTCCTGAAATCACTCTCTCTGCTCTAGAAAGTTCTTCAGACTGTTTGACCACGAAGGTTCGGATTGTTCCCTTCATCAGAGGAGGAAAAACAACAATAACAGATCATGATTATGAATTATATAACAGTCTACAGTGTCCACGCTGTGCTCAGAGTGCTCATTAGGCGACCAACTGAGGTGAAACACCAGCTCTTCAAAGAGGGAGACACAAAGTGGATTTAATGAAGACCC